>JAVGWX010000001.1:137518374-138118374 GCA_036924085.1 Ariolimax columbianus | reverse complement strand
GAAGTTTTAGCCACACAGTCCCCTTTTTTGCGACATATTCTCTGTGGGCTTGGATATCCCTAGAATAATTTGAGTAGACTTTTAACTTGAATTTGTCCCAAGCAACCGCCGTTAGGCGTACTCTTTTCGGTTTCCAACTGCTAAGGTATTTTTAACGTGCGCGCCACTGAACAGGTGTGTCTGATCTCACTACACCGGGGAAATATTTACCGGATGATCCACGAGAAAAAATCCGTCTCCAGCGTTATTCGAAACCGCGACCTTCTTCAACACCTGAGGCGAACACCTTACCTCGAGACCACTGGGTCCCTAATTATATCATGATTGACATAAAAATTGGATCAATGTGCAGACAAACTAAAGAGAAATGGTTGGAGGACAATTGTACAAGTATAGAAGCTATGAGTGCAAAACACAACACTAGAGAACTTCATGAGACAATATTAAAAATGTCAGGACGACAACACGCCTGAAAAGGTGGGGGTAGTATTAAGGACAAAGCAGGAAATATCTTGTTTGAGACAACAGAAATAACAAAAAGATGGGCGGAATATGTTGATGCTCTTTTTCATGATGAAAGATGCAGTAAACCTGAAGTAAAAGATACAGCAGGACCGTCAATTCTTAAATCAGAAGTTGAAAGAGCTAATCGAATATTGAAGAAAAGGAAGGCGGCTGGACCAGATGACATTACCATAGAAATTATAGAGACACTGAAAGAATCTGGTGTTGATCGAGCAACAGATCTTTGCAATGACATACATGCAGTAGGTCACATACCTCGAGACGCAACAATTTCGTTTTGATCGAGTAACAGATCTTTGCAATGATGTATATTCAGTAGGTCACATACCACAAGACTTAACAATTTTTTGAGTTCATAACGTTGCCTAAGAAGATCAAAGTAGTAGATGGCACGGATTTGCGGACTATAAGTTTGATGAGCCATGTCACCAAAATGCTTCTTAAAATCGTGCAGGAATAAATTAAAGGAAAGATTAACCAAGAGGTCAGTGCGAAGCAGTTTGGTTTCAAGCAGAACAGCGGAACAAGAGAAGGGATTTTCTGTATGAGAATTATTGTAGAAAAATACACGGTAATGCAAAAGAACATATATGCTTGCTGCATTGATTACACTAACGTGTTTGATAACGTGAAATATGCTCAATGCATGTTTGAAAGATATCAATCTGGATGGTAAGGAAATCAAATTTATCACAAACTTGTATTGGAATCAATCAGTATGTTTGAGAACTAGAGAGGGGGCGTCACCTAGTATACTTACTTACTTAGTCGCTCCTCTTCTACCGTGAGGTGTAGGGGTTTGCCAAAGAGAACGCCACACTGCTCTATCCGCCGTCTTTTTCCTGGCCTCTTTCCAATCCAGCCCTCTATCACTTAGGGACTGTCGCATGTTGTCTTCCCAACGTACTTTGGGACGTCCTCGGGGTCTGCGTCCTTGACTTTTGATCTCCCATGACCGCTTTGGTATCCGATCTTCTTCCATTCTACAGACATGGCCAAACCACTGTAGTTGGGACTGCTCCACTCGTGTCTGCAGGGGTTGAACTTCAAGTCACCTAGTTTAACTATTAAAAAATGGGTATAGCCAGGGGTGTGCTCTCCCCCTTGCTTGTTTAATGTATACACGCAACATATTTTCAAAGACATAGATGTCATGCCTGGATTGAGTATATGAGTACGTAACATCAATAATATAAAATATGCGGATGATACAATGTTAATAGCAGAGAATCCAGTAAATCTGCAGAACTTAATGGATAAGATAACTAACACAAGTCAGCAATATGGGTTATATATCAACAAAAAGACAAGTTATGGTGTTCACTAAAAAAGAAAGAAAGTCCAAAAGCTTTCATCCACATAAATGGATAAATTCTGTAATAAGTGTCAAGCTATGTATATCTTGACCAACTCATTTCAGTTGATGACAAATGAAAAAAGGAGATCATTAATAGAATTGCAATGGCCAAATATACATTTAATAGTATGAGAGATACACTTATGTCAAGCCAAATAGACATTTAATAGTATGAGAGATACACTTATGTCAAGCCAAATAGACATTTAATAGTATGAGAGATACACTTATGTCAAGCCAAATATACATTTAATAGTATGAGAGATACACTTATGTCAAGCCAAATATACATTTAATAGTATGAGAGATACACTTATGTCAAGCCAAATATACATTTAATAGTATGAGAGATACACTTATGTCAAGCCAAATATACATTTAATAGTATGAGAGATACACTTATGTCAAGCCAAATATACATTTAATAGTATGAGAGATACACTTATGTCAAGCCAAATATACATTTAATAGTATGAGAGATACACTTATGTCAAGCCAAATTTACATTTAATAGTATGAGAAATACACTTATGTCAAGCCAAATATACATTTAATAGTATGAGAAATACACTTATGTCAAGCCAAATATACATTTAATAGTATGAGAAATACACTTATGTCAAGCCAAATATACATTTAATAGTATGAGAAATACACTTATGTCAAGCCAAATATACATTTAATAGTATGAGAGATACACTCATGTCAAGCCAAATATACATTTAATAGTATGAGAGATACACTTATGTCAAGCCAAATATACATTTAATAGTATGAGAGATACACTTATGCAGATATCTCAGATCTTAAAAATAAGAATTATAAAATGTTATGTACATTTAGTTTTATTGTATAAAGCAGAAACCTGGACCCTGACAAAAAAAAATAAAAATGGAAAAGCGTAATGAAGCCTTAAAAATGTGGGTATTCGGAAGACGTGGAAAGATAGAAAAAAAACCAATGACATTCTGGAACAGCTCCAGGTGGAAAAGACACTTCTGAAGGAGATACAAATCAGAACAATAACATTTTTTGTTCATTTCAAGCGCCATGACAGCATGCTAAAGGTTATTTGGAGGGCAGAGCAGAGGGCATGACAGCCAAAGAGCGACAGAGGTACAGATGGACAGACAACGCCAGGATGTGGTCGAGACAGTTTGACCGTGTACCAGTCTGGCGCGAGACAGAGACAGATGGAGATCCATTACCTTCAACGTCCGTTGCGGAGACGGCTCTTGATGATGATGAAATCAAAATTAGTGGTAATTTGTCTGAGGTTATGTTAAGTGGAACTCATATACTGCTAAAAACTAGAGATAGTACACAAGCAATTCAATCAGGCATTATGAAATTACCAAAGATCACGTCAACATACGAGAGCGATTTGTAAAGTTTTGCCTTTGAAGAGATAATTTCATTAATGTACAAGCTTTACACACGCGCTATACATTTTCTTAGAGCTTGGAATGTCATAATTTCAAAATAGTCACCTTACGGGTCCACCAAAAATGCAGCCACTGTTTGTCGTCTCGTGTGTGGGGGAGCATTGTCGAGCCGAAGAATTGCGTGTTTGCCCAAACAAACACACACAAAAATCGCGCTCGAAGTTTCTGCAAAGTTTTTACATATCGACCGAAGTTAGCAAAAAATCAGTGCTAAAACAAAATCACGGTGGTCTACGCGTTCGCAGTTCCAAAAGATAAAGGCATCGTCTTCCTGTTCATATCGCATCAGAAGCTCCTGACACCAGCTGTCGGCACTGTTTCATATCCTATGTCTGCATGCAAGGGACTCAACTCGCAGACACTTTCATATATCTAAGCAGGGCATGCATTTTGTGATGGACTCGCTCAATCGAAATCATAAACATTGAGACAATTTCTTTCTGCTTGATTGTCACGAACCAGTTTGTCCACGCGAGCTTGGTTCTGTGTATCAACAGTTTTGATCGGTCATTAGCTACGAGGCTTATCATGCAGGTGGCTGGATTGTCATCTTTTACAATCCGTGCGCATCTCCAAAAAATACTGACATCCACAAAGGCTTCACCATATATCGCAGTCAATCTTCGATGCATGTCGATAGGCACATATCCTTCCGCCGTCTTGTCTTCCATCACAACGTGTTGATTTAACAATTTTTCTTTGCAAGCCACCATTTTTCTGTCTCCTGTGCGCATGCGTCACGTTCCAGGTGCATGAAACCCCATGCCTTTATAGTCACAATATAGATTATTTTCACATTGGTGTCACCTGAATCGAGCACCGTTGTCATAGTTATGGTGCTGGAGGTAAAACTTTTCAAATCGCCCTCGTACAAGGTAAGCACATTTGACACGTTAGGGACACTATATGGGACCACGAAGTGATAGATGTTAAGATCTGGCAAATGTTTGTGTATTTCTCATGAGAATAGTAGGCTGCCTCCAACTTATTATCAAGTACAATAAAGGACATAATATGGCATATATAGAGATATGAAACAGACAACTGCAACCTTCTTCATCATCATCATCAGTTCTATGACCTAGCAGGTCGTTGAAGCACCGCTATTGCAGTATTTAGTACCCTCTCCCGCCATACAATAACGGTGCGTCTTGAGCCCCTACACCCTGACGGAGTCCAAATTTCTCTCCAGTTTATTATAGTTGTGTCTACATTTCATACAACAAAGCTGACACTGTCTTCAGCTAGGGCGAAGGGCACCAACTTCGTGAAGATCAGCCGTGTGAACTAGACCGTAAAACATGACACAGGTTTAAGCGTAATGCTATTCATATAGCCGATGTCTTTTCCAGAATAATCGGACGGAAGAAAACACAAAACGAACGAATTAACCAGTCCAAATGGAAAACAACACGTTTCCGTGAACACAAATGTAGGTCTTCGACCCTTGTCACTCTGTTACACAATAAACACCATTCGAAAGAGCAATGTCTTGCCTTAAAAATACTATTTTTCAACACAGTGAACTCCCTTGACTATACATTTTCTCCAACAATGAACAGGAGCATACATGCTGTTCTCGTAAAAATCTGCACCAGCGGATTTGACACACTGTTTCACAACTACTACGACGGCGTCGATGCTAGGAAAATGTTGGCCACACAGTCCATCTTTCATTTAGCCCGAAGAGATGGACGTCAGAAGGTGTCAAATTTAGACTTTACGGTGGGTATGATAAGACAGTTCAGCCAAGACTGACAATGTGCTCAACAGTCTTCAAACTGGTATGGGGCCTGGCGTTATCGTGTTGCAAAAGACAGGTTGTCTTCTTCTCTGGCCTGGCCCTGGAAATTCGAGCCTCCAGCTTAGTCAGCGTGGCAATGTAACGGTCAGAGTTGATGGTTTGTCCAGGTTCCAGAAAATAAAGAAGGATTACCTCTTTTCTATCCCAAAAAGAGAGTGCAAATGACTTTATCTGCTGAGAGCTGCTTCTTTAACTTTTTTCTCATTCAGGAATTCACATGTCACGACTGACTCCATGGACTGCCGTTTTGACTCAGGATCGTAGTGGTGGTACCACGTCTCATCACCAGAGGTGATGATGCGATCCAGAAACTGTCACCTTCATCCTCGTAATGTTTCAAGAAGTCATTACAAACTTGCATGTGATGTTCTTTCTGTACCTGTGTAAGCATTTTCGGACCAACCTGGCGTAATCTTTCTGTTCCTGCGTGAGGATTTGTCGGACAAACCTGGCGCAATCTATCTGTTTCTGTGTGAGCATTGGTCGGACCCACCTAGCTAATGTCGCCGTCTTATATAATCTATCAGTGTAGAGTTCATCTTGTTGTTTTTGTGATTTGTTGGATATTTGTGTTTGTGCTTGTCGCTGAGGACGATCTTGTAGCCATAACGTTGGATTCGTCTTGTTTCTCTCTTAGTTCTGTACTGGGACACACTTATATATGTTTTTATGGACAGTTTGTTTAATTGGCATGCCGTGTATTGATATATAGATGGCTGAAGCTATGTTCTCAATGGGATCTGGTTAACGATCATGAACAAACAGAAAGAATGAGAAGGAGAAATATATTTGTTCAAGTTTGTGAAATTGAAATTTGAAAATAAATAAACTTTAAATTTGAAATGAATACACTCAGTGAAATTGAGAGTTATCAGCTTCTGATTGTTGGCGATAACTGAGAGAAATAGTGCTTGAAAATGTTGCCATCACACGAGGAAATGCTTGCTTACCAGAGTGGTTCTAAGTAAGCAGATTTGCATTCCAGCACGGGCAGACAGGCAATTTTCTTCACTTGTTAACGGCGCTGGAAAACTGTGATCAAGTATGCATGACTGGATTACAGTACACAATGAGATTTCCAGCGCAGACGAACTTGTTAGGGCTCGTGGCCGATACAATGATAAGAGAGAGCGAGAGCATTCACGCAGAGTAACCAAGATTTGGCAATTAGTAAGTTGAGATTTGGAATGTGGAAGCGAAGAAAAGAATGAGATAAATAGCGGTGTTATGAGATAGGACGAAATAAATAAAGGCATATGCGCAACTCTGTGACGGTTATATGCTGGTGCCACAGCCAGGACCCTGATTTACTGACCCATTCGCAGGAGAAAGATGCCAGGTGTCGAAAAATGTGAAAAGAAAACAGAATAAAAATGAGCAAGAGCGACCTTGATGAAAGGAACAGCTGGCTACAAGGCTGTGAGGCAGAGCGTTAATATTAGTGTTCTTCCCTCCCGTTCGCCATTACAACCATGACTATAGCAATGGTAGAAGTTAGCGCAGGGCTCGCATCATTGTCGTACAGCTTATAACGCATGGATAGAGGATGTCAGCCCGTACTTCTCTTTTACGACTAAATAATGGGCAGGTCAGCAGAAAGTATTTGATTGTCATGGGACTTGTGCGACTAGTACATACTTTCGTAGTGCCAATCACATAATACAAATAAATAAATATGATCGCTTCAATCTATTCTGTTCAGTGCACACTGTAAACGTAAACATGGTCGCTTTATATCGTATGTACGTGTGTGTGTGTGTGTATATATATATATATATATATATATATATATATATATATATATATATAAATATATATATAAATACAGAGAGAGAGAGAGGGAGAGAGACAGGGAGAGAGAGAACAAGAGAGGGCGCTGATGATTGGTGTAAACTTTTAAATGATCTGGGTTGTTTTTCTTGAAAGAAGAAGAAGTTATCACTGTTCTGATCTCATCATATGTTGTCCGTCAATCATATTTCTGCAAGGCTGCTCCATGTCTAGTAGACTGTCATCCTCCTCAATCGCCTGGTTGCCACAGTAAGTTGGTATCCACCATTAAAAACATCGACCAATTTTGCCAACTTCACTTTTCGGATTGGTCTGACCGAATGTTCCTAAATTTAGCTGTTAAAAGTACTGCTCGGCGAATTTTCGAAAATCTAGTTATTTAGAAAAAAACAAACTAACACCTCTTTAGCTGAATTTGTTAACCACTTCCGATTTTATAATTGATACACTTTTCCCTATTTGATCTACAAATGTGTTGAACACTAATAAAAGCGATTCCGTTTTGTTTATAAACAAACAGCAATAATATTACCAATGCTAATATACTTCCGTTTTTCTACCACCGACTGTCAGCGATATCACAGGACATGGCCCTTTTAAAGCGAAATTGCTAATAACTTTGTTTTCAATTGACTAGCATCATACATTTGTTTGTCTTTTCGTGAGGTTTTTTGGCTTTAGACAATTTGTTAAAACTTTTTTTGTGTGCTTTTTTGAATGATAATTGGCGGCACAACATTTGTTTTGCATCTTTTTACTTTTTTATACTGCCAAAAATAACTTTCACAGAATAAAGTACCAGTATTATAAATAGTATAAGAGCATAAACATCACCAAAACGATATTGCTGTCTTCCTATTTTTATGCCACACACTAGAAATCTAGTTGGCATTCTCAGAAACGTCTTGGTTGTTTCGCCATTACAAATTTAGACGAGAATAAAACATGAATGTTTTAGAGGAAGAGTTGGTGATCTTTCATTTAAAAGGCTTGACCTAAAAAATATGGGAAATACAGAGGGCTAGATATTCTTACGTTTTGAAGCCATTCTATCAATTAATTTGCATACATGTAATGCTGATATAACGTTATTGGTGGAAAGTGGAAGACGAGGTGGAGGATATGATGAGAGGAGTAGGAAAGAGAGAGAGAGAGACAGAGAGACAGAGAGAGAGATAGAGGAGAGAGAGAGAGCAGTGTAGGAAGAAGAATGAGAAATGATCAATAATTATAAATGGGTAGCTTAGAGATTTAGTGAGAGGGTTTTACTTGAACTTTCCATACAATTCTGCCCAAATCTGCTGGTATTTGGCTAACTGCAATGCGCAATGTGTTTTCCAGATGTTTGTCAGTTAATAAATTTTTTGTTTTGGTTTGGCCCACTTCCTTTTTAACCAAAAAATGGTCACAAACATACGAACTACCAAAGAGATGTTGACTTTTTAGCATTTCGTATGATCATTGAATATTTTCGTGGGGAAAATAAGATGCACAGAAGTACAGTATCCTCGAGTCTCTCCATTTTTATTTTAGAATATTCTTCCCTTGCCAGTCAATAATTTCCATATACACGTCCGCCGAAGCAGGTTTAGGGTCCACATAAATAGATACTGAGAAATACTTTAAGATTGTTTGTTGTGATACAACATTTCTGAAACGTTCCACGATTTGGCTATGAATGCCACTAATGGCGTTAGCATTGATTGTGAAACTAACAAGAGATGCCTTCTGTTCTACTTACAAAGAAATGACTATTTCCTTCTCCCAGATTACGCCCTCACAGTCTCCGTTTATTCAAGAGAGCTTTGACCTCCCCGTAAAGTTTGTCTACTTTTAGTGGCCGTTTCTGGCACTTGAAATTAAAATAATTCAAATGCTGAATCTTGTGAACTAAATACACGAGTCTGACCTTTCTTTGACCGGGCAATCTTCCGCAGGTCATAAAATCGATTTAGCATTTTTCCTCAACTGAAAAGGCGAACAGTACAGCAGTAAGACCGCCCCCTCCTAATGAATGCACGTCTTGAAGGAATTCTTGAAGCAGGCGATGATTGAGTCCTCTTGACTTGAAGGTTCACACGCGATGCAACGATAGGCATTATGTCAGATAAATTAAACGCGTTGACAGACATATTTTATTGTTTAACAATTCGGTGTAGAATGATACAAGATGATGATTTTATTTCAAATCTGATAGGTGGGATTTATGTTTGCTAACTAGACCTGAAATTTGTTCGATCATATCTGGTACTACGTCTGTTGTCACTCCACAAAGTTTGTTCCAACTTATTCCAAAATCTTTACAGCCTGCTCCAGAGCTTTAAAAAAGTCGTCGTCTGCAATGGAGTTATTGAACGGTTGTAACGCTGACATGTCCTTCGCGATGCTGAAGTCATTACTCCTAATAAAGATAACTGGGCTGTGTCTATTATATCTGTTGACTCGTCTAAAGCGTCTGATGATGTAACAGCATTTAAAGCACGCTCTTTCAAACGCCCCATGACATCTGCCACTATGTCGCTTGTGTCTCTTTTGACAGTTCTCTTTTGACAGTTCTCTTTTGACAGTTTTTTGACAGTTCTCTTTTGATAGTTCTGAGTGATACATTTACTAGCTCAAACAGCTTGCTTTTATCAGGACAAAGCACTTTAACAGTTATTTAGAAACACTCTGACAAATTCACCATCGCAAAATAGTTTCGATCTGCTGGCATTTCTTTTAATTTATAAGATAGTTTATAGGAACAACATTCTCTGAACATTTACTTGCACTGAAATACACATTCTGCTGACCTTCTAAAGATGTCTTTCAGTGAGCAATTTTATCCTGTTTTCCTTGGCCCGTTAGTGAATTATAGCTTTCATGTTTGGATTGGAAATGCCTTTTCAGGTTGTATTCTTTAAGAACAAAAACGTTCTCATTACAAATTGAACACAAGGGATTATCGCCATAAAGAATAAAGAAATAATCGGAAGTTCATCTGTTCAGGAAAATATGAAATTCTTTATCGACTTTCCATTTTTTTGGTTTGATATTCTCATTGTTCGACCAATTTATACGTCTTCCTTCTAAAAATGTACATACGACCATCTTCTGCCAAATGATCCCTTCAACTTACTAATGTCGATAACAAAGACAAAGTTACATCACCCTTCTGGTCTCAGAGACTTGTCGACCGTAGAAAAACACCATTGTCGCCTCAGATTCTCATAATCTTAGACGTCGCCTGACACTGTCTTGGCATGTCTGAGTAGATGCGAACAGAGATGTCACTAAAACATTTTTCTTTTGTCGTCACTGTTTAATAAGTCATTGTTATTATTTTTTAAATTTTGATTATTACTTAATAATAAGTGTTTTTAAAATGTATAATAGTATAATATTTTTCTAAGATCGGTGACTGGAATGCCATTTTCAATCAACCTCTTCGTGCGGTCATTATTGCTTAACGGGATGTGTGACTGTTGGAACGACCTCTGATGTTTTTCTTACTTCTGCTAAACTAACATAATCAAAAGAGAAAACTCACAAATTCTAAGTTTTAATGCAAGAGGAAATGTCGGTAGATTACACACAAATATGACACGGTTTTCTATGACCGTTGTCCGACTGTATAACTCTGATGTGTTGACAAAACACGCCTGTCTTGAAACGTTTGATTCAATAAGTAGTTTATTATACACATTGTTGCTTTATTTTTTTAAGTTTATATATGTTTTCATAAAAGAAAATTATATATAAAGGTAAATGTGGGTCCCATGGCAACGACTGCTGTCGGGGATGAAGATAACTCTTCATGGACTAAGCCGCAGCCTATGTGAGGTGGGGTGGGCAGTTTCCTTCCTTGCTGTTTAAACCTTCCTCAAGTCATACGTTAGGTACCTACTTAAACTGTGTCGACTTGAGGAGCGGTCGTACCTAGAACGAACCACGCCCGGATTTTTGTAATGTCCGTTCAGGATTTCGAATCCTGGCGTGCTGTAATTCCAGTTTTTATATATAGTTTTATATATAGACATATATATATAGACTATCAATAAAACAGTAAAGAAGGTACAGAATGTACTTTAACCATACATATAGAAGAACATGGGGAATATGTTGGCGATCTGAGTCATTTTTGGACGGGATTTCTAATCGAAAATACTAAAATACCTAAGAAAATACCAAACTGACAATGGGCTAGGTGTTTAACTGTGTCAATCTGGTTTTCAAGTAAGAGTGTGTCAGTCTAGTTTTCAAATTAAAAGTGTGTCAGTCTAGTTTTCAAATCAAGAGTGCGTCAGTCTAGTTTTCAAATCAAAAGTGCGTCAGTCTAGTTTTCAAATCAAAAGTGTGTCAGTCTAGTTTTCAAATCAAAAGTGCGTCAGTCTAGTTTTCAAATCAAAAGTGTGTCAGTCCAGTTTTCAAGTAAGAGTGCGCCAGTCTAGATTTCAAGAAAGAGAGTGCGCCAGTCTAGTTTTCAAATCAAGAGTGCGTCAGTTTAGTTTTCAAATCAAGAGTGCGTCAGTCTAGTTCTCAAATCAAAAGTGTATCAGTCAATTTTTCAAGTCAATAGTGTATCAGTAAATTTTTCAAGTCAAAAGTTTGTCAGTCTAGTTTGCAAGTCAAATTTACTTTAGTCTTTTCTGCGGCCTTATTACCACAAGGTCACCTGTAAGCATTACCACCTGTTTCCTGTCCTGTGTTGTGCGTGTGATGAGTAGTTCTGCCGCCCGTTTTTTTAATGATTATTTCTACGATTGACGTTATCAGCTCTTAGTAATTCTTGTGGAGGAGTTATAGTTTTAAATTAAATAAATATGCCATTTTGACACTTCTTTAACGGCACATTCGTCCTACTGTTATTATATAAGTATGTTCAAGCTTTGGTTGGGAATCTCTAGTGGATGCAGTTTGTGTCTATGTACTGACTTTTTGCCTTTGACCGTGGTTTGTTATTTTCGTTGTCAGAAATATTGTATTTTAATGTTAGAATCGGTTTCCTTTCCATACTTTTTTCCCATATTGATAATGGCTTTGGCATTGCATTTGCAAGTAGATTTTTTGTCCATCTTCACCTTACAAAAAAAATGACACTTAAAATTTGAGAAGGAAAATGAAAAAAATGTGTAAATTGAAAGAACGAATAACCCCAAAAGTCAGTCTCGTAGCAGTCACTGCCGCTGGAGGAGATGAAGTGTTCATCTTCATTGTAGTAAAATAACGTTGGTATTGGTTAGAGTGGACAGTCTACTTTTTCGCTGTTTACTTTCCTAACCGAGATGTGGTACTCATTTACAAATGACTTTTTTACAACTGGTTCAACTGGAGAGCGTGGTAGATTACATTTATAAAATAAAATAAATAAATGAGATAAAAACGCGCCTTTGTGCATCATTCTACGAGCAGTTTATTCAGAAACAGACCAGAATGGCATGAACCAGGAAGAACTTATAAACACGAAAAAGGAAACAAACATCAAGAATACTTCCATAAATGTCAATTCCGAGTATAGCAAATATATTTCATCCAGGTCTCGATAATTCTGAATGGTGCACAAACAAGAGCTGACATTTACGTTCCAACGCAAAGCAAATCCTACTGCGCCAACTTTGGCATTGGTAGTGGTGACACACAGAACGCGAACTGTATGCTGGAAATGTTAACTCTTTGGTTGAGTCGTGCGGTTCTAATATATACGAGGCGTGTTCAAATGAAAACGGACCAAACTGCAACAAGTGAACATACGTACGATACACATGGTGACGTCAATTCTGGTGTAAACAGCACATAACAACCGTCAAATTTGCAAAATTTAATTATCCACCGACTCATAGTTTTCTCAGCAGACCGTTGAAAACATGACTGGTGTGATACGGAATTCGTCCAGAGTTGATCAGCCAGCGGTGATTTGGTTTATAATACAGCTGAAGGATGTCGACCAGTTGACATTCATCGCAGAATGCAGGCAGTGTATGGTAACACAAGTGTGCCAAAAACAACAGTGAAAAACTGGACAACGATGTTTAAAGAAGGACGTGAGTTAACGAAAGATCTTCTGATACCAGGTCAGACGCATATTGTTCCGTTAACTCACGCCCTTCTTTAAATATCGTTGTCCAGTTCTTCACTGTTGTCTTCGACACACTTTTGTCACCATACACAGTCTGCATTCTGAATAAAATGTCAACTGCTCGACCTCCTTCAGCTGTTGGAAACAAAATTACCGCTGGCTGATCAACTCTGGATGGATTCCGTATCCCATCCGCCATGTTTTCAACGCTCTGCTGAAGAAACTTTGAGTCAGAGAATAATGAAATTTTGCAAACAGGACAGTTGGTATGTGTTGTTTACACCAGACGTGACGTCATCATGCGCATCGTACGTATGTTCCCTTCTTGCAGTTTGGTCCGGTTTCATTTGAACATGCCTCGTATATCGTCATCATGTAGCATGTCCGTTGCAGAACGTCACTCTAATCACATCCACTCTGAAAGAAACTCCATCTCTTGCCAAATCTCCAGCCTGCTCCAGAGTCATGCTCAATCATTCATTGACTTCCTGGTGCCATCGCCTTTTTGGTCTGCCTCTGCATATTTTTCCCGGCACCATACGTTTCATAACCGTTCTTTCATGGCCGTTATATCTTTTGATGGGGCAAATATATAGGTCAAACACACGCACACTCTCTTATGGCGATCATGGGAATTAATAGCTTCCTATTTGGTACGATCAATATTTGTCTTATCGTGTCCTGGCTAAAAATACTGTTGTTAAAGCATGCAAATATGGATGCACTCAAATGTAGATGTGACGGACAAGCTTCAAGAAATCCATGCTGCAACATTTTGACTAGTGCTGGACATCATGACTAAATATTCTTTTATTAGGCTAAGTATTATCTTATTTTGTTTTTCTTTTCTTCTTCTTCTTCTTCTTCTTCTTCTTCTTCTTCTTCTTCTTCTTCTTCTTCTTCTTCTTGTTCTAATTCTATTACTTAATCTGCTCATTCTACTTCATTTTATTTTCTTCATTTCCTTAGCCGACTTCCTGTTATCTATTTTCTGCGAGCGTCCCTATACCATCAGGAGTGCAAGACCACAAATCAACGAATACAAAATCTATTCATTAGCATGTAGAGCACAAGTATTCGTCAAATATACTGCAAGTCATTAAATTTGACTTATCTTCAATATGTTTTAAAGTTTGTGTGTGTAAGTACGAAAACTTTGTTCTCTTCAACTGTGTGTACCTATTCCTACTTCTCAACTTTGTTGTTTAAGGTTATCTCAGTGTTATAATGTTGTAGTTTTTTTATTTGTTGTCCGCTCTCTGTCTCATGTGTCTCTCTCTCTCCCCACCCCCACCCCCAACAAAAAAATATTTAAAAAATAAGTAAAATAAAAGACATAAATAATTGTTATTTAAATTCCTGATTGTCACATGGCGCACTAATCATCTGGTGACATAATGTGCCCATTACAAGCACGTTACTTGGTCCGTATGTGTGTAATGAGTTTCATGTGATGACAAACTTTCATGAGCATGTCCTTAATCAACGTTTTAGTTATCTTGTAAGTACTCATATTCCACTTAGAGACCACACCTCGCTTTGTGACCATATTGTCTTTATTACGCTTTTACATCAGCACGCTCAGGATGCGAGGAAAGCTACTGCTATCCGTTATCTAACGCCATTTTCAGGCACACAAAAGAGTAAAGTTACTCATTGTGGCCATTCAGCAACAAGAAAAACAATAACATCACATAAATGGTTCTACGGAAGAAAAAAACCAACTTTTTGATTTACTGCAAGGAACAGTCGTTAAGTAACATCAGTTTGATTATAAAGTGCATTTAAGAGTATGTTTAATGGGAAATCTTGTTTTAGGGCACACAATGGCTCCATATAAGTATTGTGACTACAGAACGGTATGCACATGCGCAATATAGTGTACAACATGGCCGTCCAACTGTCGACTTGCACCGTGAAAGAACTAAGCATTATTCGTTTTTGGTGGTCAGAGGATGTGAAACCTTAAACAATTTACAGAATAATGAAGGTTCAGTATGGAGAAAGTTGTTTTGAGTAAAAGAATAGTGTATGAATGGAGAGAACGATGATCCGCGGCGTGGGGAACTAACGAGCATGGCAACTGACACAGTGAATCAGCAGATCGGCCAGCTAGTCCATAGCTGAATTAGCAGATCGACCAGCTAGTCCATAGCAAGAGGTTATTCCTTTATGATGAAATAACCGTATATTTCAACATAATTCACGGTGCTGCCCACACAATTGTCCATGATGGCTTCGGTTATAGGAAAGTATGTAGCAGATGGGTCTAAAGGCAGATGACAACGAAGTGATAGAGGCGGCGCAAAATTGGTTTAAAGTCACAAATAAATCCTTTTTTTTTCTAGAGAGCCTCTACAAGCTAGTTGACAGGTGGACAAAGTGTGTTACCAGAAAAATAAGACAAGCATGATTTCTGGTTTACATTCTTGTAAACATGTTATTAATATATGTTTGTTACTTAATGACTGTCACTCGTACTACGGACAGAAGCATATTGCAAACGATGTCTTAAAAATTATGGATAGCTAATGTTGTGTGACGACTTTATTTATAATTGAGCTGTGTCTCCCATGTGGTAGAAACAGTGTGCTTGTCTCCCATGTGGTAGAAACAGTGTGCTTGTCTCCCATGTGGTAGAAACAGTGTGCTTGTCTCCCATGTGGTAGAAACAGTGTGCTTGTCTCCCATGTGGTAGAAACAGTGTGCTTGTCTCCCATGTGGTAGAAACAGTGTGCTTGTCTCCCATGTGGTAGAAACAGTGTGCGTACGCATTAAACATGATGTACTTCTTTCAATATCCTCACATTTATTTTGATGCTGCTTTTTTTTTAGAACAACGTTTCCGAGAGATGATCGTTATTGTGCTTGTACGATTATTTAGACTTTTGTTGTTAACATGTCAGCTATTTCCTGAAGACACTTTTCATTTGTTGGTGATATGACTGGGTCATCACTTTATAGTAAGTCGCTATTGATATGTTTATCAAATTGATACGTTAACTCAGTCCATTACAGATGACAGTATGTTCTGACTGTATGGACAGATCTGACCATGGCATATAGTGTGCACATGTTTAGTTCCATATTGTATACTTCGGAATCACCTGCTATTTGTTGTCAATGCCATTTCTTTTAAACGCGTGAGTAACACAACGATGCACCGTTCATTTTCTGCGACTTAAAGACCTCGTTCGACTATAGTCACAGCACGTTCAAGTCAATCCAGTTGTAAGCGGTTACCTGGCTTAAGGTTAGAGAAGAAGAAGCAGAAGGAAGGAGACTGACCACTCTATCTCGCAACATTTAAATCATCTAACACGTCATCCCCGATGTTTTAGAACCACCACTACTTTTTGCCATCCCCCCCCCCCCCCCCCAATAACTTTGCTGTCATTACGTACGTTTATGGTATAGCATAACATTTTAATAGTTGCCTCTTATTTCATCTTCTTGAACGCCAAGTGCATTCCATGGACAATCGCTCAATTTGAAATGTAAATGTCTGTATCGGTTAAAATATCGATTGTCTGGGCATTATTCTGGGCTCAGGTCTAAAATATGGAGCCTGATATGACATCAGTGCGTTCTCTCTCTCTCATTCACACATTCACCTAGGGTAGAAGACGAAAAGGGGAGAAGAGTAGCGACTAAACACTGACCGAGTCTGACGGTCAGAGTCATGTGACTAGAAACAAAAACCGGTAAGACAATGTATCACGTGCTCTATCTTTTTGTGAACATTGAGAATAGTTTCAAGGAAAACTGTAGAACAGAATTTCATTTTTGTATTTTCTAGGAGATCTGGAGATAAAGAGTGTCATAGGCTGTATGATCTATGAAAATAGCATGATCGTGGTATATATTCTAGAAGAACTGGAGACTAGAGTGTCATATGTTGTATGCTCTATGATAATTAGAAAATAGCATGTCACGTGCTATATATTCTAGAACAGAAGTAGACTAGTGTCATGTGTTGAATGCTCTATCAACATTGGAAAATTGCATGTCACGTGCTATATATTATAGGAAAACTGGAAACTAGTGTCATGTGTTGTATGCTCTATGAACATATGAAATAGCATGTCACGTGCTATATATTCTAAGACAACTGGAGAACCACGTGTATTTGCTAAGAAAATTGTAAACCAATATGTCACGTCCTGTATGCTGTAAGGACAATTTAGAACATCGTGTGACGTACTATGTGTTCTACAATAACTTCAAAACAACTTTTCACGTGATGAATGTTCAAGGGAAAGGGTAGAACAGTGTGTTGGGTGATGTGTGTTCTGTGAGTATCATGGAACATCATGCCATGTGCTATGATCGAATACCGTGAGTAACGTACTGTGTGTTTAAGGAAAATATATCACTATGTCCCGTCTTTAAAGGTAAAGGTCAGTCCCATGACAACAATGCCGTCGGAGATGGAGATAACTCTTTATGTACTAAGCCGCAGTCTATGTGAGGTGGCGTGGCCAGTTCCTTTCTTTGCAGTTAATACCTCCCCAACTCATACGGCAGTTACCCATTTACAGTTTGGTCAACTGAAGGAGCGGTCGTTCCAGGAACAAACCACGCTTGGATTTTTTTCTGCCCGTCCATGATTTCAAATTCTGGCGGACTGTAATCCCAGTCCTAGCAACCCAGCTGACTGTCGACTTGGCTAAACGCTTTACAAGTCTTTATGTGCTACTAAAACATGTTTTAGGGAGAATAATGCTTGGCAGCGGTCCTTATAAATAATATAGTAAGCTTAACGTAAGCTTAATGAAGATAATAAGTTCTATTTTTATTTTACAAATGAAGTTGAGAGACACAGCCACAAAGCGGGCCCCAGGTGTTAATTAATGTTATTAATCACTCACTCGAAGACTGATACAACAACTGCCTGGCTGATGGAAGCCGGGGATTGTACTACCAGATAGTTTACGTGTCTCCTGTGGGCTCAGCTCGAGGGCATGTGATATACTGGCTGATAGTTTCCTGAGATTATATCCTGTTTATCTTTGCGTTTTCCGTTCCGTGTTCGGATCGATTGGTGAGTTTGGACTAAACCGATCACTGGGAGGTTGGCTAGACTACGATAGTATGCCGGTTTCACAGGGGTTAGATTAGGGTAGAAATACATAAGCTTCAGAAAAATCCGAGTTACAAAAACTACAACTCGATCACAAATATCAAACACACATCTAGATAAAATACCGTGACATTCTGGATTCGCTCTTGGAAACAGACCAATTTACACAATTAGTGTGGGATAGAGAATGTAACTTGTAAACGCTTTACGTAGTAAAAACTATGAAATGAGTTGACTGAACGGATTCAATTAAATATACGGAATGTACACAAATATGCTGATTGTATGGAATACAGGGGATGTATAGAATACTCTCACATTGTGATATATATATATTTTTTAGGAGATCACGTTATAAGATGTTCTACATACTCCCCAGAGTAGCACGGGACAACATGCCATACATATTTCATGGGACAGCACGTGGCAGACTGCCATACATATTTCATGGGACAGCACGTGGCAGACTGCCATACATATTTCATGGGACAGCACGTGTCAGACTGCCATACATATTTCATGGTACAGCACGTGGCAGACTGCCATACATATTTCATGGAACATCATGTGACAAACAGTTCTATATATTTCTCAAAATAGCAATGACAAACTGTTCTCTACAGTTCCTAGAACTGTGCGATACCAACAGTTTTACATATGTTCTGTAACAGCGACTGTTATGAAACTACACAGCGGTCAGTGACTCATAGTTGGCTGCTTGCATGAGGATCAGCGAACCAATGCTGACCAAGACTTTATTCTGTCTCCAAACGGCGTCGATGGAAACAGGCGGCTGCACTAGTATAGTCTGGATAAGAGAATAGGGATCGTAGTTGGAAGGCAAACCTGATACCTCCCTCCTACCACCACCCCCCCCCCCCCCCCAAGCTAGTTGAAACCGGATGTTCAGGGCCGAAAGTCATATATATTGCACTCACAATGTTATCTCCGGAGCCACAAGGTTTATTTGCATAACGAACATAAAAGAAGAAGAAACTATACAATTAGAGTGATGGCACGTGAGCTATAGAATCAAACCACAAGAGTGACATGGCACTGACATGCTATTACCAAGACGAAATGCAGCTATTGCTAAAGTAGGGCATGACCACAGTCGACCACAGTCAAAATACTAACGTAACCTTTGATTCAATTCGAGTCTTGTCATAGTCGGAATGCAGTGTCATCATTTTCAGGCTTACCGCTGTCAAGATCGTGTGTCGTGTTCTGTCTGCATGCTCATTCGCTGCAATTACTTGTTGTCTCTTGAGACGAAAATAATTGTCTGGGGATGACATGATCTGCGTGAATTCCAGAACAAAACGCAGTGAGGAATGGAATTGGCCCCACACATCATAAACAAACTGGCCTCGTACAATAACGTCTCTAATACTGTATGCTACGAGACTACCGTTACCGTACGCGTTTGTAGATGCTTGAACATAATCAAATAATATGATAGACGAAGAGGAGAAGAATCAGATATGGTTGATAATAAGTGTTTCTCGTTGAGACTGAATCTACAGGCAAGATAAGAAACAGAAATATTGACAATCACACAGAAGTCAGCGTGAGCATGCACGCAGCCAGGTATACACATGTGGAGGTAAAGGCAGTAAAATAGCGCATTGCTACTGAAACTTTCTCTTGTCATGGACCAGTTTTTTTCCTCAGTTCTACGGGTGTCTGCATTGTAGAAGGATAATCATTTGTGAAACATCAAAAGAAATATTTTTTGGTGCAATGTATACAAAAATATAAGAAATATAAGAAAGTGAACCAAAGAACATCAGGCTGGAACTGAGGAAAAAAATAATCGCTACTCATATTTGATAAATTACACTGTATACGTCTGAAGTATGGACTAGCGAAGAAGGAAGGCAAAAAGCACGAAATAGTTTGAAATGAGGTGCTATTGTAGAATGGAAAAAGTAAGCTGGACAGAAAGAAGATCCAATGACAACGTCCTCATTAAGGCAGGCGCACGAAAATTGATTTGGCTGGAACACAATATGCAAATTCTTCTACAGAAGATACTAAAGGGTAGGATTTTGGGGAAAAGTGGAAGGTGACGACCAATACTTACCTTTACATCTCAGTCATGCAGAGACATTAAAGTACGAAGCCATGCTGAAAAGAAGAGAGCTGCATGTGATACCGTAAAATGGGGTGACGTGCTCAGACAACTTTTCAACCATTTTCAGGACTGACCAACCAAATGATGATGGTGATGATAATTCAGAGCCTGTAGGTGTAATACTATTCATTCATTGACCTGTTCGTTCAAATGTGAAGCACGAGTCATCAATCATTGCATCTGTTATAATACCTGTTTTCAAGCATTTAGAATCATTCAACTTCTGATTCCAGTGTGAAGCTCAGGTTTTAACTGTAATTTGGCCTTTTACATGAAGCTTGTACTCGAGCTATTGCAGTGGTTGATTATAATCACACTGGTTTTAACATGATGAGGTTGCCATCCCTAAGCCGCCTTCAATGAAAATGCTTGAACGGTGACATAGGTCTTATTCTTTTCACTCCGGGTATCACCTGAGTCCAGTCAAAAAGAGGAAGACGATGAGCTGATTAGAATCATAGAAAAGGCTTAGTACATGGAAATTATTATTAAAGAGGGATTTCAATTTCCAGAACTAAAATGGGATATGGCGGAAGAACTTGTCCTGTCAAAACCTTTTGTTAACTGACAATTTTTTAATTCTGCATGTAGAAGCAGCTACCAGAGGCAAAAACACGCTCGACCTTGTTTTTACTACAGAGGAAAATATGATTGAAAACGTTACCATTGGGGAACTGTTTGGCTCAGGTGACCATCAAATGATCCGTTGGGATCTTATTGCAGGGAAGTAAACATAAGCACGCAAACGTACGACTGCTCTAAGGCAGATATTAAGAAGATGAAAGATGCACCGCGTCACATAATCTGGAAAAATATTGTAGGAGGAACAGATGTTGAACAAGAGTGGGAGAGTTTTAAAACAGTTCTAAAAACGCTAAAAGAGAAATGTGTTCCATGTAGGTAGGTAAACCACAAGCGTAAAAAGTGGATAACTAGATTTGTAGTTATATGTTTAAGAGCTAACAATAAAGCATGGGAAAAATATAAAGAGACAGTTAAAACAAAAGAAATATTAACATATTTGGACAAGTAAAACATAGCTCAGAAAGTGAACAAAGCAGCAAAAATTGACTTCGAAAAAAACTTGCTCATAGGATCATAACTGACAGTAAAAGCTTATTTTCGTATTTAAAAAATAAACAGAACGAAAAACAAAGTAGGCCATATAATAGATTGCACAGAAAAAATAGTAAGTGAGAATAGGGAGCCAGCTAATCTACTAAATCCATACGTTAGCACAGTCTACACAATAGAAGACCAAGATCCCAGTGCCTATAAATATTTTTCAAAGAGACATGGATACAAAGGGATTAAGATCAATCCGCATTACAGAGGAAATGGTTTTTAACAAATTAGAGGGGTTGAAAGTGGATAAGTGTCCAGGGCAAGATGGTATTCATCCAAAATTGCTGTTTGAAACTAGAGATCAACTAGCCAAACCATTGGTCTACCTATCTACGAGTGTATGTCTAACGGTCTTTGTATCTACGAGTGTGTGTCTAACGGTCTATGTATCTACGAGCGTATGTCTAACGGTCTGTGTATCTACTATAGTATGTCTAACGGTTTATGTATCTACGAGTGTATGTCTAACGGTCTATGTATCTACGAGTGTATGTCTAACGGTCTATGTATCTACGAGTGTATGTCTAACGGTCTATGTATCTACGAGTGTATGTTAAATGGTCTTCGTATCAACGCTTGTATGTTAAACAGTCTACTTATCTATGATTTTATGTCAAACGGTATACGCATTTACTGGACTGTATATCGATCGGTCTATCTATATCGATTTAAGTAGCCCTATCAAATGGTCTATGTATCACGATTTAAGTAGCCCTATCAAATGGTCTACATATCACGATTTAAGTAGCCTTTTCGAAGGATCTACGTATCATGATTTACGTAACACTGTCAAATTAGAGATTGCCCTTGCGGATGGTGTATTAGAATCTTACAAATATATTATATTTCACGCACAAATTTGTTAGAACACAATTCATGATAAGTCTATTTATACCAGTATAAATTGAATAAATAGAAGTTCCGGTAAGATGGCGACCAGGCAATAGCTGCTCTCATGGTCTGCGATTTTCGTGTGGTTTGTTCGTTCCAATTAATATATGGAGCGCAGTGTTGTGTGGCGATCATTTTCTAGCACGTTCTACGCTATTCACAGGAAGCCTATGTGTGTAATTTTCCTTGGAATTCAGAGAAAACACGACCTGTTCTTCATGTGGT
The DNA here is from genome assembly GCA_036924085.1 of Ariolimax columbianus. NCBI lineage: Eukaryota > Metazoa > Mollusca > Gastropoda > Stylommatophora > Arionidae > Ariolimax > Ariolimax columbianus. Next base: position 138,095,936 of record JAVGWX010000001.1, on the reverse strand, counting down.
ATAGAATACAGATTGTTGGATAGGACGTCACTACAGATTGCGCACAGTTCTCTGTTGGTATGCACGACCTACTTGGAAATTGCGTCCAATTTCATTACATGCCACGACCGAAATCTCCCCTCAGCCATGGGTCCTTCACCTAGTCATACAGATGTAGGCGCTGGTTAGCAGCAGCGTGTTCTAGTCAAGGAAACGGTGCACGATCGACTCCCACAAGTTTCAAGCGACCCCTGGTCTCACGGATTGTACGACCTGAATGTCTGCATCTTGAGCTACTTCCAGTCGTCTTGATTGTCTTGCCACTGGTTCCCGGTAACTCAGGACGAGAGAGTGATGTCCAGTGTGATGATGTCACCATCGTTATTGCGATGGGCAACTTATTTACTTATTGATACAAGCATAGATAGAAGCAGAAAACAGCAGAGGTGAGATAGAAATCAACTGCAATATTTAGTTTAGATTTGTTGCTATGATTGAAGTGCTGGAAGCTGTTCGTGTAACCCTATACATTATCATTCTCCGAACTGCGATTAGACTTTACATTTTCAGGGCAGAAATATAATTCAATACAACTGAAATTAGAGACTGTAATTCACGAACAGACAATTGTTGGAAAGATGGACAAGCAAATATAGAATTTAATTCACGAACAGACAATTTTTGGAAAGATGGACAAGAAAATAAAACAATAGCGTGACAGGAGATGCCAACACGTTTCATATTTCCTTTCTCTCCCCTGTCGTTTGTATGAGAGAGAAACAGAAAGAGAGAGAAGGAGAGAGAGAGAGAGAGAAAGAGAGAATAATAGAAGGAGCAAATTCAAGGAGCAGTACTGTAGTTAGGAAGGTAGCTCGCTTAGGCGACAAGGGCCCATTGAGCCAACCGTCCGTGATCATGATTAATGGCTGAGCTCCACGCTGCGTGCAGTGATGTAATTTAGATTTGACCCAGCCACGTTTTGCGAGGACGATCGAGGTGGCGGGTCCATAATGATGTCAATGGTCTGATTTAAGAGCTGGTGGATTGGATGGTCCTCGACAAGGCGAGCTACATATTCAAATAGAGACAGACGGCGACGGTTTAGCATGGTGACTGTAATTTCGAGGCTTGTCTCCCGGGTGATTTCCTCGTCTGTGACCAAGTCATACAAATGGATCACAAGAATGTGCCTCTGGTTGCGCATGTGTAAGACGCTATTGTGCCTCTGATACTTATGACTAAAAGTCCAGGTTTCGAAGTAATTTTGTAGCTCTATAAATATAGTGATCCAACTATTCATGTTGTTAGCCGTTACTAGGTTCTATGTAGAAATAAAGAGCTATAATGTAGATAGAGGCAAAGACAGAGGGTTGTTGTCGAGGCAATCGAAAAGTAGCAACACAACAAGCACCCATGATATTGCCTCACTTCAGTGGTAAGCTTTACGGTACTGGTACAATTGTATGTCATAAAGAGGCATAAACGTGTTAACCCCCTTCATAGAGCAATAAACTCTCATGATGTCATATTGAATGCTCTGACCTTGGCCTACTACTTGGTCAGTACACAGCCAACTCTAGATCTAAAGTAGGCCATGGGCAATGGCTATTGATTTTACATCGCGTCATTGAAAGTTGCAAAGTAAAATCACGTAGCCACTTTTTGAGTATCTATTGTTTTTTTTTCTGATGCATATTTCCAGATTGTTGCATGGATACGATTTTATCAACTATTTGGTAGCACAAGAACGTCAAGTTGACGAAGAAATAAATAAACCAAACCTAACTTGTTCTGATTACCACTTTCTCTACTGAAATAATCAGAAACTGCTGCATATTTGAACCAGGCAATAATCTGCAGGACGGACACATCATTAGCTACTCACCCACAATCTTGGGGCAAGGAAGTGGGTTGGTTGGTTCATCGCTAGAAGTCGAACATGAATTTGTTCAGCGATCAATCATGTATGTTGCAAAAAGTGTTATTGTTGGTGATGAGGATGAGACATGTGGTGAAGTAAATACCGATGACCACACCCTAATTAAACCAAAATGACTAGAGTTTGGCTGGAAAAAGTGTGCCTTATCAAAAATGAAACAAAAATTTCAAACAGACAGGAATACTAACAGTGAATTAAACAGCCAGAAATACCTGATGTGAATTAAACAGCCAGGAATACCAACAGTGAGTTAAACAGCCAGAAATATCAACAGTGAATTAAACAGCTAGGAATACCAACAGTGAATTAAACAGCTAGGAATACCAACAGTGAATTAAACAGCTAGGAATACCAACAGTGAATTTAACAGCCAGAAATATCAACAGTGAATTAAACAGCCGTTAATACCAACAGTGAATTAAACAGCCATTCATACCAACAGTGAATTAAACAGCCGTTCATACCAACAGTGAATTAAACACCTAGGAATACCAACAGTGAATTAAACAGCCATTCATACCAACAGTGAATTAAACAGCCGTTCATACCAACAGTGAATTAAACAGCCGTTCATACCAACAGTGAATTTAGCAGCCATGGATACCAACAGTAAATTAAACGAAAACAGACGTAGAAGACGCATTTACTGAACTGATTTAGTAGCTCTGACTACATTTGCATCTTTTTTTTAGATAGAGGAGGCAACCATGCTAATTTTCCTACTAACTTACAGACATTCGTTTTGTCATTAAAAGACTTTTACATGTTTTACGGTAAGTTATTGTCACCACTTCACCCCATACTAAACAAACAGCTGAAAAGTAATAGAAAGAACAGTACATACATTGTGTTGATAATTTTCTCATGTAAAAATATACACACGGAGCTATTAGAAATGATATTCCGTGTATTATAGAAATCAAAACGAATCAAAGTAATCTTAACTAATTATATACACAACTCACTGTGTATAACAAAACACGAATTATATATTGGTAATTTTATTACCAGAAAAAAAGCTATAAACAAAGCTAACAATAAATAGCAATACCGCTAATGTTGAGAACTACAACACCAGATTACAGGCAAACTAGATCCAGCAGTCAATAAGCTGCTGCTTGCATCATATTCAGCGACCTTTAACTGACCGAAAGCCTAATCCGCCTCCAAATGACAGGTACGGAGACGAACTGCGACAATACAGCTTGGCTAAGAGATTTGCTATTGAAAAGAGAAGGCAAACCTATTCCCAGACAAGCTTTGCTTAAATGGGATGCGTCCGGCTGAAAGTCACATATAGTGTTACCTCATTGTAAATTACGACACAACGTTATAAACGTCCTTATCAGGGCGAACATAGAATGAGAAGAAGAAGGAGAAGAAGAAGGAGAGGAAGAAGGAGAAGGAGAAGGAGAAGAAGGAGAAGAAGAAGGAGAAGAAACGGTTTTTAACAAATTGGAAGGGTTGAAATTAGAATGTCCAGGTTAAGATGGTATTCATCCAAAATTGCTGTTTGAAATTAGAGACCAACTACCAAAACCATTGGCTATATTATGTTCTCAATCACTTGGAAAAGGGATTGTTCCAGAAGAATGGAAAGATGCAGAAGTGATCCCCTTATTCAAAAAGGAAAAAAAAAATCAGAACCAGCAAATTATAGACCAGTAAGTTTAACGAACATAGTTTGCAAATTGTCAATAATCAAATAAAACATTGTAATGTTTTTAGACAAGTTTAATCTAATCAGAAATAATCACCATGGGTTTACTAGAGGGGTATCTTGCGTAACAAATCTATGTGAATTCATGGAGGAGTTTACTAAAATGATAGATAAAAGGAAGCCAGTATATGTTATTTATCTAGATATTGCAAAGGCTTTTGATAGAGTACCTCATCAAAGATTATTTCGAAAGTTAAAACCACATGGATTAGGTGGGAAAGTTGCCAAATGGATTGAACATTGGTGAACGGGTAGGGGGCAGCGAGTGGGCATAAATAAGAAGTACTCTGAGTGGTGTAAAGTAAAAAGTGGAGTGTCACAGGGCTCGGTTTTAGGATGGGAAAAAAACATGAAAAAAATGTAAAAGTTTATTAAGGTTGAGTTTAATAAAAATTTAAAAATGGGTATGGTTAGATACCGCACCAAGACGAGAACACAAACAAAACCTACGTTTCGACCAATAGGCCCTCACCAGGGACAACAATACTGAACTAACAAATCAACATGTAAGGCAAAAATGGTCAACTTATCTTATAGTGGATCCAGTCTGTCTAAGCGACCGGTTGTGCCAGATGCTTGACTGAAAATGAAGGTGGCGGTCATACACAAGGTGGCCAGGAGAGCGTAAATCGGTTTTAGGACCAGTTTTGTTCTTGATTTATATATAAACGATTTGGACATTGATATGGGATCCAAGATTGCAAAATTCGCCGATGACACAAAACTATGCAGTAGTGTCTCATCTAAAGCGGAAGTGGATATTGAGGTCGGGTTTAGATATAATTCGAGAATGGTATGTAAGCTGGCAAATGGAGTTTAATGTAGATAAATGTACAGTCACCCACATGGGGAGATCCAATATAGAACATAATTACAGAATGGGCCAGAAAACAATATTGTTATGATAGAAAAGGAAAAGTACCTAGGCGCTATAATACATCATACAGGTAAGGTAAAAGAGACCAAGTAGCAGTGAAAAAGGCAAACGCCATGTAATGTATGATAAAAAGAAATATCAAGCACAGGAACAAGGAAGTGAGAGTCAAACTGAATAAAGCGTTAGTCAGACATAGATTGGAGTACTGTGTACAGGTGTGGAGTCATTATCATAGAAGAGATTCAAACATGCTTAAAAGGATACAAAAAAGAGCGACAAAGCTGATAGTGGGATTCCAGAATTATAGTTATGGGGAAAGAGTCAGAAAAACCGGCCTACAGTGTCTAGAAAAGAGAAGAATTCGAGGTGTCTTAATACAGGTTTATAAGATGATTAAAGGAACGGATAAATTTGACTATAACAAGTTTTTCAAAATACAACCGTCTACAAGAACAAGAGGGCACAGCTACAAATTAACTAATGAAAGGTACAGATTAGATATTAGGAAACATTTTTTTAGTCAGAGAGGGGTGAATGCTTGGAATGCATTGCCACAGGAAGTAGAGGAGGCAGGGAAGTAAATGTATTTAAGAATAGATTGGATGCGCATATCGTTTAGAGCAAGGTAATGTAAATAAAACTGGTTGTACATATACTCTGCAGAATATTCTAAACCTGTGTAAAATCGTCAAGTTAAGGTTAAGAAGAAGAAGAAGAAGAAGAAGGAGAAGAAGAAGGAGAAGAAGAAGAAGAAGAAGAAGAAGAAGAAGAAAAAGAAGAAGAAGAAGGGGGAGGAGCAGACATATAAAATGTCCATATATATATATAAGAGAAACTGAGCTGCTAGTCTTGTTACGAATTTTGAAACCTGTGGACTGGCAGACAAAGCCATGATCAGAAAAGAGTAGAACATTGTTCTGGACATTTTATGCTGTAACATGATGTCTAGGTGAGTTATATACCGGGTTAGCAACCTCATGATGCCAAACATATTACTACAGCAAGACCAATGCAATTTCACACTTAGATTTTTGGTGCAGGTTTCCTTCAATGAGTCTACAGTGAGAATCCAATTCACCACCAAAAAGATAGATAATTTTCGACGTGTTTATAAAGAATAGTACAATGTAGTATTATATAATTACACCAATAACAGCGTTCCAAAATGTTAACTATTTGCATACATTATTACTGATGTGTTTTACTTAATTAATAAATATATAAATACAATGTCTCTGCGATAATACGGCTGATTTGGTTTGGATTTATAAATCTTACGTACAATAACTTTTTCTACAAGGAAAGAAAACGAATTCATGCCCCTAATCCACAAACAACATAACTCTAGAGGAAATTCTTCCTTCAGATTAACATTATAAACAACATGATTGCGCAGAAAATATTCTGATTTCATTCAGTGCATGCTGGGATATGTGTGGTGTACAGAAGTTATTGGAAATAATTCACGACTAAATGCAGTTATCTTCCTTAGGCTTGCGTTCACGTGAACTTATTTCTGTGGCAATAACTCAAGTTTCCTACAACATTTGTGCTTTCTTTGACCGTGTTATCTTTGTCATTATTTATTTATTTCAGTACAGCGCGGTGAGAACTGGGAGCTGAAATTTGATCATCTCAGTTTGAAAACATTCTGTGTAAAGAAAACTGAAACAGAAAGACATTTTATAAAATGAACAAATTTTACTATTTTGTTTATTCTTTCTCGTGTGGACAGTAGCATAGTGGTAGAGCGTTCGCTTAGAACAGGAAAGGTACTGAGTTAGATACTCGTTTTGGATACGCTCCGGTGTACTCACCTGCAAATGTACACCTTATTTGCTGATAATGAAGGGAAAGCAGTGTTGAATGCCAACTGAATATCTCACTTTCTACAAATCCGAGCTTTAGTACAAACATGTATCAAATACTTTGTCCTTGACCTGTTCGTACAGTTTGTTCCTCCCATGTTGCTTGTCCCTTAAGCATGTCTGTAATTCGCAGTCAAAATAAAGAGGAACTATTGGAAGATGTGCAGTACAATATATCGATAAACACATATTCGTTGTGGGTTTCCTCGGGGATATGGTATACAAGATGATGTACTGTCAATACATCTGAAAGATACGATGTCTTATAGAGGAATGGAGAATACAGAAGAGCACTTGCAACATGTATAAATCGAGTAAGAAACGAGGCTTGTGAGAAGTTCTGGGACAAAAAGAACGCCTAAATAAAGCATTGATAATATCAGAAACTATAGCACAAATATAGGAAAGAAAAATGAAGAAAACATTTGGAAAGACGCAAAATCAGATACTCTAGTCAAGTTTATGAATTATACAATTAAGCCAGTAAAGAGGGAAGCAAAAGCACAAGAAGAAACAAGAGAAAATATATTGATGAACTGGCAAGAGAAGCAGAGACATAAGAACATGTGAAAGAGCTAAACACCGGCATAAAGAAACTAACATGAAAATACAAGCAGGCAAATGGCTACAAGATATGAAAAAAATTTTATTAGCAAAACAGATGAGCAGATGAAGATACGGACAGAACATTTAGACGAACATTCAAATAGACGCATTTCCACAAGATTCTCTCAAGATATTCCGTCGACAGAAATAGAAGGTAATCCCGTTAACACGCCAGTGTGAAATATAAGAATATGGTGTTAAACCCTTTTTTTCTCTTGACCAACGGCACACTACGGGTGATGTGGTCAACATCCACGCAGGTCGCCATTACTTTCTCAAATTATTATAGCACCCAATTTTTGAAGTCGTTTTGCGATGGAAATAATATCGTACAAACTGGGGAGCCAACCCCAATCGCTCGACTGGGAAGTCATTGCACTAACCATTGCAAGTCCATTGAAAGAAACCAAACAAAGAATACATTATGAAAGTCATAATGTTACTTAGAGATGGTAAAACCAATGGCTCATGTGGTATTTCAGCAGAAACAATCAAAACAGACATTGACAATTCAACAGAGCTACTTGGTAAAATTTGAGAAGAAATTAAAAGAAAAAACTACTAGCAAATGGAAAAGACGGCTATGAAGTCAAGTTGTCAAAGAAGGAAGATATGCGTATATTATAGAGGGATAATGCGTATATTATGGAGGGATAATGCGTATATTATAGAGGGATAATGCGTATATTATAGAGGGATAATGCGTATATTATAGAGGGATAATGCGTATATTATAGAGGGATAATGCGTATATTATAGAGTGATAATGCATATATTATAAAAGAGTAATGCTATTGTCAGTGCTTGAGAAAATGATGGAACAGGTTCATACTTAGTCTTAGTCTTAGTCGACCTGTACTTCTACAGCGGCGGATGCCAATGAGCAGCAGTTTCCAGCTCTGGCATGAGCTGGATGTAGCCGGGTGGAGGATTTCCTGCTCCACGGTCTAGGCTCGAGCAGTTTATTTCTCTGCGGCGTTGGAAAAAGTGCCGCGGATGGTGGTTAACCGATGTGTGAGTCCATTTTAATAGACTCAAACACTAGAGCGCAGTAGACCCACAGCTTGTTAGGCGCCATCTATGCTGCTCTGAACAAACCACCTAGCTAAGGCTGGTGTTATGCAATGTCACACAGTTAGTCGCCTCTTACGACATGCTTATAGACTTTAAAAGAATCCATAGACAAACAACATGAGAAAAGGCAAGGCAAGCTTTCGACAACACAGGTCTTGTCCAGAAAGATAGCAGCGCTGAGGAAAATAGTTGAACAAAGATTGGAATGGAACTTGCCCCTTTTTATCTGATTCGTGTGCTATAACAATTATTTGGCAGCTTAGACTGAATCCCTCTGGAAGCTGCTCAACCCCCATAAGTACCCCCGAAGTTCACTAACATAATTAAGAAAACATTTAACGGTATGAAATGCAGAGTTCTACAAGTCAGCTGTCGGACCCTTTGAGATAACTAGTGTGCGGACAGGATTTCTGTTTTCACCATTTCTCTTTCTGCTGATAATTGACTGGAATATAAAGACAACAAAATCAAACTCCTAAAAATGGAGTTCAATGAAATTTGATTGCACAGATTGATGGCCCGCACTTTGCCAATGATCTGGCTCTTCTGTACCATAGCCGCAACCAGATGCAACATTACAAGAATCAGAAAGTCCCTTGTCAGTCCCTGGCTAATCTCAGCTCATTCATTGCTATGTCTTTGACCCTGTTGTATTGGATACATATTAATAAAACCAGCTGATATGGATTCTAGAAAAGAACTTGTCTTTGAATGCTAAGGCAAGAGAAGAGGCAGACCAAGCACGGACTGAGAAGAGAGTTCAACACAAACATAAAGAAAATAGGTCAGAGATGGACAGAACTGGAACTAATCGCACAGGGCATGATAACATGGTGTATATCTGTTGAAGATATGTGCTCGACAAGGAACTGAAATGCTTTCATTGAGTGATGATAGTCATGGCACCACCCGATAAATGTATCTAATATTTGTGTCCATATATTAAATGTCTCTCCTTTGAGAGACGCTTGGTCAGAATCACTCTCCGGAACCAACGTATGCAAGGTCTCTGCAATTCTGACATAGACGAAAGTCCCCGGTGAAGGATGTGGTAATCCATGCAGACATAGATGGGCAGGTCACATGTTGCGACGAAACGATGGTCGATGGAGCATAGCGACAGCAGTCTGGTACTTCTAAGTTAAGAAGAGAACACAGGGAAGACCGTCAATGCGTTGGTCAGACTCCCTTGCTGTATGCTACAACATCTGAGATGGCTCTAGAGAAGCACTTACCACGCACTGGACTTCCGTGGTCCAAGACAGGGTCAGCTGGACACAAAGTTAGGACCCACAGCTACACCGAGGAATAGGTCATCAAGATCAAGATATTAAATGTGTACTGTGTGTTTCCGGCTGTTGTTATCGATCAGAGAATGTGTATATTTAGGCTGTTATAATGTGCTCAATCAGCTTACAAAACCAGGGTGGGTAAACTTCTACAATATGAAAATAACGGATATTTGTGTTGTAGAAGTGCGCGAACAAATACATAATACAATCTGCAAATGTATTTATTTCATATATATATGTATATTATAACGATAGAAAGACCAAATTAATTACCATGACCGCCGAGGGCTTTGGGAGTGAGGTAAAAGTTAATGGCCAGGACCACGAAGTGGCCGACCGTTTTAAATATATGGGGTCAAATGTTGGTCAGAATAGCACAGACAATAGCGGCGCTTGCACGGTTTAATACTATATAGCAATGCAGATGGTGAACCATATGCACGAAGATCATATTAATGCGTACATTGGTCCTGTCAATATTTCTCTATGCTTGTCAGACATGGACAATTACAGCTGACCTGCAGCGGAGGATACATGCCATAGAGATGAGATGTTTATGAAGACATACAAAGACCGAGTTGCAAATGGGGAAATACGAGAAAGAATGACAACAGCAATAGGGCCTTTTGAAGACCTCTTGCCAACAGTCTTTTTTTTGTTTGTGTCCTGTTTGTGTCTTTCAGCGTCAGGTGTTCTTCGTCCACGGGGAGCTTTAGTGCTTCTGCTATTTCTGGTATCCATCGTTTGTGTGATCCGCCCTTGGCTTTGTATCCATTGAATCTGAGGGATACTTTGTGGTGTTTGATTCGTCACGTGACCGAACCATTTGGTTTGCTGTCTCTTGATGTGGTCTAGTGCGGGGTGTTGTGCCTAGTTGTTTCCTAATATCTTCGTTTATGATTCTATCCATTATTGTTACTCCAAGTATACTGCGTAGGCATTTCATCTTGTTGTTACAATGTTTCTGTTATCTTTGCTTGTCAATGTCCAATTTTGGCACTGATAGCACAATGTGGGTATGCATATCGTGTTGTATAGCGTTCTTTTTGTATCATTGTCACGTGTTTATATTGTAATATCGGGGACATTTGCCCAATTATTTGACTTACTTTATTACATCTGTGTTGGATTTCAGTGTCGCCTTTGCCATCTGCTGAGATTATATTATCCAGGTAGGAGAAATTTGTTTAACCTTATTTACTTGTTGATTTTGTATTGATATATTTGTTGTTTGTTTCTTTCCTTGCAATCGTCATAACATTTGTTTTCTCTATGTTGATTTTCCTACCGTAATCCGTACATGCCTCATTAAGATTGTTGATATATTCCTGCAGTTATTTTTCTGAGGTTGCAATTATTGCTTGTTCATCAACAAAGAGAAGTTTATTGAAGTGATTTCTGAGGTTGTTTTCCTCACTAATGTTGGATTTTTTTTAACATATTGCGTGTGTGTATATATATATATATGTATATGATAAACAACGATTACCAACCTTCGTTTTGCAGATGATATCGACGGGTTGGCGGGTTCAGAAGCAGAACTCCAGGAATGGGTCAGAATGCTCGATAAAACAGCTCTTGACTATGGTATGGAGATAAACGCTGGAAAGACAAAATTAATGACCAACAACGCTACGGGCTTCAACAAAAGGATAAAAGCTAACGGACAGGAACTCGAAGTGGTTAACCGTTTTAAATATCTTGGGTCGATTGTCAGTGATGAAGGATCAAAATGTGAAGTGTTGGCCAGAATAGCACAGACAATAGCGGGGCTTGCACGGCTTAACAAAATCTGGCAAGATAAACGGTTAGCACTACGCACGAAAATCAGATTAATGCGTACACTGGTCCTGTCAATATTCCTCTATGCGTGTGAGACATGGACAGTTACAGCTGACCTTCACCGAAGGATACAGGCCTTGGAGATGAGATGTTTCCGAAAACTTTTAAACCTCACGTACAAAGATCGAGTTACAAACGAGGAAATACGAGATAGAATTACAACAGCAATAGGGCCTTTCGAAGATCTCTTGGCAACTGTCAAAAGAAGGAAACTCACTTGGTACGGTCACATATCTAGATCAAATAGTCTTGCAAACACAATCCTCCACGGGAATGTGCATGGCAAACGACGTAGAGGCCGGCCCAAAAAGAGATGGGAGGACAACATAAAAGAATGGACCAGTCTCCGACCAGATGAGTCACAGGCAGCGGCATCTGACATAGAGGGATGGCGTGGAGTTGTGAGGATGTCTTCATGTGTGCCCCAACGACCTTACCGGTTACGGGATGACCTGAAACAACCTTGCCGCACACCGGTTCTAATATTATTTTTTTCGGAAAGTTTTGCGTTTGTTCTTACTGTACATTATACTGTGCATAAAGACTTTTACATAGGTTGGTGAAATGTTTATTTACTCCATAACGTTCTAATGTTGTACACAGCTGGTATTTATTCACTCGATCGAATGCCTTTTCTTGGTCCACGAAATGAACAAATCACGCTGGCTGCACATTTCTAGCAGTCTATATCCGTTCTCGTTTCTCTTACTTTGTGTATCTCCGGATTTTCCATAATAGTTTTCAACTCCTGTTCTGTCATATCGTGGTCTCGCGTTAAAGTCTCTCATTATAATGCAGTTTACTTCAATTTTGATGCTGTTAATTTATGATGTTAAAAAATTCTTCGTATTCTCTTAATTTTGTGGAGCATTGCAAAGGGCTTATATTTGAATGTTTATCATTTTTCACACCTTTTGTTGATTGTAACAGGGATTATTCTCTGTGATAAATAATTTATTTGAAGTATATTCTTTGCTGTAGTTGGTTCTATGACGAATCCTACATCATGTTTTGCTATTGTGTTTGTATCTACTCAGGAATTTAGTGGTGTGTAGTCGTGATGGATCTGTTTACAACCTTTATTTTTTAATTGTATCCGCTATTCCATAATTTGAATGTGTCGTTTCTTCATTTTTTCTACGATATCTTCCATTATGTTGTTTATTCCACAGATGTTGATAGTCTATATTCTTATAATCTTTTCTCTTTCCTCCGTCCTATTTGCTTCTCAGTGTCGTTGATTGTCTACAGTATATCCGGCCATTATGTTTCACCTCTTCAGTCAGCTCTTTGTTTTGATAAAACCACTATTTTAGCAACGCTACGCACTGCCGGCTCTCAAAATCAGTCACAGTGGCCCAATTTCAGATTAGTTACACTCGAGAATGTAGTTTGAAAAACTTTCGTGCAGTAGACTATCGTTTATCAGATCACACCTTGCTAAATGTGTATGTGTGTTATATATATATATATATATATATATATATATATATATATATATATATATATATATATATATATATATATATATATATAGTAAAGTCAAGAAGATCCGTCACGCCCAGCAGCGCATAGGAAATAGGGAGTTAAGCCTATATTATTTGGTAACCCGCGGCACTTAGTGGATGATATGGTCAGCAACACGCCGGTCGCCTTTACTTTCCGGACTGAACCGGCCCGAAGAAAAGTAACCCATAGTATTACTGCCGTAGGCGTGTGAGATGTTAGTGATCTCACATTTAACAGGCTCGGATATATGGGGGGTGGGGGGTGGGTGGTGGGGGGGGTGGGTGGGATTAACCACCTCCTCTCCTGGAAGCCATTGCGATCTGAAAAAAACATTTCCGCCTCAACTGGATAATGAGCCCAGGACTACTCACATGTGAAAAAAGCTGGCTAACCACTGCTGTACGTGATATATATTTATATATATATATATATATATATATATATATATATATATATATATATATATATATATATATATTTATAAAATAGGAAAGAACACATTTACAGATTTGGGCAGGTCTACAAATTGGAATATTGACAAAATAAATGATAAGTTAATATCAACGTGTAATGTTTACTACACCACTGGAAGGCAACAAAAGCTAAAGGCGGGCTGTCGATACTGGACGGAATTAATCAATTATATGGACACTTTATAACCCCAAGCACTAGTACAGTTCTGGCATGAAGCTTACAGATGCAGCGATTAATATTCAGCCAGCTTTCACCTCCTATGATTCAATTCTTGTTTTTCTAACACATTTCCTACTAAAGATTTGTCAGCACTTTTCATAGAAACACCCTCCCATTCTATCTCATTTTGTAATTATAATTTTCACAATATCTTCTCATCGGGCAAAAAGTTTTCCCCTCCAGCAACAAGCCTTAGATAGTCATGTCACGTCATTTACCAATGCTATGGAGATTTTCCAGGATTATCCTCCCCATCAGAAAATCTGTAATGTACAACACATGCTTATTTTCTTCGTATATCCAATGTTGCTTCATTTCTTTTCTACGCACCTTTCCAAGTTCTCGCTTCCATTTACTTGTCAATCCCATTCACTTGCACCCCATATTTTACTTGACAAAACACATAGTTTTCGCACCCTTCAATATAATATTTATGTCAGCTGACTATCGTTTTATCACGTGATAGAACGACCTATCGATGCAGAGGTTAGCCGCAAATACAGAAAAGATAGGTCGACTAACAGGTGGGTGTCACTCCTGCAATTTGGATCTGCTGTCATTCTAGTTGTTTTGTCTTAATGGTTGGTGTTAGAAAAAAAAAGGGTGTGGGCTATACATACATACACATATATGTATATATACAGCCGTAGGCTATCGAGTAAACGGTAAACTTGTGGGACGAAGGCAAGGAGAAAGCACGGTTGAATTAAATCATTCAGGCAAAACATTTTCATTTTCAGCTTCTTGTTCAGCAAAGGTCTTCGATAAATACACGTCAAATCATATATCGTTGACCTGTACATATCTGTTGAAGTTTTTGGGACCTAACGTTTTTGAAAAAAAGGGCAGCCAACTCTATTTCTTCAGTTGATTCCTACAACATTCCTGGCAGGCTAGAATGTTACTATTTGTTGTTCCCTTTTCGGGTTCCGATAACATTGATATATTATTGTTAGTAAAACCTTGGAAGGTGATACATACTGGAGAATCAGAAACAGGGTTATTATAAGTCACAAAATAATGACTACAGTCTGTTGGAACTATGACTAACAGGTGATACCCGCAGGTTCTCAAGCTACTGTGAGCTTTCGGAATAAGCCACACTAGGACAACATAGCTCATGGCAAATTGCGAAATATTAGGAAAGAAATGGAAAGACAACATTTAGTCAAACTTTTAGTAATATGGTATGACATTTTTAGAAACATAAATCGGCTTGAATTGTAGCGAGATCAGTCTTGACTGTTGAACATCGTGACACGACAGAAATTCAACGCGACATTTGAGACGGAGTTCTAGGGACATTAAGTTGCCCTAGTCCATGGCTACCTTGGGCAGCAAGATTCGTATTTGCCTTGCAAGCATACTCTGTCTCACTCCTTTCTGTTAGAGCCACAGCATCAAGGGAGATTCAAAAAATTCCCTTTGTTAATTCCATATGCACTGTTCAGTCAAATCACAATATAAATGGTCAATAGAGTGGCTATAGCGATTACTTCTCGTAGTAAAGGTACCAATTTCGCTTTTTGGTATAAACAATCTATCGAGGTATAAATGGATACCTGACTACTATTTTGAAAAGTAAAACAGTAAAGAAAGCAAATTGTCAGCCCCTCCCACTCCCTTTTCAGAAAAAAGCTTAAAGTTTGCACAATGAAATCTCCTACACTTGATCACCGACAGTAGTGAACAATAAGAAGCTACTTTCACCTGCCACTAGAGACAGGAAGTTGTGAAAAGTCCTAATTACCTACGCCAGCTAACCAAGGAGTAGAAAATATTTTCTCTTACTTTCCTCCACCTTTTCACTCTATAACTTTCTGTCTTCAATTACATGCCTTCCAATTCTCCCGTCATCTCTCCAGCCTGCGCTGAAACACCTACATACGTGCCTCAACAGTAAACGATAGATCCGACTAACACTGCATCTTGTCATTCCACACAGTCTTACAACAGAACAACAACTGCAGAGCTACAAAGAGCACAGGGCCAAACAATCAGCCAGGAATCTCAGCCATTACTGCAATTGTCGGTACGCCAGAGAAACATTAGCGATAGTTATTTCACACTGGAAACAACATGCATCAATAATAATAATATCTCTGGCAATTTGTAATTGAAACTGCTACCAGGTTCAGGTGTGAGCACTGGTTGTATTCTGTTCTTGCACACCTGTAAAACTCAGTTATGAGGATAACTCGTCTTTTCTCTACAAGTGGAGCAAGGGGGATCACCATTTCAAGTGACTCAATTACAGCAAGCCTGTATACGAGTAGTGCAAGCGGCGGTTTCATAGCTATAGTTTAACCTATTCAAGTTGCTAGCCTCAAGCACACCCCTCTTTAGCCATTTTCACGACATGTTTGGAAGGTTACGGTGGCTCTATTCTTTTCATCCCCGGTACCACACTCTCATATAGAACATATTATCGCGTACCTTTGTATTCGTGTACTGGCACGGTTTAAATCACATCTAAACCTAATGTTATTGTTGTTGTGTAAATCACGTCCAAACCTAATGTTATTGTTGTGTAAATCACACCCATACCTAATGTTATTGCTGTTGTGTAAATCACGCCCAAACATAATGTTATTGTTGTGTAAATCACACCCAAACGTAATGTTATTGTTGTGTAAATCTCACCCATACCTAATGTTATTGTTATTGTGTAAATCACGCCCGAACCTAATGTTATTGTTGTGCAAATTAAACCCAAACCTAATGTTATTGTTGTTGCGTAAATCACACCCAAATCTTATGTTATTGTGTAAATCACACCCAAACCTAATGTTATTGTTGTGTAAATCACACCCAAACCTAATTTTATTGATTGTTGTTTAATGCCCACAATGAGAAAGCTTACGTTTTTGGGCAATCTGAAAAGGGCGTTAAATGATGGGTTGTAGAACTATTCCTCACATCCAGAGCGGGCTCATGATGGTGGATCGCCGTCCTCCAGACGGTTGTGCTATGCTTTGCTTCATCTGTGTGACGCTCACTACTAAGGGGATCACGTCGTTATATCGTTAGCCAGAATGCTTCAAAAACAGCCTGTTTTCAGGAAACGCTACATGGAAGAGAGAGAGAGAGATAGTGGTCTTGGTCTGTATATTGTGCCTAACCCTGACGCGACCTCTTGATCAGCATGTTTTGCCTGACCACCAACCTAATGCTATTCATTTATATAATTCTCTAGGTTTGGGTTCATATATATTTTTGTTGACTGACAAGAGCCAAATATGTTATCAATGAATGTGGATTACTCTCACAATAAACTTCCCAAATCAGTGATAATAATAATAATAGTTGCTCATCGCAAGTGAAGAGAACGACAGCATCAGACAATTGCTGTGAAATATGTTCTCTGATGATTGAAATAACCAATCCTGGAACGGCACACCCTGCCACGTTCATGTCACATATGCTGTGAGTCGGCTGTGGAATGGTTGTGAGTATAGTTTTTCTGGCAGCACGTTTTCGTTGAGCCTCCGAGTTGGCTGTACTTTCTGCGATCTGAGCACCTTCAGTGATAATAGCTGACCAGATGGTACGATCATCTCCCAAGAGGTGAGATTAATATTGAAGCATTTCATAGAAACTTTCAAGGAGTCTCTGTAGCATTTATTCTGCCCTCCTGGTGAACGTCTGTCTGTTGTGAGCACACCGTATAACAGCTGCTTGGAAATGAACTCATCTGGAAAGCAAACAACATGTCCTGTCCATCATAGCTGACCCAAATTCAGAAGTGTATGGATGCTCAACAATGTAGTATTGCTAAGAATTTCAGAGTTAGTCACTTTGTCCTGCCACCTGAACCAGCTCAGTGAAAACGTTGGAGCTGTCTGGCATGTCTGTTATACACTGTCCATGTTTCACAGGCATGCAGCAGAGTGGATAATTCCACAGCACGATACATTTTTATCTTGGTGACGACATTGATGCCTTGTCGGTTCTAGACTTTTGATGGAGCATCCCAAACGCAGAGTTCGCCTTAACAATCCTGTTATTGACCTCACGTCAATATTCGCTTCTCTAGTGAGGGTGCATCCTTGGTAGGTGAAGGTAGCGACGGCCAGGAGAAATTGGTTCTGTACACTAAAGTTTGGTTTACTGTACGGCTCTCCATTGGTAGGCTCAAAGAGAACCTCCGTTTTTCTAATGTTGATCGTGAAACCAAAGTTACTGTATGCCGCCGAAAGAAATCCGTCCTGGTGGACTGCATACTCTTTTCTGAGCAAGTACAGAGCGCGCAATTGTCGGCGAATTTTCCAAGAGTGTCATGTGCTTCATCAGTAACTGAATACACTCTTTCGTTGTATTTGGAAGCCGACACAATTTCACAGGAGATGAAGGATGCCCCAATTGCACATCTCTACAAGCAAAAAAGCAAATGTCAATCCTGCGACAATCACTTTGCTGTCAATCGCATGACAAATTTCTGACCAGAGTCCTGCACAATCGCCTACTCACTGAGAGTCAGTGTAGTTTCAAGCGGCTGATGTGACATGATATATGCAGCTGGTGAACTGCAAGAAAAGCATCAAGAACAGAATTGGGACCAGTGCACTGTTTTTGTTGACATGACCGAAGCCTTTGACACTATCAATAGGGATGGACTCTGACCAATCATGGCGACGTTTGGCAGCTCCTACAGATACATTGCGATGTCCGTCAATTTCATCATGGCAGTGGCCAAGGTGTTGCACGAGGGGAAATTGTCTGTAGCCTTTCCAGTCACCCCCAGTGTCAAACAGGACTGTGTGATGGCACCGGCACTCTTCCGCTAGATTGTGATTTTTACAGTTTTTAATTGCTTCCATTTTCCTTCAATTGTTTGGACAATCTTGTCTGACCATTTGACAGATTTATAAAACCTAAGTTGCAGTGTAGCTATGCCAAGAGGTCATGGTCATTGTTAACATCTTCACCGCGATACACTCTGGCGTCACGTACTGAAGAGCCAATCATGATGATGGTGCACAAATGGGAAACTGGGAACAATTGAAAACTGTAGTAAAAGAAGCGGCGAAGCTAACTGCTGGGCATATTAGATGCCAGAACAAAAGGGAGATGAGTAATATCACATGAAACAATCCTCGTAAACAACAATTTTAAATCCCACGGCTCCAAAAAGGGAGGAATGCAATAAAGTGTATACTAGGTTAAATGAAAAAGTGAAAGCACAGGTTCGCAGGGACAAGAGACAGTTCACAAACGACCAGGCCGTGACCGCTGAAGATGATGAGGAAAAGGGAACGACCAGATGCGTTTACCAGATTACAAGACAACTATGTAATGAACCACCTGCTGCAAACATCCGCATTTAAGACAAATAGGGCAAAACCATTGCTACAGAAGCCGAACAGATGCGACATTAGACGGCGCACTCTGCAAAGGGGCTTAATAGACCACAACCAACAATAACACCCAACTTCGGTAATGCTACAAATATGCCTCCCATGGCCGTACAATGCGATGATGTACAGAGATTGATCGGGCCATCAAGAACATATCCAAGCAGAAATGACTTCGGAATAATTCCACTTAAACTAAAAGCATGAACCTTACACTCACAGGGAACTATGTCCAGCTCAATAGTAAAATAATGAAGTTGAGAATTTCACCTATTTGACAGTCAAATCACGCAAAACCGGGTTGCTACACAGGAAATTCTCATTAGAATCACCTCAGACTCAAATACCTTCTACCATTTAACGAATATTTGGAGATCTACATCACTGGGTAAACGTGTCACGCTCTGGATACTTAATTCTAATGTTCTCTCAGTGCTCACACATGGTTGTGAAAGCTGGAAAATGACAAATGCTTGAGCATAGATTTAATGCAATTGAAGATAGATGCCTTAGACGCCTTTTGAGCTTTTGCTTGAAAGAATTCACGACTATTAAACAAGCTTGACTGCAGTCCAACCAAAATGTTGTTCCAAATGTCATCGGGAAGAAATGTTGATAGTGCACGTGACACGTGATCCGGATGTAGAACAATATAATCCAATTACAGGCCATTATGTGAAAACCTAGCGGCATAAGGAAGCGAGGTAGCACAGAACTATCACAAGGAAGGGGACAACAGTGGGGCTACGGAACAGGCAAGAGCTAATGAGAGGGGCAGCGGACTTACCGAACTGGTTGATTTTGAATTCTGCCTTATGTATCGTATTTGGCGCCAAAATACCAAAGAGAAGACCGTTATCCACGGAACATTGAAATTAAAATGTCGTTTTGATTGCATCTCTTCAAAGTAAGTGTTTGTGTCTACAAGACAACATTATACTAATTATTATGGAGGCAAGGGTTGAAAAGGCCGGGAGGTATGAGGCAGGCTTCGAGTGCAGGAAAGTGTGTGAAATTCGTTAATTGTTAACTGCTATTGTTTATTTCATATTGAACAGTTCGAATGACGCATAGATCGTCTGCTAGGATCTTGCTAGTATAAATATGTACAGTAATGGCTGGTAACGTGAGGTTGATGTAGTCGGCTCTCCAATCTATTAGGAGATGCCAAATTTAACGATAAGATAAAGACCTGGATACATTAGCGGGACTTAGAAGCAACACTTGAACGATGTGTTCCTGATTCATCATTAACACATTTCTGTGATCTTTCTGATAATAGCCACGTACGGTTCTTCAGTTAATTCAGGTGCACGTCTCATGAAAATAGATGTCTGTCAGTAGAGGTAATGAAAATAGATGGTAGATGTCTGTCAGTAGAGGTAATGAAAATAGATTACAGATGTATGTCAGTAGAGATCATGAAAATAGATGGTAGATGTCTGTCAGTAGAGTTAATGAAAATAGATGGTAGATGTCTGTCAGTAGAGGTAATGAAAATAGCTGTATATAAGATGAGTTGATGAAAATAGATTTATTTCATTAGAGGTAAAGAAAATAGATGTATATAAGATGGGTTGATGAACATAGATGTCTGTCAGTAGAGGTAATGAAAATAGATGTATATCAGATGGGTTGATGAAAATCGATGTATATCACATGGTTTGATTAAAATAGATGTCCATCAGATGGGCTGATGAAAATAGATGTCTGTCAGTATAAAACATATAAATTGATGTTTGTCAGTAGAGGCAAGGGAAAATAGATGTCTATCTGTTGGGATGATGTAAATAGATGTATGTCAATAGAGATGATAACAATAGATGTATATCAGTAAAGAACAAAAAAATACATATTTTATCAGCAGAAAACATGAAAATAGATGTCTGTCAATAGATGTATGTCGGTAGGGAACATGAGAATAGATGTATGTCAATAGATGTATGCCGGTAGAGAACATGAAAATAGATGTCTGTCAATAGAAGTATGCCGGTAGAAAACATAAAAATAGATGTCTGTCAATAGATACATGCCGGTAGTGAACATGAAAATAGATGTGTGCTAACTGAGACAATAGAAATGAAAGTACATAATAACAGGAGTAACAGACACAACTCTCAGCTGAGAATCTAAAACTATTCTTCTCACAGTTGTTAGCATGAACATTTGCTCATCTGAGTTCAGAACACGGACGTTTCCTTCTCTCAGCTGATAGCATGAGAATATACTTCTCTCCGTGTAAAGCACGAAAATATACGTCTTTCTGCATAGAGGAGCATTTGTAAAGACAGAAAAATGTTTAGAAATTAACCAAGAGGAGCCGAGATCCATGCTAATCTTATATCCAGATGCATTTCTCAACAAGTTTCTCAGTGACTATAAAAATGCACATTAGACATGCATTTGCTGCTTCTAGAATACAAAACATTTTCTAATTTTTGCCAACACGTCATACGGAATAATGAGAAAACGTGTTAAGTGAGATTCCGTTCAAGATGCCAAATCTTCACCTTCTTCTCAGTGTGCAGAACTTTCAGTTTTACAATGCTATTCTAGTGAACTGGCTTTTTAAAGTACACGCTGCACACACACTATCGGCTTGGATTTCCCTACACCACAAGTTGTGTAGGAAGTAAGTAGCTTCATCAGATAGATGGACCTTATTGACTTTCCATATTATAATGCATCTAGTATTATTGTAAACAGGTATAAGCTAGTTTCAGTTGCAGTAAAAAGTTATAATGATGAATTTCTTGTTATTGAACTAAGCTGCCATATGCCTAATGATATCTCTGATCTAACAACGAGGATAATACACCAAAATGGGAGGAGGGTCCCTGGACCAAGATTTGAATCAATATAATACACAGAAAGGACTACAGCACATCAAATCAGCATACATGTAAGACCATCTAGTGCATGAGAGTGGCCAGGTCATTACATAATATGCAACTGATGCATTAATTCAATCTCAAGCTTGACAAATAAACCCGTTTTTTTTAGAAAAACAGATGACCCCTCATAACAAAAGCGTGTAGTCGGGGATGAAGTGTTAAATCTTCAATGTATCAGTTCCAAACTATTATGTGAGGTATGGTGACTAGTTCTCTTACGCTCAGCTTTGCCTTCCTTGACGTTAGCTAACCATTTACAGATATGTAAACTTGAATGAAGTATGTCGGGACTGATTGAACCCAGTAACTATGCTGCGAGGTACAAATGATATATATATATATATATATATATATATATATATATATATATATATATATATATATATATATATATAAATATAATACACACACACACACACACGAAGGCAAGTAAGTTGTTAATAGGGCATATATGGTTATTTGACCAACAAACGTGTTTGAAATGAACTTTAAAACCCTTTAAGATTGAACTTACATCGCCATTTATTTCTTAACATAATTTCCACCAACGTTGATACATTGCTTTATCAGTGAACCAAAACCAGACGTTTTTGGTCTGCTGTCTCTCCAAAACATGCGGCATAGATGTCTTTGGTCTGCTGTCTCACCAAAACCTGCGGCATAGAGAAGTCTTTGGTCTGCTATCTCACCAAAAAATGCAGCATAGAGAAGTCTTTGGTCTGCTATCTCACCAAAACCTGCGGCATAGAGAAGTCTTTGGTCTGCTATCTCACCAAAACCTGCGGCATATAGAAGTCTTTGGTCTGCTATCTCACCAAAACCTGCGGCATATATAAGTCTTTGGTGTGCTATCTCAGCAACACCTACAGCATAGACGTCTTTGGTCTGCTGCCTGAGTCGCATATGCACTCCACGTTCAACCTCTTCGCCATTCGCGAAACGTTTTCCGCCAAGGTGGTCTTTTAGTGCACCAAGTAGTTTGAAATTATTCGGACATAAGTCGAGACTGTAATGTGATATTCATGAAGTTGAACCCTAGTTGATCAATTTTCTCGCAGGTTAATCGAGCCGTATCTGGTCTGGCATTGTCATGATGAGGCAGTACACCTCCCTCTACTCAGCGTAACTAGGCATTTATTTCGAATTGCATCTCGATGCGATAACAAAACTTCACAGTACGATAGATCATTCGCACTATCACTTTCCTTCTGGAAATAGGTTAACAGTACATCGCGAGGCCCCCCCCCCCCCCCCCCCCCCAAGAAAATCAAACAAACAAACATACTAAACAAAAAACAAACTATTCAAAAACAAACAAACAAAAACACCAAAAAACACTAGACATTACCTAACCTGACCAAACTGGAATTTATTGACGGAATGAAGAAGGATGTTCCATTGCATTGAAGGACGCTATGATTCGGTTTGACAGTGATTTACTAATAATTTGTTCTCATTAACAATCCTGTTCGGCATGTTTTCTCCTTCAGTTGCACGTAGACAGAGAAGTTGCAATGACAGGCCTATTCGTTATATTTTTTTTTCGTCAGTCATTTATTTGAGTACTAGCTGGCAGCACAATACGGAAAATCAATCAATCATGCATTATGCTGTAAGTTAATTGCCATGCTAATACCCTATTGCAGTCACTACACTGGTTATCGTTACTCGTCTGTCAGTTCGAGTTATCTCATCCAACCACCGAACAGATGCTTCTGTTACAATCTGAACAGGACGACCAGGTTGAGCTTCATTAGCAGTTATTGTTTTCTTGAGAAATTGTATCTACCAAGTTTTGCACTGCTTTGCGCAACAAACACTTCATACCGTAAACAGGAAGCATTTATCATTTCCTTATGAATATCCTTTATCTTCTACTATTCTCTATCCTTCCCCCCCTCTACCCCCACCCCCCCCCCACCACCAAATCAAAAATCCCCACAAAAAACCCCACAAAATAAATTCAAAAGCACACTGTTACTTGATGCACACTATGTAAGCCCGATCGCGATTTCGCATATACGCTGC
Organism: Ariolimax columbianus; assembly: GCA_036924085.1. Classification (NCBI taxonomy): domain Eukaryota; kingdom Metazoa; phylum Mollusca; class Gastropoda; order Stylommatophora; family Arionidae; genus Ariolimax; species Ariolimax columbianus. The sequence goes on along the minus strand of JAVGWX010000001.1, from coordinate 138,072,261 downwards.
GCACGTGCATGTGACACCAAGATTACCCAAAGTAATCACAAAGTTGCCCACTTAATGACATCTTCAGAAATAAAAAATTACATTTTTCTACTTTCGCATATTATTTTATGAGCCACTTACTGACAGTTTCCCGCGTGCGTACGCCCGTGTGTGTGTGTATGTGTGTGTGTGTTTGAGTGCGTGCGTGTGTATGCATGTGCGTGCGTGTGTATGTACGTATGTATGTATGTGTGTGTGTGTGCGTTTGTGTGTGTATGTATGTATGTATGCATGTATGTATGTATGTATGTGTATGCGTGCGTGTGTGTATTTATGTATGTGTGTGCGCGCGTGCGTGTATGTGTATATGTATATATATATATATATGTATATATATATATATATATATATATATATATATAGTACAAGGAAATATATTTTTGAGCGAGTTATTGCAATTTCAAAGAACTACACATCCTCAATTGACACACTCCACCCAAAAATGCACAAACACATAGAATACACATAAATATACACACAAACAACAAACAAACACATACATACACACACATAAACAGACAAGAACGAACACACACCCACACACAAACTGTTAGTCAAGGCAGAAATGTCAGGATCCAGGACGAGGGTATTCGGTACATTAATTTATCTCCGCTACGTTTTTTGTTTGTCAAAAAATTTTCAGAACAGAGCAGCGGAGAACGAACCTGTGAATTTATTTCTACATCAAGAAAAAACAAACAAACAACCAAACAGCCTATTATCTTTGTCAGCGGTAATTTTCCAATCTGGATTCGATTGGTAGTTATGACAACCTGATACATCTCTCCACATCTCAGCCAAACTAAAGAAAACCTGCCTACTGTTTGCGTCTTATGACCTCCACTTTTCCGTTCCCATTTTACCAGATACGTTGACCTTCAGGAATCAATAAGAACTGTTCCTTCTCTTCCTGCTTTGATTTGTCCTGACATGTTTGGAATACGTTTAGCTTGTTCGGATCACGGACCAGTAAGGTAATTATGATATAGATGCAAAGCCATCCACTAAAACGAGACGCATGATCGATGTTTCCACCCCAAGGAACACTTCTCAAAGTCAACAGATATGGAACTCGTTTTCTAAATGTTTAATACACATAATTTTGGTGACCCCGTTCAAATAAGTTGATAGTTTGTCCATCACAAGTGAAGAAGACCACTCTTTGTTCAGCCGTCTGGACAGTCGTATCTCTTGCTGTGTCCGCTGAAATGGGTGACTTGCGCGGAGATTTGGATTAAAGTGAGGAAGAAACTGCGCCTTTTGTCAACCTCACGCACAGAGCCTAAGCTACCTCCCGCCAGTGGCAAGACATTCATCGAGACGACTGGAGATAGCATGGGATGCAGATTTTGCCTCAGGGTTACCACCGAAGCCTTTCCGTAAACATGTAACCCGCAGGGTAGAAAGGTGGGAAGGCATCTAACCCAGTTTGTCGTGCCTTTTCGATAACCACAAGAGGTCGTATGGACAACACTCAGCGTGTGAGTGAGTCTGGCATCTCTGCCTAGCTGTATAAGTTAATATGTTTGTAAATGTTGTGATATATACATATTTAGATTGTGTACGTACAGTGTTAAGGCAAGTAAGAAAAGAGGAAGCTGGAGGATAAAGATAGGATATCTTTACTTTTTGGAAGCACACATGTAGTCGGATGCGTGCCATTAAATCCACACGCAAATATTCGTTTATAAACGTCATTAAGGGCCAGTAATGCTAGGCCTGCTTAGAAGCTTTGCATTTCACTACAGTCATGAGGACCTAGTCTCATCTTCTTCAGTATACCCAGTGATTTTCGAATAGCCCCTTGCAAATTTGCTAGCAGAAGAAAATTGTCAAGAGGAAATAACTCAGAAGTGGACTAAAAAGAAACATCATCCGAAACGTCATTCGTATATAAATATCTCACAAACTGTAATTGAGAGTTAGTCTAATTGTAGCTGTATCTTTTATCTTTTCTCTCTCTCTCTCTCTCTCTCTCTCTCTCTATATATATATATATATATATATATATATATATATATATATATACATATATAAATATACATATATATATATATAATAGTAATAACAGTATAAAATAACTGTTTACCCCATTTCGTCAATGAGACATGCCAACATCATCCTGTGCCACACTACATCCTTGAGTATGTTGGTGGTGCTCATGACCGATCAAGCCAATGCTAGCGCCGAAAGTCCTACGACACGACTGGGACACATAGTCTGCAGCTGCCTCTGGTATTACTTCTGTTCTAGTTATATATGGTCTACAACAGAGATGGAAAAACTAAAGGTACCCGGGAAAAATCCTTGAGAAACTTCTTGATCGACCTGGTAGTCCAAGAAGGCGTGTACCTCCACGCCCAACACTTTAGTTTTCTCCATCAAGAAAACATAAATCTGGCATATTCATTACAACAAATTACCCTGGCTCTAACGCGGTCATTGCTATACGATAATGTCGGCTCAAAACAATTGTGTAAACTAGTTTGACATTCTCTCTCCTTCGCTCTCTCTCTCTCTTTCAAGCTCTCTCTATGTGTATGTGTGGTTTGTTTTTATGTATATGTGGGTGTGTCATTGTTTAGCCGGATACAGCAGCAGCATTTAAATATCATTGCACATTTGCCAAAGGGTTCCTGCACAATTACTTCCCGCATTTCAATGAAGGATAATTCACGAACAAACTACACCACCGGTCTTCTAAAAAAAACACCAATACTAAGGAGAGGCTGTGGCGATAATGATAATTAAAATAACGAGTAAAATGCCGTCTCCAACTTTCTAACCATTCTTTCTACAAATGATACAGGGATTATGTTACTTTCCTCTTCAATTCAACAAAAAGTGCAACACAACCATTCTTGACCCGATTGAGCGGAATATCGTTCTACCGAGACCCTCACAACTGCTTATCACTGAGAGCTCCCTGGGAAATAGGTTCATTCTGTAAGCTTACAATATTCACAAACCCAAAAATCCAGACTAAGCTTTCTAACATTCACAAACCCAATAACCCCGATTAAGTTTTACAAAATGTACACACCTCAAAACATTCACGAACCCTAAAAGCCGGACTAATCTTTCTAATATCCACAAACTCAATTACCCCAAGTAAGATTTATAACATCCACAAACCCAATAACTCAGATTAAACTTTCTAACATCCACAAACCCAATAACCCCGACTAAACGTTCTAACATGCACAAACTCAATAACTCAGACTAAACGGTCTAACACCCACCAACCCAAAAACCCAGACTAAGCTTTCCAATATCTAGAAACCCCAAAATCTCGACTAATGTTTCTAACATTTACAAACTTAATAATCCCAACAGACCCATTGTCTCGGCTTGCTCTTGCCCCCTGCACTTTCTTTAAATCATCTTCTAGCCAATTGATAAGGATCTGCGCTCATTCCTCTCCAATCACACCTTGATCACTTCCTTCCTCCACAGTACTGTCTTCTAACAGGGCCTACCTCCTCTTCCTGTTAGATGTTTGCTCTCTCTGAACCCCAATACCTCATTTGGACGGTGTTGCAGCTTTCCAGTTATTCCATGGCAGGTGAGTGAGCCCCATACATGACCACATTTATCCGCACAGCCCAAGGGACTACGGTCTGGGGTGGAAAGAGCCATGCCTTTGCCGGTATAATCCAGAAATGCAAACCTTTAATCAAACAAAATCTATGTTACTCAACTCGTCAGTTGCCATCTTTGTCCAGATCAGCAAAGTGAATCTCCAAGCCCCAAGTCGACGTAACTATGCATGTCTGTTAATGTAATTCTGAGTACCCTAATTGGTTGTAATATCCGCCCTCCCACTTCCTGATATGCTACTGGTACATTGATGCCAGCAGCCGCATGACCGACATGCGTCAAGCTGACTTCTTCAACTTCTGTGACTATGTTAACACTTTCCATTCTGACGTCCATTTCACTGACCTAACGCATCAGCCAATCTTTTTGACACCACAGTCTCCATCTGATCTCATCACCACTGTCTACATCTGATCTCATCACCACAGTCTCCATCTGATCTCATCACCACTGTCTACATCTTATCTCATCGCCACTGTTTCCATCTGATCTCATCACCAATCTTTCCATCTTATCTCATCACCAATGTTTCCATCTGATCTCATCACCACTGTCTACATCTGATCTCATCACCACAGTCTCCATCTGATCTCATCACCACTGTCTACATCTTATCTCATCGCCACTGTTTCCATCTGATCTCATCACCAATCTTTCCATCTTATCTCATCACCAATGTTTCCATCTGATCTCATCACCAATGTTTCCATCTGATCTCATCACCAATGTTTCCATCTTATCTCATCACCAATTTCTCCATCTTTTCTCATCACCAATGTTTCCATCTGATCTCATCACCAATGTTTCCATCTGATCTCATCACCAATGTTTCCATCTGATCTCATCACCAATGTTTCCATCTGATCTCATCACCAATGTTTCCATCTGATCTCATCGCCAATGTTTCCATCTGATCTCATCACCAATGTCTCCATCTTATCTCATCACCAATTTCTCCATCTTATCTCATCACCAATGTTTCCATCTGATCTCATCGCAAATGTTTCCATCTGATCTCATCACCAATGTCTCCATCTTATCTCATCACCAATGTTTCCATCTGATCTCATCACCAATGTTTCCATCTGATCTCATCACCAATGTTTCCATCTGATCTCATCACCAATGTTTCCATCTGATCTCATCACCAATGTTTCCATCTGATCTCATCACCAATGTTTCCATCTGATCTCATCACCAATGTTTCCATCTGATCTCCTCACCAATATTTCCATCTGATCTCATCACCAATGTTTCCATCTGATCTCATAACCAATGTTTCCATCTGATCTCATCACCAATGTTTCCATCTGATCTCATCACCAATGTTTCCATCTGATCTCATCACCAATGTTTCCATCTGATCTCATCACCAATGTTTCCATCTGATCTCATCACCAATGTTTCCATCTGATCTCATCACCAATGTTTCCATCTGATCTCATCACCAATGTTTCCATCTCATCTCATCACCAATGTTTCCATCTGCTCTCATCACCAATGTTTCCATCTGATCTCATCACCAATGTTTCCATCTGATCTCATCACCAATGTTTCCATCTGATCTCATCACCAATGTTTCCATCTGATCTCATCACCAATGTTTCCATCTGATCTCATCGCCAATGTTTCCATCTGATCTCATCACCAATGTTTCCATCTGATCTCATCACCAATGTTTCCATCTGATCTCATCACCAATGTTTCCATCTGATCTCATCACCAATGTTTCCATCTGATCTCATCACCAATGTTTCCATCTGATCTCATCACCAATGTTTCCATCTGATCTCATCACCAATGTTTCCATCTGATCTCATCACCAATGTTTCCATCTGATCTCATCACCAATGTTTCCATCTGATCTCATCACTAATGTTTCCATCTGATCTCATCACCAATGTTTCCATCTGATCTCATCACCAATGTTTCCATCTGATCTCATCACCAATGTTTCCATCTGATCTCATCACTAATGTTTCCATCTGATCTCATCACCAATGTTTCCATCTGATCTCATCACCAATGTTTCCATCTGATCTCATCACCAATGTTTCCATCTGATCTCATCACCAATGTTTCCATCTGATCTCATCGCCAATGTTTCCATCTGATCTCATCGCCAATGTTTCCATCTGATCTCATCACCAATGTTTCCATCTGATCTCATCACCAATGTTTCCATCTGATCTCATCACCAATGTTTCCATCTGATCTCATCACCAATGTTTCCATCTGATCTCATCACCAATGTTTCCATCTGATCTCATCACCAATGTTTCCATCTGATCTCATCACCAATGTTTCCATCTGATCTCATCACCAATGTTTCCATCTGATCTCATCACCAATGTTTCCATCTGATCTCATCGCCAATGTTTCCATCTGATCTCATCACCAATGTTTCCATCTGATCTCATCGCCAATGTTTCCATCTGATCTCATCGCCAATGTTTCCATCTGATCTCATCACCAATGTTTCCATCTGATCTCATCACTAATGTTTCCATCTGATCTCATCACCAATGTTTCCATCTGATCTCATCACCAATGTTTCCATCTGATCTCATCACCAATGTTTCCATCTGATCTCATCGCCAATGTTTCCATCTGATCTCATCACCAATGTTTCCATCTGATCTCATCACCAATGTTTCCATCTGATCTCATCACCAATGTTTCCATCTGATCTCATCACCAATGTTTCCATCTGATCTCATCACCAATGTTTCCATCTGATCTCATCACCAATGTTTCCATCTGATCTCATCACCAATGTTTCCATCTGATCTCATCACCAATGTTTCCATCTGATCTCATCACCAATGTTTCCATATGATCTCATCGCCAATGTTTCCATCTGATCTCATCGCCAATGTTTCCATCTGATCTCATCACCAATGTTTCCATCTGATCTCATCACCAATTTCTCCATCTGATCTCATCACCAATGTTTCCATCTGATCTCATCACCAATGTTTCCATCTGATCTCATTGCCACTGTCTCTACTTGTCCGTCTTTCCTCTCCACCACTGTCTATTATAAACTCACTAATCTCATAACTACATTTCAGGTCAGGTCATACCGTAGCCAGTAAGGTCGTTGGGGCACACATTAAGACATCCTCACAATCCCACGCCATCCTTCTCTGTCAGCGGCGCTGCCTGTGCTTCTTCTGGGCGGAGATTGGTCCATTCTTTTATGTTGTCCTCCCCCCTCTTTTTGGGATGCCTCTTCGTCGTCTGCCTTGCACCTTTCCGTGCAAGATCGTATTTGCAAGACCATTTGATCTCGATATGTGACTGTACCAAGCGAGTTTCCTTCTTTTAACTGTTGCCAAGAGGTCTTCAGAAGACCCCCATTGCTGTTGTAATTCTATCTTGTATTTCCTCATTTGAAACTCGATCTTTGTACGGGGCATTTAAAAGTCTTCAGAGACGTCTCATCTGCAAGGCCTGTATCCGTCGCTGAAAGTCAGATGTAACTGTCCATGTCTCACAAGCATATAGAAATATTGACAGGACCAATGTACGCATTAAACTGATATATTCGTGCATAGTGCTAACTGTTTATCTTGCCAGATTTTGTTAAGCCGTACAAGCGCCCCTATTGTCTGTGCAATTCTGGCCAACACCTCACATTTTGATCCTTCATCACTGACAATCAAACCCAGATATTTAAATCGGTCAACCACTTCGAGTTCCTGGCCATTAGCTTTTATCCTACTGTATTCTACTATATCTACTGTTCCTTTAAACCTAAATCTTGTTGGGATTCACTCCCTTTCTTCCAACTTCTACGTCTTCATCACATGTGCCATGACACCAAACAACAGTCCCAGGATATATACAGTTCATAAACTGGGCTGTCAATACCTATTGTTTTAAACTGTAATTTGTTTGTAGCTTTACTTCTAAACAATGACAATGTATGACACGACAATAGGAAACACAGTGTAGCAAGACCTGACACAATGACAGCTTAATGGAAAGCAGCACCATCATGGACAATAGTGCAGGTCTTATACACCTGGATAGGTTACATGTCAATAGAGAAAAGCATGTAGGCTGGACACCGCCGAGTTGTACATTATCCACGCATAGTAAATCGGAACAATGAAACCGTTCTCGCTCTCTCGCTCTCTCTCTCTCTTTCTCTCTCGCTGGTCTTTTAGCACTAAAGACGGCTTATAACTTAACTTAACATCTTTATACTGGTTTAGAAGACCCTGCAGAGTCTGTATACAACCAGTTACATTTACATCACCTTGCTCTAAAATCTATGCGCATCCAGTTTATTCTTAAATGCATTAACTGTCCCTGCCTCCACTACCTCCCCTGGCAATGCATTCCAAGCAGACACCACTCTCTGACTAAAAAAATATTTCCTAATATCTAACCTGGACCTCTCTTTAATCAGCTTGTAGCTATGCCCTCGTGTTATTGTAGGTGGCTGTATTTTAAAAAACTTGTTATAGTCTAATTTATCGATTCCTCTGATCATCTTATAAACCTGTATTAAGTCACCACGAATTCTTCTCTCTTCGAGACACTGTAGGCCGGTTTTTCTGAGTCGTTCCTCATAACTGTAATTCTGGAATCCCACTATCATCTTTGTCGCTCTTTTTTGTATTCTTTCTAGCATGTTTATGTCCCCTCTATGATAAGGACTCCACACCTGTACACAGTACTCCAATCTAGGTCTAACTAAAGCTTTATACAGTTTGACGATCACTTCCTTGCTCCTATGTTTAATATTTCTTTTTATCATACCTAACATTGCATTTGCCTTTTTCATTGCTACCTTAACTTGCTCACTCACCTTTCCTGTATGATCTATTTTAACTCCTAGGTCCCTTTCCTTATCTATCTTTCTAATATTGTTTTCTCCCATTCTGTAATTATGTTCCATATTGGATCTACCCATGTGGATAACTGTACATTTATCTACATTAAACTCCATTTGCCAGCTTACAGACCATTCTCGAATTTTATCTAAATCCGACATCAATATATCCACTTCCGCTTTAGATGAGACACTACTGCATAGTTTTGTGTCATCAGCAAATTTTGCAATCATGGATCTCATATCAATGTCCAAATCATTTATATATATCAAGAACAAAATTGGTCCCAAAACCGAGCCCTGTGGCACACCACTTTTCACTTCACTCCACTCAGAGTACTCCTTATTTATGCCCACCCTCTGCCTTCTTCCCGTTAACCAATTTTCAATCCATTTGGCAACTTCGCCACCTATTCCATGTGATTTTAACTTTCGAAATAATCTTTGATGAGGTACTCTATCAAAGGCCTTTGTAAAGTCTAGATAAATAACATCCACTGGCTCCCCTTTATCTATGATTTTAGTAACCTCCTCCATGAATTCTAATAGATTTGTTAAGCATGATCTCCCTCTAGTAAACCCATGCTGACTATTTCTAATTAGATTAAATTTTTCTAAATGCATTACAATGTTTTCTTTGATTATTGACTCTAACAATTTACAGACTATGCTCGTTAAACTCACCGGTCTATAATTTGCTGGATCTGATTTTTTGCCTTTTTTGAATAAGGGGATCACTCCTACATCTTTCCAATTCCGTGGAACAATCCCTTTTGTAAGTGATTGAGAACATAATATAGCCAATGGTTTTGCTAGTTGGTTTCTAATTTCATACAGCAATTTTGGGTGAATACCATCTTGACCTGGACATTTATTCACTTTCAACCCCTCCAATTTTTTAAAATCCATTTCCTCTGTAATACAGATTGATCTTAATCCCGCTGTATCCATGTCTCTTTGAAAAATATCTATAGGCTCTGGGATCTCGGAGCAGTCCTCCTTTGTGAAGACTGTGCCAAAGTACTGATTGAGCAGATTAGCAGCCTCCCTATTCTCACTTATTATTTTCCCTGTACTGTCTATGAGAGGGCCTACTTTGTCTTTCGTTCTTTGTTTATTTCTAACATAAGAGAAGAAGCTTTTACTGTCAGTCTTGATCCTCTGGATCTGATCCTCTGGCTCATAAGGCAGAACTTAAAATTTACGTATGGTCGGTCGGTCGTCACGCTTTGTAGTTCCGGAATGTTATCCCTAACCCATAGCTGCATCTTCCCTGGTGATTGTTCTGCATATAGTATTTATGGGTCTTTCCCGCTTCCTTTTCACCGGTAAACTTATTGTGAACAGTCAAATGTGAGTTCGAAAGACAAACTTGAGAAGACATGTTGCTGAATCTCCTAGTGAAAGACCAGATACGCATAAAGAACACATGGTTAGTTTCCGGACATCTGGCATCATACTCATCTGCCTGATTGAATATGGTTCTAGTATTCGAATATACTGACTTCTTCCGTAAGAGTTCATAGCCTGAGGTCATTCTCATCTCTGGCCTCAAGTGAGTACTCCTGATGTGTTGCACTAACGCCCTTACTCGTTCTCCTCATCGGCCTTCCTCTGACCGTGCCAACCATGTGTAACAGACCCTCTGCTGCCGTGATCGAACTTAGAACATTCTCACACTCATCCACATCATCATGACCATACTCAGTAAATGACATATCAAACAGCAGGTGGCATATTTATTATATCATACTCATATCATACAATGAGTAGAGAAATTACAAACACAATATAATTCATATCTTAACTAAACATTCAACTAAAACGGGAATTGTAAGCATTAGCTATTGATGGAATTCCCAACTATCTAAAAACCCAGTTCTATTACCTTGCAATTACATCACACACACATCGCCTTAACTGCGTCTTCAACACACCTTATCAAATACTCTTCCTCACTGAAATCCCCTCAGGCGGGCGATCTCGACATAACTCATTCACAATGTGTTCTTGCTTACAAACACACGTTCAGATTATCTATTCATGCAAAACTCACACACCTATTTGAGCGATCCTGGTCTATCACTAAACATTCGTCCAACAGTCTATCAATCGCTCCTCTATCTAAGTCGGTGAGTTAAACATACTATCCACATTCAGTCTCTCTCTCTCTTCCATACAGCCTCTCTCTCTCTCCAGCCTCTCTCTCTCTCCTCCATACAGCCTCTCTCTCTCCAGCTCCCTGAGCTAAACTTTGTCTCGAGTTATATATCCTCAAGCAAGGCCAGAGCTTGACCAATCGATCTCAGGTATGGTCATCTTCAATCCCAATTGGAACGAAACACTTTGCACACCTGTCACTCATTCTCTCGCAGCAAGCCCCGTTGCCAATTTCGTCTGTCAATCAATCTCCCCCTACCAAAATCAGAAGGCCAGTGGTCAGTTTCTATCTGTCCACATTCCTTAACCCAACTCTGTTCTCCTTTGCTGAGACGGTGAGTGACCTTGACATGCATTCAGGTAGCTTTAAGCTTTAACATGTTCAGGCATCCTAAACTCCCCTTGCTGCGGCGGGAACTGTTACACATGCTCTCATGTATCACCCGCTCAACTTCTATGTCCATGATATCTCATTCTGTTATCTATACATCTCTCATTTTTATCTCTTCACACTTTTTCTTGATCCTACCCTTATTGCTTACACACATGACACAAACCTGTGGCCAGAAGCTGTATCAACACGAGTTTCAAGGGCCGTCTAGGCACCATGTCCTGCAGCAACAAGTTTGTCTGCGTTACATGTCACTGTATTCCACAGAAACAATAGATGGCTTTCTACAAAGCAGTGTTCGATTTGCTTTGAAAAAAGGATTCACACTCAAGTCCAATTAATTTAATTTATTCCAACATTTCCTACCGGTGCAACATGATATATATCGGTGAGACTGGCTTGGAACTCAGCGCAGAAACATCTCAATGATAACTCCTATGACCATGGTTCCTCGGTCGCTAACCACTCACCAGACATGCGCACCAGGATAAAACTGGTATTACTGCATCGATTCGAGATAGAAAAGGCTGTCTTAAACCTCACCGTTTCAACGTAACACATCTTTGTATTCTTTGCTTAAGTTCTCCTATCTGCACTGCCATTTCGTCTCTCTCCATCTCTTATCTCTGTCTCTCTCTCTCTCTGTCTCTCTCTCTCGATTATCCATTGTCCTTTGTTCTCCTTGTCTACATGTGTAAGTGTTTATACTATTTTGGTTGAATGTACTCGTTTCATCTGCTTGTCACTTACCGTTTGGACTACAACAGATTATCCTGTTTATCGGATTTTTTCCTCGCTGTAGTGACTTTTGGTACTTTCCTGGCCAGCTTGGCTACGTTCGCTTCCGCCCGCTTATTACTGACGATCCCGAGCTAAGCAACTTTTTTTTACCTATTCATCATTACTTAATGATTTGTTAGTTGTTTCACGTGTACTGCTTTTTTGCCACTGGTGAAAGTCTTCTTTTGGTCGTAACGCAGGTTGTGTTTGTGTTCTTGTCCTAACGCAGTATCGGAACCATACTTGTTTTTAAACTCTAAAAATAAACAACCGTTCCCGGGTTTTTCCATTGCTGTGGCCCGCTAAGGGAATTTTTGGGCGTGGTTTTAAAAGTCATCTGACTCAGCAGTAATTACGCAATGTACAGGCTAGGTGTTATTTCGCTCCTATTAGGCAAAGCATTGGTCTTTACAGGAGTTTGAACCTGCGATCTATGACTGCGTGTCCTTAATGCTGACACGCCCATCACAGCGCGATATCATCCACTTTTGAGCAGAAGAGAGTTTTTGGTTGACACTACAAAATGAACATAAATTATCTAACAGGCTTTAGTTATAATCACAATATTATATAGGAGGCTTAGGTTATAATGATCGTATTATGATTTATTGATGATTGGCATCCTGTCAGTCTCGAGAGACAATGGACTTTCCGCTAGAGAGGGGACAGTAAGTTATTGCCCTGACTTTCGCCGCAAACATTTGTAGTCTGCATCTTGGCGCATCCTGTCTTTCCCTGCCTGCAGACCAACACACAAGGCCTGCCTCAAGCCGAGTCTGTCCTTGACCCATCCTGTCTTTCCCTGCCTGCAGACAAACACACAAGGCCTGCCTCAAGCCGAGTCTGTCCTTGACCCATCCTGTCTTTCCCTGCCTGCAGACCAACACACAAGGCCTGCCTCCAGCCGAGTCTGTCTTTGGCAAGTTAATCCCAGTTGCAGATGTTCATATCCAACGCCTTCAGGTCACGCGTGCAAACATCTTTGTAAGAAGGGTCTACCATGTTTACGCTTGCGCTCCGTATATTATATCTTTTGGTGTTCGCCCATCCTCCATTCTGCACACGTGATTAAGCCACCGCAAGCAGCGTTGGCGTAGGATCGTAACTAAGCTGACAATCTTTGCCCGGTCCAACACTTCGGTGTTAGTCACTCCATGAAATTCTAAGTATGCGTCTCATGCAGCGCATATGAAAAGCATTTTGCCTTTTTTCATGTGAGACATACAGAGTCCATGCTTCGCTACCATAGAGCAGGGTACTAATCACAAATGATCTGTACACAGCAACCTTTGTGGAGATAGTCAGCATGCTGTTTTTCCACACTCTCTGTGAGAGCCTGACAAGTGCTGATGAGGCCATTCCTAATTGTTTCTGCAGCTCGGCGTCCAATGAAAGGTTGTCGGTGATGATAGATCCGAAGTAGTTGAAGTGATTTACTACCTAAAGATTTTTATCGTTTAAGACAATGTCTGTTGGATCTGCACTCTGAGCCATGACTTTCGTCTTTTGTACGCTGATGGTGAGTTCAAACAGATCAAAGGATTTTGCCAACCTATTAATTAGGATCTGTAATTCGGCTTCGGTGTGGGCGACCAGGGCAGCATCGTCTGCGAAGAGCATATCACAAATGAGTCTCCCTTCTCTTACTTTTTGCTCGCAGTCTCGTTAGTCTGGTCTAACATGCAGAAAGACCCCATCTGTGGCAGTTCCAAAGGTACAATGGCAAAGAAAATGCCGAATAGAGTCGGAGCTAGGACACAACTTTGTTTAACTCCGCAGTTAATGTGGTATTATATAAGAACCTTAAGTTGTAATAACAATATTATATAAGATAGTTATGTTACAGTGACCGCATGAAATATTAATCCTAAGTTTTAGAGAACGTATTATATACGCGCAGTATTTGTCATGACCCGAGCAACACATTAAACTCAGTTCATGTCTTCAAGAGTCTTGCATCATTTCATCAAAGTGATATTCGAAATGAGAATGGATGGATTTGGTCTTGATTTGACCAAACAGAGGACTGAGCGTCAGCTCTGGTTGAGGAACTAGTTATTAAACTGTATATAGTGCAGTGTTTAACCTGGAATGTTTAACAATTTTTAATCTTCTTATAAATATAGTAACCTTTTTTGTTTTTGAAGACACTTGCCTCTGAATTCTTCCTTCATGATTAATTTTCTCTGGAACGCCTGTTGAAATCGGATGCACTGGGCCACAGGCCTAACGAAACAGTGCAACGTAAATCGCTGTATGAGGACGTCACAATTTAAAAGAAGAAAGTATGGTGCATCTTCCTGTGGTTCCCACCAGGCAGAGAGAGTGCCGGGCCCGACGCCTCGAAGGTGCCCACCTGATGCTACTGGTGGTCACCCACCCATGTGCTGTGGAGTCAAGGCACAAGGACCTGAGGCAAGAGCTATTGACCGAAAACCCAAGACCCTTAAAATACTACAGTGGAATGCGGAGTGAGTCCTGAACAAAAAGGTTTCTCTAACAAATCGCCTGAACGAAGGCAAGATAGACGTGGCATGCATCCAAGAAACGCACCTCAACAACAACCACAGATTCTCAATCAGAGGATACCAGACCTTCCGACTTGGTAGAGAAGGTCACAAAGGAGGGGTTCTGATACTGATACGTAACTACATACCAAGTAGCACAGTATCTGTAAATCACATCGGACAAGCAGAAGTTGTAGGAGTCTACATAATGACACAGGAAACGAAAACCCGTATATTCAACCTGTATGGCCCACCCAACAAAGATCTGTCGCTCTCGAGTATGGAAATCAAGGACTCCAGCTGCCTAGTGGTTGGAGACTTCAACAGTTACTCGGAGAGATGGGGATATTCAGACACAGACAGCAGAGGGGATGAAGTAGAAGACTGGGAGATAGACACAAATCTCTATCTTATAAATAGGCCAGACGACAGCCCTAGCTTCTATTCCAGAACATGGCATACCACCTCCACTCCAGACTTGGCCTTCTCCACGGGGGATATTCACCACACAATAGATCGTCAGGTGCTCGACCAATTGGCAGGTAGCGACCACAGGTCAATTAGGCTAGATATTGATTTGGAAGTAGGCCCCCAGGAAATAAAACCGCTGCCACGTTGAAACTACAGACGAGCCGACTGGGACAGATTTGCAATGCTGACAGATGGACTGTGTGAAACTATTGACACACGAAATAACAATATGAAACATATGGTGGAAAGCCTAAGCAAAGCAATACTGCAAGCAGCCACCGAGACCATTCCAAGAGGGACAAGGAAAAACTACAAGTCATATTGGAATCATGAACTGCAGAAAGCTGAGGATGAAGTCTCAAATGCTAGGAACATGGGAGAGAGAGAGAGAGAGAGAGAGAGAGAGAGAGAGAGAGAGAGAGAGAGAGAGAGAGAGAGAAAGAGAGAGAGAGCAATCTATTGAAGCAAATATCGCCCTCAAGGCCATCACTGCGAAATACAAAAGAACACTGCACCAATTAACAAGAGACAGTTGGGGGAAAAAAACCAGAAAGTCTCAATCTAGATAAAGAAGGAAACAAACTATGAAATTTAGTCAGAGCCATGAATGACGAAATACCATCAAATAAACAAATTACCACTAAGCAGGGTGACAACATGCTTACCGGAAAAAAGCAGCAAACGCCTTTATAGAACATTATGCGAAAGCAAACCCCATTGATGTTCCTACAGACAGGCATACATACATTAGTTAAGAACAAAAGAGCCACGACAACATCAAGATTGCACCAGAGGAGCACATGATGGCAAAACTAACCATGAATGAAAGGAATGAGGCCATGAGAACTTTAAAGACAAAGAAATCGACCAGAAAAGATGGGGTAACAAATGAAATGCTGATGGGGTTAGGCCAAACAGCAAAGAGGAAGTTACTGTCAGTCCTGAACCAACGCTGGAAAAGGGGAATTGTACCGCAGGCATGGAAAGATGCTGTACTTATACCCGTACCAAAGAAATAAAAAGATAGAACAGATCCAAATGGATACAGGCCTATCAGTCTACTGAGCTGTGTAGGTAAACTGATGAAGCGTATGATGAACACCAGACTGATGTGGTACCTGGAAGAAAAACAGATTTTAATTCCACAGCAAGCAGGATTTAGACAACACAGATCCACTGAGGACCAGATCACTCTTATAGCACAGGAAATTGAGAATGCTTACCAAGATAAAAAGCATACAGTAGCGGTTTGGGTAGATCTAGAGAAGGCATTTGACAAGGTGTGGAAAGAAGGACTTCAAGTCAAGCTACGAAGAAGTGAAGTAAATGTACAGATGGATCAGTCACTACCTCGAAAACAGAACAGCCAGAGTTCAAGTACAAGGGCAGATGAGCAAAAAGGTGACACTGGAGCAAGGAGTACCCCAAGGGGGAGTACTGTCACCCACACTTTTTCTGGTGTATATAAACAACATCATAGAGAATATACCAAGAAGAGTCCACAGCTCCATGTTTGCAGACGATCTGGTTATGTGGACCTCTGAAAAAAATCTCACCGTAGCAAACAATTGGATGCAGCAGGCCCTAACATCACTGGAGGTGTGGGCGAAATCATGGCTGGTCAAAATAAATGAAAAAAAACAACATGTACGATATTCTCGCATTCAAATAAACCACAGAACACCAAAATAAGTCTTAACGCCAAATATCTGCGGCCAAACGACAACCAAAACTACTTGTGCGTCACATTTGATCGGCGCATGTCATGGAAAAGTCAGATCGAGAGAAACCGAATAAGAGCAAGACAAAGAATGGCAATCATCAGGAAACTTGCTGGCACAAGCTGGGGAGCAGACGAAAGAATACTTAAGAAACTGTACACTGGAAGAGTGATACCAGTTCTCGAGTATGGCATTGCGGCATGGGCAACAGCAGCAAAGGCGAACTTTGATCAAATTAGCAAACTTCAAAACCAAGCCATGAGAGTTATAACAGGAGGCATGAAGTCAACGCCAATTGTAGAACTTGAAAAGATTTCAAATCTGCAATCCATGACCGACAAAAGAGACTGCAGAGCCCAGCAACAAGCAGAGAAACTAAGAATACTGACAGACCATCCAATGCATCAGAGACTAAATAGATTTGGAAAAGGGAAACTAAAGCGGAGAAACTTTGCAGAAATAGCTAAAGCAAAGATGAGAGACGACCCTATGAACACCATAACAACATCAAAAGCCCATCCCTAATGTACGCAAACCCACATGGAAGCAGCATATCATTCCAGAGGTGGTAGAACATTTACAAGGTATTGGAAACAGGAACAGCCAGACTGAAAAAGAAAGAAGAGACATAACCCTGAGGTGCATAGCGGAAAACTACCCAGGCATGGACTGGACTCATGCATACACCGACGGTTCTGTAACAAACGCAACACAGAATGGAGGGGTAGGGGTATTCCTGAGCCTAACAAATGGTAGAAAAATAACACTGTCAGTGGCAACTGGAAAATTCTCAAGCAATTTCAGAGCGGAGGCAGAAGTACTGAAGGCTGCAGTAAAAGAAATGTTGACAGGCGAAAGCAATGAAAGCCAGATAGTCCTGTTTACAGATGCACTGGCCGTGGTTACAGCATTAAAAAGCCAGAAAAATACTGAACTTAATGATTTAAGAGCGGTACTTTTTCATCTATGCCAGCAGTCCGCATCAAAAAGAGTAGTGGTACAGTGGGTTCCATACCCCTGTAACATCCAAGGCAACGAGGAGGCAGACAGAATGGCAAAAGAAGGTGCAAGACTACCACAACCAGATTCTAGTGTGACCTACGAAGAGTACAAAAGGTTTATTATGGCCAGATACATGGCCAAATGGGAAACAGAACATACTAGCTACACAAAAAATTATGCCTACTGCCAGCTGAACAGAAGAGAGCAGGTCGTGGTCTTCAGACTCCGCACAGGCCACAACAGACTGAGGTACCATCTATTCAATAAACTGAAGATAGGTGGCACTGAAGAATGCACCTGTGGTACAGGGAAAATGTCCGATGAACATCTGCTGCAAAATTGCCCGACATACGAGGACCAGAGAAAGCACATGTGGCCATCACCAGTGCCAACACTAGACAAGCTCTATGGCAGTGTCGACAGCCCCAGGATGACAGCTGCTTTCTTCGAACAAATTCAAGTTGACGTCCGACAGCGTACGAAGAAGAAGAAGAAGAACAATTTTCTCTGGTAGGTGGTTTGCTAGTCTACCTTGTTGGTTATCAAAAGTTGCTTAAGAAGGTATACTTGGGACCTCCTCGTTGTATTTAAATGCAAAGCTTCATAGCCTGCTCAGCATTGCGGGGAGCGTGCCGTAACTTTAGTTTACAACATTTATCAGCAATGTCTCAAAGAAACAAGAACTGCCGCCATTATTGGTTTAGTTATTTTCAAAGTGAGTTCATGATATCACGATGGTATGTTCAAGTGTGCTCATTGTAGCCACAAACATTTTCGATGTGAGTTCATGATATCACAATGGTATGTTCAAGTGTGCTCATTGTAGCCACAAACATTTTCGATGTGAGTTCATGATATCACAATGGTATGTTCAAGTGTGCTCATTGTAGCCACAAACATTTTCGATGTGAGTTCATGATATCACAATGGTATGTTCAAGTGTGCTCATTGTAGCCACAAACATTTTCGATGTGAGTTCATGATATCACAATGGTATGTTCAAGTGTGCTCATTGTAGCCACAAACATTTTCGAATGAAGTAATCCCGGTAAAGTCGGATGTGACGGACCGAAAAGTGCAAATATTGCAATCAAGAAGTACACTACGACACAACGGATTTCGTTTTCCAGACAACCTCCTGCTAAGCACTTTTCAGGGCTCGGTGGCTGGATTTGGAGAACGACGTCGAAGAAGAAAAATGAAGCAATAAAATTAACTTAGGCTGAATCGAAAATGGATGACTGAAGAAGCGCTATAATAGTAGAAATAATGAAGTCTGATATAACAGAAAGAAATTCGCTTTACTTCACATGGTCTGCGGTCTTCCTATGTCTAGTGTCTCAGATTTGGGTCAGGATTTGTAATCTTCGTACGCACGTTTGTACTAAATTGACAACAAAAATAAACGATTGAAGTGTTTACTAAAATAAATGTCCACGTAAGAAATAATAAACACTAAACAATAACGACATTTGTAACAAATGCACGTAAAGGCCAAGGACGGACCCAAGTGCATTTGACCGATTTCATGGATAATTGCTAAGTGTGGAAAACCCCAGTACGTCAGGGCAACATTGATAATACCTGCTCTTGGAAAATCGATATCCTAATATTCGTCTTATAATTTGGTATTCCTATCTATTGGTGATACAAGTGTAACTTTTGCATGTTCGAAAAATCGGGAATTAATATTGTAAAAAAACTTACATCTCCACTAGCAAACATAAACTTTCCTCTTGGTTGAAGGAATTTACAAACACGATCTGCAAAGCTAGTGAAATGGCTTCGTTATCATCATCATGTGCCCTGTCGGTTAGTGTTGCGATTCTCTGATTACGTTGGTCGTTTATCAGTTCTTCCGTTGATCGTCTCCTATGTCATTCCTTCGAGCTATTTTCTCTCTTTGCCTCCTTTTAGCACAGGATGTCTTTGTGTCTTTGCCTTATCAAGTACCCCGGAATAAGCTTTCTTAGCAGTACATAGAATTCTCAAATTCTTCTATAAAACCACATTTCCGTTGCCGCCAATGATCCTTGTGCTTGCCTGCTGATTGTCCATGATTTCCCGCGGCATGCCAGTACTGGTTCTACGTAGCATCCAAGAACTGTCTTCCTTAGTTCCAGTGATGGGTTTTGTTGAATCCTCTCATACTCTGGAAAACTGATTTTGCTTGGGTTGTTTTTGTAATTTCATAATTGTATCTCCCATCAGATCGCATATGTGGGTGCCCAAGTGGAATGTATGTCTTAGTTTCATTTCTTTCATCTTGGTATATCTTTTGGGTGAGAGGTGTATCTTAGTTACTACTATTACTAACTTATTTCTTGTTACTGAAGCTGATGCCTTTAATTTCGCTTTGAATAACTACGATGTTGATCATTTCTAATAAGTTTGACTTACTCTCTGCTATCAATCAGCACAGTGTTATGTAATGGCCTACAGACAATAACAGTAGGGACACGTTACGAAATGGTCAAAACTCGTTGTACGATGTAACAGCTTTGCTATCACATACCGTGAACAATTCCACGCTATTTCCCGTCGCTTCTGTAACGGAAACTAGTAAATATTTTTTTAAACCACGTCCTTCGGTTAAAGCTTTTATTTATACCAAGACATAGTTTTTTTTGTTTTTTTTGGACAACAGACGTATAATTTTTCTTTTTTTTTTTGTTGTTTTTATGCATTGGTGTTAAACATTTTTTTGGGTATTGAATGGTGTTTTGGATTTTAAATGAAAAGTTTGATGCGGTAATCTGCGCCGTTCATCACCTGAGCACGTATGTTTCTGGTAATGAAATTGAAGAGATCAAGTTGGTCAACATTCATTGCCGATTTTAATATCTCAAAATGATCATCATTCATGTGGATTTCTTCAACTACGCCATCTTCAATGTTTACTTCTGGTGGTCCGTGGTTCTGGTTCTCTAACTCAATGAATGCGCGTGCCTGCGCGACTTGAAGTTGCTCATCTCGCTGTAGATAAAAGTGAAGGTTTAACAAAAAACTTTTTTTTTTAAAAAAGCTTTTCGATGACCGTCTACAATCTGTCCAAATGTGTAATAGTGGCTGTGTACACAATTCCAGCTATCTAGGTAGTCGAGAAGTTGATAAAATTGGAGAAATAGAAGTCCACAGAAACGGATAGCGGTCATCTACACAAACACATGTCAGTTAATAAAAGCTTGTGAAAATGGGAACAAGTGTAAATCATATATTGAGTTCACTGCATTCTCCCCTCCCCTCCCACTGTCTCTGACACCATTCACGCATATACGCGCGCGCACACATATATATATATTAATGGAATGTTCCGTTTCCAAATCATCTATATAAGCAAGCTATGCGGTTGTAAATTGTTTCAATTGTACTAAACATGTTCAATTTTTGAAACGCGTCATTTCTTGACGACTTGACTGCCATTTTGCATCTTCCAAAGTGTGGGCGATAGCTTGAACTTGTTAAACATTCATTTTTGTTTACGTTTTAGCCATTCGTTTTTATTATATTTTATATTATATATATATATATATATATATATATATATATATATATATATATATATATATATATATATATATACTTGGAATTCTGGTATTCAAACAGGCAGGTTCTGACTGCTGCCAGGTAGCCGAAGGCTATACTTTGTACATTGTTTAGTTTTATATTTTGTTCTTCCTGCAGCTTACTTGGCCTCGCGGAAGGTAGGTTTCGTAGAGGTAAGAATTTAATTACGTCTTAGAATTGTGCCCGGTCAATTGATACCATATTACTCTCATTGATTTGCAACAGCCGAGGGTTCTTTAAGGTGCAAGGCGTATACACAGCATCGTCAAGTTTTTGATCAATCGTCAAGTTTTTGATCAATCGTCAAGTTTTTGATCAATCGTCTAGTTTTTGATCAATCGTCAAGTTTTTGATCAATCGTCAAGTTTTTGATCAATCGTCAAGAGGACTAGTCGCTAGGTCTCATATCCTATGAGAGAGACAAACTCTTTACCTCTCATCTCAATGACCACATTGAGAGATTAGCCCTTTGCCCCTTTACCTTTCAGCCAAAACGATATCTTACTGCACATTTTAGTTTTTATTACTCCCTCTATAGTTAGAGTGTCTGCGTCTCACAAGGGCACCGCATAAAATCACTGTTTTAGACACGCTTAAGTCTACCCAGTCTTAATTTGGTTCCCGACATGCGGTTCGTTATTCAACGCAAAGCACAGAGCAACAGAACTCGTCATACCACACCCAAAACAATATAAAGTCTATTACAAATAAGTCCTCTAGACGTCATCCCTGACGGCAGGTGCTGATGTGGGACGTCCTTTACCTTTTGTATCATACCATCTATGAACGGCTAAATGAGTTTGATGGAATGTTCTGATTGTTACGTAAAGATAGAAGCCGATTACAGAATGAATGGAAGAAACGCGGTAGTTCTCCGCATACTTCACACAGGGCCAATAAATACTGCTGAACACGTACGGGTTACGTTCTGTGACGGGGCGTGAGGAGTATACAATTAACAATACCGATACATCAACGTTGCCATTCAGGCATAGTTGCAGCATGCTTTGTTGACGAGTTTGAAAGAAATAGCACATTACAAATTAGTTAGTTCGTCACTTTCCAGACAAACAGATACATTATCTCACACATATACAGACATGCATACGCGTGCACACTATAAATTAATCGCACACAGGAATACATATACAACCACACACTAAAGTGCGCGCGCGCGCACGCACGCACGCACGCACACACACACACATATTCACACATCTGTCTATCTTATACATACATAGATGCACGATCACACATTCTCACTTACACATATACACACATAAACGT
This sequence comes from Ariolimax columbianus, assembly GCA_036924085.1. Lineage (NCBI taxonomy): Eukaryota > Metazoa > Mollusca > Gastropoda > Stylommatophora > Arionidae > Ariolimax > Ariolimax columbianus. Next base: position 138,049,890 of record JAVGWX010000001.1, on the reverse strand, counting down.
ACATACATCCACACACTCTATCATACACACATACATGAACGGACATTCATCCAAACACTCTAACATTTACCCACACAGAAACGTACATACATTTACACATTCTATACACATACAGAAATGAACATACATCAAAACACTCAAATATGCACACTCAGAAACGTACCGGTTGTTCAAGATGGCGGTAGCTTCGATTTGACAGAACAGAGCTCTTTAGAATTTCAGATAAGTATTCGTGTTGAGAATTAATGTGTGTAAAAATAACATAGTTGTAAATGTAGTTTGCTATAGCATAACTATTTTCAAATATAGAGGTCTGGTTGTAACAGATAGTTAGTGACTTGACATAATTAAATAGCGTGGTATAGTGAGCAGTAGTAACTGTCTGTACTGTAACTATAGTGTAGACCTAGTATTTAGTCATAGTTGTTGTAGGGTAAATACCAACAACATTAGATTTTGTTGGTGTTTACTAGAACAAATTTATATTGTATTAGGTATTAGTATAACTTATTGTTAGGAAGTGCAAGGGTAATAAATAGTATAATCAGTATGGCTATGACCAGGCGCAATTCGAGGAAGAGTATCCAGAACATAGTGTGTGATTTGTGTCACGGTAAAGTTAGTATTAGTGTAGGAATAGATACAACGTTGGAAGATGAAGTAAAAGTTATATGTAGGTTATGTAGAGTACAAGAGAGTCAGACTCGAATGGAGTGCGCCAAATTGGAAACAGAACATACTGGCTACTCAAAAAACGATGCCTACTACCAGTTGAACAGAAGAGAGCAGGTCGTGGTCTTCAGACTCCGCACAGGCCACAACAGACTGAGGTACCACCTATTCAATAAACTGAAGATAGGTGGCACTGACGAATGCACTTGTGGTACAGGGAAAATGACCGCTGAACATCTGCTGCAAAACTGCCCGATATACGAGGACCAGAGAAAGCACACGTGGCCATCACCAGTGGCAACACTAGACAAGCTCTATGGCAGTGTCGACAGCCTCAGGATGACCCCTGCTTTCTTCGAACAAATACAGGTTGACGTCTGACAGCGTACGAAGAAGAAGAAGAAAAAGAAGAAGAAGAATAATGGAGTGCGAGATGAGGACAAATGAGAAGAGATTGGAGGAGATAGGAAAGAGGCAGATCAAAATAGGAGTGAAACAAGAGAAAATTGAGGAAGTTTTAAAGAAGTTTCATTCGGGTAGTCGTGGTGATATGTTAAAACCATTGTCAGTTAAGTATGAGTCGGAGAAGGAAATAGGAATTGGAAGTAAGGGAGATTATAGTGAAGAAACCGAACACAGGGCAGAACGCTTTGCAGATAAGTATGCAAATATAAGTGAGGGATCAGTGTTGATAGTAGCAGATTCAATGGTGAGGGAGGTTGGCAGACATTTGTCAAAACAACACAAAATGTTAGAAAACATGGATAATGGGGGAGCTAAATTGTGAATCTAGAGGGGTAAATAAAGATGATAGGTGACAAAGTGAACAGTCGTTTTGTGGTATTGGTAGGAACAGATACTGTAAATGGAGATGGCACAGAAATAATTATGCAAAGATACAAGAGTCTTATGAGAACATAGAAAAAGAACAGGAAGGTCACCATAATGGGTATTTTAGACAAAGTAGATGGGTCAGACTATTTAGATAGTAAGAAAAGAAGTATAAATCTTCAGGTTGCAGGTGATGTGTGCAGATATGGGTATGGAATTTATCAATTTGAAAATAGACAAAAGTAAAATGCTAGACAGGAAAGGTTTACATCTGCATGAGATTTGACAGCATGCTGTAGCGAAGTATGTTTCATCATTGCGTTGAAAATTTAAACTGGTAAAGCCTATGACGTAAGAGACTAAAGATATGCATAAAACAGGGTGCAATAGAGGAGGCAGTCAAAAGGGAGAGCTGGGGTCAGGGAAATGTGAAATCAATAGTGAAAAAGCACAAATAAAAATGATAAAGCAAAATCAAAATTTGGAATAACAACAAAATAAGAAACTGAAATATTTTTATGCAAATTTGAGAAAGAAAGTAAATAAAAGAGAATAATTGGAACTGTATGTAGAAAAAGAAAAAAAACCCAGATATAATAGAGCACACTTTCTCGGACTTACTCACAGAAACGTGCATGTATCCAAACACTTTCTCGGACTTAGACTCACAGAAACGGGCATGTATCCAAACACTTTCTCGGACTTAGACTCACAGAAACGTGCATGTATCCACACACTTTCTCGGACTCAGACTCACAGAAATGTGCATGTATCCAAACACTTTCTCGGACTCAGACTCACAGAAATGTGCATGTATCCAAACACTTTCTCGGACTCAGACTCACAGAAATGTGCATGTATCCAAACACTTTCTCGGACTTAGACTCACAGAAACGTGCATGTATCCAAACACTTTCTCAGACTTACTCACAGAAACGTGCATGTATCCACACACTTTCTCGGACTTAGACTCACAGAAACGTGCATGAATCCACACACTTTCTCGGACTTAGACTCACAGAAACGTGCATGAATCCACACACTTTGTCACACATGTTTTACGTTGCCCATCGCACGGGGTGATGTCGACATCATCAGACGGTTTTGTCTTGATGACGTAACTTGACCTGTATTTGGATTTAAAGTGAGAAAGACACCGCGATGGTCTTCAACCTTACTCTCTAGCTACCATGAACCAGTGGCATGTTAAAAGTCAAGACGACTGAAAATAACTCAGGATACAGGCACTCTGGTCCCACCTTCATTGAGACCAGGAACCTTTGAAACTTCCTGGATTTGATGGACGAACGTTTCCGTTCATCGCTTTGAGAGGCGAGAGTCATACCTCTCGACCCCTGCGACCACCCACCTCCCCCTGCCCCTTCTCACACATCCACACATTTTCTCTCTCTCACACACACACAGAAAGGTATGTACATCCACTCCCTCTCTCAGACATACACATACAAGTGCACAATCCCTCCTACGTACACACGTGCACGAACACACATTAGTATTTTATTTCTCTTACTTAGAACATGCACTGATCATATCATATAGGCACGCATGCACGCACACTCTCATAGGCATGAATATACATCCATACACTCTCTCATAAATACACAGACACGCACACACATCCATACACATTTAAAAAAATCTCCCTCACCCTCGATTGCACTCTTAATCTCCACCCACCCCCTTTCCCCCTTACATTTAAGATAATTCGATTTGTTTCTGCTCTTGAGCTCAGCTACCCCATTTATTTTTTCTCACAATTCTCCATGTATCTATCCATGTTCATGCCTTAATTTCTACTTCTCTCCAGCCCTTCATTCATTCCCCTGTTTTTCTTCTCTCAAATCATTCATTCTCTTCTCTTTCCAAACTCCATTGACATTTAAATGCTTGGACACGTTTGCTGTTAATTTTCTCCCTCACAAAAAATGACCACAGAATCGCATTCTGAACAAGGACATCGCCAGCAACCCTTCGCAAATGGCGAGTGTTTCCTGTTCTTTCTCTGTCAATTTTTCTTTGTCACACATCACTCTTTATATATGCCTTGATAAATCTATCTTAAGAGGTCCATAAGTTGCCTTTAGAGATCCACAAACTGTACCTTAGAGATCCACATTCTGTTCCCATAGAAATTTACAATTGTATTTCCTTAGAAGCTTGCACGCTATGTTCTTGTAGGTCCACACATTATGCCAAAGAGATCGACAAAAATGTTCTATTTGAGATCCAAAAGTTGTGCCCTTAGTGGTAACAGACACCAGGCCCTTAGAGATCCACAAGTCATACCTTTAGTGGTAACAAACATTGAGCCCTTAGAGATCCAAAAACTGTGTCCCTACATATTCATATTGCGTACTTTCAGATATGTTCGTTATTTGCCGTTAGAGATAAAGAAACTGAACTCTTAGAGACTCACAAACTGGACAGATACATACACTGTACCTTTAGAGATCATCAAAATAAATGAACCTTTAGAGATCCGCAAACTGTACCCTTACAAATCAACAAACTGAACCCTTAGAGATTCACAAATTGTTCTCTTAGAGATATACAGGCTGTAGAGATACATAATATGTACCTTAACATTTAATCAAATTGAACCCTTAGAGTCCCACAACCTCATCTTAGAGATCCACAAACTGTTCCATTACAGATCAATAAACGGTTTCCTTAGATATCCACAAACTGTATCACTACAGATCAATAAACGGTTTCCTTAGATATCCTCAAACTGATCACTTTTGATCACTCAACCTACTGGAGGTCGCAGCACAATTTGAAAGTGCTAGTATACGTCACGGGCAATACAATAGACAAGTCTTTTTTTTACCTCTTTTAGGCTCAAATTCGGAAGCAATACATGAATACTTTGTTGAGTAAAGACACTTGACACCAATTACAGTGTTGGTCCATGTAATTTGTCGAGTAAAAAGACACTTGAAACCAATTACAGTGTTGGTCCATGTACTTTGTTGAGTAAAGACACTTGACACCAATTACAGTTTTGGTCCATGTACTTTGTTGAGTAAAGACACTTGACACCAATTACAGTTTTGGTCCATGTACTTTGTTGAGTAAAGACACTTGACACCAATTACAGTGTTGGTCCATGTACTTTGTTGAGTACAGACACTTGAAACCAATTACAGTGTTGGTCTATGTACTTTGTTGAGTAAAGACACTTGAAACCAATTACAGTGTTGGTCCATGTACTTTGTTGAGTAAAGACACTTGAAACCAATTACAGTGTTGGTCCATGTACTTTGTTGAGTAAAGACACTTGAAACCAATTACAGTGTTGGTCCATGTACTTTGTTGAGTAAAAACACTTGAAACCAATTACAGTGTTTATCCATGTACTTTGTTGAGTAAAGCCACTTGAAACCAATTACAGTGTTGGTCCATGTAATTTGTCGAGTAAAGACACTTGAAACCAATTACAGTGTTGGTCCATGTACTTTGTTGAGTCAAGACACTTGAAACCAATTACAGTTTTGGTCCATGTACTTTGTTGAGTAAAAACACTTGACACCAATTACAGTGTTGGTCCAAGTACGTTGTTGAGTAAAGACACTTGAAACCAATTACAGTGTTGGTCCATGTACTTTGCACTAATGTGAATTTAACAATGTTTCCACTTGAAAATATTTTCCTTGAGCCTTCTTTCTTAAGTCGACAACATAAAGCAATACATCGAATGAATATTGAATTAATGAGAAAAGTGACTTTATAATTTACTAACAATTCTTTGTCAGTAACCATATCTTTGGCAGTTAATCGGAGACAGTGCTATCGATTACAATCATCCATTTTTGTCCTCAATTTTGATTTGCAGTGCTTCATTCTGGAAACATATATTTTCATGTGTACGTGAAGAACGAGAAATCTCTTGCCGCATACATTCTTCATTTGATACATTTTCCCTTTTCAACATTATTATTGGACAATTCTAAGAGATACTTCATACCATTTTTCACATTTCGACATTATTATTGGACAATTCTAAGAGAGACACTTCATACAATTTTTATTTTCAATTCTGCGTCAAATTGAAGGTCAATGATTTCCATTTGGAGGTCTCCTGCTGGGGAATCCGCCACATTTACCGAGAAGGAGTTAGTTACCCCATTCAGAGTTCTTAGGGTGCGTAAATGTTAGAATCTCTCTCGGAACTTATTCTAGAGCGGAGACATTGCAGCCACATATTGAGTAGCGTATTCTGTACGCTGTCATTTCTTCATTGTTATAAAAGGAGTTAAATTATAACCCTTGAAGTTGTCAATAAAAGAGTTCTTATTTTATCTGAGAAGCTTTGATATGATTAAACAGGAGATACGCCGGCTGCTCCTTTGACTGAAGTTTCAAATATAATTCACTCAAATTATAAGAAATGTTCTTCCTCGTGATCAGATTTGAACAGCCTGACCTGCGTACGTCGGAGAAGTAGATGGTAACCACGAAGAGCAGCATCTAATTCCGTCTGCAGAATATATTGAAATCATCTGTGATTCAAGTATCTTGCTCTGACGACATTTACAATATATGTGATAACTTCTTATGGCACTACCCAGACTGGAAGCTCTTCCGACGCTACATTACCTCGGGTTCCTTTCCTTGCTAATCATGTGATGGTTTTTAAACTGATGTGATATCTAGGAAAAGTCGATTTCCTAGCATCTAGAATGTCTGTTCATTTAGTGGTTCATTTCAAGTGACATAAAGTCAACAGTTTTTCAAAGATTTTTAATTTGTGGCCGATGCTACGGATGAAAGTATCCAATTGAGCTGTATCCCCTAAATCTGAGCGTACCGGTTAAGTCAGTGATTTCACTCAGTCTAGAAAGGTCCAGAGACTCGAGAGTACTTTTCTAGTACACACAAGAACTAGAAAGTAAGTGTTGAAGCTGCATGTGCGCGCACGTTGAAAAGCAGAGTTTCATTGCTTAACCTATAAGTGGTGCAGGAGTTTCTACACTCAATTTTGGGTATCTTTTTCTCTCTGAAACTGTCCGTTCCAGGATCACAATGTACAGGAGGACATAACTGGACCGCAGCGCATGGTTAGGGCACCCCTGCCTTAGAGATTCACAAAATGTACTCTTAGAGATTCACAAACTGTACTCGCATAGTTCACTGGAATTGTCACGAACAGTATCAACTATGTATTTATTAGTTCTGCTGTTACCGTCCAGAATGTCACAAATTAATCGTTTACGCTTGTGGGTGATACTTTACTAGGCTCAAAGAAACTTCAGGTCGCAATTTTTCTGGAGGGACAGAACCGTCTAAAATTGATTGCCATCTAAGCTGGGTCTGCAACAAGAACCGACGGAATCCGCAATGTAATGAAGAGATGGATGAAAAGGATAGCGTCAGTGTCAGATGCAAGATACTGGCATATACCCTATATCAAATTCAAGCCGTGCATCTTGGAAACAGGCTGTTATAATAGTCTAGTCAACGAGGTGGGGGATCGTTTCTACGGTCTCCGGAATGACAAATCTACTGAGAAGTCCTGCATTGCAGTACAGCAAAGAGGAACGTGTCCACCTTCATTTGTACGCCCCAGGATATAAGATGAGCAACTGTAACCCGTTTCCAGAGATAATTCGTCCAGAGCGAATAACTCAGTACGAGGAGCTTCCAAAAATAAGCAGCATTGAAGACACATTGTTATCAATATTCCTGGGAGGTATGAACTGACTATAATAAAAACACTGTTACGGCGTAATTCAGTCTCACATCCCTACTATAATAATAGTAATAATGTCCGCCTAGGCATCTAGGGCCCGTTGCGTCGATCGATCATTACCATGTCATTGCAGTCAAATCTCGTTCAATGCCGAATGAGAGACTGCTATCTGCCGGAGCCATGTACAACGATGGCAGCCCGTTCCACGCCTCCAGCCTGCCGGTGGGAAACCATTGTTACACTTGCTGACTTGGACATTATCTGGTGAGCCGGAACTTCCCGTTCCAGTGGGATCACCTGACCGAACACAGACAGACGGCTGCGAACCAGAGTTTCCGAGATGGAGGGAAGATTCGTCTTCGCAGAGACCTCGCCATTACGGACGAGATCGAACCACCGGATACCAAGGATGAGTCACTGGTTGCGCATATGAAAGGCATAGATTCTTGATATGTCCAGTTTAAGTAGGGTTCAAGTCTCTGAACCATAGAGGAAAACAGGAATAACACACGTCTGATAAATACTAATTTTGGATCTACTATTATAGTAACATAATAAAGAGGTACGGTTGTCACATATTCGATAGTGCGGTCGAGGAAGCTGTGTCATTATGTCACTGAACAAAATCTCAACTTTTGAGACGTCATATGTTCTTTTTTTTAGAGAAACTGAAGTGTCATGCACTCGGGGTGCAAACACAATCCCTCAGGTGTATCAGGCCGAATCGCTCTCTAACTAGGAACCATGTCTCTGGATGATTGAGAACCAGTGGTGTCGACTAAAGCATGTCGTGTGTAAGTGAAGTATTATATACCTGTCCTTTCATCTGGCTGTTGAGATTCTAACGGTACATCATCAGAACGAGGTAAGCATGCCAGCCTAACAGACGTATATGATGACACGATAACCACAAACTGAAATATGATTTACATAGATGGCTATATTGAGGTCGGATTTAGATAAAATTTGAGAATGGTCTGTAATCTGGCAAAAGGAGTTTATTGTAGATAAATGTAGTCATCCACATGGGTAGATCCAATATAGAACATAGTTACAGAATGAGAGAGAATAATATTAGAAAGATAGACAAGTAAAGGGTCCTAGGGGTTATAGTAGATCATACAGGTAAGGTCAGTGAGCAAGTTCAGGTAGCAGTGAAAGAGGCAAATGCAATGTTAGGATGATAACAATAAATATTAAACATAGGAGCAAGGAAGTGATGGTCAAACTGTATAAAGCATTAATTAGACCTGGATTGGAGTACTGTGTACAGGTGTGGAGTCCTTATCATAGAGCGGATATGAACATGCTGGAAAGAATACAAAAAAGAGCGACAAAGTTGATAGTGGAATTCAAGAAATACAGATATGAGAAAACTCTAAGAAAAACCGGCCTACTGTGGTTAGAAGAGAGAAGAATTCGAGGTGACTTAATACAGGTTTATAAGATGATCAGAGGAATGGATAAATAAGACTATAATTCGTTTAAAAAATAAATACAGCTACCCACAAGAACAAGAGGGCATAGCTACAAATTAACTAAAGAAAGATCCAGATTAGATATTAGGAAATATTTTTTTAGTCAGAGAGTGGTGAATGCTTGGAATGCATTGCCAGAGGAGGTAGTGCAGGTAGGAACACTTAATGCATTTAAGAATAAATGGGAAGCGCAAAGCTTTTAGAGCAAAGTAACGTAAATGAAACTGGTTGTCTACAGACTCCGCAGAGTCTTCTAAACCAGTATAAAGACGTTAAGTTAAGTTTTTTGACGAGGCTCTTTTAATAGACAAACATGCTGAGTCCATAGGTTACCGGAACCCGGGTGGGGAGCAAAGATTAGTTACATTGTAACCTGTCAGTAACACCGTAACAGGCGACTAAGTTGAGTTGGACAGGGCGCTGACTATCCAGGTCTGCAGAATCTGTCAGCCACAAGAAAAGGAAACGAAAACCTCTACTACTGAAGTTAGACGATGAGCGACTAAGTGATTATGTAAAACTGCTGAGAGAATGGACAGAGGAAGACACCGGGAGACATTGATGGATGGCTAAGCATCATGGCACGGAATAAGTCGTAGCTGGCCGTCTTGAGTAAATTATTAGAGCTCCAAGTAGAGACGGAAAGAGAGAGAGAGAGAGAGAGAGAGAGAGAGAGGGAGGGATAGGTAGAGAGAGAGAGAGAGAACGAGAGGGAGGGAGAGAGAGAGAGAGAGAGAGGTGAGGTGGTTAGTGTGTATTGTGTTATTAATATGTTACATTGTACTGACGTTTAACGCAAGGCTTATGTTATAATATAATACGTATATGTATACCTATTAGCTATACTAAGATAGGTTTAGATAAGTCAGTATTTGTGACACATTTGTTGAGGTTCAATATCTTTGCATATCTGGTTATCTACCACATTCTTTTGTCGTCTATGTCATCAAACAATGTTTTGAGAGGTGGTACAGGTCTATGTCGTTAAACAATGTTTTGAGAGGTGGTACAGGTCTATGTCATCAAACAATGTTTTGAGAGGTGGTACATGTCTATGTCATTAAACAATGTTCTGAGAGATGGCACATGGCTATGTCATCAAACAATGTTCTAAGAGGTAGTACAGGTCTATGTCATCAAACAATGTTCTGAGAGATGGTACAGGCCTATGTCATCAAATAATGTTCTAAGAGGTGGTACAGGTCCATGTCATTAAACATTGTTCTGAGAGATGGTCCGTGACAATGTTATCAAATAATGTTCTGAGAGATGGTAAGTGACAATGTTATCAAATAATGTTGTGAGAGGTGGTACGTGACAATGTTATCAAATAATGTTCTGAGAGATGGTACGTGACAATGTTATCAAATAACGTTCTGAGAGGTGGTACGTGACAATGTTATCAAATAATGTTCTGAGAGGTGGTACGTGACAATGTTACAAATAATGTTCTGAGAGGTGTTACGTGACAATGTTATCAAATAATGTTCTGAGAGGTGGTACGTGACAATGTTATCAAATAATGTTCTGAGAGGTGGTACGTGACAATGTTATCAAATAATGTTCTGAGAGGTGGTACGTGACAATGTTTTCAAATAATGTTCTGAGAGGTGGTACGTGACAATGTTATCAAATAATGTTCTGAGAGGTGGTACGTGACAATGTTATCAAATAATGTTCTGAGAGATGGTACTTGACAATGTTATCAAATAATGTTCTGAGAGATGGTACGGGACAATGTTATCAAATAATGTTCTGAGAGATGGTACGTGACAATGTTATCAAATAATGTTCTGAGAGATGGTACGTGACAATGTTATCAAATAATGTTCTGAGAGGTGGTACATGACAATGTTATCAAATAATGTTCTGAGAGATGGTACGGGACAATGTTATCAAATAATGTTCTGAGAGGTGGTACGTGACAATGTTATCAAATAATGTTCTGAGAGGTGTTACGTGACAATGTTATCAAATAATGTTCTGAGAGGTGGTACGTGACAATGTTATCAAATAATGTTCTGAGAGGTGGTACGTGACAATGTTATCAAATAATGTTCTGAGAGGTGTTACGTGACAATGTTATCAAATAATGTTCTGAGAGGTGGTACGTGACAATGTTATCAAATAATGTTCTGAGAGGTGGTACGTGACAATGTTATCAAATAATGTTCTGAGAGGTGGTACGTGACAATGTTTTCAAATAATGTTCTGAGAGGTGGTACGTGACAATGTTATCAAATAATGTTCTGAGAGGTGGTACGTGACAATGTTATCAAATAATGTTCTGAGAGATGGTACTTGACAATGTTATCAAATAATGTTCTGAGAGATGGTACGGGACAATGTTATCAAATAATGTTCTGAGAGATGGTACGTGACAATGTTATCAAATAATGTTCTGAGAGATGGTACGTGACAATGTTATCAAATAATGTTCTGAGAGGTGGTACATGACAATGTTATCAAATAATGTTCTGAGAGGTGGTACGTGACAATGTTATAAATTAATGTTCTGAGAGGTGGTACGTGATAATGTTATCAAATAATGTTCTGAGAGGTGGTACGTGACAATGTTATCAAATAATGTTCTGAGAGGTGGTACGTGACAATGTTATCAAATAATGTTCTGAGAGATGGTACTTGACAATGTTATCAAATAATGTTCTGAGAGATGGTACGTGACAATGTTATCAAATAATGTTCTGAAAGATGGTACGTGACAATGTTATCAAATAATGTTCTGAGAGGTGGTACATGACAATGTTATCAAATAATGTTCTGAGAGATGGTACGTGACAATGTTATCAAATAATGTTCTGAGAGGTGGTACATGACAATGTTATCAAATAATGTTCTGAGAGGTGGTACGCGACAATGTTATAAATTAATGTTCTGAGAGATAAATATCTTTCTTAGTCTTAGTCGACCTGTACATCTACAAGGGCGTTAACCCTTGTGCAGGGCCCAACTCTTGATGGGGAGGGGAGGGATGGGTCGTATTTGCTGCACGGTTACCCCCAAGTGGTTGTTCTGCCCCAGCGTTAGTCTTTCCTTCTGGCTACATGGCCAACCCAGCAGTGCTTAGAGTTGTTGGCATGATGGATGACATCCTTGACATATGACAATGCTCAGATGTCACTGTTGTGTAAGCTTATCTAGCGCTATTGCCTAAGTGAAAGGCCCACGAGACGGTACTCAAGTGAGGCATGTGTTATCTTTAGCTGGCTTTCCATGACTTTTGTCAGAGACCAGGTTTCATTTCCATAGCATAGCGCTGGTAGCACTACTGAGTCAAATATGTCTGCTCGCAATCGGGTGTCTCTTGTGATGTATGTTTCCGTCTTTATCGAAGTGTTGGCGGCCCAGCCTGCTAGAGCAAGTTCTGGTTTCAAGTTATTTTCCATGTTGAGGAGGCGGCCAAAGTAGATGTATTCGTTGACATCTTCCAATGTTGTATCATTTAGGGACACGGTGTTAGGCTCCGCAAAATTGTTGCGCATAACTTTAGATTTTTCTATATTTATGGTGAAGCCTGCTTTCCGCTTCCAGCGATGTTAGCATCTGTGTCACTTCGGCGGGTGTCTCTCTAATAAGTGTGATATCCTCAGCGAATCTTAGGTGGTTGAGTAATCGCCATTTATGGTAATGCCGTACTCGATTCAGTCGCAAAATCTCATCGTCGACTCCAGACAAGCAGAGAAAAGGTTGGGCGAGATGGGGGCCGCCCTGTCGTACACTTGTTTTTTTGTTGCTTAGATGTTTCCCTCACTAGTTTCTACTGGCGGAGGCACGCCATTTTCCACCCCAGACCGTAGTCCATTGGGCGATATCAGGACGCATAAACCAGTGCTTGAATGCATGTGTGCGTCTGTATGTACCTATGCTAGGTTTGTGCGCCCTCAGAAGCTAGCCCAACCAAAGTGCAATGGAAGGGCCTCACCATGAGGGCGCGTGTGAAAGTTGTGCAAGAGTGTGACTGTAGGACAGAGTCAAATTAAACAGAGTGAGGTAAGAGGAGAGAGAAGAGTTGCCCCCAGGGCCCCTAGATCAACCTTTCCCCGTGGCGATAGTTATCGATCGTGTGAATGGACGAATGATGGTAGTGTGTCCATCATAGTATCGTTTTAGCTCTTTCAGAGCTTTCCACACGTGCTCTGGTTCGACCAAGTCAAACGTCTTTTAGTAGTCCATGAATGTCAACACTAGCGGTGTGTGGTACTCTCTTCCTGCCTTAAGCAAACGGCAACACCTGGTTATGTGGTCCAGCGTGCTATAGATGCCCTTGAACCAAGCCTGCTCTATTGGATGGACTTCATCGAGGGTATTGTGGATCCTCGCCAGGAGGCATCTAGTAAATACTTTGTACAGTACTGAGGTACATGTATATGCCATCAAACAAGGATCTGAGAGATGGTACATGCCTATGTTATCAAAAAATGTATCGAGAGGTGACACATTATGTCATTAAACAATGTTCTGAGAGATGGTCCATGTCTATGTCATCAAACAATTCATCTCCTCAACAGGGCTGATCCAAGATCGATTGTCACGCGATTAAGTTGGTAAGCACCCCATGATATAATAAAAGGGACTAGGTCTGTGGTTGAATAAGTCAGGCATCGTCAAAATAAAGCAAGCACACTAGAATATCTAATACAATCAGAACATGACCAATGGCAGAATTGATAAAACTCACCTGGAGCATGGGTAGACACGACGCTTCCATATCTTAGTTTCTCAACATTTATTTCCATATCGGAGCCTATCATCATAGATTTCCATATCTAGCCCTCTCAACACAGGTGTTCGTGTCTGAGCCTCTCAACATAGGTTTCTATATCTGATCCTCTCAACATAGGTTTCCATATCTGAACCTTTCAACTTAGGTTTCCATATCTGAACCTTTCAACTTAGGTTTCCATATCTGAACCTCTCAACTTAGGTTTCCATATCTGAGCCTCTCAACTTAGGTTTCCATATCTGAACCTCTCAACTTAGGTTTCCATATCTGAACCTTTCAACTTAGGTTTCCATATCTGAGCCTCTCAACTTAGGTTTCCATATCTGAGCCTCTCAACTTAGGTTTCCATATCTGAGCCTCTAAACTTAGGTTTCCATATCTGAACCTCTCAACTTAGGTTTCCATATCTGAGAGTTGAATATAGGTTTCCCTATCTGAGCCTATCATAATTCAATTTCCCTTCTTAAAAACAACTATGCGACTTATTCATATGGTGACCTGAAGTTATCCAGCTTATATCCCCGAATCATTGGATGATAGTTTATGTGAATTATTCCAGGCAGCTGCTACACTTTTTTAAGAATTTTGGCTGATATGTATTTGAGAACAGGTTATTGGCACTGGGAGAGATATACATGGATGAACAGACAAACATATAGGTTTACTATATAGACAGACATTCATACATTGGGAGAAGGGACCGGGGTGGCCTAGTGGTTAAGTGGCACGGCTCACAACCAGAAGGTGCTGGGTTCGATCCCCCTCACAGCACCGGCCGTTACCCCGGGGAAGCAAACTCTTAGAAAACGCAGGAGGAAGCAGACCCTTACATAAAATGAATGCTGAAGTCGGATGCACTGGGCCGACAGGCGCAAAATAAAAACGCAGTGCAACGCACACCGCCTTGGGGATTAGAGAAATAAGGCGAACGAATAAAAAAAAATACATTGGGAGATATACATACACCCAAAGGTGGACAGACACACAGACATAGAGTTGCAGACAGGTTTATAGATCTAGCATAACTAATGGACCCGAACGTAGAGAAAGAAGAAGATATGCAATCAGGCAGGCAAATAAACATAGGCAGACAAGATGACAGAAATGGTTAGGCCGGTAACCCACCTCAATTTATTAAACAATTAATCAATCAAAAATATGACAACCGATTGTGGTCTTCAACAAATACACGCCAAGTTTTCCTGCCGTGAGCAATTCAAGCCGGCTCTGTCCACGCCTTGTCTGCTACCCTGATATTGACATCTAGCTCCCTCTTCCACGAGTGTCTCAGTCGTCGGCTATTCCTCCTGCACAGTGGATACCAGAACAGAGAATGTCTTGTAATGTTAACAACTGGTTTCCGTCATGTGTGGCCTATCCAACGCCAGAACCTCCTCCGTATATCAATCCCACTGATATCTGCCTCGCTCTGTCCAACAGTTCTACATTTGTGATCTTATCGAACTGTTTCCACCTTTGTATTCTGTGCAGGAAATCTTTTACAAAAGCCTGTCCCTTTTTCGTCAGTCCCGTTGTTGTCCCCAATGCTTTAGAGCAAATAATAGAATGGACTTTACGATGGAGTTGAAGATTTTCAATTGGATTTTAGTTTCAATTTCGTTTGATTTTCATAATATCCCTAATGCAATGAAAGCTCCGCTTGTCTTCTGTTTTCTTAACTTAACATAATTTTCTGTATCTTTTACTATGTATATATTACTAACAAGATATATGAAAGATTCCATATTCTCATGAAGGGTGTCTCCATAATTCTATTTCTGTTGTATTTATTTTTAAAACATATGTTTTGTCTGTATATTTTCAGACCCAACTACAATGACCTCTCATAAAGTATACTTTTCTTATATTGCACCTGATCAATGGTCATGAGGAAGAGTAATGGTGATATTAGACAGTCCTGTCGGATCCTAATACCACTCGACATCTCATAGCTTAATATGTTTTCTGGATTATGTTCGAAAACTTCAGGGACACTCCATAATGCCAGAGCAACTTCCTTAGTGACACCCTGTCCAAATTGTCAAAAGCTTAATATAATCGTATGTCTCAAACCAAATTATTATAACTACCTACCATCCGACACATTTTCACCTTCCAACCTGAACGTTTCTGGTTGTCGTAGTCTTTTAACTTGAACGGTTTACAGTAACACACCGAGTTACGAAACCAGCAACTTACGTAAATTCGCATTTAGATAAATCGCTAAAACTAATATAGTTCTGAGAACTGCATTGGATTCTAACACCGAACGGTTCGAAAATGTTAACCACCGTATCTATTCTATTATGTCTAGTTACAAGACCAGCTATGATGAACGGATGCGTGTGAAACATAATCTACTCTAGACATGTCTAACACAATCTACTCTAGACATGTCTAACACAATCTACTCTAGACATGTCTAACACAATCTACTCTAGACATGTCTATCACAATCTACTCTAGACATGTCTAACACAATCTACTCCAGACATGTCTATCACAATCTACTCTAGACATGTCTAACACAATCTACTCTAGACATGTCTATCCCAATCTACTCCAGGCATGTTTATCATAATCTACTCTAGACATGTTTATCATAATCTACTCAATACATGTCTATCACAATCTACTCTAGACATGTCTAACACAATCTACTCTAGACATGTCTAACACAATCTATTCTAGACATGTCTAACACAATCTACTCTAGACATGTCTAACACAATCTACTCTAGACATGTCTAACACAATCTACTCTAGACATGTCTAACACAATCTATTCTAGACATGTCTAACACAATCTACTCTAGACATGTCTATCACAATCTACTCTAGACATGTCTAACACAATCTACTCTAGACATGTCTAACACAATCTACTCTAGACATGTCTAACACAATCTACCCTAGACATGGCTATCACAATCTACTCTAGACATGTCTAACACAATCTACTCTAGACATGTCTATCACAATCTACTCTAGACATGTCTAACACAATCTACTTTAGACATGTCTAACACAATCTACTCTAGACATGTCTATCACAATGTACTCTAGACATGTCTAACACAATCTACTCTAGACATATATATCAAAATCTACTCTAGACATGTCTAACACAATCTACTCTAGACATGCCTATCACAATTTACTTTAGACATGTCTAACACAATCTACTCTAGACATGTCTAACACAATCTACTCGACATGTCTATAAATATCTACTCAGGACATGCCTAACACAATATACTCTAGACATGTCTATCACAATCTACTTTAGACATGTCTAACACAATCTACTCTAGACATGTCTAACACAATCTACTCTAGACATGTCTAACACAATCTACTCTAGACATGTCTGTGAGATGTCGCTTAGAAAGTCAAGATGGACAACTCAATCGACCCCGACGACCATCAGCTTTTAACATCGAGAGAGGGGGGAGGGGGGGGGGGGGATATTGCCGAGGAGCTGCATTCCTCTCAACCACCCACTTCCAGTGTCGGCTCCCTTCACTCCGGATCTCGACCGCATGGACTTCAGATATAAAGACCGGCATGTTGTCTCACAAGATATTTTTAATACGAACTGTGAATACTTCAGTGTGTGTTTATATTCAAATTTATATCAGATTAATTATTGCCACAGGTCTCTTATTACAGGTATGAACAGATACAGTTTTCTTCTGTTATCTTGTGTAATATTGCAGTTTCTCTTGTAGCTACTTAAGTAATTTGAAAATTTAATTTGAGCAAAATGCAAGTTATGTAGTGGAATAAAAAAACGTAACCATTGCGTAATTACGGGTGTTATTGTATAAGCAAAATCATTTGACGTGATGGTCAGCGACCTGTTAAATTGCTACAAATTGACCAAGACACAACCTCACACCCTTGTCGCGTTTATGAAAACAACGTGTGTTACAGTAGCCTAACTAACAAAGTGTAGGTCTACACTGTGATCACTGTAGCGGTGAGCCGGCCGGTAAGCATTGCACTGCACTACGGCGAGAAAGACGGAAGTGTCCCAGCAAATCGCTACCAGAGAAATATCGTCAAGGAGGAAGAACTCAAGCACGGGCAGCTTCGACATCAACATCTTAGTTGTTTAGAATGTGTTGCGTCATCTGTGATTACCCCTGTCCCAAAGGCAAAGGCCGCCGTCCATCGTAGACGCTGATGGCATAATTAATTTTGCTAGCGCTATTTTTAGTAAGGATTAACTGCGCTACTTTTTATCCTCACTCTCTCGAACCGCCCGGCCCCAGTGGCAAGTCAAGGACAAGACGCCTAGGGGGCGACTACGAGATGCAGGGGACTCCGCATCAAGCACCCGTGAAAAAGACGGCGGAGTCCGGAGTCGAAACCAACACAACCTGATCACGAGGCCGACGGCTTAACCACTTCGCCACGGAATCTCCATCCTTGTCCCAGATGAAGGTCTTTTCCTCGTAACTAAGTTCGCTGTTTTGCATCTGCGCCCACGTCAAAGTGCCTCTTGATACCATTGTATGTTAGTATCGATTATATCGTTTATACGTGAATGTTACCTCATGTAGATGACCTATATACTGAAGAAATATATCTAAACCAAACACTGGATCGTTTCTACACCAACACGTTGCTTACAACACGTTTGGCGATAAGATAAAGGAAAGAAGCATGCATTAGCTCTGGTTATTTTCCAGGGTGATAAGCGAAATATGTTTCTATAGTCTCTATATAGTCAGTCTAGATTTCCCAGCATACACCGGAAAGAGGCCTCCGGAAGTAACTCTGCCACGACTGGACTGCTGTTTGATCGCACATTATTTTTAGCATGATCTTTGTATCTCGCCAGAATCGTGACATTTATGGCTGGTGGGACCAAGGCGGGCATGCAAGTCGGGAAATGGAAACACGGGACATCAGGAAGCCCAGTAATTGAGGGCGATTTCCTAGGGAACAGAATTAATTAACATTTCCACGAGTGTTGGTAAAGTCAGGAAATTGGTATAATCGGGAAGGGATTTGCTGCCCTTTGAGCAGCTCTTGTCTTTCGATTTCAAATTAATAAATTTAGTTATTCGCTGTTCTCTTGAGAATTGACAGAAACATGATCTGCTATTGATTTTTAAACAGAATTCCATTGAATTTGTAAACATTCTTTCCTAAATAATGTATTTGAATTAATTTTTTTTTAAATTAAAAAAATGTCTCGTAATTGTTCATTTCCGTTTTGTTTTTTTGTCATTCTTTGATCTTCAGTAGTTGCTCCTTCATTCTACACAATTATAATTAGGATCATTATGAGCATTGTATTGGCACTGTTGCGACGTTTATTACAATGATCACCCCCACGACCACCAACACCACCAATACGACAACTCCACCCCCACCGCCACGACAACCACAAGCACGACGACCCCACCACCAATACGACCACCCACACCCTCACCCCCACCACCCCTACAACCACACAACTATTACTCTTATTACTACAACTGCTTTTACCATTACTGCTACTGCTACTATTAATACTACTACTATTACTACCGTCACCACCACTACTGCTGCTGCTGCTGCTACTACTTCTACTACTGCACTACCAGTACTACTACTACTATTACTAATATAAAAATTACTACTACTACTATACTACTACTCGACTACTAATGCTACCAGTACTACTAATACTATTACAATTACTACTTCTACTACTGTTAATACTGCTAATATTACTTCTGCTACTACTACTAACATTACTACTACTACTATTAGTAGTACTGCTGCTGCTATACTACTACTAATACTACTTCTACTAATACTACTACAATACTACTACTACAACTAATACTGCAACTACTACTATTAATACTACTGCCATTCCACCATCATTACTACTACTACTACTACTACTACTACTACTACTACTTATACTACTACTAATACTGCAATAATAACATCATATCATCACTGCTAGTGTTACTACTACTGTTACGACCTCTTCCATTTAAACTTTCATTTACACTGCTACTTCTAATGTTGATAGTACATTTACTTTTACTATTACCGCTACTACTTCACTTAATTGTCTTTAAAATAAGAAATCTAAACTTACTGGAGCCATAGTAAACGACTTTGTTCAGTGAATGAGTTATTATAACCAACAGATAGTAGCCAAAGGTTCTAGCAGCTTTGTTATCTCCTCTAGTATCCCAAACTTCATAAACACCAGACTCTAGAATGTTCCCAGCAGATACCAAACTGACATAAATCGAGGCATCACTGACTTGCAACTTTAGCTTAAACTGATTGCCAGGACGGCACCAACTAAATTTAAATGTCAGAAAACCATAAAATTTCACAAGTAAGACCCAACGTTATCGTAGTACTTGCCTCCCCTGCAAACTCAATCTTCAGGGCTGTCACAGAAAGAGATAAAAACAATCTAACTGAACCCAGTCACGGCACGCAGCATGAAGTAACGTCCGAGAAGAGGAAAGACATTTAAAGATACACAACCATGATGGCTGCTGGTTTCTGGATCGAATCAACTGAGGCTTTTTGACTATATTTATTGATTACCATCATCGTCAAGACTCACTCTGCTCATATATGGCGTGCAATCAGGTCTTAGATTTGGAACACTTATGTTTACCATCAATTCTGTAAGCGTCTTGTCATACAATAACGGCGTTGTTTTTTATTGTTATAGTTTAGTACCTTCTTTTGACGTGAACCTCTGCTTTATTCAGTCTTTTTTGGGGCATACCATCTTGGTCTTGTCGTAGTCGGCCAGGGTTAGACCTGATCAGAACGATTTAAAAAAAAGTAAAATGGAACGTGGTGTCAGAACGCAAGTGAAGCTGTCCGTCCTTGATATATATATATATGTATCACTCTCTTCCCATCCACAACCTACCTCTCACTCCTTAGTACATATCTCTTGTCCTTCTCTTATTCCTGTTGTCGTTTATTTCATATTTTGGTTTCATCTGAACAATTTGAATATTCAATGATGGCTTTCCAGGTTTTAGTTCCAACGGCTGGCGAGCCCCGTTAGCAATCTTACTAGGATAATTTGGTGTGGTCTTCATATGTACTGTATCATAGGCCAAACCCCACAATTCGCTAAACCTGCATTTTCACATCAACTCTTCTATCTGCGTCAACCATTGACCCTCACTAGAACACAAGGGAAAGGCGTGGGTTAGTAGCTAAGTGAGAAGGCTCACAATACGAAGGTGCTGGGTTAGATTACCATCACTGCACCGGCCGTTACCCCGTGGAAAATTTCAGGAGGAAGCAGACCCTTACATGAAATGCATGTCGAAGTCGGATGTACTGGGTCGACAAGCGCAAAAAACGTAGTGCAACGCACACCACATTGGGAAAAGAGAAATAAGGCGAGTACAAATAAAAAGAATATTAAAAGAAAAAACAAAACAAACTAGAACACAAGAACAAAAGATAACAATGTGGCAAATGAAATGGTCACTAAAAGCGATTAATGTTACATGAAAAGAAAGTTAGAAACGACAAGAAAGGGTTATACACAATAAGGAAGGGTAAGAAACGGCGAGACAGAATGAGAAAAGACGAATTATGAGAAGCGACGAGAAGGTGAAACACGACCAAAAAGATTTAGTAGACGAGACAGGGTGAGAAACGACGAGAAGGGAGAAACGACGAGAAAGAGTGAGAAACGACGAGAAAGAGTGAGAAACGACGAGAAAAGGGGAGAAACGACAAGAACGAGTGAGAATCGACAAGAAAAGGGGAAAAACGACAAGAAAATGGGAGAAACGACAAGAAAAGGTGGGAAACGACAAGAAAAGGGGAAAAACGACAAGAAAAGGGGAGAAACGACAAGAAATGGTGAGAAACGACAAGAAAAGCAGAAAAACGACAAGAAAAGGGGAGAAACGACAAGAAAAGGGGAAAAACGACAAGAAAAGGGGAGAAACGACAAGAAAAGGGGAGAAACGACAAGAAAGAGTGAGAAATGGCACGAAAAGGTGAAAAACGACAAGAAAAGAAGAAAAACGACAAGAAAAGGGGAGAAACGACAAGAAAAGGGGAGAAACGACAAGAAAAGGTGAGAAAGACAAGAATAGGTAAGAAACGACAAGAAAAAGGTAGAAACAACAAGAAAAGGTGACAGCGAGAAATTGTGAAAAACGGCGAGAAATGATGCGACGGCGAATAATGGTGAGAAAAGGCGAGGAAATGGTGCGACGGCGAAAAATGGTGAGAAACCGCGAAAAATTGTGAGAAACGAGAAATGGTGAGAAACGGATCTGGGTCCAGTGAATGACACTTGTAATCGGGCAGAGAGCGTGAATGACAACATGAACTGGATACAGAGTGTGAATGACACCAGCAACTTAGTACAAAGTGTGAATGACAGCAGGAACTTGATAGAGTGTGAATGACACTAAGAACTTGATAAAGAGTGTGAATGACACCAGGAACTTGATACAGAGTGTGAATGACACCAGGAACTTGATAGAAAGTGTGAATGACACCAGGAACTTGATAAAGAGTGTGAATGACACCAGGAACTTGATACAGAGTGTGAATGACACCATGAACTTGATACAAAGTGTGAATGACACCAGGAACTTGATACAGAGTGTGAATGACACCAGGAACTTGGTACAGAGTGTGAATGACACCAGTAATTTGGTACAGAGTGCGAATGACACAAGGAAGTGAATACAGAGTATAAATGTCACCAGAAACTTGGTACTGGATACACAGTACGAATGACTCATGAAATCGGGTACAGAGTGTGAATTACACCAGGAATCAAGAGCAGAGTGTAAATGACATAAGCAATCTGACACAGAGTATGCATGCCACCTCGAATGGTACGTGTAGTATTGAAATAATAAAATGGGTTTAGAAATATAAGAAGAATAAATGTCCCTCTACTCGCCAATGTAACCTAAAGCACCATACTGAAATATTTAAAGGAATAGGAAGACTACAAATAAATGGATCGTCGGTGTTAAACAAATACTGCAGATACATGCATTGACAATAAGGACACCCACACAGATGACATACGGAAGGAGATGGCACATTCTCATGGCATTTTAGGGACATACGTGAAGAAAAGAGATACAATGATGGACGATGTTTTCGAGTGCGTCATCTCTCCTCATACATCCATAAACAGCTTCTATCAGTGCTCAGAATATCCTAATTAAACTTAGCGGATACTGATAGCAGGACTATACGCACACGAGAATAAGGCATGTTTTTCCTTCAGCTGTTGTCGCCGTGTTTCGTTATGAGACTTTGTTTAGTCAGAGCTTGGTCGATGTTTGTAATGCATTGCCGCAGGAAATAGTGGAGGCAGGGTCAATTAATGCCATCAAGAATAAATTGGATGCGCGTAGTTATTTTCAGATCAAATGCAGTAAAATAAATTGGTTGTATAAAATTCTGCAGTCTTATAAATCAGTGTAAGGACGTTAAATTAAGTTAAGAGATTCGCTGTCAGGAAGCTTGACTTCGGTCTGGCTATCGAACCAGGTATTGGCGTTATCTTCTTTAATAGAACGACGTTCTGTTGTTGCTGTGACGAATGCCAACGGGTTGGATTTGGAAATTTCATTTCTGGAGTAAAGAATGCGCCAATTGAGACCTTCAACGCTTGTTGTAAAATATAAAACTGGCAATGCGTTTGAATTTCCACGTTAAAGATAGTGTCAAAAGAAACACTTATAGAAGATCACATAGATATAGAGTGCTTCGACACAGGCTTGGCGAATGAAAGTAAATTACAGTAATGGCCCTATCATCCATAACAGTTACAGTTACAGATAAGATAAGAGCTGGGAAATGTTACGAGGGATCTTTCTTCTATTTGATGATGTTCTTAAACATCGGAGTCCTAGTATTAGCTGACTAGGTAATATACATTGTCAGATCCCGTTAATGTGGTTTCTCTGACTTGATGTGTAGTTTTTTCGTTTCACTTCGTTTTGGCAACGAATGAGTATTTATTAACGTGTAAACTTGGTGCATTGAGGCATACTCCATCCATGCTCAGCTTTCTTAGTTAAGTGCAACAATTTGATGGAGGAGTTATTGTCCAAACAGCACATCAAATTCGGCAGGAAGCTGGAGAAATCTGGACATATTTTGCCCGTTAGTTGATTATCTGGTTCCAGATAAAAATACTAAGAAATATTAGTATTAAAATGTAAACCTAGTTTCATCACTTCAAACATTTAGTTTATTGAAGTTAGTTTAAAAGAAATGTTTTTATGACTATAGTCAAAATGTAATTGTTTATTTTAGAACAAAAAGAATGTGCAGTTTGTTTCTGTGTGGTTCTATTGCGAATAAATCAATCTAATATCATTGGGGATTCTGTAATTGATAAATGTTTACATTTGCATCATCTGTGTTTCGTTATTTCGGTATCTTTTATTTGCGTACAGGAAAATCGCTGTGATGATGTTTGTCCATGACGTGTGATGAAGATCATTCTCTCTGTTCATCCATTTGGAAAGTTGGGCAGTCAGTTCATGGGTTCGAATGTTACTGAGGAGGCCTGTGCGGATCTGGCAAGACCTTAGGCAGTGTTGGCAGGGAACGTACGCTTGATGTCTCTGTCGTTCGTTCAGCTTGTCTGTTTAGTAATGACTCGAACGGCGTTACAGCTTCACCAAGAGATGTGTGTCAAGTGGTATGATCTAATGGCGCAGCTTCCTAAGTGTCTTGAAACCTTAAGTGTGTCTTTGAAGCACTTCTTTTGGTAACTAAGGATGAATACCCTTCTGCATCTCACCACTAAAGAGTATTGTTGCCAACATATGGGCATTCGGACTACTTGATCTGCCCAATTGAATAGGTGGCTGCATCAGAATAGTTGCGATTTTACGGATATCAGCTCTATCAATAACGGCGCCATATGGAATTCTGCCTTGCCATTTGATCTTCATCACCCTTCTGAAACGGTTTGTGTGGAAGTGGTTCAACATCTTCACGCGACGCCTGTATATAGTCCATGTGTCCCATGCATACAGCAGCACGGGAGCATCACATCTCTGTGGATCTTCAATTTCATCTACAGAATAATGCTATATCGATGTCATTCCTTGTCTGTCCAATATGCTACTGACTTTGGAGTTCATAACGTTTTAACTCATCACCAAAGAGAACATTCTGTAATAAATAGTTTACTCTACCTGAATCTGTTCACAACTTTCAGTTTCTCACCATTTACTCTGCTAATTGGCTCAGTATAACTATTGATGCATGAAATCCGTTTTTGTCTATATTGATGGTTAGTCCAAAATTGGAACATGCTTCTGAGAATCTATCCACACTATTCTGCAGATCAGCCTCTGATGACGTGTGATTTGACCTAGATATTTGCTTGAAGCCTCCTAAGGTTAAACCATTTCCTACAAATACCTTATCTGAAATCGATGTGCAAGGCCTCATCTGCGACAGTACGAGTCAGCATGGTAGAGAACATGAAACTGAGTCGGTATGAGTACACACCCTTGTTTAACTGCATGTGTGACGGAATAGGACTCAGATACTGTCCAATTAAGTGTATCCTTCACCTAATTGTTATATTCTTTATCGTTTTGATTGACTAAGACATTTTCAGCCGTAACAGCAATAGCCCATGTTGAAGGCTTTTTGGTAGTAACATAGATTGGTTTTGTATCTGTGGTAATTTATAAGCTGTCTTTTACTTATTTATGTTTACTTCGTCAAAAATTCAAACATAAACGTACACATTCTTGTGTTTCTAGTTTGTTCTAATACGTTCTTTAATATTTTCTTTGTACATCGTACGTGTTAGCCCGTACAGATTCTGACAAGTACAGCCAATGTATCCACGATATTTCCAGTATCATTCAAAATCAAATCTGTTACCATAGTAGGACTTAATCTCTTTTTCCGGTTTTACTGATGTATGTTTAAATCCTTTTGCTTAAAAACTTGCTGGTCCGATAAACAGTATGCGAGATGGAATCCAGCCAATCAAGTGCATATGCGTGTGTTTATTAATTTATGGGGACTGACTGCCACAGACTTATAGGTTAGAACGGAAACAGTCCAGGGTCCATGTCTCCACAATAAAGGCATTAATCATTGACTGGATACAACGGGGAAAACGAGTGTTTATACTTTCAATGTGAAAACAATGACTAGACCCCATGGACACAACACAAACATTGGTCTCAATTTTCTTGTGAAAATAATTGTTACAATGGTTGGACATTAGAGAAAAAGTTACAATTGGTCTCCATTTTCGTGTAAAAACAATTGTTACAATGGTTGGACACTAGAAAAAAAAGCTACAATCGGATTCCAGTTTCGTGTGAAAAAAGTAAAAGTAGTCCCATATCAAACACTGCTGTCGGGGATGACGTGTTAGACTTCATGTTTTTAAGCCTCAGCTTTTTTAAAATAAAAAGAAGTAGTGGGGAAATGGTTCCATTCGTCGCTGTCTTTCCTTTCATAACAGTACGCCAAATACTTATTTACATCTGGGTCGACCGAGGCGGGTCGATAACGTAAGTTCGAACCCGGTATAATTCTTGTGAGAAGCGAAGACACTACTACACTGCTCCCGGTTACCTTTGCCGCATCCGTTATCAATATTTAAACTGAAGTGTATGAATGCATACAAATACTGTGTCAGGCATTGCAAATATACACTTGTGCAAGTATATTATTTATTTCAGTGTTCAAATACGTGCATGATTGCATGTATTATGTAGTGTAAGTGTGTTATATACTGGCGAAATGAGCGTATTTTGTCAAATGTACCAAAACACAGGTACTGTTCGATTGTTTAAAATTATGCAGAGGCTGGTGCATATAATTCGTTGCCGTAGGAGAGGATGTGTTAGAGAGACATTAGGTCTGTAGGAGTGTTGACCCCCTTCTCTTCCTCGCTGCATCGTCTTCACTGACTGAACCAGATCATAATTTACAGCTGAGTAGAATAGTGTGTCCCAGGGGCTTTTACACGAGAGAAAAAATAGGCCCACTGCACCTCCATGCAAGTAGTCCCTCTCATAGACCTGTACAGAAAAAATATTAAGTGAGAATATGAGGTAGCTAATATACTCAATCAGTACTTTGGCACAGTCTACACAAAAGAGGACTGCTCCAAGATTCCTGAGCCTATAGATATTTTTCAAAGAGACATGGATACAGCGGGATTAAGATCAATCTGTATTACAGAGGAAATGATTTTACAAAACTGAAGGGGTTGAAAAGTGGATAAATGTCCAGGTCATAATGGTATTCATCTAAAATTGCTGTTTGAAATTAAAGACCAACTAGCAAAACCATTGGCTATATTATGTTCTCAATCACTTGCAAAAAGGATTGTTCCACAGGATGCAGGAGTGATCCCATTTTCCAAAAAGGGCAAAACATCAGATCCAGTAAATTATAGACAGTTGAGTTTAACGAGCATAGTCTGTAAATTGTCAATAATCAAAGAAAACTTTGTAATGCATTTAGATAAGTTTAATCTAATCCGAAATAGCCAGCATGTGTTTACTAGAGGGAGATCGTGCTTAACAAATATATTAGAATTCATGGAGGAGGTTACTAAAATGATAGATAAAGGGGAGCCAGTGGATGTTAATAATCTAGATTTTGCAAAGGTCTTTGATAGAGTACTGATCAAAGATTATTTAGACAGTTAAAATCACATGGCACAGGTGGGGAAGTTGCCAAATGGATTGACAATTGGTTAACAGGAAGAAGTCATAGAGTGGGAATAAATAAGATGTACTTTGAGTGGTTTGAATTAACAAGTGGGGTGCCACAGGGCTCGCTTTTTGGGACCAATTTTGTTCTTGATATATATAAACGATTTGGACATTGATATGTGATCGATAATTGCAAAACACGATGATGACACAAAACTATGCAGTAGTGTCTCATCTAAAGTAGAAGTGCATATATTGAGGTCGGGTTTAAATACAATTCGAGAAAGGTCTGCAAGCTGGCAAATGGAATTTAATGTAGATAAATTTAAAGTCATCCACATGGGTAGATCCAATATGGAACATATTTACAGAATGGGCCAGAACAATATTAGAAAGACAGATAAGGAAAGGGACCTAGGGGTTATAATAGATCATACAGGTAAGGTGAGTGACCAAACCCAGGTAGCAGTGAAAAAGGAAATACAATGTTAGGTTTTTGATTTTAAAAAATATTAAACATAGGAGTAAGGAAGTGATAGTCAAACTGTATAAAGCTTTAGTTAGACCTAGATTGGAGTACTGTGTACAGGTGTGGAGTCCTTATCATAGAGATATAAATATGCTGGAAATGATACAAAACAGAGCGACAAAGCTGATAGTGAGATTCCAGAATTACAGTTATGAGGAAAGACTCAGAAAAACTGGCCTTCAGTGTCTCGAAAAGACAAGTATTCGAGGTGACAATACATGTTTATAAGATAATCAAAAGAAAGGACAAATTAGACTATATTAAGTTTTTTCTTAAAAATACAACAACTTACAAGAACAAGAGGGCATAGCTACAAATTAACTAAAGAAAGGTCCAGATTAGATATTAGGAAATAATTTTTTAGTCAGAGAGTGGTGAATTCTTGGAATGCATTGCCATAGAAAGTAGTGAAGGCAAGGATAATTAATGCATTTAAGAATACATTGGATGCCCATAGCTTTTAGAGGGAGGTAATGGAAATGAAACTGGTTGTATACAGACTCTGAAAAGTCTTCTAAACCTAAATAAAAACGTTAAGTTCAGTTAAGTCGTAAAATACGGTGAACATAAATTAGTTCATGGAGCTAGCAACAAATCGTGTAAAACATATTGGAACGGAAAGCACCCCTGTAAAAGCACACAAAGTACTTTAACGCAGGCTTCCTTTGAAGGCCAGCTGAAGTGGTGACCTTGTACTTCGACTTGCGTGTATGGAACTCTGTATTGTTTATCTACAATCATCACATTTATTTATTCAGTGTTTTCCAAAACATCACCAGCTGTTTTCACCGCTCTCATAGATCATTTGCTAGAGTCCATGTGAATGCATGCAAATCGTATGTTTCACTTAAACTTGTGTGGTATGCCCGTCGTGGCTTGCTAAAAACAAATTGCTTCTAACAGCTCAAATAAATTCACTAACACTCATTTTGCCTACGTTGTGAAATATGTTGCATAACAACAGTACAAGTATTTCATCAATCTTTCAACCAAAGAAAGTTTCATCCATTATCTCCGAACGCTTGAAGTAAACATTTTCATTGCTTTCACTGGTCCTTTCATTCGTATACTTTTTGTAAGTAGCTGTCATTTCAACTAGAGGGTGTCCGAAATAAGGTTTTTAAACTATTGACATTTTAAATCGTGCTTCAACTGTTTGATAGTAAATGTGAATCATGTATCCAAATGCCTTTAATTTTGTTGAAGATTATAGCTTAGAACTTACTTCACGTGACAATACACAAAATACTTTCCTTAAAGTGTATAATCGAGGTTTGCCAGCCCATTGGAAGGATTGCATTCAATATTTATTTCACAAAATTGTTAAGTGCAACACGCTTTCTAAATTCCATTTATTTATCGTTAGAAATGTTTCTGATGGCTAGGAGTTTGGTGTGAGGTACCACTGGTTCTGCTGTATACACATAGTTTGTCTGATGTAAGCAGATGTGGTTTTACGTTTACATGTTTGTCTAATGTAAGCAGATATGGTTCTACACACTTATATTGTTGTCTGATGTAAGCAGATCTGGCGCTATACACTTACATGTTTGTCTGATGTAAGCAGATGTGGCTCTACACACTTACATGTTTGTCTGATGTAATCAGACGTAGCTCTACACACTTACACGTTTGTCTGATGTAAGCAGATGCGGCTCTACACTTACATGTTTGTCTGATGTAAGCAGATGTGGCTCTACACACTTAGATATTTGTCTGATGTAAGCAGATGTGGCTCTACACACTTACATGTTTGTCTGATTAAGCAGATGTGGCTCTACACTTACATGTTTGTCTGATGCAAGCAGATGTGGCTCTACACTTACATGTTTGTCTGATATAAGCAGATGTGGCTCTACACACTTACATGTTTGTCTGATGTAAGCAGATGTGGCTCTACACACTTAGATGTCTGTCTGATGTAAGCAGATGTGGCTCTACACACTTAGATGTCTGTCTGATTAAGCAGATGTGACTCTACACTTACATGTTTGTCTGATGTAAGCAGATGTGACTCTACACACTTAGATGTCTGTCTGATTAAGCAGATGTGACTCTACACTTACATGTTTGTCTGATGTAAGCAGATGTGGCTCTTACACACTTACATATTTGTCTGATGTAAGCAATGTGGCGGCGTTAAAGGAGCAATACTTTCTATTTCCTATCCGTTATCTGGAATGCAGACCCGGTAATGAGCAGTCTAGCAGACGCTTCAGATCAACCCAAAGTGCTCCCGCATTCGATAAGTCGGCAAAATGAGCCAGGACTGGTTGTGCCAGCAAGATTGCGTGACATTAAAGGGACGTTCAAAGTTCAAAGTGGAAACGTTACCTTGAAAGCTTTTATTTACAGTTGTAAAGGGCTAGTCTCCCTGGCTGTTGTCCTATTAATTGTAAGAAGTTGTATGAAGCTACGAGTGTTGAGTACTTCACTTTCGTTGATGTTTTTGTGGTTGTGGGTTACAGTGGCTCTTCTAAGCGTACTGAAGAAAGTGGGGTTGGGTCATCCTGGCTGTAGGATAATGCGAGGCTTCTCGGTAGGCTCGCCTCAATTTCCACCTGTGTTTCCAGGCTGCTATGACAAAACTTGTTTCCAGTAGCGCGTGAGCGTGGGTGAAGTCTTAGTCAGTATATTTATCCTGACACGTTGGCTTTTGCTCTCTGCCCTTCTAAAAGACACGTTATTTATGGGTGGGTACCACGGGAAGATTGTATCAGTTCGTTATTCTTGAACACGATACAGTTGATATTATGTGACGCATTTCTTTTAACAAAACAACAAGTACATTGTAACAGTTCTAGTTCCATGTGAAGCATACGCGTTTAGGGCAGGGGAGATTGGGCTGGCGACTGTATTAAGTATAGTAGTTAATTTGAAAAAACTAGTACATACAGTCCATTATGTCATATCATATCATTGCCACACCCTATAGACACGAGTGGGGAAGACTCGATAGTCCTGCAAGACAACTTCCCTAAGAGAGAAAACTCTGACCAAAAACAACTGCTGTCTTGCAGATAGGCTGGGGACAGCCAAATGCTAAGGAGAGCATCCCTACAGAAACGCCTGTTGAAATCGGATGTACTGGGCCACAGGCTTAACAAAGTAAAACAGTGCAACGTATATAGCTGTAACCAGCGTACGAAGAAGAAGAAGAAGAAGAAGAAGAAACCCCGGTCACCACACCGGGGACCACGTAGATCGAAGCGAGAGGTAAAAATGTAATACAACTGGAAAACTTGGCTAGTTTTGGTGATGGGTATCATATTGAACATTCTAGTATCAGACATAAGCAGATGGGGGTTAGAATTACTACAGGAACTCACTCGTCAGGCTGTCACATTTAAAGTGGCAGTGACTTATAGACATTGCAACCAATGGGATTCTAGATTGAGTGAGACCAAATGAGAGTGAGGGGTAACCAGTCAACTGGGGAGGACCACTTACAGTCAAGTGTGTTTCTAGAGCTAAGTAAAGAGTCCGTAAAAGACAATGCTCAGAGAAATTCAGGAGATTCAGAGAAAGAGTTTACTAAGTGGTTATTCCATCATACACCTAGAGTCTTGCATTTACGCTCAAATGGTGCAAATGGTAGACACCCTGTAAGCAATATGAGATAGAGATCTGATCACACGCGAGTGAGAAGATCCGTCTCCGCACGACTTGAAAGCTGATCTAGAAGGCTGTCCGATTGGTCTCCAGGACCATTGCATTTGTGTCTGTTAGAAGAATGGAGGGCCTTCTACGATCAAAGGTAGTTGTCTCGGACAAAGTGAATCGATATGAGTTCTGTGAATACTAGGGACAGCGAAGATGCATCCCTTTTAGGATCAGACATATTCTTTTAAGTTATATCAGGACATGCTGGTCATTGAATGAATGCGTGCATGTGTGTGGCTGTATGAATTGTATGTGTGTGGCTGTATGTATTGTATGTGTGTGCTGCGCTGAGGTACTTGTATTACCGCTGTATTCACTCCGGCGACCGTCCCATATCCAGCTTCGTCAATTCAACCCTGGCCTTTTCAGTGCGACGCTGTTCCTTTCAAGACCCACTTTGCCCTTTCGATATTAACAAAACAAATTTGTTAATTGTGATTTCAAATGTATTTTTTTTTTAAAAATGTATGTTTTTAATTTTATTTGTTACTAACTAGCGTTTGTCACGACACGAACAATGCACCTGCCCATAAGCTCTCTACTCTTAACTACCCTATATTATTGGACGGACATATTAGTTTCCACAGCCTGTTTAATGCAAGATCGTGTTTGCTCATCTACCTATAATTTCCACAACAAGCGTTTCTGATGCCCTGACACCGCATTTAACCATCTACTAAATTCATTCCGTCGGTAAAGACTTGTAACTGACTGTACGCTCCAGTTTACTCATGGTTCTGATGAAAGAAAGGACTCGCACGAAATTCGAACGTCTAATCTGTAGCTGTGTACCAATTTATGCCGTGTTAATGTAACCTGGCCGTAAGCAGTGTAAATAAACACTGACTGTTCCTTCGTGCACCTGAACCTAAGCAATTCGTCTAGTGCTAATCTGTTAGTTCCCGTGATGGCCTCGCTCCCATGATGACCTCGCTCCCATCATGGTCTCGCTCCCATCATGGCCTCGCTCTCGCTACTTTCAGATACCCATTAAGTACATTATTATTCTGCTTGGTGAAACGTTCGGAAAATGGCTGCTCGAAATACTTCAAACTTTTTAACTACAAAAGGTCGACGGGTGCGAGCCTGTCAATCATCATCAATATTGTTATCTTGTCTGAAGAATTAAAAACAAGCAATGAAGTGTGCATGCGTAATTGTGTGACATTACAAGACTTATTGCGTTCAAAGTAGAGGCGTTGTGTTTAAAGCTATCGTTTACAGTTGGTAAGGGTAAGTGTGACTTGTAGTTGTTTCTTCTAAGAGACTTGTAATTTAATGGTTCCACAAAAAGGTAATCAACACGCTCTGTGTTACTTCAAGAGTTGAAAACATGCAACTAGCTTTTAAAGTTAAATGTGAAATCGTTAAGTTTGGAGCTTTCATTCGTTTGTTCTCAATCTCCCGCTAGAAAACCATGAAAGGGCTTAAGTAGCAGAATGTAGTCCAGAGAACGGAATGCGTTGTGTCGTAGTTTACAGCTTGACTGCCATATTTGCACCTTTTGGTCCAACACATCCGACTTCAGCAAGCATTTTTTGAGTACAGGGTTAGCATTCCCTCTTCGATCACTTCTTCTTAGACAGTCTACCCCTGCAGTTGGAATGTCAATATCATTACAATTTTTGCCCGGACAGGCTGACAACCTACTCTTATAGATGTGTAACTATCAAGGGTTCATTTACGTGCATAGCGTGTGCATGAATCTCCGTGTGTATCGTCCATTTCCGATTTGACTAGACGCTAGATCCACTTTTCGTCAAAAGAAACTTGCAATTTGCAGGATTCGATACTCCACCTTTTCGCGGTTTCGTTTGTTAGTTTCTGGAGACGCAAGCGCATTTATTCTCAACTATAGCGACCGTCTTAATTAGGGAAACAGTGAAATCGTTATATTTAGAGCTTTCAGTTAGGAAAACTTATTCCAAGAGTAGCACTAAGGCAAGGTTGGTATTCCAAAAGTAGCACTAAGGCAAGGTTGGTATCCCGAGAGTAGCACTAAGGCAAGGTTGGTATTCCAAGAGTAGCACTAAGACAAGGTTGGTATTCCAAGAGTAGCACTAAGACAAGGTTGGTATCCCGAGAGTAGCACTAAGACAAGGTTGGTATTCCAAGAGTTTCAAAAAAGATAAACAATCCACCTATCTTGGAGTTACATTTGATGATAGGTTGACATGGAGGGAACACGTCTACAAGGCAGCCAAAAAAAGCCAGGAGGAGGTTAGCCATCCTGATAAAATTAAGTGAAACCACATGGGGAGCTAGTGGAAAAATACTTAACAAAGTTTACCAACAAGGTATACGGCCACATCTGGAATATGGGTCAGCAGCGTGGTGCCCTGCATCAAACACTACCCTAAAAGAGGTGGATAAGATACAAAATCATGCACTTAGGGCCATTTCAGGAGCAATGAAATCAACACCTATAGTGGAGATGGAGAAAATGGGAAGGATACAAGCACTAAGAGAACGCAGAGACACAAAGGTATTAACACAGGCAGAAAAGTTCGTCTGCATGCCGAGCCCTCCAATGAAAGACAGATTTCAAAATTTAGCAATGGGAAGACTGAAAAGAAGTAGTTTTATGCATCAGGCGAAATGACTTCGCAGGCAAATTATGGATCTACCTGAAGTTGTCATCCCCCTAAATTCTGTTCCAGAACAAGCCCCTTGGAGAGAGGAGCATGGACTATCAGTATGCATTCAAGCAAAAATGAAAGGAATATTAGACAAGAATGAACAGAACAGTGTGCAACGTACGAGAGTGATCCTCAATTTCCTAGAGGAAGAATACCCACAAGACCTCTGGATCAGAATATACACAGACGGGTCAGCACAGAATGCAGTAAAGAATGGTGGAGCGGGAGTGTACATAGAATACCCAAACAACATTAGGGATACAGTCAGAGTACCAACTGGGAAATTCTGTTGTACATATGATGCAGAAATACAGGCAATCAAGGTGGCAACTGAGAAACTGTTGAACACCAATGTCAGTTCACAACCTGTAGTACTTCTGACAGATGCACAATCAGCACTCCAAGCACTTAAATTTGAGAAACTGCCAGATCTACAGGCTCTACTGTCTGAACTGAGTAACCAGCGCAAGATTATCATGGATTCCTTCTCATTCTGGAGTACCAGGAAACGAGAGAGCAGATCGACTGGCAAAGGAGGGTGCTGCAGACGAGCAGCCAGATGAACCAGATTTCCATAACCTGAACAGACAAGAACAAACTGTTGTGTTGCGCCTTAGAACAGGACACAACCGACTCCGCAGCCACATGTACAAAAAAATGAAGATTGGCAACTCAGCCATGTGTACATGCGGACTGGCGCCCCAGACAGCAGAGCGCATACTACAAAACTGCCCCGAATATGATATACAGAGAATATCTCACTGGCCCATAGAAACAACACTGGAAGAGAAATTTTATGGACCTGTATGTGAACTACAAAAGACATCGAAGTTTATACAAGAGACAACATTGCAGATATAGACAATATTTTAAAGCGGACGAAAGAAAAAGTTAGGAAAACAATGGAAAATCGCAATGTTTAGAGCTTTCAATTAGGAAAACAATACGAAATCGTTTTTTTTTGAGCTTTCTCATAAGACAACAATATAAGTAAACACATTAGCGACAATGACCACAAAGACAAGTGGATTTGAAACACTTGGAAATCATGCACACACACACACACACCAGACAACAGAAGAGAAAGCTAAGCAATGTGCAATTCAGATTCGAACCATGGACACCTAGTTGGCTGAATCCCTTAACCCCCGTCCTTCTTGCAGAGAGGTGTATTTGTTACATGGAGGTCTGTGGTTTCAAACAGATTAGCTATTACTTGACTTTCTTTTCTGTTGTGTGGTATGCGTATATGTGTGTGTGCATGAGTGTGTGTGTGTGTGTGTGTGCATGCGTGTGTGTGTGTGTATGCATGTGCGTGTGTGTATACGTGTGTGTGCGTGTGTACGTATGTTTCCCGAGTGCGTATAATGTACTTGTCTTAGTGATTGTTGTCCCAACTCTGATCTTCTATCCAATCTCACTTCTGGCTACACTTTTAGTACACGAACTCGAAACAATTAGTCATATTATGTCTTGCTAACGCATGTTTTTGAAAACGAATCACGGGGATGCTTGAAGCTTGTGTGACATTATACTGGACTTTAAAGTTCAAATTGGATACGTCGATACCAAATCTTTCACATTTAGTTAGATAGAGCCAGCATAATTGGTAGTTTCCCCTGCGTAAACTTGCTGTTTAATAGAGGGCTGCAGAGAGATTACCAAAACCAGGTTCAAGATTAGAGAAAGGAAAACACAAGGTAAGATGGTGCATGCCAGATTGTATGGCATTACATTATGTTAAGTGTTCATAACGAAAACGTGATCTTTCATTCACAGTTGCTAGGGACAGGACTCCGTATATGTGTTGTTCAGTGGTATTCGGAGAGATGATCAATGGACTGATTTTGCGTTCACTTGTATCAGAAGTCTTGAAATTGAAAAATAATATTTATAGTGTGCGGAAAAGGGAGTGTGGTGAGAATATATCCGAATGTGATGTTTCATTTTCTCACAATACAATTAAAGTGGTGATCATTATGATGTATTATTTCTGATTTATATAACATTACAATGAAAGTTGTGATCGTGTATACTTTTTGATGTATGTAAAATGAAAGTGGTTTTTATGTTTTTTGTATTTTTCGTTAAGGTTGTATTTTCTGTACTCTACTGCCAGAGATACGTCTCTTCCCACCCCGGACCGTAGTCTTTTAGTTGATATCAGGACGTATTAACCAGTGCTTGGATGTGTGTGTGCGTCTGTATGTACCTTAGTGGTCAACCCCAACTAGAGTGCAATGAAAGGGCCTCACCCTGAGGGCGTGTGTTAGTTGTGTAAGAGTGTTTGTATGTAAGTGTTAAGTTCCGAAGCTGCTTTCTTAACACTGCAGAGTTGTGTATATTATTTGATTTATGAAACATGAAAGTGATGATGGAGGTGATGTACCCATTTTGTTTTATATAAAATTACCATGAAAGTGGTGATCATGGTGGTGTATACTATTTGATTTATTTTAGATTATGTAGCAGGTTAACCTCCCTTAGACTAATTAATCTCCCATGAAATACTTCCCCTTTCACACCAAACCATTTTCAACTCAAACACTACTTTCTTCAGAATTTCAAAACAATGAATGAATTGTATTGCATAACTTCATATGATCACACCAATACAATGCTAGGCTATCATAATTGAAGCTCCACTCTCCAGAGGTCGTTTGCATTTAGCACGATGTCAACTCTGTTGTAATCTATACCAAGGCTCACATCTCTTGCTAAATTCTAATTTATATGTCTCTCTAATCACATAATATAATTGTTAATCGTGTTCTTGGTTCTTATCCCTCATCTCTTTTAACATGTCTGACTTCTGACGTTCTGGCAGCTTCGTTTGTTCAGGTTTTTCTGAGGAATAAACAATCCTTCTCGAATTCGTGCTTTAGGAATACGATCCTTTGTGTTTTGTCAACACCTTTCTCGGAGGTAAGCGCTCTATGCACTTTTATGACAAATGCTTTACACACATTTTTCTGACATAGGATACTGATGCTAGTGCTCTAAACACTTTTCTAATATAAGTGTTTATTTTACACACTTTTCTGACATAGGATACCAAAGCTAGTGCTCTACACACTTTTCTAATATAAGTATTTGTTTTACACACATTTTTCTGACACAAGTGTTTCATCCACACTTTTCTGTCACGAACTACCGTTGGTCTTTCGATCTTCTTCGAAACACACTGACGTTCGACATATACTTACTATACTCAGTCAATCAGTGTCAGCTACAGACAATTGAGTGCAAGCCCCAACTTCAGCGACGTTCTTATGTCACTGTAAGTTCTGTCAGGTACCGCAAAAGACCACTCTTAGAGTTAACATAACGAACTCTACAAGCACTGGGTCTGCCTTCTTGCAAAATCTGATTCGCAATTTCTGAAACATCACTTTATATCCACCTCCTAAGCTCCGCCCTTCTTCTATGGCTGCTGATGAGAGTTGATCTAGTGATCTTAAATTTTCCTACTGGGTGGACATTTGTACGTCAGCTTTCGTGACCTGACCACAAAAACCCCAGAGCTTAATTTCTGGATTACCCGGTCTCAACTCGCAATTACAGTACTGATGGATATAGAACAAGCCCTACGTTGACATGCCATGTTCACGTGTTGTTCTCCAGCTAACACGTGCCAGACGTGTCAGGTCTCATACTATTGTAGCCTGAGTACTGCTAGGTCTGGTGTTGCTATCTCCCCCACCATCCTTCTGGACGAACACAAAAACAAATACCTTCCCACAATTTCAGTTAGAAGTCTTGGAATAATTCCCAAGTTTAACACGTGAGGTTCACATCTTTAGAACAACCTCAATAAACCATAATAAGAGTCGATAATACAAACAGTAACTTCTGCCCGCTTACTAGTCAACTGTCCCTTGACCTGATGTCGGACAATGACAAGTTATATTACGAACAAGTCCAGGCTTTGTACGAAATGACTGAGATACAGTTTAACTTTCTCTGAACTCTCGATTAGTCATTGTTTCTCACTCATATCTTTGCTTCCTATTTGTCTCGTTTAGTGTGACCTATTTTAATCGGAATAAACATCGTTACAATTTGTTTTCAACGGTACCAGGGTTTTAGATCCCAGCTCAGATCCCTGTGACCCTTCCCCAATTACAATTGTGATCATGGTGGTGTATTCTATTTGATTTATGTAACATTTCTATGTAAGTAGTAATTCGTGGTGGCCTATACTATTTGATTTATGTAACATGAAAGTGGTGATCTATACTACGAGGCGTTTTCAAATGAAACTGGACCACACTGCAACAAGTGAACATACCTACGATGCGCATGATGACGTCAATTCTGGTGTGAGTTAACGAACAATCTTCCGAGACCAGATCAGGCGCAAATTGTTGCATTAACTCACGTCCTTCTTTAAACATCGTTGTCCAGTTCTTCACTGATGTCTTCGACACACTTTTGTCGCCATAAACAGTCT
Source organism: Ariolimax columbianus (assembly GCA_036924085.1). Classification (NCBI taxonomy): domain Eukaryota; kingdom Metazoa; phylum Mollusca; class Gastropoda; order Stylommatophora; family Arionidae; genus Ariolimax; species Ariolimax columbianus. Next base: position 138,011,468 of record JAVGWX010000001.1, on the reverse strand, counting down.
GCATTATGCGATGAATTTCAACTGGTCGACATCCTTCAGCTGTTAGAAACCGAATCGCCGCTCGCTAATCAACTCTGGACAGATTCCGTGTCACATCAGCCATGTTTTCAACGGTTTGCTGAGGAAACTCTAAGCTAGAGGATAATGACATTTTGCAAACTTGACGGTTGGTATGTGCTTTTTACACCTGAAGTGACATCATCAGTCGCATCGCACGTATGTTCGGTTTCATTTGAACACGCCTAGTATTTGATTTAGGTAACATGAAAGTAGGAATCGTGGTGGTCTATACTATTTGATTTATGTAACATGACAATGAAAGTGAGCATCATGGGGGTGCAGATTATTTTGTTTGTTTCACAAATATTGTATAACCGAGAATGTTAATTTGCTTTGTTTCATACCACAAAGAGAATAAGGGAGAAGGTGAGAAACAGGGAACGAGAAAGTCATAGCAAACGAGAGAGACATTGAGAGAGTGAAAGAGTGCGGAGTGATCATGAGGGTGTATGTTACTTTATTTGCTTCACAAAACCAGACAACAATTGTAAAATTTCATTTATCTGATATCTTTGTCAGTGAAGTTGAAAAAAGACAGACAGATAATCTCTGTAGCATGTTACGCCATTTCAACATCCAAGGAGATGTCACGCGAGAGTAAGCATGAGAACAAATAACTGCTTATTGCTTCATCTGGGAAAGGTGACAAGAACATGTTTATTTACTTACTGTACCTTTGTACTATAGCATTGCTAAGCGTTCCTGGGAGATATAAAGGTGTTCTAAAGCTTTAATGGTGGTCTTTATTGCGGTGAATGAGACCCTGAGTTGCACAGAGAGCGACAGAGAGAGAGAGAGAGAAAGAGAGCGATAGAGAGATAGTTAGAGAGAGAGAGAGAGAGAGAGAGCGAGCTTTGTTTCTCAAGACAAGTAGGCCATGTTTATCCACAATTTCAATACTCTCCAGTCTACTCTGCTGGTAAATTGGTACTTGAGTTTCAGTTAGTAAACGCAAATTAAGTTAGTATAATACGTGTGTGTGCATCTGTGTTTGTGTGTTATTATTTAACATTATGAACAACCGCCATCACTGCTATTCTAGCAGACCCTTAGGTGCTAAGTCTCTTTTAGCTAATAGCAATATGTATAAAAACATGGTTTTTGTAGCTCGCTGGCTTAACATATTCATATCTGGTACTCCTCCATTTTTCAAATTTTTATTTTGTTGCTGTATCCGAGTTCATTTCCATACTCAAACAATCTGTCGATCACTGATTCATTCATTGAGTTCGATGACGGTACATAATGGACACGCGCAACACTTCCACTTCCACAGTACAAACACGATACATACACACATGATACACACACACACAACACGCACATTCAAACACACACACAACCCATACACACAGCACAAAGACGATATACTCACACGACAAGCACATTCAACCACACACACACACACACCACATACATAGACACGACACGCACATTCAAACACACACACATACCACATACACACCCACCGTACAAACACGATACACACACGACACGCACATTCACACACACACACGCACGCACAGATTCAGTATGTACAATACACATACACACACGAAAGCATGCACTTATAAACACACAACACATGCACATATAAACACACAACACACACACAGACACGTAAACAGACACAACACAGACAAGGCTTGTATCTAGACGTAAGGATTTATTTAAAACGTCTTCTAAAATGTTGTCTTAGCCAGATTTCAGACTCTCGCAGGCCAAATTATTATATGCTATCAAAAGTAGTATAATAATTCCAAGAATGTCAATGTCGAAATTGATATCAGATTATAAATACGGGAAAGACATCACAAACAAATCCAAAGCTGACTACGGATGCCAAATTTGATAAAACTTCACGTTCCTGACTGCAATCTTCTGATTGGATTAATATGGCTGACCGGTTAGACTAACGACAAACTAATGGTGAGACAACAGAGATGATGAAAACCCGGATGATAATGGAGGTCTGTTTCAGCACGACAAATATGGCACACGACAAAACAAATATAGCTGGCTACAGACTGAGAAAAAATGGGCACTAAAGAATGAGCGTAGAAAAGCATACCCGCAAAAATCAAAACAACACAAGTATCTCTAAGCTATTGCATATCGCCAAGAGACACAGACTTAATATATTATTGCCTTATTTAATCTCATGTAACGAAATTCGATGCTGACCACCTTAACATTTATAAGTTTTCTTTGTAAAATTGGAAGGATCAACTTCTCTGTCAAATAATATCCAGTCCACGAAACTATACGGACATTAGCATTAACATTGAGAGCAAAAAACTTAACCTTGTTAGATTGACCCTAAGCGCCATGTGACAGGAGGATTTCATTTCATTTAATAGAATCCCATTAACATGAATTGTAGATGCCATTTGTCAGCACCGTATTTTGAGATCTCCATTATGTGTGTTTGTGTCAGAGAATATTAATAATATGGTGGACGAATACTTCATTTCGTAGCAGTCAAGGCTAAGCAAAGACGCGCACTTTTCAAATTCAAGAGTTGTGTTGGTTGGTTATATAAAAGTGTGTATCCATCAATAAATTGTCGACATCCTGGCACGACACTTTTCTTAGTAAAGAATAGTAAGTTCGCCAGTCCATTTTGTTACCGTCAATGGTCCTCTATGGGGGCCATTGCTGGGTGAGGAAACAATAGCATCCTTACGACATACGGTGTGTATCATCAAGGCTGTACGATACAGTGTGTACCATCAAGGCTGTACCATACAGTGTGTATCATCAAGGCTGTATAATACAGTGTGTATCATCAAGGCTGTACCATACAGTGTGCATCACCCAGGCTGTACCATACAGTGTGCATCACCCAGGCTGTACCATACAGTGTGCATCACCCAGGCTGTAACATACAGTGTGCATCACCCAGGCTGTATCATACAGTGTGCATCATCAAGGCTGTACCGTACCATACAGTGTGCATCACCCAGGCTGTACCATACAGTGTGCATCACCCAGGCTGTACCATACAGTGTGCATCACACAGGCTGTATCATACAGTGTGCATCATGAAGGCTGTATTATACAGTGTGCATCATGAAGGCTGTATTATACAGTGTACATCATCAAGGCTGTACCATACAGTGTGCATCACCCAGGTTGTATCGTACAGTGTGCATCATCAAGGTTGTACCATACGTTGTGCATCACCCAGGCTGTACCATACAGTGTGCTTCATCAAGGCTGTACCATACAGTGTGCATCATCAAGGCTCTAACATATGTTGTGTATCATCAAGTCTGTACCATACGGTGAGTATTGTGAAGGATGTACCTCACTATGTGTATCATCATAGCTACACCATACAATGTGTATCTACATTTCTTCAATTAATTGCAATTATTTGACAAGACTGAAACATCTGATAGCGCCAATGCACGTTTTGTTTCAAGGTATTCGTTGATATCATTTATCCACTTCATCCATTTGTTCCCTGAAACAACATTTTCTATCTATCCTTGTTCGAGGTTTGCGTAGACCAGTTATTATACAAACTGTTCGAGGACATCAGCCTCAAGTCATATATCTAGCCATTGTTCCTTGATAACTCCTTCGCAATGTCAATCAAAAAATATTTCCAGTGTACTTGTTCTAGGATTAATCATCGCTCAAAATATGCCACAGTTAAACTTACCAAAAAGCAAGACATGAGAATAAGTAATAGATCGACATGAAATAAACAAACAAAAACCAAATTGACTTGAAGCATACAACATGTTAATGGTATTAGACTTAAGACGGTTTGCAGATCTTTCTAATATCAGGTGTAATATTGATCAAACAGATTCTCTTGTGCTCTTCGCAAACCTACTCGTGCCGTGTTGTTTGAAATCTTTCTATTTTGTTAGATTTTATGTTTGTGAGCACAGAAAATCCCAATTCATACTAGTAAGATGTATAAAACTGTAAGAGAATCGTCAGTGCATGTTCTGCAAAGTGAGGATATCCACTCTTAATAATAATAATATTCACTTAGGCATCAGTGACCCGTTGCCTCGGTCGATCACTGCCATGGTAATGTACTGCAGAATAAAAAAAGACAAATTCAAATTGCAATTCTCATTGAACTTCCAGTACCTGGACATGACGTCTTGTGGGTTCATGGTAAGTGTGGTGACCGAGGTCCCTGCGGACTTCTTAAGGGGAGCCACATAATCCGCTGCCTTGGAACGGGGGCCGCGGAGATTAAATGCATCACTCAGCGTGTTAACGATGTGCATTGGGCATGTTATTAAACGGGCAGGGCCCAATCTCTCCTGGACGATGTATTAGTCCATTACTGGCCCATGCGTTGTGGGCAAACATAGCGAAGGGCGCCAATCTCGCGCAGTTCAACCGTCTGCATTAGACTATGGAAACACGACACAGGGCAGCCGAAATACTATTTAAAATAGTCGATGACTTTGTCAAGATAATCGGAAAGAAACTAACCACACAATGAGCAAACTAATTAATCTCAACGGAAACTGCAACTTGTTTCCGTGGATACAAGTTTACGTTAGACTAGTGTGAACCCAAGTCAAATCCGCGACCTGGCGTCAGCCATAATGCGCTAATATATATTCTTAATATATCCAGAATACATCCAGTGGTACTTCTTTATGCTTTCACTTTAATGGGCCCTATGTATATAAATTAATTCCTCTTCTTCTGTAACATTGATTAATTATAGTAAAGTTTGATACACATTCTATTAATGAGTTTCTCAACAGAGTATAGTATTGTGTGCACACTTTTGGAAGATATCACTGAATTTGTTATTCCTGTACTTCGAACTGTTCAATAATAAATGGTATGATTTCCGTGTTCTTTATTGCAACAATAAGTGGGGGCATATCCATGGTGTGTGCCTTCACCTCGGCAGATCAAATCTGAACTTATCTCTGCGAGTGTTGATTTTGTCAGAAGAAGCTACAATATTTTCAGATTTGCTATGCATGTTGGAGTTAACCTTGTCAAAAGATATTCATTAAGGAAGATCATGTTTCTAATCAAGTATCATCTGAGATATCCACTAAGCAAGATCATATTTCTGATCGTATCATCTGAGATATCCACTTAGGAAGATCATGTTTCTGATCATGTGTCATCTGCAAGTAATTCACAAAACTCTCCTTGCATTTAATGGGTAAAAAAAAGATATCCTCTCCTCCCTCAGTTCAAATAGTCGAGAGAGCAGTTTTCCTGTCGATAGTCAACTTGCCTCTGTATGCAGAAGAAAGAATGCACACGATTTGCTTAAATTCTTCACATAAATTGGTAATCAATCTAGATTTAAGTGGTCTACTGTAAATGTAGGTAAATATTTTGACAACTGCCTCTAGTACAGTAGCAAACACATTGCCGTAGTTTGTTTCCAACCAGAACTCCACGACGGCACGTGTTTTCGTTTCAACTGCACTTCTTAGAGATGTGGGCAGTGAGCAAACAGAAGGAGCAGAATAGTTGTCTCTGAAATACCGATATATAAAAGAATGGGGTGACGGACAGAAAAGAAAGACGATACGGAAGTCTTAGTGAAATTATTGATGAAAAGACAATCGATGCACAATGTCAGACAGATAACATAGTTTGATCACATCAAATCACACAACACCTTCCTAAAAAGAATACTGAAACAAAAGGTAGCAAACAAACGCGTTACAGGTAACTAGCGCTATAAGTGGACTGATAACACCAAAAATATGGACAGGAACAAGTCTAGTAGATTGCACCATCATACCATAATAAAAGAATGTAGCCATTTTTCTTTTTCAGCTCCACTTCCAAACATTGTCTTTATTTATGTAGTTCTACAAGCAGGGAGAAAACGTGTCTCTACTTCAGTGAGTATTCATACTTTTAATAGTTTGATATAATATTAAATAGCTATTCTTTGTTTGAAACTTGGACTAACTTTGAACATGCCAGGTTGTGTTATTATTGCTCATTTTAAAGTTTTAAAAAGTTGTTTCGATGTTAGGGAGGCGGATATGTTTCTGAGTGACATGTAGGAATAATATTTGGTAGAGAGATGATTATGTTTCTAAGGAGACTGGTATGTTTCTGAGTGACATGTAGAAATAATGTTTGGTAGAGAGATGATTATGTTTCTAAGGAAACTGCTATGTTTCTGAGTGAACTGTAGGAATAATGTTTGGTAGAGAGATGATTATGTTTCTAAGGAGGCTGCTATGTTTCTGAGTGAACTGTAGGAATAATGTTTGTTAGGGAGATGATAATGTTTATGACTGAAATGTAGGCTCGATGTTTTTAGGTAGATTGCCATGTTTATGAGTCAGAGGTAAGCTGGAGGTTTTTAAGGAGATATTTAGATTTCAGAGTAAAATGTCTCTTGAATTTGATGGCTACAGTATCCATGGCTTCGTTAACTGATTCGAAATTAAATAGCATATTCCTATGCCGGACTATCTTTATTCACCACGTGAATCCCGTTTCTTAATAACGGTGCAAACATGACGGCTTGTATTGGAAACAGCTGTACCCAAAGAAGAAACTCTTACCTCTTTTTCTCTCCTATTTCTACCTGTGTTTTACTCTTCCTTATCGTTCTTGTTTTTTTTCTTCCTTGCTACAAAATTCTCTATCGATGGTTTACGGGAGGGAGAAAGGGAGGAGGGAGTTAATATTCTAATTAGTTCAATAATGACAACGAGACTACGGTACATGTACACAATTACAAATTGAAGCCTTCAGTGACCATTGTAATAACAATGCAAATAATATTAAAAATAATAATAATAATAACGTACTAATAATACTTCTCCAGAGAACAAACATCACTGAACAGTCAACAATGACTAACAATATAAAATAAGGGTTGGCTATACTTGGTAGCCATATTTAGCCCCTGGACAGTTCACAATTAGCCATATGTATATATATATATACATATATATATATATATATATATGTATGTATGTGTATATATATATATATATATATATGTATGTATGTATGTATGTATATATATATATATATATATATATATATATATGTATGTATGTATGTATGTATATATATATATATATATATATATATATATATATATATATATATATATATATATATATATATATACAGTCACCCCCACATGCAGACGCAAACACACTATACTCGTGTGCGTATATATCTAACGAAAAGTATACAAAAACAATGGTAGAATGTCTTGGCCACAATATGAGACCTGGGCTTACTATTGACGAAACTGAAGTGAAAATTAAGCGGATAATTAGAATAGGACGCACAAGAAACAAATACATCATACAGGCGTGCAAGATCATTTGGGCCGTGTAACATGAACAGCCGACTCCAGCACCCTTGTCCGGACTGACTAACCTGTTGCTGTTGATGCTGATGATGACGATATATATTTTAAAAAAAAATAATTTTTGGATGCTAAAAGAATGTTCATAATTCTATTCTCAGTAAAAGGTAAGACAAGTCCATCAGACAACCGCTGGTCAGGGATGAAGTGTTAGAGACTTCAGTATACTAGGTCATACCCTATGTGAGATGAGGCAGCCATTTCCCTTCGCGCTGCCATTTCGATACTCAACCGTATGTAAGGTACCCATTTAAAGCCTGGTTGACTGGAGCTGCTGGTAGTGGGAGTTGAGCCCAGTACCTTTGCCATGAAAAGCGAGTGCTCCCCCACTGCGTTTTTTTATACGTTCTATCCTCAGTATGAAACTAAAATGTGGTCTGTTTCACAGATATTCCTATGAGGTTGAGATAGTTACAGATTCCTCTTTGGTCGACAGAAAACAATGAACTTCTACTTTCTTTTTCTTTCTACCTATTCCCTCACACTATCTTGCCTTTCAGCGTCAGGTTATGAAGAGATCTCTTTAATCAACATGTTTTGCATAAACAAATAGACGTTTTGAATTGGGTCACTTAATGTGTCGAATTAGTCCAAATTGACCATAATAGTGTTGGTAAGTGCTTCCAATTATCTTTAGCCAGCCAACGGTAAAATAACCAAAAGTTGGCTAAAATTAGCCAGAACTGACAACCCTGTATAAAATAGAATAAAAGGTTTTCTGTAATATCTTCATCATTCGTTCTCAATATCCCGCTACCAAGCCATGAAAATGGTTTGCAAGTAGCAGAATGTATTCCGGAGAACGGAATGCGTTGGTCGTAGCTTACAGTTTGAGTGCTATATTTGCACCTTTTGGTCCGACACATCCGACTTCAGCAGGCATATTTGCCTTTCCTCTTCGATCTCTTCTCCTTATCAAGTGCTCTTGATCATTTTCTGTAATATGATTGCGATGTCGGTCACAAGTAAAAGGAAAAAAAAACTACAACAAAATTATGCAAAGGAAACAACGATTGAAATATAAAAATTAATTCTTCTACATATAGACCAGTATGTAAATATTTGTTCAGATTTATCGTTTAGTGGTTGTTTATTCTTCCTACATTTTAACAAGAAACAGGCGCAAGAAACAGAAACAGGAAACAGGCACAAATATGGCAACACATACAAATGTTGCCATTGTAACTATATGTGGATGTTGGCATTTAGCTGAAATATACTATATATAAACTTGATAGTAATATAATTTAATAAGTGTCGTGAATGGTGTTCATGAAGGCACACAGACAAAGCAAAATAATTCAATATCAAGCGACAGTCTTGGCCACTGTCAGGGGCGCAGTGGTGGGATAACACTGGTGTAAAAGTGAATGTAATGTTTGTACTAGAACATACAGCTAAATAATTATACCTTCTGATATCATTGTAAGACCGGTTAACGGAAATAGTGCTTCTGGGGAGTGTGCGGGTGGCTATATCCTGGGAGTGTGTGGGTGTTACATCCTGGGAGTGTGTGGGTGCTACATCCTGCAAGTGTATAGGTGCTACATCAATGGTGTCCATCCTGGCAGTGTGTGGAGGCTACATCAATGGTGTCCATCCTGGGAGTGTCTGGATGCTACATCTTCGGGATGTGTGAGTGCTACGTCTTGGGAGTGTGCGAGTGCTACATCTTGTGGGTGTGCGAGTGCTACATCTTGTGGGTGTGCGAGTGCTACATCTTGTGCGTGTGTGAGTGCTACATCTTGTGAGTGTGTGAGTGATACATCTTGGGAGTGTGTGAGTGCTATATACTTGGAGTGTGTGAGTGATACATCTTGTGAGTGCTACATCTTGTGCGTGTGTGAGTGCTACATCTTGTGAGTGTGTGAGTGATACATCTTGGGAGTGTGTGAGTGCTATATACTTGGAGTGTGTGAGTGATACATCTTGTGAGTGCTACATCTTGGGAGTGTGTGAGTGCTATATACTTAGAGTGTGTGAGTGATACATCTTGTGAGTGTGTGAGTGCTACATCTTGTGAGTGTGTGAGTGATACATCTTGGGAGTGTGTGAGTGCTATATACTTGGAGTGTGTGAGTGATACATCTTGTGAGTGCTACATCTTGGGAGTGTGTGAGTGCTATATACTTAGAGTGTGTGAGTGATACATCTTGTGAGTGCTACATCTTGGGAGTGTGTGAGTGCTATATACTTAGAGTGTGTGAGTGATACATCTTGTGAGTGCTACATCTTGGGAGTGTGTGAGTGCTATATACTTGGAGTGTGTGAGTGATACATCTTGTGAGTGCTACATCTTGGGAGTGTGTGAGTGCTATATACTCAGAGTGTGTGAGTGATACATCTTGTGAGTGTGTGAGTGCTACATCTTGTGAGTGTGTGAGTGCTACATCTTGGGAGTGTGTGAGTGCTATATACTTGGAGTGTGTGAGTGATACATCTTGTGAGTGCTACATCTTGGGAGTTTGTGAGTGCTATATACTTAGAGTGTGTGAGTGATACATCTTGTGAGTGCTACATCTTGGGAGTGTGTGAGTGCTATATACTTGGAGTGTGTTAGTGATACATCTTGTGAGTGCTACATCTTGGGAGTGTGTGAGTGCTATATACTTGGAGTGTGTGAGTGCTACATATTGTGAGTGCTACATCTTGGGAGTGTGTGAGTGCTATATACTTGGAGTGTGTGAGTGCTACAAATTGTGAGTGCTACATCCTGGGAGTGTGGGAGTGCTACATCCTGGGAGTGTGTGAGTGCTATATACTTGGAGTGTGTGAGTGCTGCATCTTGTGAGTGTGTGAGTGCTACATCTTGGGAGTGTGTGAGTGCTACATCTTGGGAGTGTGTGAGTGCTACCTCTTAAGAATGTGTGAGTGCTACCTCTTGGGAATGTGTGGGTGCAACATCACTGATTTCGAAAAGACTGATAGGTGTTAATTATTCTTCAGTTTTCCTTTTATCTGCGATAGTCACATACAGTCTACTCAGACCACACATATGTTATGTTTAAACCATATACTTGGTCTCTTACATGTGAGCGTAAGATTGTGTGTGATTCCAAACGATATGTTTCTTCTGACATCCACAACTGGTATCCTTGCTCTGACCCCCACAACTGGTTTGCCCGCTCTGACCCATACAGGTGGTATGCCCGCTCTGACCCCCACAACTGGTATGTCCGCTCTGACCCCTACAACTCGTTTGCCCACTCTAACCCATACAAGTGGTATGCCCGCTCTGACCCCCACAACTGGCATGCACGCTCTGACCCCCACAACTGGCATGCCCTCTCTGACCCCTACAACTGGTCTGTCCGCTCTGACCCACAAAAGTGGTGTGCTCGTTTTGATCGCTGCAACTATTGTTCTTGTGATAGCTAATATGAGCTGCGCTTAAGAAAACCGCCCAAAATCTAAACGTGCTGAAATCAGTATTTAGGTTTCAATTCCGCTGTCATTTTATTTGGTACAATGTTGAAAAATGGAAGTGTCAATATGTGACAACACCAGAATCACACCCCTACACGTCTCTGAGTCTATCCAATTTTAATATTGAACACATTTGCACCAAAACACAATAAAAGCAGTTAAATTCTCTTTACGGTGGGAAACAACCATCCCACTCTCGATAGCATCTACTCCAGTATATGTCTTTAGAGCCTTTAGCTTGACCTAACAATAATGTAGTTCTGTTTCCGGCTCACTTTTATACAGGAGTGCATGTATGGTTAACAACGCATCTAGACATTCCGTTGCTTTGAAGCGGAGCTGAGCATCACTGAACAGGGAATAGCCTAACTATCTTGTTCTCTAATCAGGTATCAGGTATCTCCTACGGAACTTATTTTTAGCTACAAAATTATAACGGTTCAATGTTTCCGTTGCCTCTTCCTGTTCTCTGTGCTCTTGGTGTCTCTCATTTTACTTCTGGAAAGTATTGTTTCCTCATCACCATCATCACGAGGCATGTCGATAGGAGAGGCTTTAATTTGTTTCCTGTGCTCTCGATTCAATGCGTTCACTAACAATTCTAATGAACAATTTCATGAACAATTTGTTCCACTTTTCTGTCCGGTTTTCCGTCAAATTTACCTGCAGTTACAACTTGTTCTTCCCTGCGTGGATTCATGTGTGGATCTCTGGGTGGATATCTGGATCCATTACTAGAGAAGTAAGAATACCAGAGAAGTAACACATTTCTTGCAAGTATGTCGTCTGTAGAGTTAGTCTACTCGTCTCCTCTAGTAATACATGGCGTATGATGATAAAAACAACGTAAACTAATAACTTCTTTTCAAAACAGTAAACTGCATGTTTCCAATCTGTGATATTTTTCTTTGTACCTGGGTTTCTTCTAGAACATCCTCAAATACAATTTCTCAATACACGGAAATCGTAAAACTACTTCTCTGTATAGATTTCATGTAATCATTAATGTCCACAATTTGCTACCGAGTGATTCTACTCTTCGCTTACATTAATGTCCACAATTTGCTACTGAGTGAATCTGGTCTTCGCTGATATGGCTTGGCTTGGCTTCATTCATCCTCAATTTCCCGCTACCAAATTCTGAAAAGGGCTTAAGTACTAGAATGAAGTCCAGAAAACGGAATGCGTTGCGTCGTATTTTACAGCTTGACTGCGATATTTGCACTTTTCGGTCCAACACATCCGACTTCAGCAACGATTTTTTGAGTACCGGGTTAGCATTCTCTCTTTGATTCCTTCTCCTAAGTCAGTCTGCTTTGTTGCAGCCTGTTATCCAGGATCACCGCGTGGAGATGTAGACGGGTCTTGACAGCTCTGGTTCGCCGGCCCTGACGTAAGCTGTCAGCTATGAATCGCTGACCGCTGCAGCTCATGTGCTGCTCAGCATCTTGATCCCCTTCGCTTATATTAATATGCACAATTTGTTAGAGTAATTCTGCTTTCTGTTAGCAATGTCAAAGTCAATATAGCAACATAGCACAATCCGTTGCTGAAGATCAAGTGTAAGAGAGTACTAGGCCTTACGCTTATTATCAGCTGAAGTTCTCTTCCTTGTCGGCTTCCTTCTCTAAAACTAAGTCAGGAACTCATTTGCAGCTGGATTGACTGGAGCATGTCGATAAATGGAAAAAAATCAGGCCCATATGCAATGCTATGCACGTGCTCTACAACTCTGCAAGCAAGCGGCGCCTAATTATATTGGAGGATAATACGGAAGTGTGTAAAAAAGAGTACTTGATAATCACACCCGAGACACTGATTACATTACAACTACGACATTTCATATCAGCAGCCAAACATAACATATTGTAAGAAACTATAAATATCTATAACATCAGTTCCAGTGTAAACTATACACAGCGCAACATGATAAGCTAAACATTTATAATATAACAAAAACCAGTGTCAACAAACAACAGGGCGTGCTTGTGATTGAAATGAGCGAACCTTCGTCACAAGAAAGATAAACCTTTAATAAACGACCAAAAGAAACTGACCTATCACGCGAGTATATTCATTGATCTATGATCAGACCTGTTACATCAGATTTCGCAAGCTTGGATGGTTTCTGTCATGTCTCATCATATTTCTGTCGATCACTTCTTGATCTACTCATTATAATGACAGTATTTCGATTTCATTGTATAATTTCGCTCCGGACTTAATTTGATTATTCTATTTCCACAATTGGATAGAGAAGAAAATACCGATATTCCTTCCTCCCTATCTGTCTTTCTCCTTCACTGAATACTAGATTCCTTAGTACGGTCACAGCTGCACGTTAACCTATTTCCATCTTTATTATTTTTACATAATTGTGTTATGTGAAGACTAATCGACTCAATCCCGTATACATTTCCTGTGTATGCTTGCTTTGGCTATCTGCTTATACAGCTTGTTTTTTAAATTATTTCTTGTTGTAGTGAAACGGCGTCGAACGTAATAGTTATCTGGCTTCAAATATATTATGGATTATTTGTCTCTCTCGATCACATGATGAATTAGTGACTATACCTTCTCTACATCACTCCATCTTTCTTGCATATTTTTCTTGTGCACGTGTACCATTAAGAGTCGATTGGAGTTTAAGCTGCCGTACTCGGGTCAAGTGTGTTGCGTCCGTTATTGTAATCCTGCTTTATTGTAGGATTTCCTCTAAGCCGTATATCCATCTAGCACGTGACATTTCTCTTTAAGAGCACAGTGGTAGTTAATCATGTTGCATTTTTATGATTCGACCGAACCATCGTTTAGTATGGTTCTATCACTGGATCAGTTAGTTAATATTCAGTCCATCCATTCAACAATTAGTGAATATTCATTCACTCCATCCCTGCATCAATTAGTGAACATTCATTCACTCCATCCCTGCATCAATTAGTGAACATTCATTCACTCCATCCCTGCATCAATTAGTGAACATTCATTCACTCCATCCCTACATCAATTAGTGAACATTCATTCACTCCATCCCTGCATCAATTAGTGAACATTCATTCACTCCATCCCTGCATCAATTAGTGAACATTCATTCACTCCATCCCTGCATCAATTAGTGAACATTCATTCACTCCATCCATTCATCAATTAGTGAACATTCATTCACTCCATCACTCCACCAATCAATATATATTCTTTCACTCCACGAACCAATGAATATACTTTACGTCCATCACTTCACCGAGCAGAAATTATTATTTCGTCCATCACTTCCCCAAGTAGCGAATATACCTGCACTCTGTCATTATCGTTTAGTTCAAACCAAATGTTCCTACATTCGTATATGATCAGTGAAGACGCACTGCATTCTTTTGTACCTAATATCTGTGTCTGAAGATTGGAGATGTTCTCACATAATTCTTTCACGTTTTCTCACCCAGGTTTCTCGTCTATCTAAAATCTGTCTCTGTCTCCAAAATGTATGTCTCTGGTACATACCCACTTCCCGCGGTTATTTGGGTCAATTACATAATTATTGTTCATAAGTACGAGTGGTACTGTAATGGTTTAAGTAAAGCGATAACTACTGGACCATAGCAACTTCATAATGTAAAACAAAATAGAATATAAATTGCAATTTGAAAGAGAGTGTACGTAGTGTTTTAGTTGTTTTAGTGGAAAGTAATGCTGATGTCCCGTTTTTTTTGTTGCTGGTGTTCCGTTCAGATGGCGTCATGTTCTGTTGGTTTCCTGTTCAGTTAGTGTGCTATTCTGTTGGCGTCATGTTCTGTTGATGTCCTGTTCTGTTGGTTGCCTGTTCAGTTAGTGTGCTGTTCTGTTGGTGTGCTGTTCTGTTGGTGTGCTGTTCTGTTGGTGTGCTGTTCAGTTAGTGTGCTGTTCTGTTGGTGTCCTGTTCAGTTAGTGTGCTGTTCTGTTCTATTAGTGTGCTGTTCAGTTAGTGTCCTGTTCAGTTAGTGTGCTGTTCAGTTAGTGTGCTATTCAGTTAGTGTGCTATTCAGTTAGTGTGCTGTTCAGTTATTGTGCTGTTATGTTGGTGTCCTGTTCAGTTAGTATGCTGTTCAGTTAGTATGCTGTTCAGTTAATGTGCTGTTCTGTTAGTGTGCTGTTCTGTTGGTTTCCTGTTCAGTTAGTGTGCTGTTCTGTTAGTGTGCTGTTCTGTTAGTGTGCTGTTCTGTTGATGTCCTGTACTGTTAGTTTCCTGTTCTGTTGGTTTCCTGTTCTGTTGGTGTGCTGTTCTGTTTGTGTGCTGTTCTGTTGGTGTGCTGTTTTGTTGGTGTCCTGCTCTGTTGGTGTCTTGCTCTATTTGTGTCCTGCTCTGTTGGTGTCCTGCTCTGTTGGTATCCTGCTCTGTTGGTGTCCTGCTCTGTTGGTGTCCTGCTCTGTTGGTGTCCTGCTCTGTTGGTGTCCTGCTCTGTTGGTGTGCTGTTCTGTTGGTGTGCTGTTCTGTTAGTGTGCTGTTCTGTTGGCGTCATGTTCTGTTGGTGTGCTGTTCTGTTGGTGTCCTGTTCTGTTGGTGTGCTGTTCAGTTAGTCTGCTGTTCTGTTGGTGTCCTGTTCAGTTAGTGCGCTGTTCTGTTCTGTTAGTGTGCTGTTCAGTTAGTGTGCTGTTCTGTTGGTGTCCTGTTCTGTTAGTGTGCTATTCTCTTGGTTTCCTGTTCAGTTAGTGTGATGTTCTGTTAGTGTGCTGTTCTGTTGGTGTGCTGTTCTGTTAGTGTGCTGTTATGTTAGTGTGCTGTTCTGTTGATGTCCTGTTCTGTTAGTTTCCTGTTCTGTTGATGTCCTGTTGGTTTCCTGTTCTGTTGGTGTGCTGTTCTGTTTGTGTGCTGTTCTGTTGGTGTCCTTCTTTGTTGTGTGCTGTTCTGTTGGTGTGCTGTTCTGTTGGTGCCCTGTTCTGTTGGTGTGCTGTTATGTTGGTGTCCTGTTCTGTTGGTGTCCTATTCTGTATGTGTGCTGTTCTGTTGGTGTCCTGTTCTATTTGTGTCCTGTTCTGTTTGTGTCCTGTTCTGTTGTGTCCTGTTCTGTTTGTGTCCTATCCTGTTTGTGTCCTATGATGTTTGTGTGCTATGATGTTTGTGTGCTATAATGTTTGTGTCCTATGATGTTTGTGTGATATGATGTTTGTGTGCTATGATGTTTGTGTCCTATGATGTTTGTATTCTATGATTTTTGTGTCCTATGCTGTTTGTGTCCTATGATGTTTGTGTCCTATGCTGGTTTTGTCCTATGATGTTCGTGTCCCGTTGTTTTGTTTTTCCGTTCTGTTGGTGTTCTGCTCTGTTCGTGTCCTATTTTCTTATTGTCCTAAACTGGTACATTTAGCGTCCAGGTGTCTTAGTGTCTCGCTCTGCTGTCGAGAAAATAAAGTATCCCAAACAAATATCAGCAGTGACATGTACCTTGTGTATGTTTTTTTCCATTTATAGCACTGAAAGTATCTGTCTCAACTAAAACGCTAATCTGGCAGCACTTCAGAAGGCTCTGTGAATTCCTCATCTTTTATTGCTAGGAAAATCATTTACATTACTATCGTTACTGTTTTGCTTTGAAGTGTCTTCCAATATAGTTCTTGCTTTTTAGATCATATAATAAGAATTTAGTCTTAGAATCCAACCACTATATTTTTATGCGAATAGCTCGGCATAGTTCGTTCAGTTATCATGTCCGCTTTTTAGAATGTTTCTCAATTTGGTATTCGCATCCATAAACAAACTTGGCACATATGTGCAGACAAAGATCTACAAACTCAAAACCGGACATTAAAGACTCAAGGTCCACTTCCACAGAGACACCGTCACGTACGATTGCGGAGCCCCCAAGTAAACATTAGAACATATCCTGCGGGACTGCTCTACTTATGCAGACCAATAAGAGGTACCCTCGCCCGGGGAGAGACCATGTTCGAAAAGCTGTAGGAGATCGGCGAAGACCTGAAACGCACATTCTCCTTCGTGAACCTCACCGGACTAGAAGCACAGCATTAGTTGATCGTGAACCTCACCGGACTAGAATCACAGCATCAGTTGATCGTGAACCTCACCGGACTAGAAGCATAGCACCAGTTGATCGTGAACCTCACGAGACTAGAAGCATAGCATCAGTTGATCGTGAACCTCACAGGACTAGAAGCATAGTATCAGTTGATCGTGAACCTCACGAGACTAGAAGCATAGCATCAGTTGATCGTGAACCTCACAGGACTAGAAGCATAGCATCAGTTGATCGTGAACCTCACGAGACTAGAAGCATAGCATCAGTTGATCGTGAACCTCACAGGATGCATAGTATCAGTTGATCGTGAACCTTACAGGTCTAGAAGCATAGTATCAGTTGATCGTGAACCTTACAGGTCTAGAAGCATAGTATCAGTTGATCGTGAACCTCACGAGACTAGAAGCATAGCATCAGTTGATCGTGAACCTCACGAGACTAGAAGCATAGCATCAATTGATCGTGAACCTCACGAGACTAGAAGCATAGCATCAGTTGATCGTGAACCTCACGAAACTAGAAGCATAGCATCAGTTGATCGTGAACCTCACAAGACTAGATCCATAGCATCAGTTGATCGTGAACCTCACGAGACTAGAAGCATAGCACCAGTTGATCGTGAACCTCACCAGACTAGAAGCATAGCATCAGTTGATCGTGAACCTCACGATACTAGAAGCATAGCACCAGTTGATCGTGAACCTCACGAGACTAGAAGCACAGCATCAGTTGATCGTCGAAGAAGAAGAAAAAGGTATCCACATCTTCAAGTCTTTCCAATTAACAAATTATCTGGTACTGAGAAGATTATTATTCCCGTGTAATTTTTACATTTTTGTAGATCACCTTTCTTTGATAGATTAACCAAATGGCATTCTCTCCACCTTTTTGGAATACATTCTCTATTCCCTATATTTCCAATAAAACTGTAAAGCGTAATGGTGGATGCTTCAACGACTCTTTAATTGCTCCATGTCGCTTGCTATTCTTTAGAATGCGAATTTCTTCCTTGATCTCTTATCACTTGTCACAACACAGTTAATTGTGAGGTCTCCTCCAGCAGGTGAAATATCAGGTTGACTCTTGGTGGTATATTGAGGTCTAGTCCAGCAGGTGAAAGGTCAGGTAGGTTGTTGACTGTTGGTGGTATATTGAGGTCTATTCCAGCAGGTAAAATGTCAGGTAGGTTGTTGACTGTTGGTGGTATATTGAGGTCTAGTCCAGCAGGTAAATTGTCAGGTAGGTTATTGACTGTTGGAGGTAAATTGAGGTCTAGTCCAGCAGGTGAAAGGTCAGGTAGGTTGTTGACTGATGGTGGTACATTGAGGTCACCTTCAGCAAGTGAAGGTCAGGTAGGTTGTTCAGTGTTTTTGGTACATTGAGGTCTCCTTCAGCAGGTACAATTTCAGGTAGGTTAACTGTTGTTGGTGCATTGATGAGCTCTTAAACATATTTCGCCCAGCTTTTCTTCAAAATTTGTTACCATTCTTCCCAATTTGTCTTTTATTGGTTGACTTTGTTACTGGTATTTTTCCTACTGATTTCTGGCGTAATACAAACCTTTCAGCTTCTTCTGCTTATGTAGTCAAACTATCAATGTAGTTCCTCTTGCCTACTTTAATGCTCTTTTTTGTCGTCTTTGGCATGTAGTCTTTCGGATTTTAGCTTTAGGGGCTATATTTTCACAGTTAAGTAAAGCCCCGTTTTTGGCTTGTCTCCATTAAATCTTTGTAAACGTTTTTGACGCTAGTCATGCTTTGTGTTGGCGTTCCTTTTTTTATCCAAAATGTCCTCGTTCGTTATTATCCAGATCATTTTTAACGGTTACAGTGAGGGTTTAAATGTCATCAACCCCATCCCCTAATTCTAGTTGCTCCATTGCTTGAAATAAATTACTGAGTGTGATGCTGAACACCGTTTTCTTCTCCTCTCATTTGAGATATCCGACATTACAGCGAGGTCTGTCGATTTTAGTTATGTTTTTTGTCTTATTTCCGCTTAACTTTCGCCACATTGTGTTCTTAAAGCACATCCCCTTCTCTGTTGACATCCTGCAAAGATCGCTTAATGTTTAAATGTATGGAAATGTGATCAATCTAGTTTTGCATTACATGATGTGGGGATATTCATGTTACCTAATCATTTGTCTTGTGTGGGATCAAGTTTCATATAATGACCAGATAGTTTTCCGCGCTAAAATCTGAAAATGTCTTACTATTTTTATTCAGTTCGTGAAGACCATTTCTGCCCATGCTATCTTCATAGCCGGTATTATCTTCTCCAATTGTTCCATAGAAATCCTAAATCATTGTCCATATTTCTTCATTTTGTCTCATTCAATAAATTTAGCAGTTTTTGTACAAAAAGGTCGTAAGTTTATTCTTTATCGCCACTTAGAAATAATACTGTGTGATGTCTAGTTTTATAATTTTGTTTATCTTCCTAACCGATTAGTGATCATACTATATTCAGCTGCATGTCACACAACAAGAACACTCTGGGCTCCTGGTGCTAGCGTAAGTTCTACCCCTTCACTAAGTGGTGCATTCTCACCCTCGTAACTTCAATATATATATTTAATAGTTTCTACATGCTTATGTCCGTCTCGTTTCGTTTGAGTCCAAGTATGCTGATGTTGTATTTTCCCATCTCTATTGCTATTTAAGTTGTTTTTTCCCCCGCCTCCCACATGGTTATAGCATTCCAGGTGTCGTCTCTGAAATGCCTTTCTTGTTTGTGGAAAGGTGGTCGACAAACCAGTTTCCTTGCACCTTATGCTGGTCTGCGTTATGAACCCGGTTCAAAGGCCGCTCTTCTTCAAGGATGGCTCGCTAGATATGTTGATTGATGTTTCCGTAAGAAGGTTTTATTGGGCAAAGAAGCTGACCCCCAATCCTCTTCCTATCTCAGGCAGCCTTGCAACCGGCGCCTTAGCTTGGTTTTCAAGGACGACTAAAAATGTAGACCAAACGGTCCTGTATGAGTATATAATTGTTTCATAAAGTACAGAACAGATCGTGATAATAATATGGCCTGGAAATGCGCAATCGAGAGAGAGGTTTTAATGTCGAGCAAACGTGTAGACATCTAGACGACGGAGAACATAAAGAAGAGAGTGAAGAAGAGATAGTGAAGAAGAGAGAGAAAGAGAAAGAGAGACAGAGAGATTAAGAGCGTAATAACAGGTAAAAAAAAAAGGAATGATTGATTAGCAAACCTCCGAGAGAGGAAGCGTACTGACAAATGATGCTAGTTTTTAGGTAGCTTGCAAAGATAACAAAGATCTCAGGCTGTTGAAAAATAATACACTGCTCAGTTTCAAATTAGATATAGATAATGGGATGGGAGATGGACAATTCTCTCCTTATTTTGTACGTTTGAGGCTAAAATTCACTAAAATAAAGCCTAACATTAACTTATAGTCGTGGCGAGTCGTACTAAACGACTTGTAAACTCTGGGCGCCCTCTAATTAGAGGGCTTGAGGACAGCTAAGCCAGGCGATGCACATTTTAAACATGTGCGGCTTATGCAAATTAGAATCAATGTGAATACTTTACTCGAGCGGTTAATGTTTTCTGGAGATCAGATGAAGAAGTCGACGAATAAACTCTCTCCTGCTTCTAAATACAATGTCCCGATTGCTTCGAGCTAAACATGATGATTGTTTCTTGCATCTGTCATTTATTTAATTGAATCCTTTCTCTCTATTATTGTCTGAACTATCCTGTACTTCTTCTGCACCTGTCTATCTTGATAGACTTTGTTACTATCAGGAGATAATTATATTGGATTAGGTTATGTCGGTAGTAGAGAGTCAAGCAATATAGTTCCACTGCACTTGTCCTAGCGTAGTAGTGTAATAAGCTGCTCGAACCTAGAGCGTTAAACAGAAAATCCTCCTCCCGGCTGCATTCAGCTCATAATAGAGCTGGGACCTGCACAGGTGCATCCGCCCTTGTAGAAGAACAGGTCGACTAAGAACTAACACCTATCTTTGACTTCCTTCTGCACCTGTCTATCTTGACAGACTTTGCTATTATCAGGAGATAATTATATTGGACTAGGTTATGTCGGTGGTAGGGAGTCAAGTAATTATAGACAAGTACTAACTTTATCTTATTCTCATGTTGCTGGTTTCATGACATAGATATATTTTTTTCTCTAAATGTCTATAGTTTCGCCAATTTATGTCTATATTTTCGCATATTTTTGTATCTTCTTCTTCTTCTTCATCGTACGCTGTTTACAGCGATATTTACGTTGCACTGTTTTATTTTGTTAAGCCTGTGGCTCAGTACATCCGATTTCAACAGGCGTTTCTGTAGGGTTGCTCTCCTTAGCCTTTGGTTGTCCCCAGCCTAACTGCAAGGCAGCAGTTGTTTTTGGTCAGAGTTGTCTCTCTTAGGAAGTTGTCTTGCAGGACTATCGAGTCTTCCCTACTCGTGTCTATAGGGTTTGGCAATGATATGATGGACTATGTACTAGTTTGTACTTTCCCGGAAGAGAGGCAGTCCATTGTGACTGTGTCCCAGGATCGTCACGTCCTGCCAGAAACGTAGCGTATGCATGTGAGTGAGGTATCTCTTTGCTCCCTTTATTTTCTCGGCTCATCTGCAGTGATGGTACGCCTAGCATTCCCCGCCACCCGGGAGGTTGTCACAATAGGGCAGGAGGTGCAATGTCCGCTGGACTGCATCTCTTCTGCGTCCATTGGGATGACTGATAGCAGACAGAGGCAGAGAGCGAGGCAGGAGTGCATTTAACCAGGTGCATTTCTGCGGCTCGACCGGGCCGGGCTGAGACGCAAGCCCCAGCCATGTCGCAGCCTGCCATCACAGCGGTGCTGAGATTTAAGGCGGGATTCTGGCTTAGAGGCGTTCGGCCGTAGTCTCTCAGATGGCAGCTACGCACCATTGGCTTATCAGCCAAGCACGTGGACCAAATGTCAGCGACCTGTGATTCCTCTCGAAGGACTGCATTTGACCAGGGGACAAGCCTGTTCATGGCACGGAGATGTTGTTCGCCTGGTGTGAGGACATAGCTCATGGTCAATGGTTGAGTCTCAGCATTCGCAGTGAGGTAGATGATCTACTGCTTAAGACACCCCGACCGAGAACTAAGTCTTTTACTAGTGGTTTCATACCTCATCGCCGAATGGGGTGAGTATCGCGCAGCTTCCCGCCCGCTTTATTCGGCGGACGGCAGCGATCTCTTTCTGTGGCTCGACCAGGTCGGGTTAAGACGCGAGCTCCTGGTCCCAACCATATCGTAGCCTCCCATCACCGTGGTGCGGAGATTTAGGACGGGATTCCGGCTTAGAGGCGTTCGGCCGTAATCCCTCACATGGTAGCCTCGCGCCATTGGATTATGGGCCTAGTACGTGGACAAATGTCTGCGACTCCTCTCGAATTGAGCAGGATTACCGTAGCAACGCCCTATCATTTGTAGGGTAAGACTGACCTGTCTTCCGAAGGTCTAATACCAGCACCCGTTCACTATTAGACCCAACGAATCAATAGAGGGCTTTTTAGTCAGTCAATGACCAAGTGTCTGGAACCTGCGATTTCTGTAGGGTTAAGCAGGGTTACCGTAGCAGACGCTCTTTCATTAGGAGGGTACAACTGACCTGTCTTCGGTGGGTCTAATACCAGCACATATTCCCTATTAGACCCAACGAGAGTGCTCTCAGTCTGTCAGTCATTTTACAGTGTTGGCCGTGTTGAGTCAAATTAAGCCGCAGGCTCCACTCCTGGTGGTGCGCTTTCGTCAATTCCTTTATCGAGCACTGGATGCGAGAGAGTCAAGCCACCGAGAGCATAGCCCCAGATTTTCGAGGGTCTAATTCCAGCACCCGTTCTATATTGGACCCAACGAAAGTGCTCTCGTCCTGTCAATCATTTCAGTGTTGGCCGTGTTGAGTCAAATTAAGCCGCAGGCTCCACTCCTGGTGGTGCCCTTCCTTCAATTCCTTTAAGTTTCAGCTTTGCAACCTTACTTCCACCGGAACCCAAACACTATGGTTTCCCGGAAGCTGCCCGCAGAGTCATCGAAGCAACTCCTGCGGATCGCTAATCGGCATCGTTTAAAGTCAGAACTACGACGGTATCTGATCGTCTTCGCGCCTCTGACTTTCGTTCTTGATTAATGAAAACATTCTTGACAAATGCTTTCGCAGTAGCTCGTCTTGCAGCGATCCAAGAATTTCACCTCTATCGCCACAATACGAATGCCCCCGTTTGTCCCTGTTAATCATTACCTCCAGTTCCGAAAACCAACAAAATAGAACCGAGGTCCTATTCCATTATTCCATGCACCTTTATTCAGGCAGCCGAGGCCTGCTTTGAATACTCTAATTTTTTCAAAGTAAACGCGCCGGCCACCCAGAACGCTCAGCGAAGAGCACCCGTGGGAGAGAGCCGGCAGACGGTAGGGCAGGAGACAACGGGCAGTGAACTGGCACGAGCCGGACCGCCCGCCTGCGCCTGAGATCCATCTACGAGCTTTGTAACTGCAACAACTTTAATTTACGCTATTGGAGCTGGAATTACCGCGGCTGCTTGCACCAGACTTGCCCTCCAATAGATCCTCGTTAAAGGGTTTAAAGCGTACTCATTCCAATTACGGAGCCTCGAAAGAGTCCCGTATTGTTATTTTTCGTCACTACCTCTCCGTGCCGGGAGTGGGTAAGTTGCGCGCCTGCTGCCTTCCTTGAATGTGGTAGCCGTTTCTCATGCTCCCTCTCCGGAATCGAACCCTGATTCCCCGTTACCCGTTACAAACATGGTAGGCATGTCACGTACCATCGACATTTGATAGGGCAGACATTTGAAAGATGCGTCGCCGGCACATGAGGCCATGCGATCAGCACAAAGTTTCCAGAGTCACCAGTGGGGACGCCGCAACCCCGCGAGGGGAAACGACGATTGGTTTTGAACTAATAAAAGCGCTCTTTCCGCGAGGGTCGGAGCTTGGTAAGCATGTATTAGCTCTAGAATTGCCACAGTTATCCAAGTAGGATCGTGTCATCTAAGAAACCTCGACTGATTTAATGAGCCATTCGCGGTTT
Organism: Ariolimax columbianus; assembly: GCA_036924085.1. Classification (NCBI taxonomy): domain Eukaryota; kingdom Metazoa; phylum Mollusca; class Gastropoda; order Stylommatophora; family Arionidae; genus Ariolimax; species Ariolimax columbianus. The sequence continues at coordinate 137,987,544 of JAVGWX010000001.1, read as the reverse complement.
CACCGTGAGACAGTGTGAACTTAGACATGCATGGCTTAATCTTTGAGACAAGCATATGACTACTGGCAGGATCAACCAGATATCTGTCGGAGACGTACGTACCGCACACACCGGTCAGCGGAGGACGGGTGTGTAAAAAGCCTCACTGGGACGGCCGCAGGGACCGACTGACGAACGGACGGACGGTTGTTCCCCCCGTCCCTCACTCCGTCGACCTAGGACCGCCTGACAGGGGCCCCTACACGCACCAGACGACCGACCGACCGGGCTCGCTCGAGGAGGGATGTCGGGAGAACACAGGGCCTTAAGGCACGAATCCTGCTTTCCATTTGCCGTTCACAAGCTCTTTGCGAGAGTCTGACCACCAGCGCGACGAACTGTCGAGCTCTGCTAAAAGCCTTCGAAAAATCACCACCGACTGTCAAAGTTTCTCGTTTCGGACCAGAGCAGCGCACCTCATTGGAGGCCACGACACAAAAAACCGCTTCCCGATACCTACACGGGAAAAGGCGAGCAAGCGTTTTCGGCAAGCCCGCGCTATCGCTCCGTCTGGTGGGACTGAGATCGCTTTACGAACACTGGTTGAGATTTAATCGCGGCGAGACAACTACCTCAGATAAATTATTATTATTTTTTTTTTAAATAAAAAAAAAAAATCTATTTTCGCCTATTTCTGTCTATATTTTCGCCTATTTCTGTTCTAGTTCCTATTGCACTTCTCATGTTGATTGATTGATTTTTATTGGTCACAAAAAGGTTCCACCATGAAATCGTTGAGAACCTGTGTGTCAATGTTGCGACGGATCCAATATTATAAAGTGTTCGCACTTCTAATGCATGCACATTGGTTTGTAGCTGATGATATTGTGAACATTACGTCATGCTCTTGTACTTACCTCTTATGGTAACATTCTCAATCCATATGAAACAGGTGTCTGGCCACCGGAAATGTTGCCTTCTAACAGGAAACCTGTATTGAAATACTTTGGTTGGCACCAGATACCATCTGATGAACACGTGCAGATACCATTACATGGCATTGGGTCAAAGGGTGAGAGCACGAATGCTGCTAGATCCGTAACAACAACAACAACAACAGGAAACCTGTGTCAAAGCACTTTCATGTTCTCGTGCAGTGGTAGTTTACGTTATGAGGATGCTAGCCCCATGCACAACACTATTAAGTTCCATTTTTCAACATGAAATCATGTTCTTGCATCCCGGTTATAAATCATGTATAATTTACAATAACGTGCAAAAAACATACTATAATGTAAAAAGATGTACTATAGTGTAGAACAACGTACTATAGTGTACAACAACGTTCTAAATCATACAATAGTGTACAATAACGTACTATAGTGTACAATAACGTACTAAAATGTACAATAGTGTACAATACCGTACACAAATGTACAATAATTTACAATGATGTACTTAAAACAGTAATACATATATTTGATAAAACAAACACCATTAAACATTAGGGAACTAGCAGGTTATCTGCCCCCAGTCGAACTACACAATTTGAAATAAACAACATCACTTTAACAATTTACGGTTATTGCTCTTCTTGCAGCCCGCCCTAAGATCCCTATCGCAATCTTTGTCCACACTCCAACCCGTCCATTTTTTTTACTAGCCATCCTCAAATCGCCGTTGTCTTCCACCTTCCACATCTCAACTCGTTCATGCTCATTTCAGATTTAGAACTGTTTAAAAAACTCTGATAATTATTCCACGCAGCGCCTCATGTTGTAGAGTATCGAGTCAAGGATCGAGTTGAACGCAGATTAGATTAAAACTAATCTCTTCCAACCCCCGCTCACCACCACCACTCGCCCTCTTGAGCTGCTCATAACTTTCTCTATCGTACATTTATGCTTCTTTCAATATCAAAACTGCTTCATTTTTTCAGCCCCACCTTTTTACAATTATCCCGCGCAAGGTCTCGTGTTGTAGTGCCTCGCGCCAAGCGGCACTTTTATCCACTCATCGCGTGATTCGATCAATCAATCAAGTTTCGCCCGCAAACGGTGGAAATACAGTTAATAAAACAGACGTTTTCCTATCAAGAGTGGGGTGAAGCAGGGAAGTGTGCTTGTGTCAATCCTCTTTGGGATCTTCTTCTCCACGCTCCTATCCTACGCTTATGGCACGTCTATAGATGGTGTTTATCTGCACACTAGGTCAGATGCGCAGCTGTTTAGCCGTTCTCGACTGCGTGCGTAGACCAAGGTGAGGACGGCGCTCTTTAGGAAGATGCTATTTGCGGATTTTGTAGTTCTAGTGATCAATAGTGAGGAGGCCCTGCAGAAACTGAGAGACAGTTTCTCCGAAAGGTGCAAGCAGTTTTGACTCACCATAAGCCTAGAAAAGACGAAAGTCTGCGCACAGGGTATTACCACTCCTCCTTCCCTACTCCCTTCCCCCATAAAGATTGATGGCGTAACTCTGGAGGTCATCCACTTCACTTATCTAGAGTCTGCCATCAGCAGCACTCTCTCGCTCGAGACGGAGATAGAGTAGGATTGACAGGCCGAGTACCGTCATGGCTCGCATGACGAAAAGAATATGTGAGACCAATCCACTGACTCACTACACCAAAGTCCGGGACTGTCAGACTTGCGTTCTTGGCACTCTCACGTATAGAAGCGAGACTTGGACCACTTGCACTAAGCCAGAAAGGTGGCTCAACACTTTCCACGTGAGGTGCCTGCGTCGTATATTGAGGATTGGGTGACAAAAGAGAGTGCCACAAAATGTCTTACATCGATCATCTTCTTCTTCTTCTGCGTACACAGTCAGACAGTAACCATTATTTTCTCGAAAAAAGCGGCGGTCATCCTGAGACTCTCGCCACTACCATAGAGCTTGTCTTGCAGTTCCACTGGCAATGGCCACATCTGCTCTCTCTGGTCCTCGTATGTCGGGCAGTTCTGCAGCAGATGTTCAGTGGTCATTTTACCAGTACCGCACGGGCATTCGTCGGTACACCCTATCTTCAATTTGTTGAATAGGTGGTACCTCAGTCTGTTGTGGCCAGTGCGAAGTCTGAAGACAACGACCTGCTCTCTTCGGTTCAACTGGTAATAGGCATCGTTTTTGGTGTAACCAGTATGTTCGGTTTCCCATTTGGTCATGTATCTGGCTTTGATAAGCCGTTTTGACTCTTCGTACGTCATGCTAGTATCTGTTTGTGGTAGCCTTGCACCTTCTTTTGCCAGTCTGTCTGCCTCCTCGTTGCCTTGGATGTTGCAGTGTGACGGAACCCACTGTACCACTACCCTTTTTGGTGCGGACTGCTGGCACAGTTTGCAGAGTGCTGCTCTTAAGTCATTAAGCTCAGTGTTTTTCTGGCTTTTTAGCGCTGTGACTACTTCGAGAGCATCTGTCAGCAGGACTATATGGCTCTCATTTTCACTGTGTGTTACCATTTCTTCCACTGCCGCCCTCAGTGCCTCTGCCTCTGCTCTGAAATTGCTTGTGTACTTACCAGTAGCGAATGACAGTGTTATTTTTCTGCCATTTGGTAGGTTCAGGAATGCTCCTGCCTCTCCGTTCTGTGTAGTGTTTGTTACAGAACCGTCGGTGTATGCATGGGTCCAGTCCATGCTTGGGTAGCTTTTCGTTATGAAGCTTAGGGTAGTGTCTCTCCTTTCTTTTTCACTCTGGCAGTTTTTGTTTGCAATACCTGGTATATTTTCTACCACCTCTGGAAATATATCCTGCCTCCAAGTAGGTTTTCGTACAGTAGTGATGGGTTTTGGTGTTGTTAGTGCGTTTATGGGATCTTCGTGCATCTTTGCTTTGGCTATTTCTGCAAAGTTTCTCCGCTTTAGTTTCCCATTTCCCAAATTGTTTAGTCTCTGGTACATTGGATGGTCCGTCAGTCTTCTGAGTTTCTCTGACTGCAGCTGGGCTCTGCAGTCTCTTCTATCGGTCATGGATTGCAGTTTTGTAATCTTTTCAAGTTCTACAATTGGCGTTGACTTCATGCCACCTGTTATAATTCTCATGGCTTGGTTTTGAAGTTTGTTAACTTTATCGAAGTTCGCCTTTGCTGCGGTTGTCCATGCCGCAATGCCATACTCGAGAACTGGTCTCACTCTTCCAGTGTACAGTTTCTTTAGTATGCCTTCGTCTGCTCCCCAGCTTGTGCCAGCAAGTTTCCTCATGATCGCCATTCTTTCTCTGGCTTTCATTCGGTTTCTCTCAATCTGACTTTTCCATGTCATGCGCCGATCAAATGTAACTCCCAGATAGGTTGGGTTGTCGTTTGGCTGCAGGATTTTGCCATTCAGACTTAATTTGGTACTTTGGGGTTTTAATGAGAGCGAGAATATTGTGCACGTGGTTTTCTCCTCGTTTATTTTGACCAGCCATGAGTTCGCCCACTCTTCCAGCGATGTTAGGGCCGTCTGCATCCGATTTCTTGCTATGGTGAGATTCTTTTCAGAGGTCCACATAGCCAGATCGTCTGCAAACATTGAGCTATGGACTCTTCTTGGTATATTCTCTGTAATATCGTTTATATATACCAGGAAGAGTGTGGGTGACAATACTCCCCCTTGGGGTACTCCCTGCTCGAGTGTCACCTTTTTGCTCATCTGCCCTTGTACTTGGACTCTGGCCGTTCTTTGTTTGAGGTAGTGGTTGATCCACTTGTACATCTTCCCACAGACATCACTTCTTCTTAGCTTCACTCTAAGTCCATCCTTCCAGACTTTGTCAAATGCCTTTTCCAGATCCACCCAAACAGCTACTGTGTGTTTCTGTGCCTGGTGGGCATCTTCTATCTCCTGGGCTATGAGGATGACCTGGTCCTCAGTGGATCTGTGCTGTCTAAAGCCGGCTTGCTGTGGAATTAGTATTCGTTTTTCTTCCAGATGCCACATCAGTCTGGTGTTTATCATCCGTTCCATCAGCTTGCCGACACAGCTCAGTAGGCTTATGGGCCTGTATCCATTTGGATCTGTTTTGTCCTTGCCTGTTTTTGGTACTGGTACCAGTATTGCATCTTTCCATGCCTGGGGTACAATACCCCTTTTCCAGCTTTGGTTCAGGACTGATAGTAGTTTCTTCTTCGCTGTTTGGCCCAGCCCCATCAGCATTTCGTTTGTTATCCCGTCTTTTCCGGGAGATTTCCTTTTCTTTAGTGTTCTCATAGCCTCTTCCATTTCGCGCATTGTTAGTTTGGCCATCATGTGCTCTTCAGGAGCCGTATTTATGTTTTCGTGTCCCTTTAGCTCTTCGCTAATGTCTGTATGCTTATCTGCAGGGACCTCGATGTGGTTTGCTCTGGCATAGTGATCGACAAAGGCGTTTGCGGCTTTCTTACCTGTGATCAAGTTCTCGCCCTGCTTGATAGTAATTTGTTTATTTGACGGGGTTTCGTCATTCATGGCTCTGACTAGCTTCCATAGCTTGTTCCCTTCTTTGTCCAGGTTCAGACTTTCCGTTTTATTTTTCCAACTTTCTCTTGCTGTTTGCTTGAGAGTGTGTTTGTACTTCGCCGCGGCGGCTTTGAGGGCGATGTTTGCCTCCATGGATTTTTCTCGTTCTGCCATGTTCCTAGCATTTGTTACTGCATCTTCCACTTTCTGTAACTCATCATTCCAGTAGGGCTTATAGTTTTTCCTAGCTCCTCTTGGGATGGTTTCAGTGGCGGCTTGCATTATTGCCTTGCTTAGGCTCTCCACCATGGGCTTCATTTTGGTGTTTCGTGTGTTGATGGTTTCACACAGCCCATCTGTCAGGATTGCAAATCTGTCCCAGTCGGCTCGTTTGTAATTCCAACGTGGGAGCGGTTTTGTTTCCTGTGGGCCTACTTCCATGTCAATGGTTAGCCTGATCGGCCTGTGGTCGCTACCTGCCAGTTGGTTTAGCACCTGGCGGTCTATTTTATAGTGTATGTCCTGTGTGGAGAAGGCCAAATCTGGAGTCGAGGTGGTATGCCATGTTCTTGAATAGAAGCTAGGGCTATCCTCCGGCCTATTGATTAGGGAGAGATTTGCATATATCTCCCAATCTTCCACTTCGTCACCTCTACTGTCTGTGTCAGAGTATCCCCATCTCTCCGAGTGGCTGTTGAAATCTCCAACTACTATGCAGTTGGAGTCTCTGACCTCCATACTCGAGAGCGATAGGTCTCTGTTTGGTGGTCCGTACAGATTGAAAATGCGGAGCTTCGTCTCTTGAGCCATTATGTCAACTCCTACAATTTCTGCTTGTCCGGTGTGATTGACAGGTACCGCGCTACTCGGTATGCTGTTTCTGGTCAGTATCAGGACCCCTCCTTTGTGGCCTTCTCTATCTAGACGGAAGGTTTGGTATCGTCTGATTGAGAATTTATGGTTATTGTTGAGGTGCGTTTCCTGGATACATGCCACGTCAATCTTACCTTCATGCAGGTGGTGTGTTAGGGAAAGTTTTTTGTTAATGACTCCCTCCGCATTCCACTGTAGTATTTTGAGGGTCTTGAGGTTTTGGCCAATAGACGTTGCCCCATAGCCATGTGCCTTGACTCCACGACACATGGGTGGGTGACCACCAGTAGTCAAGGGTGGGCCCCTTCGAGGCGTGAGGCCCGGCGCTATCGCTGCCTGGCGGGTCTCCTCAGGATGAGCGCCATACGTTTTTCTAATAGGTTGTACTGCCATCATACTGTGATTTACGTTGCACTGTTTTGTTAGGCTTGCGGCCCCGTGCATCCGATTTCAACAGGCGTTTCTGTAGGGATGCCCTCCTTAGCCTTTGGCTGTCCCCAGCCTATCTGCAAGGCAGCAGTTGTTTACGATCAGAGTTTTCTCTCTTATGGAAGTTGTCTTACCAGACTATCGAGTCTTCACTACTCGTGTCTATAGGGTGCAATGATGATATGTGATGATATATGAGATGGACTGGTTTACCCGGAAGAGAGGCAGTCCAGTGTGTCTGTATCCCAGGATCGTCACGTCCTGCCAGAAACGTAGCATTTGCATGTGAGTGGGGTACCTCTTTTTCCCTTTATTTTCTTGGCTTCTATGCAGGGATGGTACGCCTAGCATTCCCCGCCACCTGGGGTGTTGACACAGTGGGGCAGGTGTGCAATGTCCGCTGGTCTGCTTCTCTTCTGCGTCCAGCATGATAGTTATATGGCTGATAACGTACAGAGGTAGATATCGTAGCCGGAGTGCATTCAGCCAGGGGACGAGCCTGGTAATGTCACAGAGATGTTGTTCGCCTGGTGTGCGGACAACTCTCATGGTCAGTGGTTGAGTCTTGACAGTTCACAGTGAGGTGGCTGCTCTACTGTTTTCGACACCCCGACCAGGTACTAAGTCTTTGGTTGGTGTTTTCGCACCCCATCGCCGTTTAGGGTGAGTATCAAGCAGTTGTCCGCCCGCTTTGATTGGCGGGCGGCAAGGACCTCTTACTGTGGCTCTACCTGATAGGGATGGGGCGCAAGCCCCAGGTCCCGAGCATGTAGGAGCCTCCCATTGCAGTAGTGCTGAGATTTTGGGCGGGATTGCGGCTTACAAGGGTTCGGCCGTAATCCCCCACATGGTAGCCTTGCGCCCTTGGCTTATCAGCCTGGTACGTGGACCAAAGTGTCTGCGGCTCCTCTCGATTTGAGCTGGTTTTCCGTAGCAACGCCCTGTCATTTGTAGGGTAAAACTGACCTGTCTTCAGATGATCTATTTCCAGCACCGTTCACTATTTGGTCAGACGAATTTATTGAGGGCTTTTGTTTGTCAATGACCAGGTATTTGAAATCTGCGGTTTCTGCGGAGTTAAACACGATTTTCGTAGCGTTCTTTCGTTTGAGTGTTTGAGAGCTGACTTGTCATCCGTGAGTCTAATACCAGCGTACGTTCATTATTAGACAAAAATGGCAGTGCTCTCGATTTGTCAGTTGTTCTACAGTATTGGCGTGTTCAGTCAAATTAAGCCGCAGGTTCCACACCTGGTGGTGCCCTTCCGTCAATTCCCTTAGCGAGACAATCAAGTTTCTTAGGGGGTAGTCCCAGATTTTCGAGGGTCTAATTCCAGCACATGTTCTCTATCAGACCCCACGAAGGTGTACTTTTTGATAGTCATTCTGCAGTATTGGCGTGTTAAATTAACTTAGGTCTCAGGCTCCACTCCTGATAGTGCTCTTCCGTCAATTCCTTTATCAAACACTGGATGCTTGACAAAACCGGGCCACAGGGGGCATAACCCCAGAATTTCTGGGGGTCTAAGTCCAGCACCAGTTCAATATTAGACCCCAGCAGGGTGGTCTCGGCATGTCAATCATTTCAGTGTTGGCCGTGTTGAGTCAAATTAAGCCGCAGGCTCCACTCCTGGTGGTGCCCTTCCGTCAATTCCTTTAAGTTTCAGCTTTGCAACCATACTTCCCCCGGAACCCAAACACTTTGGTTTCCCGGAAGCTGCCCGCAGAGTCATCGAAGCAACTCCTGCGGATCGCTAGTCGGCATCGTTTATGGTCAGAACTACGACGGTATCTGATCGTCTTCGCGCCTCTGACTTTCGTTCTTGATTAATGAAAACATTCTTGACAAATGCTTTCGCAGTAGCTCGTCTTGCGGCGATCCAAGAATTTCACCTCTAACGCCGCAATACGAATGCCCCCGTTTGTCCCTGTTAATCATTACCTCCAGTTCCGAAAACCAACAAAATAGAACCGAGGTCCTATTCCATTATTCCATGCACCATTATTCAGGCAGCCGAGGCCTGCTTTGAACACTCTAATTTTTTCAAAGTAAACGCGCCGGCCACCCAGGACGCTCAGCGAAGAGCACCCGTGGGAGAGAGCCGGCAGACGGTAGGGCAGGAGACAACGGGCAGTGAACCGGCGCGAGCCGGACCGCCCGCCTGCGCCTGAGATCCAACTACGAGCTTTTTAACTGCAACAACTTTAATATACGCTATTGGAGCTGGAATTACCGCGGCTGCTGGCACCAGACTTACCCTCCAATAGATCCTCGTTAAAGGGTTTAAAGTGTACTCATTCCAATTACGGGGCCTCGAAAGAGTCCCGTATTGTTATTTTTCGTCACTACCTCCCCGTGCCGGGAGTGGGTAAGTTGCGCGCCTGCTGCCTTCCTTGGATGTGGTAGCCGTTTCTCATGCTCCCTCTCCGGAATCGAACCCTGATTCCCCGTTACCCGTTACAAACATGGTAGGCATGTCACGTACCATCGACATTTGATAGGGCAGACATTTGAAAGATGCGTCGCCGGCACATGAGGCCATGCGATCAGCACAAAGTTATCCAGAGTCACCAGTGGGGACGCCGCAACCCCGCGAGGGGAAACGACGATTGGTTTTGAACTAATAAAAGCGCTCTTTCCGCGAGGGTCGGAGCTTGGTAAGCATGTATTAGCTCTAGAATTGCCACAGTTATCCAAGTAGGATCGTGTCATCTAAGGAACCTCGACTGATTTAATGAGCCATTCGCGGTTTCACCGTGAGACAGTGTGAACTTAGACATGCATGGCTTAATCTTTGAGACAAGCATATGACTACTGGCAGGATCAACCAGATATCTGTCGGAGACGTACGTACAGCACACACCGGTCGGCGGATGAAGGGTGTGTAAAAAGCCTCGCTGGGACGACGGCCGCAGGGACCGACTGACGGGACGGACGGTTTGTTCCACCCGTCCCTCACTCCGTCGAACTAGGACCGCCTGACAGGGGCCTCCCACACGCACCAGACGACCGACCGACCGGGCTCGCTCGAGGAGGGATGGCAGCGCTCTGTGCAGAACGGATCCCAACGACCTCGGCGATGAATTTCACTGGGACTAGAGACAATTTGGCCTGCCGGCCTGCCCTTCTCCGTAGGGAGAACGCAGGGCCTCGAGGCAACGATTCCTGCTTTCCATTTGCCGGTCACAAGCTCTTTGCGAGAGTCGGACCACCAGCGAGACGTACTGTCGAGCTCTGCTATAAGCCTTAGATAAATCACCAGGGACGGACCACGTTTCCTGATACGGACCAGACTAGCGCACCTCGGTGGAGGAGCCACTACCACAAACCGCACCCAATTCGCACTACGGGGAAAGGCGGGCGAGCGTTTTCCGCAAGCCCGCGCTATCGCTCCGCCTGGCGGGACTGAGATCGCTTTACGAACACTGGTTGAAATTGAGTCGCTGCGGCGAGACAACTACCCCAGATTTACATCGATCAAACACTCACAGCATGTACTCGCTATTGAGCCAGCGATGTCTTCATAGTTGGGGCATGGAAGATCAGATATCATGAATATCTTCTATCGAAAGCTGTCCATTGGAGATAGAAGAGTCGGCTGTCCCACACTGCGATTCAATGACGAATGCAAGAGTAACATAAAGTTCGGCGACATCCAATCCGATGGCTGGAAACAAATTGCTCAAGATCGAGCTGTTTGGACACAGTCAGTTTTAAAGGGCATAGTGGCTGCCGACGCAGAAGCCTTCTAACTGCAGAGAAAAGTGAAAGACTATAGATCAAAAAACACCTTGGCAAGCAAGCCTCCTCAGCATGGTTGTACGATCTGTGCCACGGACTGTCACTCGCGGATAAGCCTTTACAGCCATAGCAGGCAGTGTCAAAATACATGAGACAGAGTTGGACAAAGCTTACAGGGCGCCACGCACATGGTCTACAAAGACTGAGACGCCAATGAATATATATATATATATATATGTGTGTGTGTGTGTGTGGTGTGTGTGTGTATTTATGTGTGTGTATACATACACACACAAACCCACACACACAAACCCACACAATAAATCGTGGTTCGTCTTTACAAAATTATTCTTTCGGGGAACTGAGACGCTAGTCTGATCAGGTTCAGGCACAATACACTGATCAGGATGTTTCATCAGGTTCAGGCACAATACACTGACTAAGACCACAATCTCTCTTCCATGTAGTGTACCATGAAAACAGGCTGATTTCAAGGCAGCATGACTAACGAAATGTGGATCGATGTGATCCACGTAGTAGTGAGCGCCACGCAGATGAAGTCAAGCACAGCACAACCGCATGGAGGACAGCGGTCCACCTACATCAGCATGCTCGGTATGTGAGGAAAGCTACTACAACCCGCCACTTAACGTCCTTTTCAGGGCGCACACAAGAGTAAAGTTACTCATTGTGGGCATTAAACAACAACAAATTCTTCTTTCTTTTCGTTTCGTGGTCTCACTGTATTTGATGCATAATCCCACCACTGCAACTTTTCCCATTACGAGAAACCTGTACGAAATGACTTGCTCTAAAGATTATGTAGCAATAGTTTTACATGATAATCTTGTTTACAAGCATTCTGTAGTTATATTTGACGATATTTCTGGAAGGGTCCAGTGGCCATATTCGTTCAAACCTGAGTACCGCTCGTATATAATAATGTATTATAAACATTAATTAATATTTTTCAAGGAAACAATTCATATGCAGACCAGATAACAACATTTCAATTAATATGCAGACCAGATAGGAACATTACAATTAATATGCAGACCAGATAGGAACATTACAATTAATATGCAGACCAGATAACAACATTACAATCACTATGCAGACTAGATAGCAACATTACAATTAATATGCAGACCATATAGCAACATTACAATTAATATGCAGACCAGATAGCAACATTACAATTAATATGCAGACCAGATAGCAACATTACACATAATTGTATATCAGCAGTCATTAAAATTAAACTCAAGTCGGACCATGTAACAAACTTTGACAACTTGTATAGCGATACACTCAGGAAACTAATAAGGCACTACGGGATACCGTACAAGCTCATCACCATAAAACAGCAGACGTAGAATTTTCAACAAGTCACATAATCATTTAGCATTTAATCAGAGGTTCGTCAGGGATGTCTTCAATATTTTCCGTTGCTGGTGGCAGTTGATTGGATTATTAAAGAGACATCATGATATGAGGCAAATGGAATCCAGTGGACCGTTTTTAAACAGGCGGAAGAGCTGACATTTGCAGAATATATATCATATTTATATATCAGACACATTTGATATAATCTACCAGCAAGCAAGCCTAAAGTATCTTGCAGAAAATACAAATAAAAGTAAAATTAAATGCGGCCAACAGCATGGTTCATTTTAAACTAAGAGAAACATCATCGCATGAGGTAGAAAGTTTCACATATAAAGTGAACCACCATAAACGAGACAGGCTGTGCAGAGAATATAACAAGAAGATGGCACGACAAGTAAACACCACCGTTGTCGTTTTGAAGGCCCTCTGGGGATCTGAAATGATCAACATGTATACAAAGTTAAACACCATCAACTCCAATGTTAAGTTAAAACCATCAACTCCAATGTTCAGTTAAAGACCATCAACTCCAATGTTCAGTTAAAGACCATCAACTCCAATGTTCAGTTAAAGACCATCAACTCCAATGCAAAGTTAAGGACCATCAACTCCAATCTGAAGTACATTCTTCTATTTGGAGCAGAAATATTGCGGATCACGAAACTCGAGATTCTAGGCCTACAGTGATTCGTTACAAACGAAAGCTTTTGGGAGACAACGGGACAAAAACAGGTGGAACTTGAAATCTTAGGAAGAAGATAGCGTTGGATAGGTTTGCGAAAGAACCACAACAATATCACCAGTCAATTTATATCGAGGAACCCCTTGCAACATGAGAAATAGGAAAAACAAAGAATACATCGAGAAGAGAAAATGGCTAATATAAGAAAAACAGAGAAAATCTACAAAGAACAGATAAAATAGCACAACCTGATCTGCTTGGAAAGGATAGTTGATGGATGTGGACTTCAATGTGATCAGAGCGAAGAAGTGAAAGCAAGCACCATAAATTCGGTTAAAGGAAACAATTGTACAGCTTGACAAGAAAGACGAGAATATTAAAACGGACACCAGAAGTTTAAAAGTGTGTTCAAATATTTTAAGAACTTAAAAACGAGGATCCACGGTTTAAGGGCTTAGAAAAGGGGCAAAATTTTACGGAACTTAAAAACGAAGATCCATGGTTTAAAGAGCTTTAAAAAGGGCAACATCTTACGAAACTTAAAAACGTGGCAATATGTTCAAGAGCTTAAAAACTAAAACCAAAAGTTACATAACTCAATAACAAGGACCAACAGTTCTAGAATTTAAAAAAAATCTAGAACAAGAACAAAGTGTCGTGAAAAGAAAGCTACAGGTGGTGTGATCAAGAATATTTTACTGATTAGTAACTTCACGTTTCTAGCACATCCGACACATTCTATAGTCCTTACTGAGATATGAGCTGTTATCAAGTGTATTAATCCTACAAGATGATGGATCAGTCTGACATCCGGATCTACATTTCACAACCACAGCACAGCTCCGTGACGGAGTAACAGATATTCCCACTGGTGTAGTTTACCTGTATGTTTTTAGTCAATCTCTCAAGACAGTTCGTTCTTCGATTGCAACTGTCGGTATCTGCACGCAGAGAGCACTGGATATAGTCAGGATATTTCAAAGTAATGAACGTGCGCACCTGAAGTCTGGTGCGCCAGAAAACTTTATAAAATAATAAAATCCTGTGAGTGCTTGACGTGTTCTAAAATATTTCCTCATCGATTGTACTTGTTCAGTACCTTGCGTATAGGTCGTTATATTTTTTAAAGAGACGTTTAAAAAAAGTAGAGAACAGTTACAGCACTGTGTCCTGCACTGTGAGTTTCGCTTGACTAGAACTGTTTCCTGCCCAAACTGTATGTGAGTTTCACTTGGCTAAAACTGTTTCCTGTCCAAACAGTATGTGAGTTTCCCTTGGCTAGAACTGTTTCTTAAACAAACTGTGTGAGTTTCCCTTGGCTTGCACTGTTTCCTGCACAAGCTGTGTAATAGTTTCCCTTGACTAAAACTGTTTCCTTCACAAACTGTGTGTGAGTGTCCCTTGGCTAGCACTGTTTCCAACACACGCTGTGTGTGAGTGTCGTTTGGCTAGCACTGATTCCTGCACAAACTATGTGTGTTTCCCTTGGCTAGAATTGTTTCCTACACACGCTGTGTGTGAGTGTCGCTTGGCTAGCACTGATTCCTGCACAAACTATGTGTGTTTCCCTTGGCTAGAATTGTTTCCTACACACGCTGTGTGTGAGTGTCGCTTGGCTAGAACTGTTTCCTGCATACGCTGTACGTTGGTCCCACTTTGCGAAACGCCTATAACCTGTTGGCAGCCAAATGCCATTTACATGTTTATTAGCACCTACAAATTAGTTCAGTTCAAATCCCATCTCAACATCGAAGATAGGTATTAATGGACTGTCAGCGTCCTTTATCTCATTGTGCATTGAAGGTACACACTGCCAGTCTTTTCGCTACACATCTTTTGTTGGTATCCTGAAATTTATAGCGCTATTTGCCCATAGCACGTTCACCTTCCAGTATTGTTTTCAGCTAAGTTCTATATCTTTTTATGTAACCAAAATATATGAACTGTCTGACTCCTGATTTCGTTCATAATTATCTTTGCGCTTCAAATTTCTACAAGACTTCCTTATGTTTTTTTTCTCGCTCAGGATGCAATTATCAATGTATCTATATATTTACATTTCAAAAGCAGGAATTATCTTCCCCAATCATTTGTTCATTGTACAAGTTTATACACAGTACATCAAACACTAGCATACATAAGGCACGAGTATCCTCATACTGACTGTGTGAGTGATTTGCTTGGATGTTAATACTCGTATAAGACTTATGTTGGTTAAAAACAGATTTGATCATATATATTATATTCCTTATTTCCATTTCTTGTCTCCCAATTTGCGTTATTTCAAGACAACAGGAGTTCTTGATTTATCCAGTATTTAGCAGTCTATTTTAGTTTGTAGTGTAGATAACGAGTGTACATTGCTTATTATAATCGTTTTCTTATCTCAGTGTTAATTTCAAATTCAGATACTTCTCTGTTGTTCCCTTGTACATTAATTCCTGTAGTTCTTGCTTGTTTTAAGTCAGCCGAACTGTGTCATCTGCAAATATGCGATTATTTATTGATACTCTACCGAGAAGGGGTCTTCGCTCAAAGGAGAAAGTAACATCAACTAAAGTATCATGTTAAACACGATAATTTTTGCTTCTACGGTTAGAATTTAACGATGATCTTCTTCTTATTTTGACGCTTTCAGTACTCAGCTTCAATATATCAAAAGATAGAAGTGATCAGTATGAGGCTATTTTCTTTAACATAAAACTTGCCCAGCAAAGTCTTTGGGTTATTTGCACCTACATAGAGCTTGCCCAGGACAGTCCTTGGTCCTGGATCTGAGCGTTGTCTATGCTCCTCGTACTTTCCTGTACATTGGCAGCAGAATGTTAAGCGCACTTTTTAGTTTAAAGATTTGCCTTTCTGGATTCTACTCACGAAAGTACGCCTCTCTCCACCCCAGATCGCAGTCCTTTGGGGGATATTAAGACGTATTTGTCAGTAAATGCATACATGTATTGTATGTATCTGTTTATAATGTGGTCGTATTCGCCAGTCCATGGATGCGTGTGTGTATCTGCTTGTAATATGTTCCAATCAGCCAGTTTTGTCCTACCGTAGTGTTTGTCAATCCATTCTATACGCGGAGAAGTGGTCATCCGAGAAAAATCCTTGACTATCAGTAGCACAGGAACGTTAGCCATTCGTTTTTATCTTTCATTTAATGAAAATATGGTATCCCAATCTGTTAAATAGATGGTATCATAATCTGTTGAATAGATGGGATCCCGGTCTATTGAATATATTGCAACCCAGTCTGTTGCGTAGATGGTATCTCAGTTTGTTGAATAGATAGTTTCCAAATTTGTTAAATAGATGTTATTCCAAACTGTTTGATAGATGTTATCTAAGTCTGAAAAATAGATGGTATCCCAGTCTGCTGAATAGTCTGCTGAATAGATGGTATCCCAGTTTGCTGAATAGATGGTTTCCGGTTTGTTGTTGTTGGTGCGAAGCCTTCCTAATTAAAACGTGCTCACTTAACTATAAGTTATTTTGTTATCAAGTGTCATCATCTAGTCTTATTGTACTGTTATTTTATTTGTATAATAGGGGACGGCGTTGCCTAGTGGTTAAGTGGCACGGCTCACAATCCGAAGGTACTGGGTTCGATCCCCATCACAGCACCGGCCGTTACCCCGGAGAAGCAAACCCTTAGAAAATGCAGGAGAAAGCAGACCCTTACATAAAATGGATGCTGAAGTCGGATGCACTAGGCCGACAGGCGCAAAATAAAACTACACCGCCTTGGGGATTAGAGAAATAAGGGGAACGCAAAACAAAATAATATGTATAATTAGAAGTTGTTTCATTTCAAGCATTACTTTCTCTTTTAAACTCTCGCTGGATTATATGTTGGCATGTACTTTGACACTAATCTGTGTTTGTTAATATTACATCTATTTACTGAAAACGAAGAACGCGATGAAAACATCTGCTTGTGAAAGAAGAAAAACAAAAACATTCATAACACTAAATGATTTCAAAAGATGCACATATAGGGACTAAATCCTTAACATGAACAGTCTCAGTGTGGACATCTGGAATTGATAATTTATACATGCTCTTTCACTCCAGGTTTTGAATCATAGGTCCACCATTGGTTCTGGCTTGCGCTATTAGGCGTTTAGGGAATTCTGATTCCAGTCACTATCTGTGCAGTTTGGTAGAATTTGTTTTTACACAATCAAATTGCCAGACCCACGCACATCCCTCTTTATTCGCTTCTTACGACAAACTAGGAAGAAAACAATTGGTCCATTTTGATCATACCGGGAACTCCTGGGTAAGCATGGATAAGTTGTAGAGTTACAAATAAAAGCACAGTTTATACACATTTAAACCTCGCATTGACAGGCTGAGAGACTTGAGTAGAAGTAGCGATAAAATGAGAGTCTGAGTAGCAGAACCGATAGACAGAGTTGAGTAGCAGAACCGATAAACTAAGAGTCTGAGTAGCAGTAACAATAAGCTGAGAGTTGAATAGTAGTAGCGACAGGCTGAGAGTCTGAGTTGCATCAGCGATAGACATAGTTGAGTAGCAGAACTGATAGACAGAGTCTGAGTAGCATCAGCGATAGACAGAGTCTTGAGTAGAATCAACGACAGGCTGAGAGTCTGAGTTACAGCACAGACGGACTCGGCATCTGACTAGCAGTGATAGTTCGCTTGCTGCTTATGGTAAAGAGACCGGGTCCTCTCTCCGTTATCTACACACTTCACCCAACCCAGCTCTTGATGGGTACCAGGTTTACTATTAGGAAACTAAAGGCAGCTAGGAAAGTAACTGGCAAACCCACCTAATAAAAAGCTGAGGCCTAGTATTAGACTATTTCAAACACTTTATCCCCGATAACAATATCGACTGTCGGACGACCCTGACCTTTCAATCCAAGTCTGTACACTTCCTCTTCAGAACGCTGAGGTCAACGAGTTAGTCGTCAGTTTATTCTCTGTCTCACATTTGGGAGTTGTGTCTGCTGCTCTCTTGTAAACCAATTTGGCTATTCCACAATCGGTGAGATGTGCAACGGCGAAATAATAATCTTCTAAGCTAGACGGTTTATAAGGCTAGACGATATCATCATCATCATCATTATCGTTATCATCAGTTTGCTTCTACAACGCTTCTGCAGCTCTTTATTGTTCCCAAATAGTTTCTTGTGGCATACCTAAAGCTCCGATAAGGAAAGAACAAAAACAAAATAGACACAATTTAACATACAGAGAAGGTATGAGGCCGAGTGGTTGTTGCTCGTGACTTTTAGTCTGGAGTCACAGGCTCGAATCTTAAATATGGTTTTGTTTCATGTTGTGTCAGTCATAAAATAATAATGTATTCTTAGCAAACTTCGAGCTGCCCCGACACGCTAATACGACCGCTAATCTCTATTCATATCTCCGATGTTCTCTCTCCACGTGTGGTCAATGTCGTGTCAATGGTAAGACTTGCTAACGCTTCGTTATATGTATTATATGTATTATATGTATTGTATGTATTATATGTATTATATGTATTATATGTATTGTATGTATTGTATGTATTATATGTATTATATGTATTATATGTATTATATGTATTATATGTATTATATGTATTGTATGTATTGTATGTATTATATGTATTATATGTATTGTATGTATTGTATGTATTATATGTATTATATGTATTGTATGTATTGTTTACAACTTTCTTCGTATCTCTCGTCTGTCTTTTATTTGTCATTGTACGATATGCTGTGCCCTTCCTGTCGCAAGCTCGGTACCTGTGTGTACCTGTGTGCGTGCTCGGTACCTGTGTGTACCTGTGTGCGTGCTCGGTACCTGTGTGTACCTGTGTGCGTGCTCGGTACCTGTGTGTACCTATGTGCGTGCTCGGTACCTGTGTGTACCTGTGTGCGTGCTCGGTACCTGTGTGTACCTGTGTGCGTGCTCGTTACCTGTGTGTACCTGTGTGCGTGCTCGGTACCTGTGTGTACCTGTGTGCGTGCTCGGTACCTATGTGTACCTGTGTGCGTGCTCGGTACCTGTGTGTACCAGTGTGCGTGCTCGGTACCTGTGTGTACCTGTGTGCGTGCTCGGTACCTGTGTGTACCTGTGTGCGTGCTCGGTACCTGTGTGTACCTGTGTGCGTGCTCGGTACCTGTGTGTACCTGTGTGCGTGCTCGGTACCTGTGTGTACATATATGCGCGCTCGGTACCTGTGTACATATGTGCGCGCTCGGTACCTGTGTGTACATATGTGCACGCTCGGTACCTGTGTGTACATATGTGCGCGTTCGGTACCTGTGGGTACATATGTGCGCGCTCGGTACATGTGTGTACATATGTGCACGCTCAGTATCTGTATTTACATATGTGCGCGCTCAGTACCTGTGTGCGCGCTCGGTACCTGTGTGTACATATGTGCGCTCGGTACCTGTGTGTACCTCTGTGCGCGCTCAGTACCTGTGTGTACCTGTGTGCGTGCTCGGTACCTGTGTGTACATATGTGCGCGTTCGGTACCTGTGTGCGCTCTCGGTACCTGTGTGTACATGTGTGCGCGCTCGGTACCTGTGTGCGCTATCGGTACCTGTGTGTACATGTGTGCGATCTCGGTACCTGTGTGCGGGCTCGGTACCTGTGTGTACATGTGTGCGCTCTCGGTACCTGTGTGCGCTCTCGGTACCTGTGTGCCGACTCGGTATCTGTCTGCGTGCTCGGTACCTGTGTGCGGGCTCGGTACCTGTGTGCGCTCTCGGTACCTGTGGGCGCTCTCGGTACCTGTGTGCGTGCTCGATACCTGCGTGCGCACTCGGTACCTGTGTGCGCTCTCGGTACCTGTGTGCGCTGTCGGTACCTGTGTGCGCTGTCGGTACCTGTGTGCGTGCTCGGTACCTGTGTGCGCTCTCGGTACCTGTGTGAGTGCTCGGTACCTGTGTGCGCTCTCGGTACCTGTGTACGGGCTCGGTACCTGTGTGCGCTCTCGGTACCTGTGTGCTGGCTCGGTACCTGTGTGCGTGCTCGATACCTGCGTGCGCTCTCGGTACCTGTGTGCGCTCTCCGTACCTGTGTGCGTGCTCGGTACCTGTGTGCGCTCTCGGTACCTGTGTGCGTGCTCGGTACCTGTGTGCGCTCTCGGTACCTGTGTGCATGCTCGATACCTGTGTGCGCTCTCGGTATCTGTGTGCGTGCTCGGTACCTGTGTGCGCTCTCGGTACCTGTGTGCGTGCTCGGTACCTGTGTGCGCTCTCGGTACCTGTGTGCTGGCTCGGTACCTGTGTGCGTGCTCGATACCTGCGTTCGCTCTCGGTACCTGTGTGCGCTCTATGTACGCGTGTACGTGCTCGGTACCTATGTGCGCTCTCGGTACCTGTGTGCGTGCACGGTACATGTGTGCGCTCTCGGTACATATGTGCGTGCTCGGTACCTGTGTGCGCTCTCGGTACCTGTGAGTGCTCGGTACCTGTGTGCGCTCTCGGTACCTGTGTACGGGCTCGGTACCTGTGTGCGCTCTCGGTACCTGTGTGCTGGCTCGGTACCTGTGTGCGTGCTCGATACCTGCGTGCTCTCTCGGTACCTGTGTGCGCTCCCGTACCCGTGTGCGTGCTCGGTACCTGTGTGCGCTCTCGGTACCTGTGTGCGCTCTCGGTACCTGTGTGCGCTCTCGGTACCTGTGTGCGCTCTTGGTACCTGTGTGCGTGCTCGGTACCTATGTGCGCTCTCGGTACTTGTGTGCGTGCTCGGTTTCTGTGTGCGCTCTCGGTACCTGTGTGCGTGCTCGGTACCTGTGTGCGCTCTTGGTACCTATGTGCGCTCTCGGTACCTGTGTGCGCTCTCGGTACCTGTGTACGGGCTCGGTACCTGTGTGCGCTCTCGGTACCTGTGTGCTGGCTCGGTACCTGTGTGCGTGCTCGATACCTGCGTGCTCTCTCGGTACCTGTGTGCGCTCCCGTACCCGTGTGCGTGCTCGGTACCTGTGTGCGCTCTCGGTACCTGTGTGCGCTCTCGGTACCTGTGTGCGCTCTCGGTACCTGTGTGCGCTCTTGGTACCTGTGTGCGTGCTCGGTACCTATGTGCGCTCTCGGTACTTGTGTGCGTGCTCGGTTTCTGTGTGCGCTCTCGGTACCTGTGTGCGTGCTCGGTACCTGTGTGCGCTCTTGGTACCTATGTGCGCTCTCGGTACCTGTGTGCGCTCTCGGTACCTGTGTGCGCTCTATGTACGTGTGTGCGTGCTCGGTACCTGTGTGCGCTCTCGGTACCTGTGTGCGTGCACGGTACATGTGTGCGCTCTCGGTACATGTGTGCGTGCTCGGTACCTATGTGCGCTCTCGGTACCTGTGTGCGTGCTCGGTACCTGTGTGCGCTCTCGGTACATGTGTGCGTGTTCGGTACCTGTGTGCGCTCTCCGTACTTGTGTGCGCTCTCGGTACCTGTGTGCGTGCTCGGTACCTGTGTGCGGGCTCGGTACCTGTGTGCGTGCTCGGTACCTGTGTGCGTGCTCGGTACCTGTGTGCGGGCTCGGTACCTGTTTGCGTGCTCGGTACCTGTGCGTGCTCGGTACCTGTTTGCGTGCTCGGTACCTGTGTGTACATGTGTGTGCTTTCGGTACCTGTGTGCGTGCTCGGTACCTGTGTTTACATTTGTGCGCTCTCGGTACCTATGTGTGGGCTCGGTACCTGTGTGTACATGTGTGTGCTCTCGGTACCTGTGTGCGCGCTCGGTACCTGTGTGTACCCGTGTGCGCGCTCGGTACCTGTGTGTACCTGTGCGCGCGCTAAAAACAGAAATTTCAAAATTTACCCCTGGTCAGGAAAACAACATCATGAACGGGAAAAAAAGATGGACCGAAATGGACAGAAATAATGTCGGACTTCATCTAGCCGGCCAGATCTCACTGGATTGGGAAAATCGACGGAGTTGACACACGGCAGTGGAGGCATTACAGAACAGCACACACAATACACACACACACGCACACACACACACACACACACACACACACACACACGGTAATGGAGGCATCACATAACAAGACATACACTCACGCGCGCGGCAATGGAGGCATTACAAAACAGCACAGACACACACACACACACACACACACACACTCGCGGCAACAGAGACATTTCAGAAGAGCGCCCGCACGCACACGCACGCACGCGCACACACACACACGCACACACGCGCGCACGCACGCACGCACGCACGCGCGCACACACACACACATACACACACACGCGCACGCACGCACGCACATCCATAGAGTGGCGGCTGCGTCTTGATGTGACCTAAATGACTATGTCTGAGACTAAAGGGAGCTTACTGAGCCAACAGGAAAAGTAAAAATTACAAGAAGAACAGCAACGACTGACCCAAGGAACGTGAAATCATCGCCGTCATTATTTTGTTTTGTGTAAAGTGTAACATAGACAAATAGGAAAACATAAAATAACCGTAGAAAAAAAACTCTCTAAACGAAAAATATAGAATAATAGATACACAAATAAACACCGCTCTATAGAGTTTTATATTGATGTTGCAAAAAACTGTACGTACAGCTTTATTTATTCTGTGGTTTAAAATAATATTGTAGCGCAGAGGTCTTCAACCTATCTTGTCCAACTTCCCCTTTTCATCATGTCAGTTCCAGTTTCACAGACTGTCTGACTATAAAGGCGCATTCTAAATAATTTGTAAAATATTAACGATCTTACTCTATCGGGATCAGTACATATACTTTACTTGGATTATTTAATAGAGTATTGTGAATTTAGCAGCGAAATACACATTTTTTAAAGGATTTAAAAACTTGCATAAAAATAGTATTAAAAAATACTTATCTATAATTAATTACTTACTAAACAAACTTTAAAATAGCTTCCTGTGAAGGTGGAGGGAAGGGGGGAAAGGCGAATCGAGCAAAGAGGGAGGGCTAGTGGAGAGAAGGAGGGAGGGCAGAGTGGCGTTGGGTGAGGGGTTGTTGAGTTAGTAGGGGTCGGGAAATCCCCAAGGGTTGAGACCAACTGTGGCAGGACGTGGAAGTGGCTTTTCTTATGTCCTGAGGCGTGTTAGTGTGGTTTATCGTATATCCTGAGGTGTGTTGAGGTAGTTGTTCTTATGTCCCGAGGCGTGTTGAGGTAGTTGTTCGTATGTCCCGAGGCGTGTTGAGGTAGTTGTTCTTATGTCACGAGACGTGTTGAGGTAGTTGTTCTTATGTCTCGAGGCGTGTTGAGGTAGTTGTTCTTATGTCATGAGGCGTGTTGAGGTAGTTGTTCTCATGTCCCGAGGCGTGTTGAGGTAGTTGTTCTTATGTCCCGAGGCGTGTTGATGTGGTTTTTCTTATGTCCTGAGGTATGTTTTTTCCGTTTAATCTTATACCCAGAGGCGCGTCAAGGTTTTTTTTTTCTTATATCCAGATGTGGGTTGATGTGGCTTTTCTTATGTCCTGAGGTTTAATCGTATACCCAGAGGCTCGTCAAGGTGTTTTTTTTTCTTATATCCAGATGTGGGTTGAGGTGGCTTTTCTTCAAGGAGTGGTGAAGAAGGTAGAGCTGGACCCTAATGTCAAAAGTACAATACTAATCATCTCAAGAGTATCATCATTACGGAAATCACAGCAACGACGCCCACCAAGATGACTAGAATGCTGTAATACATCCTGCTTTCGGGACAACGGCTGGCTGTAAAGTGGGAGTCTTGGTGTCTTAGTCAGTAGGTTGCACCAGACTATGACAATAGCGACTTGGCAGCAAAAGAGCTGTATAAAATGCAATGAAAATTGTTAGGGGAACAATGAAATAGATCTGTATTAGCATTAAGAGCTCTGAAACAACATAACGTAATTTATCTTGAACCAATGTATGTACTCCCTGACGCAGCTCTCAGGAGAACACCCAAGGCTGGTCATTTTGTGGATCCCCTTCCACTGCAGGAAAGCTGTGATGGTGCAGACAGACTAGCATGTATAGAGCATTGCGTGTAATGAGGTAACGACGCTAACTGAAATCAACCTCATGTGAAAATATGCTCATCTACTTCCGACAAGCGGACATCCACTGTGATTTAACTTTAGAAGAGCAAGTCCTTATCTTCAGACTGATAACTGGGCATAATATCCTCAAGTTTTATCTTTACAACACAATTAAAATTTGGATAGATGACTAGTGTCCATGTTGGGAACATACCATGACACATCCTTCATAACTGCACGATCCCATAGAAACAGACAACAAAAATGGCCTCGCGAGATAGGTGGGAGACAAAACCTGTCCGAAGATAAAAACAGTCTTGCAAAAAACGGTGGACTTTGTAGGGGACAACAAGACCATTATCTGACGAAGAAGAAGAAGAATAAATAGATTTATAATGTGCTCACAGCTCACATAAGAAAAATATTCGACCTTTGACATATGGTTAAAAGATGTTAGCAAATTATATGACCGTGACAAATATGAAGATTTTACTTCACTTGAAAACCGTGAATGTCCAATTATTTTAAAAGATGAAGCACAAAACACTTTATAAAACATGAAAAAGTTAACGGTCTAGGAAAATGAGGAAACAAGGAAGTTTAGAAGTCGTGCGTAATGTAGCAAAACGATCATCACAGGCACACGTTTTTAATAAGCTGGCGGAAGACTTAAATAATAGAATTACAGAAAAGACATATAAGTAATAGACACTCTGATGTTGGAACCCAGCCCGTCCAGGTGGCGACCTCCAATGGCTGCAAGAAAAAGACGTGTCTGGGAAGTTGGCCAAATGGAAGTTAAGCTGATAGGTCTCGAGAAACTTTGGCCTGGCTGTGAGTACACATATATCAAAGTTCCCACAACACATGCTCAAATCATTTTTATAACACTGCCAAAGAAACGAAAGGCTACGAAAGGTCTAGGAAGTTAGAATAATCATTAATATGAATTACTTGAAAAACTACATAATGCTTTGACTTGTGAGATAACAGCAGAGAAAATTACATCTAACGAATGTGTTTGCTACGACGAAGGTAAAAAATTAATTGGTCGTGCAGGTATTAGAGTAATGGTTTTTGTGTTTATTAAAGACAAGAAATTGATCTCTCTCTGACTTTCTCTCTGACTTTCTCGCTCGCTTTATCTCTTGCTCTACCTCTTTCTCTTAATTATGAAAGCTAATAAAAATTAAGTGAGATGAGCATAAATTGTGGAGATTTGTCATGGTATTATATATCCATGGAGAGAAATGTTAAATAAAATTATATATACAGCCAAGAGACATCAAAACTGGATTACAAATAGTGTACCACCAAGACAGAAAATATACATAATAAAGATTAGTGTACAACCTGCCTTTTGTTATACGGAGAAGGTGCTTGAATTGACAGGACAAAAAATGAAATTTTCTTCTTCCTCGTTTATCTTCAGACCTCGACTTAAAGTCAAGCTACGAAGAAGTGAGGTATTTGGGAAAATGTACAGATGGATCAGCCACTACCTCGAAAATAGAACAGTCAGAGTCTAAGTACAAGGGCAGATAAGCAAAAAGGTGGCTCTGGAGCAAGGAGTACCCCAAGGGGGAGTACTGTCACCCACACTTTTTCTGGTGTATATAAAGAACATCATAGTGAATATACCAAGAAGAGTCCACAGCTTCATGTTTGCAGGCGATCTGGTTATGTGAACTTCCGAAAAAAATCTCACCGTAGCAAACAATCGGATGCAGCAGGCCCTAACATCGTTGGAGAAATGGGCGAAATCATGGCTGGTCAAAATAAATGAAGAAAAAACAACATGTACGATATTCTCGCTTTCAAATAAACCCCAGAACACCAAAATAAGTCTTAATGGCAAATATCTGCGGCCTAACAACAACCCAAGCTACTTGGGTGTCACATTTGATCGGCGCATGACATGGAAAAGTCAGATCGAGAGAAACCGAATGAGAGCAAGACAAAGAATGGCAGTCATGAGGAAACTTGCTGGCACAAGCATGGGAACAAACGAAAGAATACTTAAGAAACTGTACACTGGAAGTTTGAGATCAGTTCTCGAGTATGGCATTGCGGCATGGACAACAGCAGCAAAGGCGAACTTTGATAACATTAGCAAACTTCAAAACCAAGCCATGAGAGTTATAACAGGAGGCATGAAGTCAACGCCAATTGTAGAGCTTGAAAAGATTACAAATCTGCAATCCATAACCGACAGAAGAGACTGCAGAGCCCAGCAGCAAGCAGAGAAACTAAGAAGACTGACAGACCATCCAATGCAACAGAGACTAAATAGATTTGGAAAAGGGAAACTAAAGCGGAGAAACTTTGCAGAAATAGCCAAAGCAAAGATGAACACCATAACAACTCCAAAGCCCATCCCTACAGTGCGTAAACCTACATGGAAGCAGCATATCATTCCGGAGGTGGTAGAAAATATTCAAGGTATTGGAAACAAGAACAGCCAGACTGAACAAGAAAGGAGAGACATAACCCTGAGGTACATAGCGGAAAACTACCCAAACATGGACTGGACCCATGCATACACCGACGGTTCTGTAACAAACACAACACAAAATGGAGGGGGAATGGTATTCCTGAGCCTACCAAATGGTAGAAAAATAACACTGTCAGGGGCAACTGGAAAATTCTCAAGCAATTTCAGAGCGGAGGCAGAGGTACTGAAGGCAGCAGTAGAAGCAATGCTCGCAGGCGAAAGCAATGAAAGCCAGATAGTCCTGTTTACAGATGCCCTGGTCGTGGTTACAGCACTAAAAGGCCAGACAAATACTGAACTTAATGATTTAAAAGCAGTATTCTGTCAACTATGCCAGCAGTCCGCACCAAAAAGAGTAGTGGTACAGTGGGTTCCATCCCACTGTAACATCCAAGGCAACGAGGAGGCAGACAGACTTGCAAAAGAAGGTGCAAGACTACTACAACCAGATTCTAGTGTGACCTACGAAGAGTACAAAAGGTTTATTAGGGCCAGATACATGGCCAAATGGGAAACAGAACATACTGGCTACACAAAAAATGATGCCTACTACCAGCTAAACAGAAGAGAGCAGCTCGTGGTCTCCAGACTCCGCACAGGCCACAACAGATTGAGGTACCATCTATTCAATAAATTGAAGATAGGTGGCACTGACGAATACACCTGTGGCACAGGGAAAATGGCCTCTGAACATCTGCTGCAAAATTGCACAACATACGAGGACCAGAGAAAGCACATGTGGCCATCACCAGTGGCAACACTAGACAAGCTCTATGGCAGTGTCGACATCCTCAGGATGACAGCTGCTTTCTTCGAACACATTCAAGTTGACGTCTGACAGCGTTCGAAGAAGAAGAAGAAGATCTTCAGACCTCAACTTCAATGACTCTAACGAAGGCAGCAGTCGACTCCAGGCTCTGTACGCTTCCGTACAGCTTATCGTGGAAGGACACTGGCTGTTGCCAAATGCTATTTCTTTTGTCCGTATACAGTGGACAGGACTGCAAAATATGTTCTGCCTTCATGGGGGCTGTGCCGCAGGCACAAAGATCTGTAGTGCCAATCTTGAACTTGTACAGATGGCATCTAAGTCAGCTGTGACCTGTGCGTAGCCGAAGAATTATCACCTCGTCTCGCCTGGAGAGTTGATGGTAGGCATAGCTTTCTATGTGGCCAGGGTGGTCATCTTTCCATCTTGCACTGTACGCTGCCCTGATGAATGCTTTTGTCTCATTGTATGTGATTTCTGTAACACTCTGCTGCAGCATTCCTACCTCTCTGGCGAGTCTGTCTGCCTCCTTGTTGCCTGGAATGCTACAGTGAGCTAGTATCCGCTAGACTATGCTTTTTTTTTAAGCACTGGGACAGGCCTTCGAGCGAGTCTGCCAGAGCACCGAGTTCAATTTTGTGGTGGTTCTTGAGCGCCATTAACACTGAGACGGCTGTAAGAACGACCACTTGCTTTTCTGCCTGCTCATTATGGTCTATAAGGGTCTCAGCTGCTTGTCTCAGGACACTGGCTTTGGCACTGAAGTTGCTGCAGCGTCTACCAGTGGCAAATGCTGCTGAGTATACTCTGTTTTTAGTTTTAAAGTGATGCCTCCTCACCCGTTTCTAATGGCATCTTTGGCTGAGCCATCCGTATTGGCGTGCGTCCAGGCTGTTGTTGGAAATTTTTCGTTGATGTAATTTGTAACTATGTGTTTTTTCTATTCCTCTGGTTGTGTATTTTTGTCTTCGATGTTGGTGATATTGCATATATGAGAAACAGAGTGGTTGAACTATTTCTTTTTAAAATAGAGGTATCGGCTTCGATCCCCGTTATTAACACTTCTATTGTACCAAACTGTGAACGGTTTTCTGGCTTGCTGTTATAAAAGGCCTAGCTAGGAAGGTCACTGGCCAACTCACCATATGCTAAGCCTAGAACAATGAAATCTCTTGCATTTCATTATTGACAGCAGTATCTGCCATGTAAAAGTTCCACCGTAATCAGAACCGACGTCACCTCAATCCGTGCAGACCCATAGGTGCTGAAACCTGAAGGCTATGGATACTAACACGTTCTGGAGCTATTTGGTTGCATACTCCTACTTCGTCCTCCATGGCGTCCCTGCCTGTTTAATTTACGTTTGATTCCAAACATTCCTGCACGTCTGCGAGCTGCTGATTCGTCCACTAGAGTTCCACCATCTACTAGTTTATCAATGACTTATTTCTGCATCTTCCACATTAAACAGTGTACTTTTATTTGTCTTAGAAAAGAGGATAGCAAGAAAAATCGGTCATTAGCGAAAAATAAAGAGAGAAAGATAAACTTGGAAAAACAGACAAAGTTACAGGAAAGTGTACCAAGTTATTTGATTATCTTGCTCATGTTTCACACGTGAACTTGATTCAAATACGCCTACAAACAGCATACCTTGGCTCCTGTTTGTTGACATTTCAGGCCGGCTACGGGTGACCAGAGAAGAGGGATTACTGGGTGTCTTAGATGAGATAAACGGTGATACATTGAGGATCTTTCTGATAGACATTGTACTGTTCCTCTGCGTTCCACGTTGAACGGTAATAAGATGACTGATAGTGGTGTTGACCAGAGTTAACTAACTTGCTTTCTGTATTTCTTGGAAAACATTGGATATGATTCGTCGTTTTCTTGACTTCAGCAGATCGGGTGGAAGAATAGCTTCAGAGTCAAGTGAAGAGCAGTGACCAAGACGCCAAATGACGTCCATGACTTGCACATGAAAATAGGCTTTATTTTTGCAGCCTAGGTAACGAGGTGAGGATCGACAATGCTATCCCGTAGTGGTGATCGTGATGATTGCACTACAGCGAGGTGTGCCCAGATCAACTTTCTTCACTATAACATAGGATGTATGAAAAACCCCAACAACACTTCTGCCAGAGAGCATTTACAAATAGTAAAGAATCTGTAGGAGAATATTTATAACAGAGACATTGATTCTGAGGAGGAGCGTGCAGCAATCTAACAACTGACTTCGTTGCAGGAAATCTCCAAAGAAGTATTTGATCAAATCAAGTGGCGGTGCCTTCTGTAAGGCAAATAGATTTCCGTGGCTTTGATGAGGATTTAAGCCTCCAGTTCAAGTCCCCAGCTCAATC
This sequence comes from Ariolimax columbianus, assembly GCA_036924085.1. Classification (NCBI taxonomy): domain Eukaryota; kingdom Metazoa; phylum Mollusca; class Gastropoda; order Stylommatophora; family Arionidae; genus Ariolimax; species Ariolimax columbianus. The sequence goes on along the minus strand of JAVGWX010000001.1, from coordinate 137,958,462 downwards.
ATTCATCTCAAACCTTCAGCTCGTCTCCAGAGCAAGCATTCAGCACAAGCCCCCCCCCCCCCCCTTGAGTTTAGCCTTCAGCTCGTCTCTAGAGCAAGCCTCCAGCACAAGCCCCCCCCCCCCCCCTTGAGTTTAGCCTTCAGCTCGGCTCCAGAGCAAGCCTCCAGCACAAGCCCCTGAGTTTAGCCTTCAGCTCGGCTCCAGAGCAAGCCTCCAGCACGTCCCCCCCCCCCTTGAGTTTAGCCTTCAGCTCGGCTCCAGAGCAAGCCTCCAGCACAAGCCCCTGAGTTAAGCCTTTAGCTTAATCCTCCAGTCCAATCCTCTAGATCAAGCCTCCAGCTCAAGTCTTCAGCTCGTCTCTAGCTCAAGCCTTTAGCTGAAGCCATCAGTTCAAGCCTCCAGCTGAAACCACCAGTTCAAGCCTTCAGTCCAAGCCTTCAGTTCACGCCTCCAACTCTAGCCTCCAGTTCTAGTCTACATCTCCAACCTCTAGCCTTTGGAGTAGTTTGTATATGGATGTTCTGCTCACGACGATGTGCATGAAAACCTCGGTGAAGCATAAGACTTGAAGGAACATGTAGTCTGTAGCATCTAAACTGCACAGTCACGTTCCTTTATTCCTCAGTTGCATAATTCCTACAGGTAGATCCAAGTATAGTTAAGTAAAGTACAGTACAGTACAGTATAGTATAGTTTGGTGCAACCTTTCTGTTCTTTGTTACCAAGGATATGTAGCACATGGTGAGATGTCGAGACGCATCATTTTTGCCAGACGCTTTTGTTGTAGTGAAACAAATACATGTGTTATTTATTTATTTTTTGATTGCGCATTTGTCGCTGCTGTTTTTAAGATTTATTTTTCACATGTGTGCTTACTCGCCACGTCAGTCCTCGATTACCTAACGCAGATAATGCAAACAAATCACCGACAACACCAATTATTACATCACATTCAGTGTTTGTTTGATATTTACAAATTAAATTATTTCAACTTATTTCGTTGTTTTCGCTTGGTTTGTTCTTGCTTGTTCAGTCTTTAATAAAGTTTATTTAGGCAGAAACGTTGGCATTGTTTCTTGTTCTTCTTGCACTCCAGTTGTTTTTTTTTGTCCTTCTTGTACTCCAGCTGGAGTATTGGGCCACCACTATAGTTGGCTTTCTTTACGAAACCTACGCCATAGCAGTTTGCGTGCTCCTGTAGTGGTGGTTTCTCTTGCAATTTGTGTTACATAAATAGATTGTTAGCCCAATAAACCACTTTCTTTTGTCTAATTTTACAACATTCATGGAGGTGCAGTGGTTCTATTATGTCCTTCCTCGTCGCTTGCTACATTAAAAAGCACTAAACATCGCTAATATTGTGTCAGGCTTCATTCTTCCCTAGAGTGGGAAAGAAGGATGGCAGAGTTTGAGTGAACTACTAACATGGAAGCTTTGAACCGTCAATGTCTTGTGTGGGTCTACTGTCTGAGCTATGCCGGAGATGATGTACAGAAAAAGCTGATATATTAGCCTCAGATGAGGTCATAATGGGAACATAGTATATGTTTATGGATGAAGGTCAGGTATATCAATTACTCAAAGACCATGCTGTTGGATAATGATTCTGCAATCCACGAATCAGATAGACAGAGACATCAGGAGTTTGGAAACTCAGATTGATCAGGAAGGGGCGCCCGAGATGAACAATTAGATGTGTACATACATCGAGCTAGGAGAACCAGCATGAATCCCACTCTTCGCTAGCAGCTGTAAGAGTTTCCTAATTATTGATCTTCCCATTGTGGACATTTTTTTAATCTCTTTAATATGACACAACATAACACTATAATATTAACATTCTGTGATTATCCTTAACATAACAACATAACATTGACTTCTGCGATTTTCCTGAACACAGCATTACTATTATGTGAACCTTCCTAACATAACAACATAACATTATAATTATGTGATTGTCTCTAACAAAACAACATGTCATTAACATTCCGTGATTTTCCCTAACACAACAACATAACATCGACGCTGTCATTCACCTTAACATACCAACATAATAGCAACACTATATTTCTCCTATACAATTCAAAACAAAACAATAACACTCTGAAGTGCCCGAGTGAAAGAGTTGTAAGACCGCGTGGCTATGAAGACAAACGTGACGTAGTCCGTTGTGTAGTCACGAATTAGTCCAGCGCATTCAGCAAAAAAAAAAAAAAAAAAAAAAAAAAAAAAAAATGTGTTTGACACTGGTATAATCAGTAAAGTCAACGCAACGAGGAAAAGAACTTCTCGCCACCACCTTATAAAAATCAAATCAGTGTACAATCAAGTGGCAAACACTTCATCCCAAACGACGTTAAAGCTACAGATTTTAAAAGTGAAGCAAAAGCAGTTTTAGAAAAAGCAACAACGTGTATGGCATGAGTTCCGTCTATGGGAGTGTTTGAACACTCACGAATGTGCTTATAGATAGAGCTATTGGGCTTGATTTGGTCCTACCTTGTGAGTTGATATTTCCCTGCTTGCACGATAGTCGGTCAACGTTGCAGGTAGCTAACATACGGATACATGTTGGTATGTGTATTATTATAACAATGTTCGTGTACAAACATGCTCACTCATACACGTAATTGCAGCAGCAAATAAGCTCTTCTCCCTGATCGATATATTTGTTATGGTCACTTTGATTGAGTGGATAAACATAAAGATAATTCAAGGCGGAAAAGAATTAGCGTGTAGGCACATTGACAATAGCAATGGCAGATGTTGAGCCTGTAAGAGTCTATACGGACTAGTCAATATACAGAGAATGGACTGACACAGACAGAAGAGAGACACAACAATAGACAAGCGGGTACACGTGCAGGAACACATTCATGAACTCAGGAAAACAGCATGCATGAAGTCAAACAGACAGTAGAGAGACACACATGCAAGGACACATTCATCAACTCAGGTAAGCAGCAGACATGAAGTCAGACAGACATACAAACAGGCAGACAGATGGGTGTATCAACAGACAGATATATGGTTGTACAGACAAACAGACAAATGAACGACATAAACATTTTCTTTTCTTGCAGTAACCAAGAACTGTAGTTGGAAATAACTTCACTGGCTCCTATCCCCCAATCTCTTATCTAACTACCAATGTGTGCATAAAAAGTGGTATTTGTGTAATCAAATAACATCAAATAAGCGTTGTTTTCCTTGCCAACTAAGCTAGCCTCTAAATTTCTCAAGTTTCTAGGAAAACACACGAGTTTGAAGCACTTGACATACCCGCCTATAGATAAACACACACAGAGAAAGACATTTTACGTGAGACATCGACACATGAAGAGGTAGCAGATTATCTAAAATTTGAAGACTAGTATTTGAATTCAGTCTTATTTAAACGTTTACATGTCTATGGAAGACTTCAGACCTGAGCATAATATGTCTTCACTTCGACAAGGCTTGATATCTTCTTCTTCTTCTGCGTACACAGTCAGACAGTAACCATTATTTTTTCGAAAAAAAGCGGCGGTCATCCTGAGACTCTCGCCACTACCATAGAGCTTGTCTTGCAGTTCCACTGGCAATGGCCACATCTGCTCTCTCTGATCCCCGTATGTCGGGCAGTTCTGCAGCAGATGTTCAGTGGTCATTTTACCAGTACCGCACGGGCATTCGTCGGTACACCCTATCTTCAATTTGTTGAATAGGTGGTACCTCAGTCTATTGTGGCCAGTGCGAAGTCTGAAGACAACGACCTGCTCTCTTCGGTTCAACTGGTAATAGGCATCGTTTTTGGTGTAACCAGTATGTTCGGTTTCCCATTTGGTAATGTACCTGGCTTTGATAAGCCGTTTTGACTCTTCGTACGTCATACTGGTATCTGTTTGTGGTAGCCTTGCACCTTCTTTTGCCAGTCTGTCTGCCTCCTCGTTGCCTTGGATGTTGCAGTGTGACGGAACCCACTGTACCACTACCCTTTTTGGTGCGGACAGCTGGCACAGTTTGCAGAGTGCTGCTCTTAAGTCATTAAGCTCAGTGTTTTTCTGGCTTTTTAGCGCTGTGACTACGGCGAGAGCATCTGTCAGCAAGACTATGTGGCTCTCATTTTCACTGTGTGTTGCCATTTCTTCCACTGCTGCCCTCAGTGCCTCTGCCTCCGCTCTGAAATTGCTTGTGTACTTACCAGTAGCGAATGACAGTGTTATTTTTCTGCCATTTGGTAGGTTCAGGAATGCTCCTGCCCCTCCGTTCTGTGTAGTGTCTGTTACAGAACCGTCGGTGTATGCATGGGTCCAGTCCATGCTTGGGTAGCTTTTCGTTATGAAGCTTAGGGTAGTGTCTCTCCTTTCTTTTTCGGTCTGGCAGTTTTTGTTTGCAATACCTGGTATATTTTCTACCACCTCTGGAAATATATCCTGCCTCCAAGTAGGTTTTCGTACAGTAGTGATGGGTTTTGGTGTTGTTAGTGCGTTTATGGGATCTTCGTGCATCTTTGCTTTGGCTATTTCTGCAAAGTTTCTCCGCTTTAGTTTCCCAGTTCCCAAATTGTTTAGCCTCTGGTACATTGGATGGTCCGTCAGTCTTCGGAGTTTCTCTGACTGCAGCTGGGCTCTGCAGTCTCTTCTGTCGGTCATGGATTGCAGTTTTGTAATCTTTTCAAGTTCTACAATTGGCGTTGACTTCATGCCACCTGTTATGATTCTCATGGCTTGGTTTTGAAGTTTGTTAACTTTATCGAAGTTCGCTGTTGTCCATGCCGCGATGCCATACTCGAGAACTGGTCTCACTCTTCCAGTGTACAGTTTCTTTAGTATGCCTTCGTCTGCTCCCCAGCTTGTGCCAGCAAGTTTCCTCATGATCGCCATTCTTTCTCTGGCTTTCATTCGGTTTCTCTCAATCTGACTTTTCCATGTCATGCGCCGATCAAATGTGACTCCCAGATAGGTTGGGTTGTCGTTTGGCTGCAGGATTTTGCCATTTAGGCTTAATTTGGTACTTTGGGGTTTTAATGAGAGCGAGAATATTGTGCACGTGGTTTTCTCCTCGTTTATTTTGACCAGCCATGAGTTCGCCCACTCTTCCAGCGATGTTAGGGCCGTTTGCATCCGATTTCTTGCTATGGTGAGATTCTTTTCAGAGGTCCACATAGCCAGATCGTCTGCAAACATTGAGCTATGGACTCTTCTTGGTATATTCTCTGTAATATCGTTTATATATACCAGGAAGAGTGTGGGTGACAGTACTCCCCCTTGGGGTACTCCCTGCTCGAGTGTCACCTTTTTGCTCATCTGCCCTTGTACTTGGACTCTGGCCGTTCTTTGTTTGAGGTAGTGGTTGATCCACTTGTACATCTTCCCACAAACATCACTTCTTCTTAGCTTGACTCTAAGTCCATCCTTCCAGACTTTGTCAAATGCCTTTTCCAGATCCACCCAAACAGCTACTGTGTGTTTCTGTGCCTGGTAGGCATCTTCTATCTCCTGGGCTATGAGGATGACCTGGTCCTCAGTGGATCTGTGCTGTCTAAAGCCGGCTTGCTGTGGAATTAGTATTCGTTTTTCTTCCAGATGCCACATCAGTCTGGTGTTTATCATCCGTTCCATCAGCTTGCCGACACAGCTCAGTAGGCTTATGGGCCTGTACCATTCGGATCTGTTTTGTCCTTTCCTGTTTTTGGTACTGGTACCAGTATTGCATCTTTCCATGCCTGGGGTACAATACCCCTTTTCCAGCTTTGGTTCAGGACTGATAGTAGTTTTTTCTTCGCTGTTTGGCCCAGCCCCATCAGCATTTCGTTTGTTATCCCGTCTTTTCCGGGAGATTTCCTTCTCTTTAGTGTTCTCATAGCCTCTTCCATTTCGCGCATTGTTAGTTTGGCCATCATGTGCTCTTCAGGAGCCGTATTTATGTTTTCGTGCCCCTTTAGCTCTTCGCTAATGTTTGTATGCTTATCTGCAGGGACCTCGATGTGGTTTGCTCTGGCATAGTGATCGACAAAGGCGTTTGCGGCTTTCTTACCTGTGATCAAGTTCTCGCCTTGCTTGATAGTAATTTGTTTATTTGACGGGGTTTCGTCGTTCATGGCTCTGACTAGCTTCCATAGCTTGTTCCCTTCTTTGTCCAGGTTTAAACTTTCCGTTTTATTTTTCCAACTTTCTCTTGCTGTTTGCTTGAGAGTGTGTTTGTACTTCGCCGCGGCGGCTTTGAGGGCGATGTTTGCCTCCACGGATTTCTCTCGTTCTGCCATGTTCCTAGCATTTGTTACTGCATCTTCCACTTTCTGTAACTCATCATTCCAGTAGGGCTTATAGTTTTTCCTAGCTCCTCTTGGGATGGTTTCAGTGGCGGCTTGCATTATTGCCTTGCTTAGGCTCTCTACCATGGGCTTCATTTTGGTGTTTCGTGTGTTGATGGTTTCACACAGCCCATCTGTCAGGATTGCAAATCTGTCCCAGTCGGCTCGTTTGTAATTCCAACGTGGGAGCGGTTTTGTTTCCTGTGGGCCTACTTCCATGTCAATGGTTAGCCTGATCGGCCTGTGGTCGCTACCTGCCGGTTGGTTTAGCACCTGGCGGTCTATTTTATAGTGTATGTCCTGTGTGGAGAAGGCCAAATCTGGAGTCGAGGTGGTATGCCATGTTCTTGAATAGAAGCTAGGGCTATCCTCCGGCCTATTGATTAGGGAGAGATTTGCATCTATCTCCCAATCTTCCACTTCGTCACCTCTGCTGTCTGTGTCAGAGTATCCCCATCTCTCCGAGTGGCTGTTGAAATCTCCAACCACTATGCAGTTGGAGTCTCTGACCTCCATACTCGAGAGCGATAGGTCTCTGTTTGGTGGAAGGCATGATATGATATGTTAGAAACTTTAGTATATTAAGCCACAACTTTGTGAGATGGGGTTAACAGTTCCTTCCTCGCTGTATGCCTATTCCGTACCTAAGCCAGGTTACCATAAACAGCTGGGTTGACTGAAGAGTATCGGTTGTGAGAGCTGAACCTCCTACTTTGAGAGTGCTCTACCACCACACAAACCAAGTCATGAAGTGAAATGTGCACGTAATCGTGCTGTTTGGGGTGGGTATGATATTGGTCAGGTAAATCAGAGAATGTGCTGGTCTTATGCCGAGACAGGTTGGTAGAGAACACAGGATACAAATTGGTAGAGAACATATAAAACACGTATGTGGAGAACATTTTACACACGTATGTGGTGTGTTATGGGTCAATTCACAATATGAAAATGATTATAAACATATGTAAAAAGCGTCACTGTTGTTGTTATTGTTGTTGCCTGCATGCGCACGTGTGTGCGTGCGCGCGCGTGTGTGTCTGTGTGAATATATATATATATATATATATATATATATATATATATATATATATATATATATATATCATGAGAAGACGTAAATTATTGTAAATAAATTTGACAAGAAACAAGAACTGACGAAAAAGATATAGTATGCGATAAAATCAGAATGTACTAGACAGTTTAGCATCTTGATTGGGTAGTAATGTCATCAAAAGAATTTATTAACATTAGCTAGAGTAAATTGAGGAGAGACATAATCGCCTACACCTGTCAGCAGGATCTTTCAGAAGAAAAAGAACATCTGTATGAAAGTTATCCGATTTTCTTAGAAACCTCAAGGAAGCAGTCGAACCATTCTTTCCGTTAGCCCTGGCGTTCATCCTAGACCCGACTGCAGGCAAGGGAGATGACGTGTTTGGAGAATCAACATCTATCAAACGAGCCAGTACAAATGTTAAAGAGACCTCACTTACTTGGAACATCTGTTATTTGGATCGGGATTTTGAAATAGCTGGTACAATAAATTACCAGAACCTGTCTTGTTTCCATACCTTCAAAGTTTGAACAGGTGAGGAATGAACTTCTGAATTTATGTACGAGTATACACACGTTCACATACAAATTTATATATCAAAAAGCAATAGGCCTCCATGTGAAACTAGTGACTAGACATCTGTTTCATAATAAACTATTTACCCAAAGTAAAAAAGAATATTTATATTTTCGTATCCGTCATTAAGACAATAATCAGCCGTTTTTTTATATTTTTGTTTAGGGACATCTAGTAAGCAGGATACGAAATACATAGCAAATAACTTTTCAGAGTAAATGGGCAGTCAGAAGAGAAAGGGGGGGGGGCAATCAGAAGAGAAAGGGGTAGACAGAGAGAGAAAGAGAGAGAGAGAGAGAGAGAGCGAGAGAGAGAGAGAGAAAAAGAGACACGTAGATAAAGAAAAAGAAGAACAAATTTAAGAGTGCGTACTTTGGACTTGTAATCTCCCAAGGAGAACTGGAGAAGTTCTTGTAAGAAAGGAGGGCTGAGGACACATTAAGGTGATGATACTCTTTGTTAATATGTCAGAATACATCGAGAAAGGACTGGTATTTTTGGTGTTCAAATGGTCTTATTAATAAGAACATTGGATTGCACTCTGCTTCTGACACCTGGGAAAACAAGCTAATCTCTGTTGCGTTCCTCTAGCTTATAAGAAGCAAAATTTCGCTGAAATTCAGAAGTCTACTCACATTCTGCAGACGAATTGTCTCAGATAGTGGTAGTGTACAATGCCGCCAGTTATCACGTGATAATATTGTTTGATTAGCAGCTGGATAGTGTACTCTCAGATTAACGTATACATATTATTTGATCTCACTGGAAAGAAAAAGAAATCCGTTAATTATTTTCACATTTTAAACTATCATAGTTACACCCTAATGTGGCTAGTGTTCTGTTAAACAAATATTAAATAGGAAGATGGCGTTTGAGAAGATAAATGACAGAAGCCATCTTTAAACACAACAAATATATAAACCAGAACATTAATGTAATTAATCAGACTAAACTATCATAATATAAGTATTAGTCATGACGACAAAAACGCATGAACTGAGACTAAAAACCACCTCCAACAAACAGAAGATAAATCAGATCTGAAGGGCACGTCCAGTCTGAGTTTGTGGGTAAACATTACGTTCTGGAAGCGTAGGCCTTAGGCCATCACCTTGTAATGGAATATGAACATGCCGATCAGACAACTGAGTATAAGGGAGAGAAGGGGTGGTGGTTGGGGAGAGACAGAGATTTAGAAAAAGACGTAAAGTTGTGACTTTTTAACTAGGAAGATGGATGGAACGAAAACACGAACCAGCATTAATCTCAGAAGTAAACATGGGGATTCACCCTAGTGGTATCTGGAAAGAAATAACGGACCATATAATTTTTCAACCACATTGTAACAGAGGAATAAAGGGGTTGTGGATGGGGTTTGCAGTCTAAACCTATAAAACAAATTGTTTCAGAAACTATCTCTGGAAAAGCTTATACAAGTGCGCTGATACATGTTCCTTGGAATGGTCAGCAGTATTGGTTTATCTATGCTTCGTGAGGAGTAAATCATGATTTGTCGACGTAGTCACCATTGCGTTCAATACAAGTTCAACAGCGTCTATAAAGTGTATGGATTCCTGTAGAAACAAATTCTCTTGGCCCACCTACTGTACCTCTTCATCAGACCTGCAAATATGTCCTCCCAATGTCTCTTTTAGTCGTTGAAAAAGTGGAAATCACGTCGGGATGGTGAGTACGGCGGGTGTGATAGACACTGAAAGTGGAGGTCCTCGATGGTTGCAGCCGTTTCACGAGCAGTACGGGGTGGAACATCGTCATATTGCAAAAGGACACCTTTACTCAGCAGTCCATGTCGTTTATATTTAATTGCAGGTCTAAGATATTTCCCGAGAAGATCTGTATACGTTGCACTGGTGAAAGTGGTTTCCCCTGGGCATGTAGTGCTCTAAAATATCGCCTCGTTCATCACAAAAGAGTCAGCAAAATGTACCATGCAGATTGCTGCTTGCAAAACTTGTTCAGTTTAGGTAAGGATAGATGGAACTATTTTTTTATCGTTCAATTCTTTTCAGGCTCGTGGTAGTGAACCAGGTTTCATCTCTAGTAACAATTCTTGCTAGGAAACCATCACCTTCTGCTTCAAATCGTCACAAAAGTTCCTGATAGGCATCAACGTGTCGTTGTTTCAATTCTGGAGAAACCTGCCGTGGCAGCCATCTTTCAGATACTTTGTGGTACTGTAGCACATCATGGATTATGGGGAGTGCTGAACCTTGACTGATGTCCAGATGTGCGGCAATTTCATTCACAGTCAATTGGCGACTTTCCTTTACGAGGCGATCAATGGCTGAAAACAACTGTCTGGTCACTACTCGGTGTGCCTGAGCTGGTCGTGAACAGTGTGTCACAGAACTCACGACGTTTTTGCAACTTCCTACTTCACTTATACACTTGCTAGAGTATAAGGCATATATTACCGCACTGGACCATCATTCGTCGATGAATTTCTAAAGGTTTCCGTTCGATGCTAAAACAAAACCGGATAACAACGCTGTTCCTCTTGTGTGCATGTCAATAGTTGGGCGGCCATATTTTAACTGCAATTATGACGTTAATTATGTTCTCTGCACCGTCATGGCACGTGCAGAATACTCTTTATATCCTTAGAAACCATCTTAACAAGTTACAATACAAAGGCCTTACCAAGTTACAATACAAAGGCCTTAACAAGTTACAATACAAAGGCCTTAACAAGTTACAATTCGAATGCCTTAACAAGTTACAATACAAGGGCCTTAACACGTTACAATACAAAGGCCTTAACAAGTTACAATACAAAGGCCTTAACAAGTTACACAACAAAGGCATGGTTTTTCTAATTTTTATCCCACTTTTAAGCCTTTCATCTGATACCCGATCGTGGAAATTGTAGAAGAATATTAGTCTTACATTAGCTTCAAGGCAAAATCCACAGATTTAAAATATAAACATAGCAGAATGGGATTAGTGTACGCACACGCACATGCACACACACACAGAAACACAGACACACATGTTGTTATGGAGACAAATGGAATGATCGGACATGAAATCGAGAAATTTACAAATATTCTCACGGCAGTTAAAATTATAAGCAATCAGTTCATGCGTATCAAAGTAAGTTTAGGGGGAAACATCAGATATATTGTCATGTATCACATAATAATTGTAGAACATAACCAGAAATAATGGTGTGTGTATCATGGTAAGAGCATTAAAAAAATAATCGGAACACATTTTACATATACCATGGTAAGTTATGAAACCAAATAAGTTAAGATTATCGGAATTCAATATTGCATTGTCTTTGCCTGGACAAAAGAAGACATTGAAAATATATCAACCATGCACGTACTAGAGAGATTAAAGAAAATCTAGTGACAGAAGAAATGATTCAGGACAAAATAAACAAATTGCGTCAAATTGTATGTATAGTCGCAAATGTTGTCATAGCCAGAAGTGGGTGATAGGAAGAGCTCTTAATTCAGCTGTAATGTTCGGACGACACTGGCACAGCATGCGGTCTACTAGACGTAAGACTAGTTCCCTATAACACGCCAAGATGTAGGACTAGTTCCCTATAACACGACAAGAAGTAGGACTAGTTCCCTATAACACGAGAAGACGTAGGACTAGTTCCCTATAACACGAGAAGACGTAGGACTAGTTCCCTATAACACGAGAAGATGTAGGACTAGTTCCCTATAACACGAGAACGTGCGATAGAGTATCTGACCAACTAAAACCAGAATGGTATGGTAGATAAAACATTGAAATCATGTGAGGAAATTCATCTAGGCAAACTAAAACAGCGAACTTCCTGCTGCCTTATAGGAAGCCTTGTGAAAGACAAAGTCTAGAGGGTGTTAAACCCAAACGAGAGACCAGACAAAAGTAGATGTGGGTCAATGTCCCACATATGGCAGAACAACTGTAACATGCAGTAAGACGTAACTCATTCTTAAATAAAAACAAATAAACACAAAGTTCTTTTCCAACTTAATAATATCTGCAGCAAGGACCTCAATATACATATACAAATGTGGTCTTGCTTTAAAATTTAGCGAAGTCTTCGTTTGTGAGGTTTGTTCATTTAAATAACGTTTCACTGGTGACGGAGTTCCTAGTAAACACATTAACCCTCTAATTCCCGTTGGTGTCAGTGCAAATATGTTACCAAATGAGTGAAATAGTCTCTCTGGGGCTGACAACGGAAGTCACTAACGAAGTATCTTAACCACAAACTGGAAGACAAGTAGTCTGGAGAAAGGTGCAAACGAAGCGAGACTCAAGTCTCGTACAAACATAGCGCTGTCTAGCGCAAATATTTGTCCAGAAGGTTATTTGAAAGTTGAATATGGCTGAAATTCAGACCTAAACTAAACAATGTTTGTTGATGAGAGGATATAGCTACATTTTACATTAGCCTAAAAAAGGTGTTTACTGATGTCACGATTTTGCAAATTTCATATTAGAATAAGAAAGTGTTTACTGATTTGAATGACATCTTTGTTCCATTTCACATTAGAATAAGAAAGTGTGTACTGATGTTACAACTTTCCTACATTTCACATTAGGCTTAGAAAGTGTTTGCTGATGTGACAACTTTGCTACATTTCACATTAGACTAACCAATGTTTGATCATGTGACGACTTTGCTACATTAACATTAGACGAATAGTGACTTCATTTAAAAAAAAAATATTTATGTGAAGTTTTTCTCAAGTATTGCAACATCTATGTACTGGACTGTTGAAGTTCCTAAGTTTAAACTATACAGACTGATCAGCAATGACAGATGCAAAGAAATAGAGAACGAGGCATGTACACTGAATTATTTTTAAACAAAATGGAGCCATCATTATCTTAGTGGCCCCCGCACCATTCTCAAAAAGACATTAGAGTTGAAGCAGAAGTTTAAAGAATATTTGTAATTGTTATTGTGAAAATCTAAGACCGTGCTCAGGACAAGATAGTGTTCCCTACATATTTATATAAGTCATAATAGCTCTCAAAAATCATAAAAAAACAACGAATTAATGAAACACTTTAAGAAAATAGTCTTATATTCAAGAAAGTGATAAACTAGTTTATTTTTGCTCACTACATGATACACAAAATCAGGAAAATAGATCATAGACAAGGAAAACACAATGAAACAGACTTGCATGTTCTTCGTGGATGTAATACATGAAATGTATGTTGGCAAGAGAGATCACATCTTGTCAGGTTTTGAGGAAATAAATATGATTATTTGAGAGTGTACTGCAAAAAACGTAGGAACATAAACTGTATTAAAAATATTTAAACATTAATAGTCACCAGCGGTATTCAGTTTTATTTTCATTTTCAGATATTCCACTGGCATTTCACACGAGACTAACACGTTTCTTTCTATTCTACAAACAATCTGAATATATGTATTGAATAGAAAACAAAGACGGCTTAGCGTCTCTAGGATACAAGTTAACACACACATTGTGAATTGTATTATGATGAAATTATTGTTTACCCCATGAAATCACTAAGTTCAAAACACGAAAATATAGCAAATAATATACCCGTTGTGACAGGTCAGGAATGCCCTATGAGACGACAAAGTTATGTTAGACATGGGGCCTGCTATTCCGTTGGTGAAATACGCCATCCGAATAGCAACAGGTGCGAACAAGTACAAACATATTTCGAACATCCAAAATGGTAAAAATGAGCGAAGAATGGAAATGATTGGAGGATATGACTTGTATTTGTTGAAGACATTAAACACAGAGAGCGGGCAGGTCTGGATTAATTATATTAGTTATAAAGACCAGTGGCAAGTACCACTTGATTGACTAAATTAGTTGTAACGACTAGTGGATATTACCAGGTGTCAAACGATTGACTAAATTAGTTGAAACGATTAGCGCATATTAGCAAGTACTACTTGGACTAAATTAGTTGTAACGACTAGGGGATATTACTAGGTGTCAAACGATTGACTAAATTAGTTGTAACGACTAGTGGATATTACCAGGTGCCAAACGATTGACTAAATTAGTTGTAACGACTAGTGGATATTACCAGGTGTCAAACGATTGACTAAATTAGTTGTAACGACTAGTGGATATTACCAGGTGTCAACCGATTGACTAAATTAGTTGTAACGACTAGTGGATATTACCAGGTGTCAAGCGATTGACTAAATTAGTTGTAACGACAAGTGGATATTACCAGGTGTCAAACGATTGACTAAATTAGTTGTAACGATTAGCGCATATTAGCAAGTACCACTTGGACTAAATTAGTTGTAACTACTAGTGGATATTACAATCAGATACCTTTATTGATTGAATTCGCTGTAAAATGCGACTAATAAATATTACAATTATGTATCGTTGATTGATGCCAATAGTTGTAATGACTAGTCGGCATAAACATGTATCCAGTTTTAAGCCAGATTATGTTTCACAAATGTTTTAGTTTCCAAGATAAGATTAACCGAAGAAGATTTTCAACTCTGATTCTGTATGTTCATGATGAGATCTCCGTGCAAAATTAAGTCATTTTCTGCCGATTGCTCAAACATAAAGCGTGAACTACCTGGTATTTTTAAAAGTTCACACCTGTTCAAGCCGTTATCTCTTCAACACCTGCCAAACGTGTGACCTTCTCGGTATGTTTCTGTAACGATTCAAGGCGGTTGCTTTCTGTGCGAATATTTCTCAAGCACAGATTGAAAAGTTACATTGAAACATAGTTTGTTGAATCAACATTTTAGCGGGCTCATAACCCATGTAGCAGTCCGCCTGCTCAGCAATATACCGTGCAGTGAACCTTCTGGAAATTCTAGAATTTTCTAGCACTAAACCTCGCAGGAAACGTCATGGCAATCCTAGCATTGGACACCCTAAACCTCGCAGGAAACCTGCTGAGAATTCCAGCATTTTCCAACAGTGAACGTCGAAGTGAACTTCCTGACAATCCTAGCATTGGTCAGCACTAAACCTCGAAGTGAACCTGCTGACAATCCTAGTATCTTCCAGCACTAAACCTCGGAGGGAACCTGCTGACAATCCTAGTATTTTCCAGCACTAAACCTCGGAGGGAACCTGCTGACAATCCTAGTATCTTCCAGCACTAAACCTCGGAGGGAACCTGCTGACAATCCTAGCATCTTCCAGCACTAAACATCGGAGGGAACCTGCTGACAATCCTAGCATTGGCCAGCGCTAAACCTCAGAGGGAACCTACAAAGAAACCTAACAGTGGAATCCCTATAAAAAGGTACGCCTGTTTCAGTAAGGTCTAGAATGTAAGAAGAACCACTACTACTCTTTAATGGAGAACATTCTTCAAGATTGAAGGTCTCAGTAAGAGTACCTTTGGACTATAGAGCACTGCAACACTATACAATAAATAAAGAAAAGACGAGGAAACGATTGGGAAGTAAAAGAAGGTGAAGATAAGAGGAGGAAGAGATTGGGAAGTAAGAGAAGGCGAAGAGGAGGAGATTGGGAAGTAAGAGAAGGCGAAGAGAAGAGGAGGATGAGATTGGGAAGTAAGAGAAGGCGAAAAGAAGAGGAGGAGGAGATTGGGAAGTAAGAGAAGGCGAAGAGAAGAGGAGGAAGAGATTGGGAAGTAAGAGAAGGCGAAGAGAAGAGGAGGAAGAGATTGGGAAGTAAGAGAAGGCGAAGAGAAGAGGAGGAAGAGATTGGGAAGTAAGAGAAGGCGAAGAGAAGAGGAGGAGGAGATTGGGAAGTAAGAGAAGGCGAAGAGAAGAGGAGGAAGAGATTGGGAAGTAAGAGAAGGCGAAGAGAAGAGGAGGAAGAGATTGTGAAGTAAGAGAAGGCGAAGAGAAGAGGAGGAAGAGATTGGGAAGTAAGAGAAGGCGAAGAGAAGAGGAGGAAGAGATTGGGAAGTAAGAGAAGGCGAAGAGAAGAGGAGGAGGATGAGATTGGGAAGTAAGAGAAGGCGAAGAGAAGAGGAGGAGGAGGAGATTGGGAAGTAAGAGAAGGCGAAGAGAAGAGGAGGAGGATGAGATTGGGAAGTAAGAGAAGACGAGGAGAAGAGGAGGAGGATGAGATTGGGAAGTAAGAGAAGACGAGGAGAAGAGGAGGAGGATGAGATTGGGAAGTAAGAGAAGGCGAAGAGAAGAGGAGGAGGAGATTGGGAAGTAAGAGAAGACGAGGAGAAGATTGGGAAGTAAGAGAAAAAACAAACAATTGAAATGTCGTGTTCTACTCTTCCGTGACGGTTGCTCTTAACCCGATAGCCATGTGGATAAGACTTGAGATCCGCGTACCAAGTGGGTGGGGTCCACTGAGTGTCCAACACCCAAATGACTAAAACTTATGCTCAATGGTGGAACAACTTCTGAGCAATAGATTGCTCGCTGTTGCACTGCTATGCCTTGAGTTTCCTTTCACTTCTATATTGCTATATTATTTAAGTTTTTGTATTTATTACTTTTTTATTGGCTCTACACTTCAATTATATTGGTAAATTTTCTTCACAGATTCATTGACAAGTAGAGGCTCAAGAGTGTGAGAAAAAGGTAAGCAGGAAACAACAATGACATTGTATTGATGAAGTGAGATCAAGTAAGAATAATTGGTCACGGTCTTAAACTGTTCAACGAAGAGGGTAATTATTCGCATTATTATCAATTAATAATTTCACAGAATTTGAAACATATACACACATTAAAAAAGGAAAAAACAATAACAATATAGGAAGGTGCTGTGCAATTCAAACTTAAAAAGAACCCAAAATAATCAGACATTAGAGCCCTTTAAAAATAACATTCGAGAATTTTTTTTAAATTCCGAGGTAAGAGAATTTTACAGCATTTGATGTGTGATGGCGTCATAATCCGGAAGGAACTGCAAGTCAATTTGAAGGTCATAGAAACATATTCAGATCTCTGGGGCAATTTGAAAACCTGGACATGGTGTTTCGAAGAAATAATTCCAACCGGTAACATAATCATTTCTTTTCGCAGTGATCCTTGCGCTAGTTTTGAGAAAGTGGACGGCTAGACAGTTTTATGTTTTGTTCCATCTCTTCATGTTATCCACCCACTTAAAACGTTGTCTGCCTCTTGAACGACTGCCTTCTACCCTAACCTCTAGTAGAGTCTTCATAAATTAGGTATGTTTTATTATATGACCAAAACAACATAATTGACTAACCCTTATTTCGTTCATTAATTCTCTTTTCATCCCCAACGTTTCCAATACCTCAATATTTGTTTTCTTCTCTTTCCAAGAAATGCCACCAAATCTTCTATATACTCACATTTCAGAGACTTTAATACCTTTTCCAATTTGTTATTCATTGTCTATGTTTCTGCGCCATAAAGTAGTGACGAGTATACATAACACCTGACAATTCTTATTTTCAAATTATGATTTATCTGTTTGTATGTCAGTATATGTCGCATGTTGCTGAATACCATCTTGGCCATACATATTCTCTTTCTGATTTCTTTTTCACAGCTGCTTTCTTCCGTTATTATATGACCTAGATAGGAGAAACTCTGTACCTGTTCCAATAGTTGATCTCTTGATTTATTTATGTTTTAGTGCATGTCTAAATATTTCATTTCTGTAATTGTGTTTTACTACATTGCCATTTTCGATTGTATTTGTTATCGTATCTTATTATCTGCTGATCTGTGTTACCACAAGAGTGAGACCAGTTCTCGAGTATGCAGCATGGACAACAGCAGCAAAGGCGAACTTTGACAAAATTAGCAAACTTCAAAGCCAAGCCATGAGAGTTATAACAGGAGGCATGAAGTCAACGCCAATTGTAGAACTTGAAAAGATTACAAATCTGCAATCCATAACCGACAGAAGAGACTGCAGAGTCCAGCAGCAAGCAGAGAAACTCAGAAGACCATCCAATGCATCAGAGACTAAATAGATTTGGAAATGGGAAACTAAAGCGGAGAAACTTTGCAGAAATAGCCAAAGCAAAGATGAGCAAAGACCCTATGAACACCGTAACAATACCAAAGCACATCCCTATTGTACGCAAACCTACCTGGAAGCAGCATATCATTCCGGAGGTGGTAGAAAATATACCTGGTATTGGAAACAAGAATAGCCAGACTGAAAAAGAAAGAAGAGACGTAACCCTGAGTTACATAACGGAAAACTACCCAAGCATGGATTGGACCCATACATACAACGACGGCTCTGTAACAAACACAACACAGAACGGAGGGGTAGGGTTATTCCTGAGCCTACCAAATGGTAGAAAAATAACACTGTCAGTGGCAACTGGAAAATTCTCAAGCAATTTCAGAGCGGAGGCAGAGGCACTGACGGCCGCAGTAGAAGCAATGCTGACAGACGAAAGCAATGAAAGCCAGATAGTCCTGTTTACAGATGCCCTGACCGTAGTCACAGCACTAAAAAGCCAGAAAAATACTGAACTAAATGATTTATGAGCAGTACTCTGTCAACTATGCCAGCAGTTCGCACCAAAAAGAGTAGTGGTACAGTGGGTTCCATCCCACTGTAACATCCAAGGCAACGAGGAGGCAGACAGACTGGCAAAAGAAGGTGCAAGACCACCACAACCAGATTCTAGTGTGACCTACGAAGAGTCCAAAAGGCTTATTAGGGCCAGATAAATGGCCAAATGGGAAACAGAACATACTGGCTACACAAAAAATGATGCCTATTACCAGTTGAACAGAAGAGAACAGGTCATGGTCTTCAGACTCCACACAGGCCACAACAGACTGAGGTACCACCTATTCAATAAACTGAGTGCACTTGTGGTACCGGGAAAATGACCGCTGAACATCTACTGCAAAACTGCCCGACATACGATGACCAGAGAAAGCACATGTGGCCATCACCAGTGGCAACACTAGACAAGCTCTATGGCAGTGTCACAGCCTCAGGATGACAGCTGCTTTCTTCGAGCAAATACAGGTTGACGTCTGACAGCGTACGAAGAAGAACTTAAAAGTTTAGTTCTTGAATGTCCCAGTATAAACGTGTAAACATTTCAGCGGTAACCTTCCACTGGCTTATACGATACCTCTAAGACCAGACACTGACCTGTCACTGAGAACACATTTTATTCTATCACAAATACAGCAGAGGTCAGGGAGGTGGCCGAGAGAGAAGGTGGGAGGGAGTGAAGGTAGGAGAGAGGGAAGGTAGACGTGAGACAAGATGGAAGAGAGATGGCGGGAGAGAGGGAAGGTTGAAGAGAGAAGTTTGGAGTGAGAGAAGGTTGGAGAGAAGGAGGGCAGGAGTTATGGAAAGTGGGAGAAAGGGAGGGTAGAAATGAAGGAAGAAGGGAAAGGGAGAAAAGGCAAGAGTGAAGAAAAGTGGGGGGGGGGGGGGGGGGGAGGGAAAGTGTGAGTTAATGTGTCGGCGTGAGAGAGAGTGAGAGAGAGAGTGAGAGAGAGAGAGAGAGAGAGTGAGGTTGAGAGGAGGTCGGCATGTCTAAATGTTTTTTTTTTTTGTTGCACCATTTTATTTTAAATGTATTTGTTTTTATTTCTTATTTGAATATTTTTATTTTCCCAAAATGCACACCATTCTCATTAATTTATCTAATTTCATGGACCTGAATTATTACTTCTAGTATTTTGTTAATTGTCCATGTCTTTTAACCACACATAAGCATAACGTTCACCTGCCGATTATATTTGTTAATATGAATGTTTTTGTTTCACTGAGAATATCTTTATAATATTATTCAATATTTTCTCTCTCTCTCTCTCTCTAAAAAATGTCAATTCTCTCCTTCGCCCTTATACCACATCTGCTATTGCTCATTAATATATGTCCAAATGTTATGACATTCTTTCCTTTTTTATTCCTATTTTTGTATTCAATTTATTTTGCTTTAAACAAAGAAAATAGTTGTCAATAATATCATCATTCATTAACAGAAGGGAGAGCTTGTGTCATCCCATCCAATGTTTCAACAATAACATTTCCTGCCAGATCATATAATTAATATTTATGTTATTTCTGGGAAATTACAAGTTGAGTTCTTTAATATATTGATGATCAGTCTGCAGTATGTAGCGTAGTGTCATTTATGAAAATATAAGTTGGTCTCTTCCTTATTTATGTATCTTCGGCCTCGGATTGACTTGGCCTCCTAGCCCAGACACTGACCTGGCACGGAGAACACATTTGATTCTATCAGAAATATGGCAGCGGTCAGAGAGTTGGCCGAGATCGAAGGTATGGGAGAGGCGAGGCATGGGAGGGAGGGGGCTAGCTTCCGGTTTCATTACTCCGAATGCTGTAACAGTCCCCGAGGAAATAATTTCACGAGTCTGTCTGTTTACATTACCAGCTTGGATTGTTTGTTTCCAGTAGCGGCTCTTAGATTCATTGTCTTGAGAGTGCCAGGGGCGTGATTACTGAGCGGAACAACAGAAAGGAGAGACAACAGGAATAGCTCGGTCAACCTAAGAAATAACTTTATATGGTCTGCAACAACAGAAAAGAGAGACAACAGGCATAGCTCGGTCAACCAAACAAATGACTTTAAATGATCTGCAACAACAGAAAGGAGAGACAACACGCATAGCTCGGTCAACCAAAGAAATGACTTTATATGGTCTGCAACAACGAAATGGAGAGACAACAGACATAGCTTGGTAAACCAGAGAAAGGACTTTGTGTGGTCTGCAGCAACAGATTGGAGAGACAACAGACATAGCTTGGTAGACTAGAGAAATGACTGTGTGGTCTGTAACAACAGAACGCTATATCCTGCGTTAGAATGGTGCTCCCGACTACAGCCAGGAATCCGTTAAGTGTCAGGAATGCTGGGACAGACCCAAAGAACTCACCTCCAGCTGTTGTGTGTAAGCAGTGAATGATGGCGGATGGAAAGATATATATGTTAACGTCTTTTAAATGAAACGCGTACGTAATTCTAGCGGACCGAGCTATCACCGTGTCGATGCTTTGTAATTCGGTTTGGAATGTCAGAGCGATCAATGCACTGACAGCTTATGAATTACATAATATCACATGTAACTGGCATGTCTTATCTGCGAGTAACTAGATACAGTAAGACTTACAGATAGACATGGTTCTTGTATTTAACATCTCTGCTAAAATAACAACGTGTCTACACCGTTAGACATTTCAGTAGATGTGTCCTTTGATTGTTGACACACCATTGATTGTATCTTAATGAGTTACTGTCGTAGACAGTGATGTCACATCGTCTTAAAACTGATGTTCTAGAAATAGTATACAATTGGGCTCTTTGAGTGACAGAGATAAGTATCTGGTCAATGTCACAATGAGATAAGGATAATAGAACTGTGGTAACACACTAACACTGTGTAAAACTCTCCCAACTCATCGCTTTCAATATTTCGCTAACACATATTGGCTTAAAACACTGAGTGAGAATGCAGTTGCCTTCTTGGTTGGACAAAACTTATCTGATATGGACTTCGTGGGGCCCAACCCCCATTTAGGGGACGGCGTGGGCTAGTGGTTGATGGCACGGCCCACAACCCTCACTTGTTGTGTTCAGATTCATGAAACAGCAAGGCTAATGTTTCTTAAGGGAAATAAACCGGTCAATTAATTCGTGCTGTAGTCGAATTAATTTGGCCGTTAGACGCAATACACAGTAAAAAGCAGTGTTAGGAAAGAACACCATCGAAGAGAAAAAAAACAAGAACATAAATAATATTTCGTCAGCTGTTCCATTCTATTAGAACCTTTCGTATGAACTTGAATTGTCTCCTGGCCCAGACACTGACCTGACACAGAGAACACATTGTCTCTTTGCCCAGACACTGACCTGACACGGAGAACACATCTCATGCTATCAGAACTAACTGTGGTCATGCATGTGGGCGAGAGAGAAGGCAGGAAAGAGGATGAAGGTCGGAACAAGGCTAGCTTCATGTTTCATTACTTCCAATGCTGTCACGGTCCCCGAGGAAATAATTTCACAAGTTTCTTTCGTGTTGCCTACTTGGATTGTTTGTTACCAGAAGCGGCTCTTATATTCTTTGTCTTAAGTGTGTCCAGGGCGTGATTACTGAGCGCGCGTCAGCAGACAGCAGCTTGGTAAACCTGAGAAATGACTTTGTGTGGTCTAATTTTAGGCACACATTTGTTTTGATGATAGAGTTTTGGGTCGTGAGGGTGCAACTGGTGTCACATCTTGAGACAGCACCTGCGTATGTCAAATGTTTCAGAAAATTATTTAAAAATTGGAGCAATGTTTATTTACATTCATGTTTTAGCGATAAATATTTTTCCTGCCTTCATTGCATGGTTAGATATTTGTCTTTGTTTTCATTCATGCCACTAACTCTATTAGTATGTCGCAATATGTACTCTCTAATCCAGAACGTTCTTGCCATGTTCTAATGTACGTAAGAAGTACATGTATGCAAAGTAGGTAATGCATCGATCAGATGTCTACCCAGTCTAACATAACAAGTACATTCGTTGATTTTAGGTCAAGGTTTATTTTTATCTAAACCAGTCGGTAACTATCGATTCCGATCACTTAAACTGGTTCTTCTAATGCCATGTTTGGTAGCCATAATCAAATGAGTAACATAACTAACTAACTAAAATATGTATGGTGCGAGCACTAACCAATATGCATTACTGTTACTGATACATATTTCTTTCATTGCAGAATTCCATCTCAGTTTTTGTAATACATTCCTCATCCGTTTTCGATATATTGTAAAATATGTTATTACAAATGATTTGGTTACTCCATCTTGAGTGTCAACACCTATTAGTTACATGTAACTATCTGTAAATATCCGACATCTTGAATGTCAACACCTATTAGTTACATGTAACTATCCGACATCTTGAATGTCAACATCTATTAGTTACATGTAAATATCCGACATCTTGAATGTCAACACATATTAGTTACATGTAACTATCCGACATCTTGAATGTCAACACCTATTAGTTACATGTAACTATCCGACATCTTGAATATCAACACCTATTAGTTACATGTAACTATCTGTAACTATCCGACATCTTGAATGTCGACACCTATTAGTTACATGTAACTATCTGTAACTTTCCGACATCTTGAATGTCAACACCTATTAGTTACATGTAACTATCTGTAACTATCCGACATCTTGAATATCAACACCTATTAGTTACATGTAACTATCTGTAACTATCCGACATCTTGAATGTTAACACCTATTAGTTACATGTAATTATATGTAACTATCCGACATCTTGAATGTCAACACCTATTAGTTACATGTAACTATCTCAAATAAAAAAGCTCATGTCGCCGAGGTGGAAGGCAGTGGGCGGATAAAAAAAGTTATAATTAAAAGCCATAGACGAGAACATACTTTTAGAACAATAAAGGTCTTTGTCAAGGACTGGACAAAAAACAGAAAAGCAGAACAGAAATCAGTTAAGCAAGCTAAATTAATATCTTAAAGTGGTAAACCTTCACGGTCACTCTATAAGCGTTTTTATGTAATAAAATATCTGATTGAGGATGGTGGGAGGGGTACCACGACAAAATTGGGTGGTCGAGCAGTTAGGATACATATCTATTAAATGAAAAGTCGGTTTAAGCCACGGTACCCAACATTAACAAAGAACGACTACCGTAATATGAATACGCAAGAGCAAACGTATGTGTTGCGCATCAGAACAGGGCACAACAGACTAAGCATTACACATAAACAAAATTAAAGATTGTCAACTCCGCCATGTGTTCATACTGAAATTGGACGTGCACCTCAGAGTGCAGAACACATTCTATAGAACTGCCTCGAATATGTTATATTGAGATAAACCGACTGGCCCGTTAAAAATACACTGGAAGATAAAGTATGTAGTCATGTATAAGAACTACAAAACACAGTGAAGTTTAGACAGGAGACAACATTGCAGACATGATATTTTCAAACAAATGAAAGAAGAATATGAAATGGAAATGTATCCAGAACTAGATTTATGAGCTCTGTCAATTACCCTCGTGGATACTGCCAAAAATACCTGCTGATTTTGTCAACAACTCTGGTGGACACTGCCAATCACCCCGGAGGAAACTATCAATCACCCAGGTGATGAATGTCAATCACTCCAGTGGACACTGTCAACAACCTTAGTGAACATTGTCAATTACCCAGATGAACACTGTCAATTACACCGGCGAACACTCAATTACATAGTGAACACTATATATTACACCAAAGAACACTGCCAATCACCAAGAGGACACTACCAATCACCCCGGTAGACACTACCGATCACCCCCGTAGACACTGCCAATCACCCCGGAAGACGCTGCCAATCATCCCGGTAGACACTGCCAATAACCAAGAGGACACTACTAATCACCACGGTAGACACTGCCAATCACCAAGAGGACACTACTAATCACCCCAGAAGACACTGCCAATCACCTCGGTAGACACTGCCAATCACCTAAAGGACACTGCCAATCGCCCCGGTAGACACTACCAATCACCCCGGTAGACACTGCCAATCACAAAGAGGACACTGCCAATCACCAAGAGGACACTGCCAATCATCCCGGAAGACACTGCCAATCTCCAAGAGGACACTGCCAATCACCAAGAGGACACTGCCAATCACCAAGAGGACACTGCCAATCACCAAGAGGACACTACCAATCACCCCGGTATACAGTGCCAATCACCAAGAGGACACTACCAATCACCCCGGTAGACACTACCAATCACCCCGGTAGACACTGCCAATCACCAAGGTAGACACTGCCAATCACCAAGAGGACACTACTAATCACCCCGAAAGACACTGCCAATCACCTCGGTAGACACTGCCAATCACCAAAAGGACACTGCCAATCGCCCCGGTTGACACTACCAATCACCCCGGTAGACACTGCCAATCACAAAGAGGACACTGCCAATCACCAAGAGGACACTGCCAATCACCCCGGAAGACACTGCCAATCACCAAGAGGACACTGCCAATCACCAAGAGGACACTGCCAATCACCAAGAGGACACTACCAATCACCCCGGTATACACTGCCAATCACCAAGAGGACACTACCAATCACCCTGGTAGACACTACCAATCACCCCGGTAGACACTGCCAATCACCAAGAGGACACTACCAATCACCCCGGTAGACACTGCAAATTACCAAGAGGACACTACCAATCACCCCGGTAGACACTGCCAATCACCAAGAGGACACTACTAATCACCCCTGTAGACACTGCCAATCACCAAGAGGACACTGCCAATCACCCCGGTAGACACTGCTAATCACCAAGAGGACACTACTAATCACCCCGGTAAACACTGCCAATCACCAAGAGGACACTGCCAATCACCCTGGTAGACACTGCCAATCACCCCGGTAGACACTGCCAATGACCCCGGTAGACACTGCCAATCACCCCGATAGACACTGCCAATCACCAAGAGGATACTGCCAATCACCCCAGTAGACACTGCCAATCACCCCGGTAGACACTGTCAATCACCCCGGTAGACACTGCCAATCACCCCGGTAGACACTGCCAATCACCCCGGTAGATACTGCCAATCACCAAGAGGACACTGCCAATTACCCCGGTAGACACTGCCAATCACCAAGAGGACACTGCCAATCACCCCGGTAGACACTGCCAATCACCCCGGTAGACACTAACAATCACCAAGAGGGCACTGCCAATCACCAAGAGGACACTGCCAATCACAAAGAGGACACTGCCAATCACCCCGGTAGAGACTGCCAATAACCAAGAGGACACTGTCAATCACCCCGGTAGACACTGCCAATCACCAAGAGGACACTGCCAATCACCCCGGTAGACACTGCCAATCACCAAGAGGACACTGCCAATCATCAAGAGGACACTGCCAATTACCCCGGTAGACACTGCCAATCACCCCAGTAGACACTGCTAATCACCCCGATAGACACCGCCAATCACTAAGAGACACTGCCAATCACCAAGAGGACACTGCCAATTACCCCGGTAGACACTGCCAATAACCCTAGTAGACACTGCCAATCACCCCGGTAGACACTGCCAATCAACCCGGTAGACACTGCCAATCACCAAGAGGACACAACTAATCACCCCGTTAGACACTGCCAATCACCAAGAGGACTGCCAATCACCCCGGTAGACACTGCCAATCAGCAAGAGGACACTGCCAATCACCCCGGTAGACACTGCCAATCACCCCGGTAGACACTGCCAATCACCAAGAGGACACTGCCAATCACCCCGGTAGACACTGCCAATCACCAAGAGGACACTGTCAATCACCCCGGTAGACACTGCCAATCACCAAGAGGACACTACTAATCACCCCGGTAGACACTGCTAATCACCAAGAGGACACTGCCTATCACCCAGGTAGACACTGCCAATCACCAAGAGGACACTGTCAATCACCCCGGTAGACACTGCCAATCACCAAGAGGACATTATTAATCACCCCGGTAGGGATCAAGATGCTGAGCAGCACATGAGCTGCAGTGGTTAACGACCGATAGCTGACTTCTAGCGTCAGGGCCAGCGAACCATAGCTGCCAAGACCATTCTACACCTCCACGCGGTGATCCTGGATAACAGGCTGCAGCAGGGCAGACTGGCTAAGGAGAAGGGATCGAAGAGGGAATGCTAACCCGGTACTCAAAAATGCTTGCTGAAGTCGGATGTGTTGGACCGAAAGGTGCAAATATCGCAGCCAAGCTGTAAACTACGACACAACGCATTCCGTTCTCTGGACTACATTCTGCTACTTAAGCCCTTTCAGAGTTTGGTAGTGGGAGATTGAGAACGAACGAAGAAGAAGAAGAATCACCCCGGTAGACACTGCCAATCACCCAGAGCAACACTACAACACTACAAATGGCGTAGACACCTCAATGACAGTCTTTCCACTTTAACAAAGACAAAAATCAAATTGCTCCCTAATGTAAGTCTCCCTATCATGAACGTCAAACAGTTATCAAGTGGTTTGATCAGTTACCTTCCTTCTCGCGTTCTCTTCCTTAACTGTATATCAGGTACCCATTTACACCTGGGGTAGAATATGGAGGCTGGGGATGAAATCCATTTCATATTTCCGAGAGGGATATATCCCACTTGGCATCTTGTTCACAGACGAGAGCAGAATGGGCAGCGAAAACTCAACAACCAAATGCAGTAAATGACCAGCAATCACCATTCCCAACACTCCCACTGAGACGATAAAACGAAAGGTGTACACATATTTTCCTACTTGCTCTCTGCTATACATATAAGATTGGCAGTGACCAAGGAAAGAAACATCTAGGTTTTTTCAATATGAGAAGAGAAGAAGTGTGATGCACTGATAAGATTGTCTCCAAGTCTAAGGCGGGATTCTATACTAAAAAAACGGCAAAAAACCCCAGAAATGTTATGGATTAGCTTTGCTAATTAAACATTAAAGAGGTGTCAATTGAAAATATGAACAGCCACGCAGACGACACACTACATGACATCTAGCATTCTTCTACGCGTCTTATGGCATAAGTGGACATATGGTCACTCAAATCACTATTGACGTGATGAGATTATAACACGCACTCTAAACATCTGGGAGAACACGCATTTCACTATTGACGTGATGAAATTATAACACGCACTCTAAACATCGGGGGAGAACACGCAATTCACTATTGACGTGATGAAATTATAACACGCACTCTAAACATCGGGGACAACACGCATTTCACTATTGACGTGATGAGATTAAAGCACGCACTCTAAACATCGGGGGAGAACACTCATTTCACTATTGACGTGATGAAATTATAACACGCACTCTAAACATCGGGGGAGAACACGCATTTCACTATTGACGTGATGAAATTATAACACGCACTCTAAACATCGGGGGAGAACACGCAATTCACTATTGACGTGATGAAATTATAACACGCACTCTAAACATCGGGGGAGAACACGCAATTCACTATTGACGTGATGAAATTATAACACGCACTCTAAACATCGGGGACAACACGCATTTCACTATTGACGTGATGAGATTAAAGCACGCACTCTAAACATCGGGGGAGAACACTCATTTCACTATTGACGTGATGAGATTATAGCTCGCACTCTAAACATCATGGGAGAACATTAATTTCACCATTAACGAGATTAGTTGCTCTGAATTAGTTTAGTTTTTTTTAAAGTTGATGTTTGTTTGTTATTTTGTATAGTAGAGGTTGTAAAGTTAGTTTATAATCCAAACGCACCGAGTTCAAATCACGCCGCCGTCGGTTTTACTGACCCCGCACGTCGTATTGTTTCCATGGGATGATTTCATCTTTCATAGTCGACCCAGCTGTAAACAGGTACCTGATTAAATCCCCAGTCGAACATGAATCGGAAGGCAAAGATGCCAGAGGTAGACAGCGCTATAAGTGAGTGGACAACATTCAGAGATGACATAAAACAAGGAAGAGGCAGACGATGCTGGCGATCCATTGCAGCCGACCTTTGATGTGGAGATGGTACCTGCTCTGGTCTGATGAGTCTGGTCTGTGTTTTGAGTCAATTCCTTACTTCTCAGTAAGGGGACCGAGGATCTCCATATCATGTCAAAGCTCCTGCGAAATATCTAGTATGTGTCCTTTCGTTTACATGGGAGTGGTTGTTATTAGTTTCTTCACTTGAATGTGTGATATATTAATGGTAAGTGGTCCCATCTCATATACCACAGTCGGGGATGGATTGTTAAAGATTGTATGTAACATATATTATCAGGTGTAGGTGACCAGTTCTAGTCATCGCTGCTTTGCCTTTCCTAGTAGTAAGTCAGGTACAATTTATAGTTTTTATGAGAATCTATCAGCAGTCAATAGATATATATATAGTCGACAACAACTGTTCTGCTTGGCGACTTCAATGCTAGAGTGGGTGCTGGTCACGATTCGGGGCCTTTACGTCTTGGAACTGTTGGAGTCGGCAAAGCTCATGAAATTGGTAACGGCTAGAGTTCTGTGTCTACCGTGGACTCTGTGTGACCAAATTCTGTTTTCAGACCAGACCTCAACATAAGGTCTCATGGATGCACCCACGATCCAAGCACTGGCATCAGCTTGATCTGATTCCTGTGAGGTCTCTTATCAAATCTGTTACCTTCACTCGCTCCTTCTATATCGCAGACTGTGACACAGACCATGCACTGGTTGGATGTAAAATAAAATTGCAGCCAAAAACGTTGTATCACACCAGATAACGAAGGCAAACCACGCATCGACACAAGCAAAATGTCAAATCCTGCACCGATCATTCGATTTAACGACGCCTTCGAGGAGACTCTCAAAATTACACAAAGTGGCGCCATTGTTACAGAAACCTGGAAACAACTTCGATCCAACATCATCAGCACTGCGCTTACTATTTTTGGAAGAAGCGCTGCACAATCCAATGATTTGTTCGAAGCCCCAAAAATATGATAAGGCACCCATAATCGAAGCGCACTGCTCCGTTTAACTACAAGTAACTTCCAAATGTAGTTACTTTGCAATCCCTAAAATCCGTCAGGAGCCAAGTTCAGCAAACTAGCTCGCAGGTGTGCAAATGAGTACTGGTTGCACCTCAGTGAATGTATCCAGACTGCGGCAGAAACAGGCAATATCAGAGAAATGTATGATGGCGTTAAAAAGCTATGGGGTTTCTTGCACAGAAAGATAGCACCGCTCAAATCTACCACTGACGAGAAAATAAATCACAGAGTAAGGCAGATGGAGCGATGGGTAAAGTATTACTCTGCGATCTACTCATGCGACAGTACCGTCACTCCCACAGCCACTGATGCTGTTCAAGGCTATCCTAAAGTGGAGGAGCTGGACTTTGAACCATCTTTAGAAGATTTCCATAGTTATTGACTACTTGGCGCTTGGCAAAGCAGCGAGCAGTAACGAAATCCCACCTCTGATCAAGCATTGTAAAAACGCACTCTTAAAACCTCTAAACTTGCTGCTATGCCAGAGTTCGATAGAGACCACCATACCACAAGATATGAGAGATTAAAAAATGGTCACATTATACAAAAATAAAGGTCATAGAAGTGACTGTAATAATTACCGAGGCATCTCACTGCTCAGTGTTGTTGGCAAAGTCTTTGCGAGAGTGATCTTACTGCGGCTACACAAACTGACTGAGCGCATGTACCCAGAGTCATAATGTGGATTCAGATCTGGAAGATCAAGGATCGACATAATTTTCTCTCCACGATAACTACAAGAAGAAAAAAAAACCCGCAGAACAAGCCTTTTTATGTCGCTTTCATCGACCTATAAAAAGCATTCGATTTCGTTAGCAGGGCTGGATCTCAAAATTCTCTAAAAAAATAGGCTGTCCTAACAAACTGCTGCAACTTATAGTGTCATTTCATGAGGATATGAATGGAATAGTCCAATGCGACGGTAATACAGCAGCTCTATTCAATATTCAATGTGGTGTTAAACTAGGCTGCATCCTTGTCCCAAAACTATTCAGAATCTTCTTTGCGCTGCTACTGAAGCACACATTTGGTAATGCAATAGAGGGGATTTGCCTTCACACTAGATCAGGTGGCCGCCTCTATCTTGCGAGACTCAAAGCTAAAACCATGACCAGGGACGTTACTATCAGGAACTTGTTATTTGCTGATGAAGCTGCGATTGTCACTCACAGTGTGCATGAACTCCAGAGATTGATAGATCGCTTCGCCCAGGCGTGCAAAGATTTCGGCCTCAGAATAAGCCTGAATAAAACACGTACTGGGACAAGACGTAGATACTACCCCAATCATCACTATCGATAACTATGAACTGGACCAGTTTACTTACCTGGGGTCTCTAATAAATGATAAGCTCTCTCTCTAGACCCCGAATTGGACAATCGCATTGGCAGAGCTGTTACCATATGTTCTCGTCTCATAACACGTGTCTGAATAAACCCCAAACTTACAGCCAAGACCAAGGACATGGTCTATAATGCATGTGTGGCCAGTACGCTTTTATATGGCAGCGAAACATGGACAACATAAGCCAAACAAGAGCATAGGCTCAACACCTTTCACCTACACGTATGAGATCCATTCTTAACATTTCATGGAGAGACAGGGTGATAAATGCCGAAGTGCATTCTCGCACCGGTCTTTCAAGTATGTACACCCTCCTTCGCTAACTGCAATGGCTTGGTCATGTTCGATACATGGAAGACGGTCGCACCCCCAAAGATATTCTCTATGGACAGCTGGCGTGTGGTAAAAGAGCAACTGGCCGACCACAACAGCTGCGGTTTAAAGACGCATCTAAGCGGGACATGGATCTGACATCTTGTGAAGACATACCTTCAGACCCATCCAAATAGAGATGTAACCTGAAGAGTCCTCTCAGGATAGGACGAAAATAAGCTCATGCAACACAGGAAAGTGAAGAGACAACGCCGAAAGGAAAAGAAAAACCAAAAACTCAGTAGAGAGTTGCTACTCCAAGGTCGCATCGACAGTCAGACCATGGTCGGACATGACTGAAAAGGGGCTAATACTATTTATAGTTGGGTCAACTTGAGTGTGTGGAAACAGTTGATTGAATCTGGTACTTTTGCCACGAGAAGCTGTCGCTCTAACCACACAGTTATTCAAGCGCCAAACATTTGTAATTCAAAGCAAACACTTATATTGGAAAACCACGACTATTCCATACAATACATAGATGAAATCCGCCATTATTGTCACTGGTTCTGGTTCCGGCAAGTGACGCTGTAATTTCATCAGTTATTATTTGTATATTGCAATAGTTCAAGAATCACACATCATCACGCTTAGCAGACTGAGTTTATATTTGTTTGTCTGTCTGTCCCTGTCTGTCTGTCTTTCTCTCTCGCTCTCTCTCTCTCTCTCTCGTTTCTCTCCATGTCTTCTATGTGTACGTGTCTGTGGCTCTTGATCTTCTTAACTTTCTCTTCAGGCATGCGCATTTGATTAGTATTTACTCAAACATAATATCACTTCTTAAACGAATGTATAACAGTTTTGTTTTAAATAACTCATCGAAATATATTCCATGAACATGAACATGTTTGTCAAACTAAAGTCCCCAGAATCAAGAAACTGACAGCATAAAATGATATTTGAACCGCCTATGACGTCATATTACAACAAGTACCACTGACAATGTTTTAAACATAAAGTGCTTATTGTATTTCAGGATACAAATTGTCACGTGCCAGGGCAGTGTCAACATTTCCGTGAACATGTTAGAAAGAAGAGCTACCGTGCACAGAGGCGGTTTGAGGTACAACAACACTAGGATTTTTGTCTAGGTTCCCCCGTTTGTACGAGTATCTGACACGCACAAACATCAACTTATATAAAAGAGATTTGTAAGGACCTTGCAAGTCAATGCTTGTTTAAGACCTCAGGTACATTAAACACACCCCTGGTTGTGAACAGTGTACATGTATCAAATGACCAGACACACATATTTGTTAAAGTACAGAAAATACTGAAATATATATTATTGCTGTGTGTCTCGATTGTAAGACTTGTGGTGTTGGTGAAAAATTGTTGCATGGATGTCTGCAAGATGGTAGACTCCAATAATTGTTGCTTCTTGGCTAGGTTGTCTGCAAGACAGTAGACTCTTGCTATTGTTGCTTAGTTGCTAGATTGTCTGCAAGACGGTAGACTACTACAATTGTTGCTAGGTTGCTAGACTGTCTGCAAGACGGTAGACTACTACAATTGTTGCTTGGTTGCTAGACTGTCTGCAAGATGGTAGATTTCTACAATTGTTGCTTAGTTGCTAATGTCTGCAAGATGGTAGACTCGTTCAATTCTTGCCTGGTGCGTAGGCTGTCTGCAAGACGGTAGACACCTACAATTTTTGCCTGGTGGGTAGGTTGTCTGCAAGACGGTAGACTCCTACAATTGTTGCATGGTTGCTAGACTGTCTGTAAGACGGTAGACCCCTACAATTGGTGCATGGTTGCTAGACTGTCTGTAAGACGGTAGACTCCTACAATTGTTGCCTGATTGCTAGGGTGTCTGTAAGACGGTAGATTTCTGCAATTGCTGCTTGGTGGCTAGCAGTCTTGCAGTGTCTCACTCAGTATTCGTCAGATGAGCTAGCTAGCTATACGATAACGTTGCTTAGAAGAAGGACATGACACATTTTAAAAAAAGAAGAAGAAATATTACAGACGATGGACACATTGACACACTAAAGGGAAACAATGGTAGAGACTATGGCCACATTGACACACTAGAGGGAAACAATGTTAGAGACGATAGCCACATTGACACACTAGAGGCAAACAATGCTAGAGACGATGGACACATTGACACACTAGAGGGAAACAATGTTAGAGACGATGGACACATTGACACACTAGAGGGAAACAATGTTAGAGACGATGGAAACATTGACGCACTAGAGGGAAACAATTTTAGAAGAGACTACAAAATAGAAAAAAACTAAAAAATAGAAGATGAAAATTGACGTAGGCGGACACAACTGATACATAATAACCAGACAAAAAACGAGTAGGTAAAAGACAAAACAGGATCAATGATAAGTGGTGTTGGGAGATATATAACTTGCAAACAGTCTCACACAGATTGTAAGAACGAGAAAAAACAAACACAGAGATACAAAAATTCAAACATCGTTTTGACTTAAGAAAAAGCATGTTTGAGGAAAGATAATGAACGAAGCTTTGACATTTGTTTAACATCCCGTTACTAAGTTCAAAACTGCAGTTAGTTATCTGCCTTTTCTGAGTTATTTTTTGCTTGCGTATGAGAAATTCTGAGTTATTTGCACTAACATACGTCTTTTATAATACTTAAAGAAAAAGGACATCTCACACGTGTGCAGGCTTACATAAGGAACACATACAGATCATATCTTAGACCAGTGTGGTCTGACACGTCTAGGGTAGACGACTCTAACAAATGGCATTGAGAACATGTCCTAGATAGCACGTCTAGGATAGAAGTAACAAATGGTATTGAGAACATATTCTAGAGAGTACGTCTAGGATAGAAGTAACAAATGGTTTTGAGAACATATCCTAGAAAGCACGTCTAGGATAGAAGTAACAAATGGTATTGAGAACATTTCCTAGAGAGTACGTCTAGGATAGAAGTAACAAATGGTATTGAGAACATGTTCTATCGGGCACGTCTAGGGTAGAAAGACTAATAAATCGCATTGAGAACATATCCTAGAGAGTACGTCTAGGATAGAAGTAACAAATGGCACTGAGAACATGTTCTATCAGACACGTCTAGGGTAGAAGACTTAAACGTATGGAAATGGCAAAATTTCATTGACCAATGTGATCTGGCAAATTTAGCGTTGAAGACTCCAACTTATGAACACATTTGATAACCACACCGTGTGCCGTGACATAGTGGGTTTGGGAGAAAACAAGAAACAGTGATCTATACGTCATACAATGAACACGTTTGGTAATCAAGCTAAGAGGTGTGACACTGTGGGTTTCAGAGGGAACTCGAGAAACTGCCATCCTACATCATTTGTAAAATAGATAAAGGGAGTCTCATCGCAGACTAAACCGCTGGTCGTGAATGAAATATTAAAGACTTCAGTATACTATACTGCAACTTGTATGAGGTTAGGTAGTCAGCTGCCTTTCCTTTCCTAACCGTAAATCTGGTACCCATTTACAGGATGCAGATAACGATAGTTGAACCTCGTAAATCGAATGCGAAAAGCGATTGCTCTACCACTCTACCAATTAGATGCTCGATATATACCATATAGATATGAAACATCAACGGTCTCTTGAAAATCGGAAGAAGACACTAGAAGCAGGAGAGAAGCAAAGATGAACTCTTTGAAAGAGACTCTAGGAATGTGATTGATTTGCAAAGATGAACTCTCCCAAAGATAGCCTAGGAAAGTGATTGATTTGCCTTTTTCGTCCTAGTGAACCATAGAGTCACCACTACATCTCGCCTCTTTACAGTAAACCTGTTTACGAGCGTTCACAGAGGCAGCTTGAGAAGCAATGGTTTACATGATGATGTTACTAGCTCCATGCACAACATTCTTTAATCACCATTTACTACACGCAAGGAGGGTGGTGGGGGTTACAGATGTCGTGTACGTTTCAACCCCGCACAACGCTGGTGAAGTCTTTACAACTCAAAACATTAAATTAGCTCAAAGAAACGAGAGAATTCGGTTATTTTTTGTAACAAAACAATTAACTTGAAGAGGTCAGGGAAATAGAACCTACAATTCATCATTAACAGAAGATGAATAAAATGAACCGCGCAAATGGAGGTGCTTCGTTTGTAACGTTTATATTTGCCAGACTTAGGGAGAAATGCGGCGGGAAATTGTTATAGATGGTTAAGAATGCTTTTACTGCAGATATGAAATTCTGGCATGGCAGTGAAACACAAACATGTCTGAATTTAAGGAGGCAAGGTCTTAGCCTAGTCTTACAGCGAGAGTGCTACACCTACCAAGTTACAGCAAACAATCTAATGCCAGAAATGAGCGGCTAGAATATTACAGTTACAACCTTAATCTTACAGCTTTAAGCTTTCCGCTGAACCATTGTCATCAGCATCATGTGACACACCGACTGACGTATGTGATTACTTGTCTACACAATTTGTTATCCAGAAATATATCGATCAGTTGGCTATTGGTACGATCGATCACGTCATGCTGTTTAACTGTTAAGATGTGTCTGTCTTGATTCTTTCATTGGGTGTCAACTACTCTTTGTATCTTGGCAAATGTGTGTGTGTGTCGTCTACCTATACGTTTATATTTTGTCAGTGATATCTTACCTGTTGTCACAATAGATTGTTACTTCTTTCTTCTCAGGAATTGTCCAAATGTGTGAGCTGCTTATTTTTCTAATGTGAATAACAAGTCTCAGTCTCATTCCCTCCTTCTCTCTCTCTCTCTCTCTCTCTCTCTCTATATATATATATATATATATATATATATATATATATTTATATATATATATATATATATCTGTGTCTTTCTCTACTTGCATATCTCTTTGCATTTCTCTCTCTGCATCTATCTCTTTCTCTGTATATCTCTCCCTCTTTGTCCTTCTATGCCTCTATCACATGTCAGTTATATTTTACCTGCTGTCGCATTGTAATTATTTGAACATTTCTCTTCACATTAGTTGTCAACAGTGGGATCAGTTTTTTTTTCATCAGTACGTCTAATACGTCATCGCCTGTCACTTTCTTTCTCTCTTTCTCTCTCTCTCTCTCTCTCTCTCTCACACACACACACACACACAACACACACACACACATACACACATAAACTCTCGGTATATCTCATTCCCTTTCAGTGTTTTACTAAGGCTGTATTTCTTGTTATTATAATCTTACCTGGGATCACAATCACAATATATTTTCAGTGTACTCTTCTCAACAATTGTTCAGTGTCTGAACTGCGCCATTCATATATTCGTATTAAGTTTCCTTGGCGCGTGAACTTATTTCATGACTTTCGAATGAGTCTTATAAACTGCAAAATGAAACACGGATCTTGCTGTAACATATCTGCACTTCGTATAACCATACAGTGACACACTTACGACCACAAATCTGCATTTCGTATACCGGTACAGTGACACAATTACGACCACAAATCTGGACTTCGTATAGCGGTACAGTTACACACTTACGACCACAAATATGCATTTCGTAAAACGCTTCACTGAGACACTTACAAATTCACCACATCACCAATCTTGCTACAAGAGAAGAATTGGAACTGTATGTAGAAGAAGAAAAACCAGATATAATAGGATTATAACAATCATTGACATATGAGGAGATTGCAGATAGTGAACTTGAAATTGAGGGATATACAATGTTAAGGAAAGATAGGATAGTTGGAGACAAGACTAAGGGAGGTGGCGTTTTATTATACTGTATAAATTCTGTTAATACAATGATTAAAGATTATTTATCATGTGGTAACAAAAATGAAAGTGTATGGGAAGAAATAGAAAGTGGGGGTGAAAAAACAGTGAATGGAGTGTGCTATAGATGTCCATCAAGTCAAAAAGAGAAAAATGAGGAGCTGATTAGTAGCATAGCAAAGGCAAGTGAAGGGAAATTATTATTAATGGGAGATTTCAAATTTCCAGAAATAAAATGGGATATGGCAGAAGCACTTGTAGAGTCAAAACCTTTTGTTAAGTGCATAACTGACAATTTTTAAATTCAACATGTAGAAGCAGCCACCAGAGGCAAAAACGTACTCGATCTAGTTTTTACTACAGAGGAAAATATGATTGAAAACGTTACCGTTGGAGAACTGTTTGGCTCAAGTGACCATCAAATCATCTGTTGGGATCTTATTGCAGGGAAAGAAGTAAACATAAACACGCGAACATTCGTCTACTCTAAGGCAGATGTTTAGAGGGCGAAAGAGGCAGCGAACCATATAATCTGGAAAACTATTGTCGTAGGAACAGATGTTGAACAGGAGTGGGAAAGTTTTAAGACAGTTCTAGAAACGCTAAAAGAGGAATGTATTCCATGTAGGGAGGTAAACCCCAAGCGTAAAAAGTGGATAACTAGATTTGTAGTGAAATGTAGAAGAGCAAAAAGATAAAGCATGGAAAAAATATATAGAGGCAGGTAAATCAAAAAAAACATATGTAAAATATTTGGACAAGCAGAACATATCTCAGAAAGCGAATAAAACAGCAAAAATAGACTTTGAAAAAAAACTTGCTAAGAGGATCAAGACTGACAGTAAAAGCGTCTTCTCTTATGTTAGGAATAAACAAAGAACGAAAGACAAAGTAGGCCCTCTCATAGACAGTACAGGGAAAATAATAAGTGAGAATATGGAGGCAGCTAATCTGCTCAATCAGTACTTTGGCACAGTTTACACAAAAGAGGACTGCTCCAAGATCACAGAGCCTATAGATATTTTTGAAAGAGACATGGATACAGCGGGATTAAGATCAATATGTATTACAGAGGAAATGGTTTTCAAAAAAATTGGAGGGGTTCAAAGTGAATAAATGTCCAGGTCAAGATGGTATTCATCCAAAATTGCTGTATGACATTAGAGACCAACTAGCAAAACCCTTGGCTATATTATGTTCTCAATCACTTACAAAAGGGATTGTTCCACGGGATTGGAAAGATGCAAGAGTGATGCCCTTATTTCAAAAAGGCAAAAAAATCAGATCCAGCAAATTATAGACCAGTGAGTTTAACGAGCATAGTCTGTAAATTGTTTGAGTCAATAATCAAAGAAAACGTTGAAATGCATTTACACAAATTTAATCTAATTAGAAATAGTCAGCATGGGTTTACTAGAGGGAGATCATGCTTAACAAATCTATTAGAATTCATGGAGGAGGTTACTAAAATCATAGATAAAGGGGAGCCAGAGGATATTATTTATCTAGACTTTGCAAAGGCCTTTGATAGAGTTCCTCATCAAAGATTATTTCGAAAGTTATAATCACATGGAATAGGTGGGGAAGTTGCCAAATGGATTGAAAATTGGTTAACGGAAAGAAGGCAGAGGGTGGGCATAAATAAGGAGTACTCTGAGTGGTGTGAAGTGAAAAGTGGTGTGCCACAGGGCTCGGTTTTGGGACCAATTTTGTTCTTGATATATATAAATGATTTGGACATTGATATAGGATCCATGATTGCAAAATTTGCTGATGACACAAAACTATGCAGTAGTGTCTCATCTAAAGCGGAAGTGGATATATTGATGTCGGATTTAGATACAATTCTAGAATGGTCTGTAAGCTGGCAAATGGAGTTTAATGTAGATAAATGTACAGTCATCCACATGGGTAGATCCAATATGGAACATAATTACAGAATGGGAGAAAACAATATTAGGAAGATAGATAAGGAAAGGGACCTAGGGGTTATAATAGATCATACAGGAAAAGTGAGTGAGCAAGTTAAGGTAGCAGTGAAAAAGGCAAATGCAATGTTAGGTGTGATAAAAAGAAATATTAAACATAGGAGCAAGGAAGGGATCGTCAAACTGTATAAAGCTTTAGTTAGACCTAGATTGGAGTACTGTGTACAAGTGTGGAGTCCTTATCATAGAGGGGACATAAACATGCTAGAAAGAATACAAAAAAGAGCGACAAAGATGATAGTGGGATTCCAGAATTACAGTTATGAGGAACGACTCAGAAAAACCGGCCTACAGTGTCTCGAAGAGAGAAGAATTCGTGGTAACTTAATACAGGTTTAAAAGATGATCAGAGGAATCTTCTTCTTCTTCTTCTGCGTACGCAGTCGGACAGTAACCATTATTTTTTCGAAAAAAGCGGCGGTCATCCTGAGGCTGTCGCCACTGCCATAGAGCTTGTCTTGCAGTTCCACTGGTGATGGCCACATCTGCTCTCTCTGATCCTCGTATGTCGGGCAGTTCTGCAGCAGATGTTCAGCTGTCATTTTTCCAGTACCGCACGGGCATTCGTCGGTACCTTCTATCTTCAATTTGTTGAATAGGTGGTACCTCAGTCTATTGTGGCCAGTGCGAAGTCTGAAGACAACGACCTGCTCTCTTCGGTGCAACTGGTAATAGGCATCGTTTTTGGTGTAACCAGTATGTTCGGTTTCCCATTTGGTCATGTACCTGGCTTTGATAAGCCGTTTTGACTCTTCGTACGTCATATTAGTATCTGTTTGTGGTAGTCTTGCACCTTCTTTTGCCAGTCTGTCTGCCTCCTCGTTGCATTGGATGTTGCAGTGTGATGGGACCCACTGTACCACCACCCTATTTGGTGCGGACTGCTGGCACAGTGCCTCTGCCTCCGCTCTGAAATTGCTTGTGTACTTACCAGTAGCGAATAACAGTGTTATTTTTCTGCCATTTGGTAGGTTCAGGAATGCTCCTGCCCCTCCGTTCTGTGTAGTATTTGTTACAGAACCGTCGGTGTATGCATGGGTCCAGTCCATGCTTGGGTAGCTTTTCGTTATGAAGCTTATGGTAGTATCTCTCCTTTCTTTTTCAGTCTGGCAGTTTTTGTTTGCAATACCTGGTATATTTTCTACCACCTCTGGAAATATATCCTGCCTCCAGGTAGGTTTTCGTACAGTAGTGATGGGTTTTGGTGTTGTTAGTGCGTTTATGGGATCTTCGTGCATCTTTGCTTTGGCTATTTCTGCAAAGTTTCTCCGCTTTAGTTTCCCATTTCCCAAATTGTTTAGTCTCTGGTGAATTGGATGGTCGGTCAGTCTTATAGTTTCTCTGACTGTAGCTGGGCTCTGCAGTCTCTTCTATCGGTCATGGATTCCAGTTTTGTAATCTTTTCAAGTTCTACAATTGGCGTTGACTTCATGCCACCTGTTATAATTCTCATGGCTTGGTTTTGAAGTTTGCGATCAGAGGAATCGATAAATTAGACTATAACAAGTTTTTTTAAAATACAGCCACCTACAATAACACGAGGGCATAGCTACAAGCTGACTAAAGAGAGGTCCAGGTTAGATATTAGGAAATATTTTTTTAGTCAGAGAGTGATGTCTGCTTGGAATGCATTGCCAGGGGAGGTAGTGGAGGCAGGGACAGTTAATGCATTTAAGAATAAACTGGATGCGCATAGCTTTTAGAGCATGGTGATGTAAATGTAACTGTTTGTATACAGACTCTGCAGGGTCTTCTAAACCAGTATAAAGACGTTAAGTTAAGTTTAGTTAAATAAACTCTGAAAACAACAAATATAATTCAAGAAGCTGCAAGAAAGTGTCTTATCACATTAATCTTTTAATAGAAACGTACATCCTTAACTGCTCAATAAAATGTCTACATATTAAT
Source organism: Ariolimax columbianus (assembly GCA_036924085.1). Classification (NCBI taxonomy): domain Eukaryota; kingdom Metazoa; phylum Mollusca; class Gastropoda; order Stylommatophora; family Arionidae; genus Ariolimax; species Ariolimax columbianus. The sequence goes on along the minus strand of JAVGWX010000001.1, from coordinate 137,917,702 downwards.
TGTGCAGTCAATATAAATAGAATGACATATCGTCTCTTATTTTTCTTTTTATGTCGCTCTCTCTTTCATTTGAGTAAGAAAAGTGGTACAACGGTTTGCAGTAGAACTGCGACATCTGCGCATTTCATATCTGCTTTTAGTCAGTCTTTGTCTTCAAGATTATTGTTCCCAGCATTTGGTGCCATAGACTTCCTGCAAGGCAGCATATGCATTGGAGTCAGAGTATTTCCTTTCCTAAATGAATTATTAGATATGAGATGAACATTTTGTTGTATGCCGAGAAGTGTCTGCACCTCACCCCTATTTCTGTTAGCAGCTTGGAAACAGTTACAAAGTGACGACATCGGAAACTGGGCATTTTCTCCAAGTGCGTGGCTTGTGGTTTGTTAGTTACAATTTATAGCTCATTTTTAATTCCACTTCCAGCTAAGGCAGCATTTGGAAACACGCATATAATTTAAGCTAGAACCTTACAGATAAAATATGTCTCCGGTGTCTCAAATAGTTTTAGAACATTATTCCCACAACAAAATGTGTGCACCACGAATCCCACTGCTAGATCTCAAAATCAAAAATTTGTAATCGATAATAATCAAAATATCATTGATTATTTAGAAAAATAAAGCACAAGACGGCAATTTGTCCTGCAAAACTCGACACCAACGAGCTGTTATTATTTTTTGTGTCGTTTTGTGTCCCATTAGAAAGTAGTTATTAATTAAGAAAGAGCAAGCAAATATTGATATAATATCGATGGACTCTTTTCTTTCAAATACACATGTCAGGGTTGTCAGGTGGTCAAGATTATGTCACATTTTAGGAGTCATACATTTTATGTTGGATTACTTACTTGTGATTTCTAATGATGAAAACTATATATTTTTTTCTTTTTTTTGGTGTTCGTCTTATTTCTTAATTCCCCAAGGCAGTGTGCGTTGGAGTATGTTTTATTGTGTGTCTGTTGGCCCAGTGCATCCGACTACGTCATACATTTTATGTAACGGTCTGCTTCTTCCTGTATTTTCTAAGGGTTTGCTTCCCCTGGATAACGGCCGGTGCTGTGATTTGGGAGCGAACCCAGCGCCTTCCGTTTGTGAGCCGTGTCACTTGACCAATAGCCCAATCAGGTCCTTATTTTTCTTCTTCTTATAAACGAGGTGCTAATGAGTTATTTTCGCTTGTATTCCTGTTTCATTGTCTGTAGAGATACGTACAAATCCAGAATGCTTGCCTACACTCACTCACAGAATGGACATGAGGTGAAGTGTCTTACATGGTCAGGCTACACTCATGGACAGAATGGACATAGGATGAAGTGTCTTACTTCTTCTTCTTCTTCTTCTTCTTCTTCTTCTTCTTCGTACGCTGTCAGACGTCAACTTGTATTTGTTCGAAGAAGGCAGCTGTCATCCTGAGGCTGTCGACACTGCCATAGAGCTTGTCTAGTGTTGGCACTGCTGATGGCCACATGTGCTTTCTCCGGTCCTCGTATGTCGGGCAATTTTGCAGCAGATGTTCAGCGGTTATTTTCCCTGTACCACAGGGGCATTTGTCAGTGCCACCTATCTTCAGTTTATTGAATAGGTGGTACCTCAGTCTGTTGTTGCCTGTGCAGAGTCTGAAGACCACGACCTGCTCTCTTCTGTTCAACTGGTAATAGGCATCATTTTTTGTGTAGCCAGTCAGTGTGTTCTGTTTCCCATTTGGCTATGTATCTGGGCCCTAATAATCCTTTTAGACTCTTCGTAAGTCACACTAGAATCTGGTTGTGGTAGTCTTCCACCTTCTTTTGCCAGTCTGTCTGCCTCCTCGTTGCCTTGGTGTGGACTGCTGGCATAGTTGACAGAGTACTGCCCTTAAATCATAAAGTTCAGTATTTTTCTGGCTTTTTAGTGCTGTAACTACGGCCAGGGCATCTGTAAACAGGGAAGTGTCTTACATGGTCAGACTACACTCACTGACAGAATGGACATAAGATGAAGTGCGTTACATGGACAGGTTACACTGGCTGACAGAACGGACATGAGATAAAGTGCCTTACATTGTCTAAGAGTTAACAGCTAGTATTTAGGATTCAAATAGAATGAAAGACATATCTTTCATAAATGATGTTCAAGAACCAGACTCGTATTCCTAAAATGACACCCCTTCAACTTTGCATGCATGCAACAATTAGATCTTGCTGTTCAATACAGAGAGTAGAGTGTCTAAAGTACAACATGAATTGTCATATTCTTTGTGAATTGCAGCTGGTTTGCCATTAAGTCTGAAAATACGTATTTCATCATTGGATATATTCACTCAATAGCCAGCCAACGTGCAGGACACACAATATGTCTATATATATAGATCTGTACGTCTCGTGTCACTTCGAACTTACATTCAATCACGCGAGAAGCGTCCGTTTTCCAAACGGGAACGTACTCAAACAACGTTAGCCACGAGACGTATTTGAATATTGATATCACTTTGGGCTTTGATATTTTAAACAAGGAAGTCCGTTTCTCTTTGTTGATGTCTGTTTGCAGCAGGTTCTTTCAAATGTTCTAGCTCTACTGTGGCTAGACGCACGTCCATCTTTGTATCTGTTTGTAGCAGATTCTTTCAAACGTTCTAGCTCTCCTGTGGCTAGAGGTACGTCCGTCTTTGTGTTTGTTTTCATATGTATATCTACTTACTCGCCTAACCATTAATCTACCTACTAACAAACAGACCAAGATACTTACCACTCCACATATCTCTGACTTATCTAACTACCGAAACAAGTAGTTTACCTACTTACCTAAGACGTACCTACCAACTTAAAATAATCAAAGCTTCCTTACCACACCATTTACTTATCTTCTCCACCCTACCGACCGATTTACTAAAATAGTGACCTACCCACCTACCAACCCACCTGCCAACCTTCCAGGCCAAACATCTATGTCCTGAGAAATCGCTATTCATGCCTGCATTTTATCTAGACATTCGCTAATCGAAATGCATCCAACGATCTATCTGCCCAACAATCTCTTCAACCGTCTCTCCGCCTCACATATTTATTTATTACTAAAAAATTCATTACTGTGTTTTTCCAAATTTGTGGGCTTGTTATAAAAGAATGGGGAAGATGGAATTTATAGGGATGAAGAACACATGACTCTTGCCCTGACAGTGACACAGGCTTCAGATTTTGTTTCATCCCCTATAAAAGAAACCTAGGCCCTAACTGGGATTCATTTGTCATTTCCTTCTGACTAGAAGACCTGTATACTAACCTCTCAGCTCCCTTTCTCGTCCTAGAGACGTATGTGCACCTCTATTTTTTTTAAAAGTAATAGCCGAACCAAAGAATACGACTCCAGCTGTCATGAGAAAGTGATTAACTGTTTTTTGTGAACTGTTTATCGGCGTCTTGGTTATCAGGTTATGGATCCTCTTAGCATTAGAGAAGTAGTGCAGTTTTATAGATGAGTTGAATATGAACATACTTTTCTGACATATAGACATGACGGAGGAGGAGAATTCGAAGAGGACATCGATGTTGGCTTGTTATAATTCGGGGGTCGTTGTGACCGAGTCGTGAGGCACTCGCCTCTCAAAGTGATGAAAGGAAACGGTGTGCGATCGAATCCCGAAATTGTCAAGCTACCTCTGGTCTCAATGGAGGTGGGACCAGAGTGTCTGCACCCTGAGTTACCTCCAGTTGTTGTGATTTATATCTTGCCACTGGTCCAAAATAGCTCGGGACCAGAGATTGAGGGTATGACCAGCGCAGTTCTTCCTCACTGTAATCCAAATATAGAGAAAGTTACATCATCAAGACAAAACTGTCTAATGATGTCGCCACCATCGCTTACCATTGCAACTGAGTTTTATAACTCGGTGGAATGATGGGTAATTTTTTGCAGATGATGGCAGTAGGAAATCTAAGTTCATCAGAAACATTACTTGCTTTGCACACGTTTTCTCCTTTATCCCTTTTTTTCGTGACAGTGGAACGTATGTGCCCAATGACAACAAGAGCTAAGCAGCGAGCTATAGTGACTTCCAGCAGTGTCTCTCAAGCTAAGCATGCCAAAGGGTTGAGGCCCGTGTAGGAACGATAAGGATTGTCAGGGGCTAAAGATGACAACCCGCCAAACGGCTGTTGGATGGGCTGGCCAACATGTCTATTGAACATAGCACAACCTATTTACCCCTAGGGAAGACACAGTGTAAGAATGTTACGGTCCTTTACGTGCTACCACACCACGGTAGTAATTATCAACCATGTGTGCCTGTTCTGTAAAGAATCGACGTGAATGCACTCCGGGTAAACTCATAGGTTCCCAGTCTCTTCCAGCAGATGCGAAAGGTGAAGACACTGATGGTTTCTGTAGTCCGTTGGTTGTACACACCCCTGCTCTGATCTCTCAGTTCTGCCTTTCTCTGCTGGACTTGCGAATAATTTTTAAACCCTTTAATCTGTAGTCTGTTGACTCATCGGCCAAGAGACAGCCGTCAATCAACACCAAAAAGTCCCCCCACTTCATTTCCAATGTCCCAACTGCGGTTGTTTATCAGACCAAAGTGTCTGTGCTTTTTGTCCACAATCCCCGGCGTAAACAGGACCGCAGATCTACACAAGGTCTAGTAGACTTCAGGCTTCTATGTTCACTACACTCTCAAGCCATAGTCGAACTAGACTTTAGGCTTCTATGTTCGCTACACTCTCAAGCCATAGTCAAACTAGACTTCAGGCTTCTATGTTCGCTACACTCATAAACCATAGTCAAACTAAACTTCATGTTTCTATGTTCGCTACACTCATAAACCATAGTCAAACTAAACTTCAGGTTTCTATGTTCGCTACACTCATAAACCATAGTCAAACTAAACTTCAGGTTTCTATGTTCGCTACACTCTCCAACCATAGTCAAACTAAACTTCAGGTTTCTATGTTCGCTACACTCATAAACCATAGTCAAACTAAACTTCAGGTTTCTATGTTCGCTACACTCATAAACCATAGTCAAACTAAACTTCAGGTTTCTATGTTCGCTACACTCATAAATCATAGTCAAACTAGACTTCATTTTCTATGTTCGCTACACTCATAAACCATAGTCAAACTAAACTTCAGGTTTCTATGTTCGCTACACTCATAAACCATAGTCAAACTAGACTTCAGGCTTCTATGTTCGATACACTCATAAACCATAGTCAAACTAAACTTCAGGTTTCTATGTTCGCTACACTCATAAACCATAGTCAAACTAAACTTCAGGTTTCTATGTTCGCTACACTCTCCAACCATTGTCAAACTAAACTTTAGGTTTCTATGTTCGCTACACTCATAAACCATAGTCAAACTAAACTTCAGGTTTCTATGTTCGCTACACTCATAAACAATAGTCAAACTAAACTTCAGGTTTCTATGTTCGCTACACTCATAAACCATAGTCAAACTAAACTTCAGGTTTCTATGTTCGCTACACTCATAAACCATAGTCAAACTAAACGTCAGGTTTCTATGTTCGCTACACTCATAAACCATAGTCAAACTAAACTTCAGGTTTCTATGTTCGCTACACTCATAAACCATAGTCAAACTAAACTTCAGGTTTCTATGTTCGCTACACTCATAAACCATAGTCAAACTAAACTTCAGGTTTCTATGTTCGCTACACTCTCCAACCATAGTCAAACTAAACTTCAGGTTTCTATGTTCGCTACACTCATAAACCATAGTCAAACTAAACTTCAGGTTTTTATGTTCACTACACTCATAAACCATAGTCAAACTAAACTTCAGGTTTCTATGTTCGCTACACTCATAAACCATAGTCAAACTAAACTTCAGGTTTCTATGTTCGCTACACTCATAAACCATAGTCAAACTAGACTTCAGGCTTCTATGTTCGCTACCCTCATAAACCATAGTCAAACTAAACTTCAGGTTTCTATGTTCGCTACACTCATAAACCATAGTCAAACTAAACTTCAGGTTTCTATGTTCGCTACACTCTACAACCATAGTCAAACTAAACTTCAGGTTTCTATGTTCGCTACACTCATAAACCATAGTCAAACTAAACTTCAGGTTTCTATGTTCGCTACACTCATAAACCATAGTCAAACTAAACTTCAGGTTTCTATGTTCGCTACACTCATAAACCATAGTCAAACTAAACTTCAGGTTTCTATGTTTGCTACACTCATAAACCATAGTCAAACTAAACTTCAGGTTTCTATGTTCGCTACACTCTCCAACCATAGTCAAACTAAACTTCAGGTTTCTATGTTCGCTACACTCTCCAACCATAGTCAAACTAAACTTCAGGTTTCTGTGTTCGCTACACTCATAAACCATAGTCAAACTAAACGTCAGGTTTCTATGTTCGCTACACTCTCCAACCAAAGTCAAACCTTTTTTCTAACCAACCGTAACAGCAATGATTTAGAATCACAAACGATGACGTCTTTCATTTAAGAAGTCTCGAATAGCCACGTCAGAGCTTAAGTTACTGCCTCAATCTCCTTTCTCAAAACACAGGTTGATGCCAGGTATGCCCCGCTGCATTCAGCAACGACTTTGCCTGTCACCCTAGCAGAAAAACCTGGATCAAATTTCTCACTGCGCAGTTCAGATTCATCAGTATATATGACAACATCATTATCTACAGCACTTTCGCATTTCAGTTGTTCAAGTTCCATGTTCGCTTTTCCGTGGCACCATTCTCAGCCTTCTCTGTCCACGTATTTTCTGTCCACGGTGGTAATTACTCAGTGGTATTCTGTGATTCTATTTTATGTGTTCCATTCTTCCCATTTGTCTATGGTCACTACCGTGGTCACCAAACCAATTGTTTTCTTTGTCTGTCCCCTCCATGACACCACTCTTGTTGTGGAGGTTCACTTGCTATCTGCAGTGTTCATGTGCAGTTGGTGCCTCTTGTCTGCTGCTACTCGCATGTAACCGCTGACCTGAACTAGTGTATATCTTCATTTTACTAGCCAAAGTTCAAGCATGAATATTATCTTCATAATGGTGGTATCCTTGGTGCAGCCAGTTGCACTCCTTCATGGATGAGTTCCGACCTTTCACATTGTGACCTCGACAGTGTGAGGGTGACCAACCAGTAACCGATAATTAACAGGACCAACTGATCGTATAAAATGAAAAAAACATCCGTTGTTTCAGGTTTGCAGATGTCATTGTCTTGAGTGCTGCCAAACCCCACTAGCATCTGTGTATGGTTTAACCGACATGGTACATACAGGGCAGGCTACCATCAAATGTCTCTTCCAAATGTCTCGTCCTATCTCGCACCTCTCAATGATACATCCGTCAAGGGATATACTCGGGAAATCAGCCTTTGTTTTGGAATGTTCAAGGCGCACCACATCTTTAGTTTCTTGTTCAGATTGATCTGAGATAATGACTCCACTGTGAGAATGACTCACCATTCCACTGTGAGAATGAGTCACCTTTCCATTGAGAGAATGACTCACAATTCCACTGAGAGAATGACCCACCATTCCACTGTGAGAATGCCTGTAATGTTGCTTGTATGTCTTTGACCATCTCTTGCCCATTCTAACCAGTCCTGAATCTGAGGATGTCTTCTACAAACGGCAACGTTCGTGTCGGTCATGTGAGTTGAATATTAGTCACTTTTACTGTGCAGACGTTAAACAGTAGAGGTTAGAGCAGGGAACGCTAGAGCAGGGAACCCTTTAACAGGGAACCTTAGAGCAGGGAATCCTAGAACATGAAAACCTAGAGCAAGGAACCTTCGAACAGGGAACCCTTGAACAGGGAACCCTAGAGCAGGGAACCCTTGAATAGGGAACCTTAGAGTAGGGAATCCTAGAACAGAGAACCTTAGAGCAGTCCCGGAAACATGCGCATATGCCCGTATGTGCATGATCACCTGCGAAGCGCAATTGTTCGTTCCAGCAAGTTAGCTACTTTCCAACTCACCAGCTAATAGGTGACTCCACATTCCCTCAGACAGCACATCAAAGTTACGTTGCAATAGCAACATTTTCTTCTTGAACTGAAATGACCCAGCGAGCCCCAAGTCTCCTTCATTGGTCTGCATGCCATTTTTATATACTGGTTTATGTCAAGCGACTTGTGAAAATTATAGAAAGCCAAAATAATGTTGTTTCTATTCAAATCTATGAAACCTACAACAAAACAAAATGATGCCCTTCGTGTGTCATATAAAGCGGGCGAGGCTTTTGAATGCCTAATGTGTGTGTCTGGATTTTCCGAGATTTTCGACCTTAGTTTTCTTGTTCTTCTTCTGCGTTCGCCTTATTTCTCTATTCCCCAAGGCGGTGTGCGTTGCACTGTGGTTCTTATTGTGCGCCTGTCGGGCCAGTGCATCCGACTTTAGCATACATTTTATGTAAGGGTCTGCTTCATCCTGCATTTTCTAAGGGTTTGCTTCCCCGGGGTAACGGCCGGTGCTGTGATGGGGCTCGAACTGAGCACCTTTGAGTTGTGAGCCGTGTCACTTAACGTCTAGCCCACGCCGTCCCCTGACCTTTATTTAATATTAAATTAAAGTCACGTGAATGTTCTTCAATTTCTCTTTTTTAATTTGAAAATCGGATGAAGCAAAACCAAACCACAAGCAAGTGACAAACGGTTGTCCATTTCTTCCTTCCATTTCTGTTCAGTGACTCGTCAACACTATCGGGCAAGGATATGTCAATTCAACACCAATACATTCTTCTGTACGGACATTTTCAAAACTCTCAGTGTGAACACAATTAGTTGCAGCATCGTAATGAAACTATCATTTCGCCGAACACGTCTGCCGTCAGCCGCCATGTACGATTGATAACATTTGATCAAATCTGCTGTAAGACACTTGCAATTTGACAGAACGTTACTGTAATAGTCTTATAAGTGTAATGATTTGGCAGGACGTCTATTTCTGTACGTTCATCTTCGCAAATCTTGTTTTTAACGGCAGTACTAATAGCGCACTAGCGGTACACACAGTGCACTTGCGATATACACAGCGTCGCAGTTTAACACAGTACAGACTGTTATTCGTCTTACGTTTAATTTCTTATATCTCTTTAATCAAAACTCGTTTTATTGGTTTCATAGAGATATCGACGCAAAACATAACAATATTTGGCTTACATTTTCACGTATTTAATCATTTTCACTTTTACCTTTAGATTCAATGAAAAGGAAATACCTGGCATAGTTCCTTAATTATGGTTCCACAGAAATAGATGACAAAGGACAAATGAAGCCACAATGTTTCGGCTGTTTGAAAAACCTAACTTTCAGTTTTAAATAAAGAATCAACCGAAGAACGACTTGGAAAGGTTTCACTCAAATCTGTCTTCCAAACTGCGAGAATACTTTGAGAAATTGAAAAGAGCTACCAGAATAGAGATTAGAAATCAAGTGCACATATCATATATATACTCTGCGTATCATAATAGACCAACCTATTGAATGGAAAAGATCCCTATTTGCAATTCTGATACACTACGAAAAGACGTTTGACAGTGTGGATCATCTTCAGGGTGCTGATAGGGGTGAGACAGGGATACTTTCTCCCTCCTTTTCCGTTCTTGTTGACTTTCGATTGGATCATTAAGGCATCAAATGATGGAAAAATAACTGGTATTACGTATGTCAGGGGATGCAGATGTGGGGACAAGAATTGGAGAAGCAAGAACGGCATTCCTGATACTAAACAACATATGGAGATCCAGATAATCGATTCGTACCAAAGTTAGAGTAATCATCGTCAGTGTCAAGTCGATACTGTTGTTTTTTTATCGGAAACATGAACACCGACCAAGACAATACAACAAAGACTCAAGTAGCTCGCGAACACAATGATAAAAGGGATGTTCGGCATGAAGGGGTGATCCATGAAAACAAATGGGAAAGGAGCCAACAAACCACTGAAAAAAACTAGACAAAATTAAGGGAAGAAAATGGAGCTAGATAGAACATGGCTAGAAAGGCACCACCAAAAATAGCTAGGCGTGCTCTCACTTGGAATCCATGGCGGAGGAGACAAATAAGTAGACCTAAAAATACACGGAGAAGAGAATGTAAGAGAGAACAACGATTAAATATTTACAACTGGAAATAGGCAGAAAGTGCGAGCAGTCCAGGACAGTGCTTGCTGGCAGGGTGTTGCCAATGGCCAATGCATTCAGAGGAGCGATTGGCTGTGATTCATAGAATCAGTGATACGAAAAGATACATACATTTTTTTAAGTTATGTTTTTTTCAGTTTCCGTTCCAATTCATCCCGTAAATGTGTTACTGTGCCGACCTCAAGAGAGAGGTCAAAATGGTCAACATTGCCATTCTTTGAACACCGAATTAGGGGGGGGGGGGGGGGGGGGGAAATATCAGATGCCAAAAAATAATTCTTTGAGCTGTTTGAAAAGGCAGTGGAAAAATGTCATGTCGAAATGATCTACCATGGAAATTTCAAGGTCAGAGTGGGAAATGATCATTCTGGACAAAGTGAATTTAAATTTCCTAGTCTGCTGCAAAAGGCGACTACATAGGCTACCGTAAAAGGGTTTACAATATGTGGGCTCCATTACTGAGCTAAGGGTGTATATGTATATCTAGTCCCGTTCGTGGTCGGGAAGGACTGGCATCTCACTGGGGTGGCAGGGACCGCCACAGGGGAACCCTCCCCCACACACCCCCCCTTCCTCTCACCAGCACTACTAATCTAGAATCCCAAGGGCTGATCGCAAGGGAAGGCTGACTATTAAAAAGATAAATGTATTTCTACATTGTGTACATATCAAATGTATCCATTTCCTATTCTGACGTCCACGTTCTGAACACTTGAATATTGATTGTATTTTCCGAAGCCCAACCCCATCTTTACTTGCGCCATCTTCTTCTGAACTCCAGGGGATGTGAGTTACTTATTCTTATATCTCTGTATAATAGAAAAGTTGTTTCTAAACCTTTCTTCAAAACTCACTCTGCTACTCCACATTCGGCGACGTTTGTCATGTTATAAGATATAGCCTTCAATCCTAGAATAGTTTAAAGCTGAACTTAAAGCTGCCAGAAACATTTGTTTAACAAAATCCAAGGATTCATTGCCACACTTAGATTTTCCAAATTTCTGGCTTCTCCTTCTCATACAGCGTGGGTTAGGTTGTTAAGCGTGATCTAACAGTAAATACAGCAACTCCGTGGCCACTTACGATTGTCATGTCTCCGCTACATTATTAACAGGTGTGGTACACGGTATAAACCCATATTTCTGGCACTCCGTTTTAAAATGATGTACGTAAACACAACCAACACGTCATTCCTTAATGGTTCACTACTTGCTCACACGTTCACTGCCAACTTTAGCATTTCACACATTCAACTTTCCACCATCTCCAAATCAATCGTCACACGTTAATGTTCGCCACGTGCGTGCAGTCGTCCGTAGAAAATGCAAGTGTTGCTGGCTATAGATGAGCAATGCAAGGATACATAGAACCTGACAAACCATTGCCGACTTTCCAAAATGGACGCTGTGAACTCCCGAGATGCTCACATGTTGCTGCGTCGCTAAGATTTGTTCCGATAGCCGCCAGGAATTTTAATAACAGTAATAAGCCAATTAGGCATATTGACAAACACTTTCCACTGGTAACTTTCTCTAGCCATATCGTCGTCACATCGTTTCAATGTAGAGTGGCATGACGAAGTTTACAGTTTCAAAGAACTTCACAAACATGACGACAAATAAATCATTATGGCAGCTGGCTATTAACACACTAATGTTATTTCCGCAGGCTTGGTGACGATGATTCACTTTTTGGATCCATGTGAAGCATAGGGTCACAACAACAGCTGGGTTCCACTACAGGAAGCATGTGTCCCGATGTTGGTAAAAGTGATTTCAATAGTAACGTTTTTTTATGGCGTACTCATGCACAAAAATCTTTATTCGCCTCTAATGACATGCGTGGAGAGTTACAGGGGTTCTATTCTCTTCAACCTGGATACCACCTGAGTTCTGATGTGAAACCTTGATTCCAACTCATGGTTGGTATGCTACAAGTACGCAATCTCGTATCCGAAATTCTGAACTGCGACACATTTCGAAAACCTACAGTAGTTTACATTTACACTAATAGTGATTAGACAAAAACCACTGCAACTTGGTTTCAATAAGACCATCTCTCGTGTGAGAGCTCACTTTAAAAGCCGTATTCCTGTCCGACTCAACCCAAATACAATGGTCGTCATAACAACGATGATGAAACTGATGTACCAGACTCTCCAGAACAACAACACAATGTGTAATGTACATTTACTGCTCGGGACGATGAGGCTAACGTCTGGTCAGACAAAAGACACTGATCAAAGAATGTTAGCCAGGGACAGGAGAAATATATTGGCTAAGACCCTCACCTAACCTCCTACTTAGTCGTCCTGGAAACTTGATGTTGTCGAAGACAACAGTCTGGCTAACAATGTGAGTTTTGACGTGATCTCCGTAGTAGTGAGCGACACGCAGATGATGCCAAGCATAGCACAACCGCCTGGAGGACCCCGATCCACTTCCATCAGCACGCTCGAGATGTGGAGGAAAGCTACTGCAACCCGTCACTTAACGCCCTTTTCAGGGCACACATAAGAGTAACCTACTCATTTGAAAACAACAACCTTTACTGCTCTGTATTTTTCTGTCTACCATGGTTGGGACATGTTTATCGCATGAAAGATGAGAGGCTGCCAAAGGATATCCTTTATTGACGGCTAGCCATTGGAGTTAGAAGAATCGGCCGTCCCACACTGCGATTCAAGGACGTATGCAAAAGTGCATGAAGTCATGCGACATCCCATCTGAGGGCTGGGAAGAAATTGCTCAGGTTTGAGCTAACTGGAGACAGTCAGTTGGAGAGGGCATAGTGACTACTGACGCTCATAGAAGCCTTCTGGCTGCAGAGAAAAGAGAAAGACTGAAGAGATCAAGGAACAGCCAGGCAAATAGCCTCAGTATGGTTGTACAATCTGTGGCAGGGACTGTCACTCGTGGACAGGCCTTAACAGCCGTAGCAGACAGTGTCGAAATACAAGAGACAGAGCTGGACAAAACTTACAGGGCGCCAGGCGCATGGTCTATAGAGACTGAGACGCCTATGCTGATAATTGTTCTGATAACAATCAACGTCGATGCACACCGGATGGACCCATATGTGATCATCCTCTCTCAATAAAAAGCCAAAAGTATGAATACTAATAATTTTAAAGGTCTGCTGGATGTACAAGTTGTGCTTACTCCGTCCCTGTCTCACCCGTCCGTTCTTGTTTGAACCATCGATTGATTGCAAAACTCTGCAGTCTGTAAATTTTCGATTTATGGATTACAGTTTGCGAATTTTTGGTTCATGGATGGCAGTAGATACATTATTGGTTCATCTATTGCAGAATGTAGATTGTTGGTTCATTGGATGCAGTATGTAGATTGTTGGTTCATTAGATGCAGTATGTAGATTGTTGGCTCGTTGCCTGCACTCTGTAGATTGTTGGTTCATTAGATGCAGTATGTAGATTGTTGGTTCATCGATGGCAGTCTGTAGATTTTTACTTCATCGATTGTAATATTCATAATTTATTGATCGAGATCCGAACATCCCACGGATTCATATAAAATATGTGCAATGTAGGTGCATGTGAGGTGAGTACAGGAGCTCTTTCTATGCCTTCAACACCAGTAAAACCAGGACTGAGAGTCCGATACGTTGAATATCCTTATTAAAGAGATCTCATGACAGCTGAGGTTACTTATCCACTTTTCATTTGGTATGACGTGTTTAGTATGTTAAGTTGAGTTTCAGAATATTTAGGTTTAAAGTTTGACTAACAAATAAAATGTACACTAGTAATTATGTGGTTTATCTTAATCCCACTTAACATAAACAGCCAAATGAACAATATTGACTAAATTAGGACTGATAAACTGTTTTCGCGCAGTTTCTAACATCCAATCTATATGATGAATTCACAAATGCAGATTTCCCCAACATTTTTCGATAAGAGACTGTACCTTTTTTTATTATTACTCTTGTTATGAGCGACGTAACACCATCGTTATTCCTTTTATTCGACATTTAAATGTAAGTCTTTCTTCATCTTTTCTTATTGTTAGTTCTTTTGTTTTTTCTTTTTCACTGTCGCTCTCGACTCCCTGTTTTCTCTTCTCTGATTATGTATGTGTTTATTTACTATCTTGAACAGCTAACAATTCAGTACCTGGCTGTGTTACACGAGTACAGCTATAGATAATGTCATGTCATGTACCACCTGAAACAACTCACAATTCAGGACCTGGCTGTGTTACACGAGTACAGCTATAGATAATGTCATGTCATGTACCACCTGGAACAACTCTCAATTCAGGACCTGGCTGTGTTACACGAGTACAGCTACAGATAATGTCATGTCATGTACCACCTGGAACAACTCACAATTCAGGACCTGGCTGTGGTACACGAGTACAGCTATAGATAATGTCATGTCATGTACCACAAAGAACAACTCACAATTCAGGACCTGGCTGTGTCACACGAGTACAGCTATAGATAATGTCATGTCATGTACCACCTGGAAAACTCACAATTCAGGAACTGGCTGTGTTACACGAGTACAGCTATAGATAATGTCATGTCATATACCACAGGGAACAGCTAACAATTCAGTACCTGGCTGTGTTACACGAGTACAGCTATAGATAATGTCATGTCATGTACCACCTGGAACAACTCACAATTCAGGACCTGGCTGTGTTACACGAGTACAGCTATAGATAATGTCATGTCATGTACCACCTGGAACAACTCACAATTCAGGACCTGGCTGTGTCACACGAGTACAGCTATAGATAATGCCATGTCATGTACCACCTGGAACAACTCACAATTCAGGACCTGGCTGTGTCACACGAGTACAGCTATAGATAATGTCATGTCATGTACCACCTGGAATAACTCACAATTCAGGACCTGGCTGTGTTACACGAGTACAGCTATAGATAATGTCATGTCATGTACCACCTGGAACAACTCACAATTCAGAGCATTTCTTTGCTACACTGGCACATGTTTGGATAATATCATGTCGTGTACAACCCGGAACAGCTCACAATTCAGGACCTGTCTGTGCTACACTGGCACAACCATTGATATTGTCAACATGTCCTGTAAAATTCATTGTTAATAACAGCGTAACTATTTAGAATAACTAGGCTCTATAGACATGACCAGATAATCTAATGACCGTGCCTTTAAACTAATAAGCACGGATGTTAAGTGGTTGCATACAAAACTGAACACCCCAAACCTCCACAAGGTTTTAACACAATTACTGTAAGATAAGCCTGACCCTCTCCCCCTCCCTCCCCCCCCCCCCCCCCACTCTCCTCTCCTTTTCATCTACCACCCCTCGACTGTAACAATAACTATGTAAGTGCATCTTTATTTGTTTTCGACAATTACATTTCCAATGGTGTATACCTTTTGTTAACTGTGTGCATGCTCGTGAAGAGTTGACTTTTGTTGTTGTTTTGCATTTCTTGTTGCACGTTTTATCCTTCTCATTTGCTAAAGCAGTGTAACAGCTCGCATATTAACAACATTTTGCCCTGGAATTCTGGCACACATCTTGATCCTAAGACAAGTTACTGAATTATTTGAGCTGTTCCACGTCAGACTATGCATAATGATATCACAAACAACATCATTACGGTTTAGCATCAAGAAGTGAAGCAAATCGTGAACCTCTGATCAGGTATTCTGTTTGATTAAGGGATGTATGTTATTTGAATCGCAAATGCCATACTGGTTAAGTCACAGTTATGGAAGGGATGGTAGATAACAAGGGAACTGCTCATCTCACATGACAGAAGCTCGTTGCTAGTATTCAAGAGACCTCACGCAACCTTACATTTGTATGCTGAGTTTATTGAAAGTCCATGTTTGAGGTTCATAAGAAAATGGTTAGTCTGAAAGAAATGTTTCAACATTCGCTTTTTTGCATACACTCTGATCTAAGAGTATTTAAGTAGTTCAGCAATTTGGTATAATATGAGTCTTGGCTGATCTTATTCGTATTCCTGTTCTCTGTCAAACTTTCTCTAGTGGCACAAATACCTGGAACTCTTATTTACGTTGAATGAGCCTAAACGCTTGTACTGCTAAGTGCCGTTAGGAGCCAACGATTTCTCTCGTGAGCCAACAAAAATTGTGTTATTGTTCACGTGCAAGGGGTCGATCTCGACGTAGGTGGATCGAGGGTGTCTCTGACACAGTCAGGAAATTACACTTAACGACGGCACAAGCCTCCCACCTGGCGATAACAAGAAATCTAATCATCCCGCCTCTCTACCAGGCCTCATGGCAAGGACAGTAGGAGATAACAAGAAATCTAATCATCCCGCCTCTCTGCGACGCCTCATGGCAAGGACAGTAGGTGATAACAAGAAATCTAATCATCATGCCTCTCTACCACGCCTCATGGCAAGGACAGTAGGTGATAACAAGAAATCTAATCATCCCGCCTCTCTACCACGCCCCATGGCAAGGACAGTAGGAGATAACAAGAAATCTAATCATCCCGCCTCTCTACCACGCCCCATGGCAAGGACAGTAGGAGATAACAAGAAATCTAATCATCCCGCCTCTCTACGACGCCTCATTACAAGGACAGTAGGTGAAAAGAATTATGGGAAAAAAACATGAAAAAAAACTAGTAAAAGTTGATTAAGGTTGAGCTTAATCAAAATTTAAAAATGGGTATGGTCAGATACCGCACCGAGACGAGAACACAAACAAAACCTACGTTACGACCAATAGGCCTTCATCAGGGACAACAACACTGAACTAACAAATCAACAAATAAGAAAAAATGGTCAACTCATCTGTTTCAGGTGGGAGACGCTTTCAGTCTAAGCGACCTGTCGTGCCAAGTACTCGATAGAAACTGAAATAGGAGCGGTCAAACAAAAAGTGGCGGAATATGCCTGATAAGCCAAGCGTGGCCAAATAGTGGTCCAGATAGGAGAACAATGAGAAGGCAATATAAGCCGGGAGGGCGTGATATTGATATAAGAGAGGGGGGAAGAGAACTGATGGAAGAATGGGGGAGGCGGGGGGGGGGGGGAAGGAAGACAAATAGATGGGGGCCAGTGTGAGGGTTTAAGAAAAAGTATGGAAGATATTTATACCATGTGGTTGGAGACATCCCATACTAGAGATAAGTCTGTTCTCAAGGGCGAATCGATGACGATCGTCAGAGAAGCACGAAACTAGACCAGTGACACTGACGTCAGCCATACCCCGGTGCTCAGGACCATTGAAGTGGCTGGCAATTGGGGAACCAGTGCGGTTGCGGATGTCGTTGAGGTGTTGGCGGAAACGCTCCCGTAGTTCCAAACCAGTTTCCCCAATGTAAGTCATACCACACTGGCGGCAGATGATGGAATAGATGAGGTTACGAGATTTGCATGTGAACCCCTCTTTGATGAAGAATTCAGCCTTAGGAAAGGTAATGGAGCGAGAAAGGATGACATGAGGGCAGAAAAGAATTAGAAGATTGTTGTAAACTCGTGTTCCTCTTATATTTATGTTACACCGTCTCGAATTGTTAAATCCCTTAATATTTGAAGGACGTTTTTTGGTAAGTGTATTTATTTAACTGCATTTGGCTGGCATAAACTTTACAATTATTTTGCCTTTTGTCATCCCATTTACTTCTTGTTTTCTTGTAGATAACTTTTCAGTTTGAAGCATCACAGATAAGTCATTTCGTCAAAATATCTTTGGAAGCATCACAGATAAGTCATTTCGTCAAAATATCTTTGGAAGCATCACAGATAAGTCATTTCGTCAAAATATCTTTGGAAGCATCACAGATAAGTCATTTCGTCAAAATATCTTTGGAAGCATCACAGATAAGTCCTTTCGTCAAAATATCTTCGGAGCATAATTTGTAACTTTTGCAGGTAGTACATACT
Organism: Ariolimax columbianus; assembly: GCA_036924085.1. Taxonomy (NCBI): domain Eukaryota; kingdom Metazoa; phylum Mollusca; class Gastropoda; order Stylommatophora; family Arionidae; genus Ariolimax; species Ariolimax columbianus. Next base: position 137,899,694 of record JAVGWX010000001.1, on the reverse strand, counting down.
CAACAATGCAATGAATAAAAACTTTCAAATACTAAAGTGCTGTCCAGTTGTGATCGCTGCTATGCCTGCTGCATCTAACACCACATGTGTGATTCAGGTTATTTTAATCTGGGTGAAAAGCTAGGTGTACTGCACGTGTCATAAAAATGACTAAGTAGGGTTGTGCATGGGGCTGACTGCCATGTCACGTACAACAAAGTGCAGCAGAAATTACATCTAAAGAGTACATACATGCCTTGATCCAGGCTTCAGGTAAGGAGCCTTCTGTGGTTGAAGCCCGATGATCCTACTGGAGGCAAAATATGAAAGATAATAATGAGGATCATGGCAGTGATTTATCATCCACAAGTTCTTCATCTGTCAATCAAACTCCTCGAACAAAACAGGAGTGGTTGTTCGCATCGCTGAGGACTGCGAGTTGCTTACTCGCCTGTTCTCTCTACCATATAACGCGTATTGTTCCTCTAGCTTCCTTTGAGACTCAGTTATTCCAGACAAAGCATTGACATCAGCTATCGGAATTGTAAGGTGCGTAAAGGCGTGAGTTGGAGACTTCTCCCAAAGATAGGGTTTCGATAGAACACTTAGAAAACACGATTTACATTAACAAATGTAGGTAAAGGTAGGCCCCACTACAGACACTGCTGTCGGGGATGAAGTGTTGGAGACTTCACTTTACTATGTCTACTTTGTATATGAGGTAAAAGTGGCCAGTTTCTTTTCTCGTTGTTTTTTTTTTCTTAATAGTAAGCCGGGTATCTATTTACAACTTTTTCGATTGAAACGTGTCGGTAACGAAGATCGAACATGTTTCCTTTGTCTTGAGTAGCGCGCACTCTACCACTCGACTACCAAGACGCTACACGTGACATGACACAACCATAATTTTAATTCTCCCGCACGTACTGTACAACGGTCTAGACCCCACATCAACCGTTTGGCTGTTCCCAGCTCTGAAGTATCGTCTTTGTATGATTCCCTCTTGTAGAAACCCACTCACGCACTCATCCACTCACTCACTTAATCTCTCTAGCTAGCGAGCAAGAGACAAATAAAATTGACAATCTCGATCCAGACCTTGACATAATCCGAAGGGCACTGTTGTCCTCTAGACATTGTTCAAAGATTGGAAATATCCATGAGACAAAACTGATTGGACATAACTAAGAAATTAATAGATGAGTGACGAGACTGGAGAAATGCCAGTTAAAAAGTAGAAGACAATAGTGTAATATTAATGTTCTGTCAGACTGCTGCTTTCTTTAAGTGTATTCAAATTGACGACGGCGAAAGAAAAAAAGAAAAATAAAAGGTTTGCCAGTAACCACAGGTTTACACAGTGACGACAGTATCGATGTGGGAAGGAACAGAGAACCGCACATGAGAACAGTTTTGTTGGTGGTAAATGCTAAATGTTGGATATCAAGTACCGCCGTTTGAGAGTGAAGTGTTAAAACAGATTCTCTAATCCGATGCTCTGCTAAACCCTGAGCATGTCGGAAATGTATGTAGGATCAAGGAAACGTAATAGGGGTTCCAGTAAAGATATGTAGGGGTTCAGGGAAAGGACTATTAAAGGTCCTGGAATGTTTTGTAGGGATTCCGGGAAAGGTCTAAGAAGTTCATGGAAACATGTGTTAGAGTTCCGGGAAAAGTATGTAAGGTTTCCGGGAACGGTCTGTACGGATTCCGAGAAAGTCTATAGCGGTTCAGGGAAAGGTCTGTAGGGGTTCAGGGAAAGATCTGTAGGAGTTCAGGAAAAGGACTGCATGGGTTCCAGTAAAGGTCTGTAAGGGTTCTGGAGAAGGTCTGTAAGGATAGGAAAGCTATACTGGGGTTCCGGGAAAGGTCTGTAGCTGTTCCGGAAAATAACTAAAGGGATTCTGCTAGCGGTCGCCATTGACTAAAATTAATCTGTTGACAAAACAACAACTTGACTCCTAGCTGTATCATAGATCCGAGCTACCCTCGATGTCAGTGCACAAATAGTATTTTATATTGTTTAAGCCTATGATTGTATTGCAGCTTCAGTTGTCCCTATCAACATTTCTTTCTGTTCTGTAAGGAATCAAATAAAATCAAACATGTCTTTATATTGTGTACTCAACAAAATCAAATATAACAACATATTTCTTCTTCTCTTCTATCCAGTTGTAGAATCTGCCGTCTAAGATGAAGTGTTAAAGACCTCACTGTACAAAGCCACAGCTCGTAATAGGTGGGGTGGCCGCTGTCTTTAATTTCCTAACCGCAGGTCATGTACCGTTTACAAATGAGCCATTTACAGCTGGCTCGACTAGAACGTTTCGGAAACTGGAGTTTAATCCTGTACCTTTTCCGTGAAAAGCGATTGCTTTACTTTTTTTGACTAATTAATCTCTTCTCTCTTAGACACTCTTCTATCCCAGGTGGTAGGGTAGATGTCCTTTATATTTATACTTGCAATAAGATGTGGAGACAAACAGGAGATTGATCTGTTGTATAGACAAACAGGAGATTGATCTGTTGTATAGACAAATAGGAGATTGATCTGTTGTATAGACAAACAGGAGATTGATCTGTTGTATAGACAAATAGGAGATTGATCTGTTGCATAGACAAACAGGAGATTGATCTGTTGTATAGACAAACAGGAGATTGATCTGTTATATAGACAAACAGGAGATTGATCTGTTGTATAGACAAACAGGAGATTGATCTGTTGTATAGACAAATAGGAGATTGATCTGTTGTATAGACAAACAGGAGATTGATCTGTTGTATAGACAAATAGGAGATTGATCTGTTGTATAGACAAACAGGAGATTGATATGTTGTATAGACAAACAGGAGATTGATCTGTTGTATAGACAAACAGGAGATTGATCTGTTGTATAGACAAACAGGAGATTGATCTGTTGTATAGACAAATAGGAGATTGATCTGTTGTATAGACAAACAGGAGATTGATCTGTTGTATAGACAAATAGGAGATTGATCTGTTGTATAGACAAACAGGATATTGATCTGTTGTATAGACAAATAGGAGATTGATCTGTTGTATAGACAAACAGGAGATTGATCTGTTGTATAGACAAATAGGAGATTGATCTGTTGTATAGACAAATAGGAGATTGATCTGTTGTATAGACAAACAGGAGATTGATCTGTTGTATAGACAAACAGGAAATTGATCTGTTGCATAGACAAACAGGAAATTGATCTGTTGTATAGATAAACAGGATATTGATCTGTTGTATAGACAAACAGGAGATTGATCTGTTGTATAGACAAACAGGAGATTGATCTGTTGTATAGAAAAATAGGAGATTGATCTGTTGAATAGACAAACAGCCGATTGATCTGTTGTATAGGCAAATAGGTGATTGATCTGTTGTATAGACAAACAGGCGATTGATCTGTTGTATAGACAAATATGTGATTGATCTGTTGTATAGACAAATAGGTTATTGATCTGTTGTATAACCAAACAGGAGATTGATCTGTTGTATAGACAAATAGGAGATTGATCTGTTGTATAGACAAATAGGAGATTGATCTGTTGTATAGACAAACAGGAGATTGATCTGTTGTATAGACAAACAGGAAATTGATCTGTTGCATAGACAAACAGGAAATTGATCTGTTGTATAGATAAACAGGATATTGATCTGTTGTATAGACAAACAGGAGATTGATCTGTTGTATAGACAAACAGGAGATTGATCTGTTGTATAGACAAATAGGAGATTGATCTGTTGAATAGACAAACAGCCGAATGATCTGTTGTATAGGCAAATAGGTGATTGATCTGTTGTATAGACAAACAGGCGATTGATCTGTTGTATAGACAAATATGTGATTGATCTGTTGTATAGACAAATAGGTGATTGATCTGTTGTATAACCAAACAGGAGATCGATCTGTTGTATAGACAAATCACACTAATCGTGATAAGATAATTATATTAACTGCTGACTGATAACGTTAATGTACCTTGTTCTGAAGATGTGTGCCTAGGTATTCCGCAAGAATTGACAACTGTTTCTAGACTCCCGCCATGTTAGAAAGGGATGAAAAATAAAATAGTGTATTCAATAATTCTGGTATTATTGGCGCGTTGGCTGGTAGGGTGGGTAGCTAAGTTGTTAGTGGTACGGCTCACAAACCGAACTTGCATCTGTTGGGATTCATGAACTGACAAGGTAGTACTCTTATGTGGTATGAAGCCGTTTACACATGTGTTGAAGTCGAATGCACTGGGCTGTAAGGTGTAAAAACACAATACAACGCTCTCCACCATAGGAAACAAGGAGAACGTGAAATCAATCCTTCTATTCAATCAGGCATAGCGAGTGTCTGGTGTCAGGTAACTAAGTGTTGCCTAATCCAATTTAGTTTTATTTTGCCTTTTGAGTACCATGTTTGTATAGGCCTTTACTCGGGCCATCTCTTCTTCTCAAACCGTGGACGTAGGAGTGAGCGCTTAAAATTGTAAGGTCACCAAAACATCACTGTTTCAGACATGAACAGATGTGTGGCCCATCTAAATTTTCTTAACAACGCAGTATCTATGAGGTCATTGACAGATGTCTGACGCCTGATTTCGATAATTGTGTTAGAGCATGACCTACTCTAGATCTAAACTACAGATGGCCATGGTTACAGCTAAGATTGTGTGACGTTCCCGACCACACTGCAGTAAACAGACATGGGAACCCATTTACAGCTGGGAAGTCTATAGCGTAATGAAACCAGGTTACGCACTCGATCAGGTGTGAAAACGAATTGGTCGATTGAGATCTTTCACTGAATTAGAAACATGGAATAAACTTTATTTTAAAATCTTAATGTTAATAAATAAGTCGGTAACGAGAAAAACAAAGCCACTTTCCTCAAATAAAAATACCTTGTTATATTTCCTTTACATATATTCTGAACTATCTACATGCTAACATATTTAGTAGAAAAGTATTCTGAACTATCGACAAATTAATACATTTCTTTGACAAGTATTCTGAACTGTCTAAACATTGATATATCTGGTCTACAAATATTCTTAACTATCTACAAATTAATCTTAAACATGAATCATAAATTGCTATATCTATCAGCAAAAACAACTTGCAAACGAATATTTGTTCTGCTCCTGAAAGTGAAACCGACACAATTTGTAATTTCTGGATCTATTTTATTATATGGTATTATGAGGTTCGTTGCACCTTTTTTTTACGCTCTCTGGTCAAAAGCATCAGATTTCTGTAGATTTTTTCAAGTTTGCCTTCCCTATGCTTTGCTTGTACCCCAACCTTCCTGCAAGGCAACAGGTTGTCTTTTCTGTTAGGGGTTACTGCTCTTAGATGTCCTGGCGTTTCGGGCTTCCGAGCTCCATCTCTCCGAACTTTGTGTAGAGTTTTCCTCTCATAGGTGTTCCATCCTCCTGGACTCTTGAGTAGCACCTGCCCGGCTGCTGCCATTCTTAGTCCGACTCACTCCCCAGTGACCTGACTGGTTTTGGTGGACCTACCATGTTTCTGCTGGTATAGCTCCTTGGGGCACTGGGGACAAACACCCACCCCCCCCCCCCACCCCACCCCCCAACCATCTAGACAAGACCCGAGGGGGAGATCGTGGTCATTTTAATAATAAATTAGAACTAAAGCATATAAATTGGTTTATTTAATCTTTTAATAAAATACACGCAAAATCTAGAAGACTGCGAATGCTAGCGGGACACGATTCGTAGGAATGAGAGAGTTTCTGCTAACGATCGCACGATATCTTTAACTTCTGTACATCAGCAGCGAGCTATTTTGGAGGGGAATAGTTGGCTAACTGTATAGGTTGTTCGACCGGTATCGGTCGTTCCATCTCGTGATCGCACACACTTGTGCTCATAAAAGCTCAAAATATGAAAGCGTATCACGAAAGAAACTAGCATGTCAAAGTTCATGTCTCCACGAGAGATAGAACATGTAGATTTGTGGGCGGGAACATTTGAAATTCGACAATTATTGCTTAAAATATTTCTCACGTGAAGTGAAATAAAAGTGGTTAAGAACGCAAATAAAGGTCACAGATTCTGCAAAATTGAAATAAACGAAAAGGTTAGACCAATAGATTTTCTAAACAGAAAGGATGAGTCAGTAGATCAAAAATAGTGAAGAAATAAGCAAGTCATTGCCTCCAGCAATAGTGGAATATGTCAGTTGTAAATGCATCACTTACGTCTTTCAGCCACAAGAGACGCCTGTGAGAGATCTCAGAGCTAGATGTCATTGATTGGTTTATGCCATTATGTCTCGTTCTACTGGCTTATATTGCCTACCGATCATAAGTAAGGAAGTGGGGGAAAGTCCGTGGCTATTAAGTTGTTGTAAACAAAGTAGACTAGAAGCTTGCCACAACGATCATAGACAAAAGCGTTTGTCCACTAGGAAAGTACATTGACGGAATAACAATACGATCAGTGGAGTAATCAGCACTGAAGTAATGGCTTCCCCAGACGTATGCCCGTCGCTAAAAAGACATAGAATGGAGTACTGTGTACAGGTGTAGTCCTTATCGTAGAGGAGATATAGGCATGCTGGAAAGGATACAAAGAAGAGTGACACAGCTTATAGTGTGATTCCAGAATTACAATTATGAGGTAAGACTCGGAAAAATCGGCCTGCAGTTGTTAGAACAGAGAATTCGATGTGACTTAATACAGGTTGATATGATAATCGAAGGAACGGGTCAATTAGACTAAACACAATTTTTTTTCAAAAATATAACCACCTGCAAGAACAAAAGGAAAGAGCAACAAATTAACTAAAGAAAGGTCCAGATCATATATTAGATAATATTTTTATTTTGTTTAGTCAGAGAGTGGCGAACGCCTGGAATGCATTGCCACAGGAAGTAGTGGAGCCAGTTACAATGAATGCTGTTCATAATAAATTTGGATGCGCATAGCTTTTAGAGCAAGGAAATGTAAAAGAAACTGGTTGTATACAGATTCTGCAGAGTCTTCAAAAACCAGCATAAAGACGTTAAGTTAATGAGTTATCTGCTTTCAATAGGTGTCGTTATTATTTGCCCTTCTTATAACGACGGACATGTCATGACTTCTTCCTGCTGCTATACACAACGGACATGTCATGACTTCTTCCTAGTGATATACACAACGGACATGTCATGACTTCTTCCTGCTGTTTTACACAACGGACATGTTATGACTTCTTCCTGGTGCTATATACAACGGACATGTTATGACTCATTTCTACTGCTATATAAAACTCTTATATTTATTGTAATTATCTGTCGTCTGCATCGGAAGAGTTCTTTTATTATAAATTAAACAACTTGTTCCGGTAAGGCAGGCAGAAACTAATTGTGGACTACTTGGCATCCTGGTATTTAAAGGCAGGTCTATGCCTGTTGTCAGGCAGCCGAAGGCAATCCCGTTGTAGGTTATTTTGCGATTTTACTTTCTTCGGCTGACTAGGCCAGGAGGGGACGTGCGTATTGGTTTGGTAGGAATGTCATTATCTATCGACATTATTGGTAGAAATATCATTATCCATCGACATTATTGGTAGGAATGTCATTATCCATCGACATTATTGGCAGAAATGTCATTATCCATCGAATTTATTGGTAGGAATGTCATTATCCATCGACATTATTGGCAGAAATGTCCTTATCCATCGACATTTTTGGTAGAAATGTCATTATCTATCGACATTATTGGTAGGAATGTCAATATCTATCATTTTTGGTAGAATTGTCATTTTCTATCGACATTATTGGTAGGAATGTCAATATCTATTATTTTTGGTAGAAACGTGAATTATCTATCGACATTTTTTAAAGAAATGTCATGATCTATCGATCGCCATTTTTGGGAGAAATGTCATGATCTATCGACATTTTGGTAGAAATGTAATTATTCATTGACATTTTTGGTAGAAATGTAATTATTCATTGACATTTTTGGTAGGACAGTTAACGTCCTGATCTTTTCGATTTCGTCACAGACGTTTACTTTTCTCTCGCGCTATTAGCGATCGTACAGTCCACCCAGCGTTCGCACAGTCTGCACAGTGACCGCAGTCTATCCAGTGACCGCATAGTCTGCACAGTGACCGCACAGTCTGCACAGTGACCGCACAGTCTGCACAGTGACCGCACAGTCTGCACAGTGACCGCACAGTCTATCCAGTTACCGCACATCCTACCCAGTGACCGCACAGTCTGCACAGTGACCACACAGTCTGCACAGTGAACGCACAGTCTACCCAGTGACCGCATAGTCTGTACAGTGACCGCACAGTCTGCACAGTGACCGCACAGTCTGCACGGTGACCGCACAGTCTAGCCAGTTACCGCACATCCTACCCAGTGACCGCACAGTCTGCACAGTGACCACACAGTCTGCACAGTGAACGCACAGTCTACCCAGTGACCGCATAGTCTGCACAGTGACCGCACAGTCTGCACAGTGACCGCACAGTCTGCACGGTGACCGCACAGTCTATCCAGTTACCGCACATCCTATCCAGTGACCGCACAGTCTGCACAGTGACCACACAGTCTGCACAGTGAACGCACAGTGACCGCACAGTCTGCACAGTGACCGCACAGTCTGCACAGTGACCGCACAGTCTGCACAGTGAACGCACAGTGACCGCACAGTCTGCACAGTGACCGCACAGTCTGCACAGTGATCGCACAGTCTGCACAGTGACCGCAAAGTCTGCACAGTGACCGCACAGTGACCGCACAGTCTATAAAGTTACCGCACATCCTACCCAGTGACCACACAGTCTGCACAGTGACCGCACAGTCTGCACAGTGACCGCACCGTCTATCCAGTTACCGCACATCCTACCCAGTGACCGCACAGTCTGCACAGTGATCGCACAGTCTGCACAGTGACCGCACAGTCTGCACAGTGACCGCACAGTCTACCCAGCGATCGCACAGTCTGCACAGTGACCACACAGTCTATCCAGTCACCGCACATCTTACCCAGTGACCGCACAGTCTGCACAGTGACCGCGCAGTCTGCACAGTGACCGCACAGTGACCACACAGTCTACCCAGTGACCGCACAGTCTGCACAGTGACCACACAGTCTGCACAGTGATTGCACAGTCTGCACAGTGATCGCACAGGCTATCCAGATACCGCACATCCTACTCAGTGACCGCACAGTCTGCACAGTTACCGCACAGTCTGCACAGTTACCGCACAGTCTGCACAGTCTGCACAGTGACCGCACAGTCTGCACAGTTACCGCACAGTCTGCACAGTGATTGCACAGTCTGCACAGTGACCGCACAGTCTGCACAGTGACCGCACAGTCTGCACAGTGACCGCACAGTCTACCCAGCGATCGCACAGCCTGCACAGTGACCGCACAGTCTGCACAGTGACCGCATAGTCTACCCAGTGACCACACAGTCTACTCAGTGATCGCACAATCTACCCAGTGACCACACAGTCAACCCAATGACCGCACAGTCTACCCAGTGACCGCACAGTCTACCTAGTGACCGCACAGTCTACCCAGTGATCGCACAGTCTACCCAGTGACCGCACAGTCTACCCAGTGATCACACAGTCTACCCAGTGACCACACAGTCTACCCAGTGACCGCACAGTCTACGCAGTGACCGCACAGTCTACCCAGTGATCGCACAGTCTACCCAGTAATCGCACAGTCTACCCAGTGACCCCACAGTCTACCCAGTGACCGCACAGTCTACCCAGTGACCGCACAGTCTACCCAGTGACCGCACAGTCTACCCAGTGACCACACAGTCTACCCAGTGACCGCACAGTCTACCCAGTGACCGCACAGTCTACCCAGTGATCGCACAGTCTACCCAGTGACCATTCGATAAGTATCATTTGATATCGTTTCTTTTTTAAATGTTTCCCATTCGGTGCTGTTATTCTCATCTGTTCCTCCGTGATATGTTAGCTTATATGTGGTTATCCGTTGTACATGATAAAGGTCTTTTTTTCGTAACGTAAGTTCGTTCATCATTTCGTCCAAAAGTGACATCTGAACACTAAATATGCATGTTTTTTTGTACACTTCATTTTAATTTAAAGTACCACCGCATCCTAACCTACATTTTTTAAATGTAGGCTATATTTATTTTCAACTGCCAAGGGTTCTTTTACATGCAAAGGATATACATGTGGACTGCCGAGTTTATCGTCCTATTCCGATAGAATTAGGCACTACATTGAGACCAGTGGGCCTTGAAATTTGCCAGTTTAGAATATCCGCCTTTTCGAGCTTTCGTTCGAGCGTCCTATCTCTCTGATACAACGGTCTCTATTAATGGTAGGGGAACACCGACCAGACACTTCTGTGATTAAGTAACTCAAACCAGATAATGATTCATCGATTGGTTGATCCTGGTCCATTATTGGGGATGAAAGAATAGAGTCAGTACGCATTCCCATACTTGCCGTGAGAGACCACTCAGCAGGGTTGTGCATGAGGCTGGCAATTTAATCATGTAAAAGGAAATGCTACATAAAAGTCTCATGTTTTTTTGCAAGAAAGCTAACTATGGTGATGACTCCATGCTCCTACTGGAGAGAAGAGAGACATAATGAAGATGAGCATGACGTATTGATTCAGGACTAAGGCAGTTCATGCACGCAAGGATCATGAAAAGAGGCACATAAATATCTTTTCGCTCCGACGTTATGCCTCCCAAAACATATCTCGCCTAATTAACACTTTCTTTCCCTCGTTCATACCCATAACTCGTTGACTGTACGAACAAGAGAGCTAAGTTTAATAGTGAGTAACGTTTTGACACGAGTTTTATTAGACAATATACATTTCCGAGTTCCGAGAAATATACCTCACACGTTGTAGGTTGAAGTACAATTGTGTTATACAGAATTGATACCACTGCACCCCGGGCAGATTATTACATGCTTAGTCTCACGGCTAATTGTGGAAGGTTCCAGGGATACTGATTATTGCCGTAGCTCATGGGTAGTACGCACAGCTGTTCTATCCTAACCGACGAATATTCCTGCTTTCCCCCACGCTTCCTTTCACACTAATGCAATATGTGAATTGTCAGTTGGTTGATTAGATTGTCGTCATCCACCACTGGTAGGTAGCCATTAATAAAAAAGAAAGCAACATCAGCAATAACACGAAACAGCTTAAAGCTATGACCAACACCGAACACAACAGTTGGCAGTTTGATACAAGACACCATAAGTAGACAGTCTCACGCTAGACTACAGCTGAGTTTGTTCTTCTGTGTCTACTTAATTTCTCGCGTTAGGGTATGGATAATGATACTGATTATTGTATCTACCTCACGCACACACCCGACACTTGTAAATTGGATGTGTTACAGCAGTCTAGCTAACGAAGTGGGGATATAACACAACAGCATCGGCAGTGGTTAGTCTGCTGCAAAACGTAGCATTGCACTACCGGTAGGAAGGCCTAGTCCACCTAATTCATTGCGCCACATACTATAAGAAGAGCCACTGTAACATGCTACCCGAGAAACATGATCAAGAGTAAAGAACTCAGCACGAGTGGAGCCGGCAACAACAACAACAATAACATCTGTTCTGCCATCGTGATCGAACTTCAAGCCCAGCGTCGGTGGATACAAAAGGGATGACTATGGAAACATGACGGAGTCGAACCTGTGGATGATTCTCTTGTTGTTTTATGTCCCTGGTCATGCTGGGGTTTGCGGAAATGAAAGAGCGGCCACTCTTTCTCTAAAGACACCAGTAGTGCGGACATTTGAAATGAAAGAGCCAGCACTCTGACTACACATGCATAGCAACATTGAAATTGGAGAGAGCTGACATTGATTGCAAAGGAAGTCGTTGTGTGGACATTGAAAATGGAAAGAGCTGACACTGATTACAGAGGAACCCGTAGTGGGAACATTGAAAATGGCTAGAGCTGATACTGTTTTCAAAGGCACCCGTAGTGGGGACATTTAAAATGGAAAGATCTGACACTTTTGCTACAAAGAACCCGAAGTGGGGACATTGAAAATGGAAAGAGCTGACACATGATGCTGATCAGCGACTGCCTCTGTGATGATAAAACTACAATCAATGAACCAGCAGTATACATATTGCAAAGTTTCAAAACATTGCGCGAGCCCAGCATAAAGGGGCGCCTGAGAGTAATGTGTACAACCAGCGCGCTACATGAACCACCTCTGTCTACAACATTCGTCATTTGCTGAGAGTGACTGAGCCCCTATGGGATTGCAATCACGTCGATTCTGAACAGAAAATAATGTTGCCACTACTGACCTTAGAGACAGTAAACAGATACAACAAGGAGAATGGCTCTTATATGTTCACCTTAGGGAAAAATTGAGGACATGGACAATTTTATATATTCACCGTACAACGCTCGACGATGTTATATTACATAAAGAAGAAACGACATTGCTGCAATCCATCATGATGGACGGGTGTTCACTCTATATCCGCAGATGACAACGAAGAATACGTAGCCTATATGGTATGTAGCTCGTTAGGTTTACACACTTCTGATCCGTCCTCTCAGGCGCTCCTTACTACTTGACCTACACTTTATTTCAAATGTCACGGACCTCAGGACGAGTGACGGACTTAAAGCAACTTGTACTTGGGACGGATTTGTTTTGTAACACTTTCCCATATCAAATCAATCACTTCGATGATATTGACTTTGTTGGTATTTATTGCGAGAATTATTATGACTGAAGAATTTAAGTCACTGTAAAGGCTGTTATCGAGAAGTGCGCAGGCTAGGTATTGATTTCATTCCCAAATTCTTAGTGGTATTTGAACGCGCTCTTCTCATGACTGGAAGACGTAATCTAAACTGCTCAACCACACAGCTACCACACCCTGCGAATATCAAAGACAAAATACAAAGCACCAAAGCTCTATATGGTACCATCGCCGCTTATGACTACCGGATAGAGCCACTGACCAGAATGTTGATCTATAGATCGCTGTGCCTTTATCAATCCGATTGTTCTAGGGTATTTACGTCCGCCCTTATATTAATATCCAGTGGAGCTAGAAGAACATATATTATATTCTAATCCTGTCTACACGCACTGTCTTGTTACTTATTTGTGCCATCATTATTAGAGTAAAATTACTGTATTTTACCAGTGTTTCTCAACTTAGTATTTATCACGAAGGAACGCTGAAAATAATTGTTAGGTTTCAGGCGTGATTTTCAAAACTTAACCCTACACACTTTGCAGAGTTATTTCTCATGTTTATTTGACTATACTTAATATATCTTTCCTAGTTGCATATACATATCTTCATTCTCATTTGCTTCCTTATTTAATGATTTAAAAAAGATAATGGGAATTTTTTACAAGTTTAGACGACGGAAGAATAGACGGAAATAAAACACGAGTTCTTTAAAAAAAACATATTAAGTGACATACCAGTCATCATCACTGCTACAACATTCAAGCATGCCAATAGAGACAAAAATAAGGCATACGGCCAACATTATACATCTTACTTATTAACCTTTGTTCATGAATATTTCTTACTTTCGATCAAGGTTGTTTCGTGGGTGGTTGTAATGCCGTGTTATTGCAAGATCCGTGTGCACTTTCTCGCACCGTGTAAGCAAGTCACAGTGTGTGCTTTGGTAGGTTAACAGCTCACATTCTACTGAGATGACTGAACCATCCTCTTTCTGTCTCTCTATGTATCTCTCTGCTTTGCTATATATTCGCCACAAGAAGTATTGCTCACAATCTTTCTAATATCATCACACCTCATTATGTCTCTTCTGTGGACATCGTTGATCTTATTGAGCCATTTAACTTCCATTGCTGTTATGCTCCTCTCGTGCCGTGCATATATATGGACAACCTTTGGACTTGTAGCAATCACTTGGTACCAAATATATGATACTAGTGTTAGACACAAACCCCGAGCACGGCACATGGATGAATGATTGTAACATATCAAATGAATTGCTCACGAAATTCGGTCAAAGTCAGTAGAAGAGACAAAATGAGAAGCGAAACAATCTAGACAGAAAGCGAGAATAACACTACGACTGACACACGTTATTGACAAACATCACCTCCCCACGCTGGCTAAAGACAAGTAAGTGAGCAGATAAGACGAGAAAGGCTTAGAGGCATCGCCAAGTTTATTTACACAACTTGTGACTGGAAAATTGCAGCATTATTCTTGAAGGTTAGATGGGAAATTGGCAGCATTATTCTGGAATGTTAAATGAGAAATTGGCAGCATTATTCATGAAGGTTAAATGAGAAATTGATTCATTATTCGTGAAGGTTAAATGAGAAATTGACAGCATTTTTGGTGAAGGTTAAATTAGAAATTGATTCATTATTCTTCTTCTTCTTCGTACGCAGTCAGACAGTAACCTTTATTTTTTCGAAAAAAAGCAGCCGTCATCCTGAGGCTGTCGACACTGCCATAGGGCTTGTCTGGTGTTGCCACTAGTGATGGCCACATCTGCTCTCTCTGATCCTCGTATGTCGGGCAGTTTTGCAGCAAATGCTCAGCGGTCATTTTCCCGGTACCACACGGGCATTCGTCGGTGCCACCTAACTTCAATTTGTTGAATAGATGGTACCTCAGTCTGTTGTCGCCAGTGCGAAGTCTGAAGACCACGACCTGCTCTCTTCTTTTCAACTGGTAATAGGCATCGTTTATTGGTGTAGCCAGTATGTTCGGTTTCCCATTTGGTCATGTATCTAGCTCTAATAAGCCGTTTTGACTCTTCGTATGTCATACTAGTATCAGGTTGTGGTAGTTTTGCACCTTCTTTTGCCAGTCTGTCTGCCTCCTCGTTGCCTTGGATGTTGCAGTGAGATGGAACCCACTGCACCACTACCCTTTTTGGTGCGGCCTGCTGGCATAGTTGACAGAGTACTGCTCTTAAATCATTAAGTTCAGTATTTTTCTGGCTTTTCAGTGCTGTAACTACGGCCATAGCATCTGTAAGCAGGACTATGTGATTTTCATTCCTTTTACCTGTCACCATTTCTTCCACTGCCGCCCTCAGTGCCTCTGCCTCTGCTCTGAAATTACTTGTGTATTTTCCAGTAGCGAATGAAAGTGTTATTTTTCTGCCATTTAGTAGGCTCAGGAATGCTCCTGCCTCTCCGTACTGTGTTGTATTTGTTACGGAACCGTCGGTGTATGCATGGGTCCAGTCCATGCTTGGGTAGTTTTCCGTTATGTAACTCAGGGTAGTATCTCTTCTTTCTTTTTCAGACTGGCAGCTTTTGTTTCCAATACCTGGTATATTTTCTACCACCTCTGGAAATATATGCTGCCTCCGGGTAGGTTTTCGTACAGTAGGGATGGGCTCTGGGGTTGTTAGTGCGTTCATGGGGTTTTCGTGCATCTTTGCTTTGGCTATTTCTGCAAAGTTTCTTCGCTTTAGTTTCACATTTCCGAAATTGTTTAGTCTCTGGTGCATTGGATGGTCAGTCAGTCTTCTGAGTTTCTCTGATTGTAGCTGGGCTCTGCAGTCTCTTCTGTCGGTCATGGATTGCAGTTTTGTAATCTTTTCAAGTTCTACAATTGGCGTTGACTTCATGCCTCCTGTTATAACTCTCATGGCTTGGTTTTGGAGTTTGCTAACTTTATCGAAGTTCGCCTTTGCTGCTGTTGTCCATGCCGCAATGCCATACTCGAGAACTGGTCTCACTCTTCCAGTGTACAGTTTCTTAAGTATGCTTTCGTCTGCTCCCCAGCTTGTGCCAGCAAGTTTCCTCATGATTGCCATTCTTTCTCTGGCTCTCATTCAGTTTCTCTCGATCTGACTTTTCCATGTCATGCGCCGATCAAATGTGACTCCCAGGTAGTTTGGGTTGTCGTTTGGCTGCAGGTATTTGCCGTTTAGACTGAATTTGGTGTTTTGGGGTTTGATTAATAGCAAGAATATTGTACATGTCGTTTTGTCCTCGTTTATTTTGACCAGCCATGAGTTCGCCCACTCTTCCAGCGATGTTAGGGCCTGCTGCATCCGATTTCGTGCTATGGTGAGATTCTTTTCAGAGGTCCACATAGCCAGATCGTCTGCAAACATTGAGCTATGAACTCTTCTTGGTATATTCTCTGTAATGTCATTTATATACACCAGGAAGAGTGTGGGTGACAGTACTCCCCCTTGGGGTACTCCCTGCTCAAGTGTCACCTTTTTGCTCATCTGCCCTCGTACTTGGACTCTGGCCGTTCTGTTTTTGAGGTAGTGGTTGATCCACTTGTACATTTGCCCACAAACTTCACTTCTTCTTAGCTTGACTCTAAGTCCATCTTTCCAGACTTTGTCAAATGCCTTTTCCAGGTCTACCCAAACCGCTGCTGTGTGTTTCTGTTCCTGGTAGGCATCTTCTATTTCCTGCTTCATTATTCGTGAAGGTTAAATGAGAAATTGGCAGTATTATCCGGGAAGGTTAGATATAAAATTGGTTCATTATTTGTGAAGATGAAATAGGAAATTGGTTCACAATTCGCGAAGGTTAAATAAGAAATTGGTTCAATATTCGTGAAGGTTAAATGGGAAATTGACAGCATTTTTGGTGAAGGTTAAATGGGAAATATGCGACATTATTCGTAAAAGTTAAATGGGAAATTGACAGCATTATTGGTGAAGGTTAAATGGTAAATGGACAGCATTATTGGTCAAGGTTAAATGGGAAATTTACAGCATTATTTGTGAAGGTTAAATGGACACTTTCATCCAAAGTCAAAAGATAACTCATTTTTGCGACGAAAATACTCATCCGAAACTATCTAAGGAATCAAGCTCCAATCGTTAGACTGTTCTTCAATGTAAGTTGACTTCAAGCTCGGATAATATGGTCTGGCTTAGTCTACTTAGCAATCGGTTTAATATTCAACGAGATTCGAAATTAAGCACGGGTTTACCACGGAGTTTAAAAAAATCACACAAGCTAGAAAGAGTTAGAAACTGTTAAACGAGAAACACACTTTTTGTCTTAAATTTGCGGGACATGTCGCAGATAAATCTAGAAGTGATGTTGCTGATATCTTGTGGTAAATAGTGTAACCGATGCTGATTATATGGTCCAGTCAAACATAAACCGGTTCTCCTGTGATGCTTTTCATACGTAATGTATATATCGTGATGCGCACTGGTTACCGGAATTGTCGGATTTGATTAAAATATAGACGACTCAACAAAATGCGCTTTGCTAAGCTGCCCGTCTGGTGGTTACAGGAAAACCCGATTTTTAAAAAATATTCACAATCACATTTTAGAGCCAACAGCTCATGGGCCGCGCCATTAGTATACTGCTCAATAATATACAAGAGAGAATTAGGTTCAGAATAGACAACGAATTTCCGGGTGAGCAATTTGGATTTCGACAGAACAGAAGAACAAAAGAAGCAATATTTGTATAACGACACTAGCAGACATATAGAAGTACAACAAAGTATTAAATATGCTCTATAGAGCATTATATGATTTATACAAAAAGGCATTTAACAGCGTCCAGTGTGAAAAACTAATTACGTGCATGGAAAACATTGGTATGGGTGGAACAGAGACAAAAATACACAGTAACCTGCATTTGGAGATAACTGTCACTGTATGATTGTGCAGGATTTACTCACCACGTATAGATGTAAAGAGAGGAGTTCAGCTTGTGCAGGATTTACTCACCACGTATAGATGTAAAGAGAGGAGTTCAGCTTATGCAGGATTTACTCACCACGTATAGATGTAAAGAGAGGAGTTCAGCTTGTGCAGGATTTACTCACCACGTATAGATGTAAAGAGAGGAGTTCAGCAAGGATACCTGCTCTGATTTTGTCTATTTAACAGAGAGTGGAAATGCCAGGACCCATTTTCGGTGAACTCAATAGATAATCTCAGATTTGCCGATGTCACAGTTCTGCTGGTTGAAGGCAAAGACGATTTACATGAACTCGTGATTCAAGTAAAGAACACAGGTTAAGTGTATGGATTGGAAAATAAAACTTAGTGAACGGAAACTATGATAATACAATTAGCAAATTGGACTTTTTTAACTAGAACAGCTCAATGACTTCATTTCTTGGACATATAATAACGGAGTACACTAGATGCGAAATGCAAATCAAGAAGAGAATAGTGATGACTTAATCTGTTTTGACCAACACGAGTCCTTTATTGAAATTCAAGTAAGTAACTAATAAATAATAAATGAGAGTGACCAGATGTTATATATTCTTGTCGTCAGTCTATGGCCTAGAGATTCGGACAACAAACAGTAGGAGAAGATAATTGATCACTTTGAAATGCGAAAATATAGAAGAATGGGGTGCATATCGTGGACAGAAAACAAAACAAATAAGGAAGTATTGGAGAAGTTAGGAGTGCAAAGACAATTGATCAACGAAATCAGAGTCAGACGGTTACCATATTTTCGTCAGACAGAACACCTGCCTGAAAATAATACGGGATGTAAAGCGCAAACGTGTCTGAGGTAAACAGCGTTATCAGTGGGGAGATAAAATCAAATTATGGCAAGGGTAAGAAATGGTACATTGTATCACCAAGGCAGTAGTAGAAGAAATTAGAGAACTGTTTTGCAGTCTATCTTAGAAAAAGGGATGGTATTTGAACCTATGTTTATGAATATTCTGCATGATTTAACGTCCTCTTTATCAAACGCACCGAAGTGATGTCAATGCCAGGGTATTTTTTGTTTGTAGCTAGGATAATTATTGAATATACAGACAAGAAGGCGTTTAATAGGGTATGGTATAAAGCGCTTTGTCTTCTTCTTCTTCTTCTGCGTACACAGTCAGACAGTAACCATTATTTTTTCGAAAAAAGCGGCGGTCATCCTGAGACTCTCGCCACTACCATAGAGCTTGTCTTGCAGTTCCACTGGCAATGGCCACATCTGCTCTCTCTGATCCTCGTATGTCGGGCAGTTCTGCAGCAGATGTTCAGTGGTCATTTTACCAGTACCGCACGGGCATTCGTCAGTACACCCTATCTTCAATTTGTTGAATAGGTGGTACCTCAGTGTGTTGTGGCCAGTGCGAAGTCTGAAGACAACGACCTGCTCTCTTCGGTTCAACTGGTAATAGGCATCGTTTTTGGTGTAACCAGTATGTTCGGTTTCCCATTTGGTCATGTATCTGGCTTTGATAAGCCGTTTTGACTCTTCGTACGTCATACTGGTATCTGTTTGTGGTAGCCTTGCACCTTCTTTTGCCAGTCTGTCTGCCTCCTCGTTGCCTTGGATGTTGCAGTGTGACGGGACCCACTGTACCACTACCCTTTTTGGTGCGGACTGCTGGCACAGTTTGCAGAGTGCTGCTCTTAAGTCATTAAGCTCAGTGTTTTTCTGGCTTTTTAGCGCTGTGACTACGGCGAGAGCATCTGTCAGCAGGACTATATGGCTCTCATTTTCACTGTGTGTTACCATTTCTTCCACTGCCGCCCTCAGTGCCTCTGCCTCCGCTCTGAAATTGCTTGTGTACTTACCAGTAGCGAATGACAGTGTTTAAAGCGCTTTGGAAATCCTTGAGGATGTATAAAATTAACGGAAATGTTATACACCAGTTTGATAAGGCGTCCAGTGCAGTTCTTGTGAATGGGAGGCGCGGGGACTGGTTTCGCACATCAGTGTGAGACAGGGTTGTACACTTTCCCCAACACTTTTCAATATCTTCTTTGAGGGAATTATGAGTGAGGCAATTGGAGATTACGTTCGTACTGTAAAGATGGGCAGCCGAACGATTACTAACCTAAGTTTTGCAGATGACTTCGACGGGTTGGCGGGCACAGAAGCAGAACTCCAGGAATGGGTCAGAAGGCTCGATGAAACAGCTCTAGACCATGGTATGGAGATTAACGCTGGAAAGACACAATTAATGACCAACAACGCCGAGGGCTTCCACGGTAGAATTCAAGCTAATGGCCAGGAACTCGTAGTGGTCGACCGTTTTAGATATCTGGGTTCGATTGTTAGTAATCAAAGATCAAAACGTGAGGTGTTGGCCAGAATAGCACATAAAATAGCGGCGCTTGCATGGCTGAACAACATCTGGCAAGATAAACGGTTCGCAATATGCACGAAAATAAGATTAATGAGTACATTGGTCCTGTCAATATCCCTCTATGCTTGTGAGACATGGGCAATTGCAGCTGACCTGCAGCGGAGCATACAGGACTTGGAGATACGATGTTTCCGAAGACTTATAAACACCACGTACAAAGATATAGGTACAAATGAGGAAATACGAGAAAGAATTACAATAGCAATATGGCCGTTTGAACACCTCTTGGCAACTATCAAAAACAAGGAAACTCGCCTGGTACGTGGTGACAAATCATGTGTTGTCATATCTTGTGTTTTCACATCTTGTATTGACACATCTTGTGTTGTCATATCTTGTGTTGTCACATCTTTTGTTGTCACATCTTGTGTTGCCACATCTTGTATTGTCACATCTTGTGTTGACATATCTTGTGTTGTCATATTTTGTGTTATCATATCTTGGGTTGTTATCTCTTGTGTTGTCAGAACTCGTGTTGACATATCTTGTGTTGACATATCTTGTGTTGTCATATCTTGTGGTGTTGTCCTATCTTGTGTTGTCACATTTCGTGTTGTCATATCTTGTGTTGTCACATTTCGTGGTGTCATATCTTGTGTTGTCACATCTCACGGTAACATATCTCATGTTGTCACATATCGTGGCCACACATCTCGTGTTGTCATATATCGTTGTGACACATCTTGAGTTGTCACATGGGATGAAGATGCTGCAGTGGTCAGCGACCCATAGCTGACTGCTAGCGTCAGGGCCAGCGAACCATAGCTGCCAAGACCCTTCTACACCTCCATGTGGTGATCCTGGATAACAGGCTGCAGCAGGACAGACTGGCTAAGGAGAAGGGATCGAAGAGGGAATGCTAAACAAGTACTCAAAAAATGCTTGCTGAAGTCGGATGTGTTGGACCGAAAGGTGCAAATATCGCAGCCAAGCTCTAAACTACGACACAACCCATCCGTTCTCTGGACTACATTCTGCTACTTAATCCCTTTCATGGTTTGCAAGTGGGAGATTGAGAACGAACGAAGAAGAAGAAGAAGAGTTGTCACATATTGTGGTGTCACATCTCGTGGTGACATATTTCGTGTTGTCACATTTCTTGTGATGTCACATATCGTGGTGACATATCTCGTTGTGACATATCGTGTATTGTCACATCTCGTAGTGACAAATTTCGTGTTGTCACATCTCATGGTGACATATCCTCTATGACTAGAGGAAGCACAGGTAGCGGCAGCTGACAGAAAGGGATGGCGTGGGATTGTGAGGATGTCTTCATGTGTGCCCCAACGATCTGACCGGTTACGAGATGACCTGACCTGATCTGACACAGGCTAGAGGTTTATTACGGTAGCTAGATAAAGTTCTTGACATGTTAAAGTTTGTCATAATTGTGTTACTAGATACAAGTGTTGTCATTGTAGACTTTGTCATAATTGTGTAAGCACATAAGGTCTTGTCATAGTAGACTTTGTGATAATTGTGTACGCAGATAAAGGTGGTGGCATGTTAGACTTTGTCATAATTGTGTAGCTAGATACAGGTCTTGTCATAGTAGGCGTTGTCATAATTGTGTGGCTAGATACATATCTTGTCAAAGTAGACTTTGTCATAATTGTGTAGCTAGATACAGGTCTTGTCCTAGTAGACTTTGTCATAATTATGTAGCTAGATACAGGTCTTGTCATAGTAGAGTTTGTCATAATTGTGTAGGCAGATACAGGTAGTAGTCTTTATTATAATTGTGTAGGCAGATAAAGGTGGTGTCATAGTAGACTATGTCGTCGGGGATAGAGTGATACTTCATAACACTAATCTCAATATGTTACGGTGGGTGGGTAAACTCCCTTTCCGGACCTAACAGTAAGTCATGTACCAATTTACAACGATAGACATGATAGTACACTACAAATAATAATTTAGTAATATTTACGCAGCACAAACAGTCAACACTTTTGAACTCCAGACTAGTTATTCTACGTCACTGGTGGATAGTTCTGAGATACCGACTACATTCAGAATTCCGATGGGTAAATAAAAGTCGCCAAAAATGTAAAATAATGCCCATTAGAAAATCATTATTCATCCTATTTTTATTTGTACCTCATAGGGTGTAGGTCCTTAAATAAATATTGCGCTCACAATGAGGCTGTGACACATGTTCTATCACTTACAACACGTCGTCCGCGAGTTCAACATTTGTATTAAGTGATAGCAAGAAGTGGAAAAAAATTGAATTTGTCATAAATAAAATACTTCTAGTTTGGCTACATGAGACTGTTTCTGTAATGTGATAAGGTGATTTATAACCGAATTTATTTACATTTTTATGTTGTTTTTGCGAGTGATTATAACTATTGCTGTGGAATTTAGCTTATGTCAAAAAGGAATTACCATTTTCCTGTAACAGGACAACGTTATAGTCCGAATTGACAATCAATAAGTCACTATCTAACATCACAACAGAATTACTGATAAGAAGTTAATCGAGTAGGCACACTTTAACATAATGGAAAATAGTAAATGTTGAAAGAGAATTGCCAGAAGCGAATAAACTACATCTGCTAACGTTTGATTTATGTAACCAGCAATACCCATGAGAAGTTCTGATCATCAATATAACAGTACAATATGAAAAACAGCAGATCAACAATTAAAGGATCTCTCCCATTTTCCACTCCTCGCCTGTATGACATCCCCTCCACTCAACCCACCCGTCTTCACTTCCTCCAATCAGCCAATCACCCTGCCTCTTCCCCGCCAATTGGAGCTAACATTTTTCATGTCATTAATCTAGAAACCAAACGAACCGAATCCTGACCTCGTTTTTCAAGACGTCGCTGATGGTGCTGAATTTGGTAATGCTAACATTTTCTTATTGGGGACCCAATATTCTCGAGGTAAGGAGTTCACCTCGGGTGCTGGAGGACGCGGGTTCAAATCACGGTGGAAACTGGAATTTTTTCACATGGATCATCTTATAAAATGTTCCCCTGAACTCTGAGCAGTGAGATTAGATACCAGTGTGCAGTGGTGCGCACGTTTAAATTTAATTAACATTTGGAAATCGAAAAGTGTAGGATTAACAACCGCTGCTCGGGTAAAAATCAAGTTTAAAATCTACTAAAATTATTCTATGGATTCCCATCAAACAGAGAATATGTCGCAAAAAAAGGGGGCTGTGTGGTTATAACATCAGGTCTAAAGGTAGTTAGCGAAGCGGCATAGATGGCGTCTGACAGTCTGCGGGTCTACCTTGCTCTAATTTACGCTTACACCAGTCTAAAAATAGGCAATCGTATATTACGAGTGCTACTGGGATTGATCTAGAAAGTCACAATTGGATTTTCACCTACAAATAAATATGAAACAAAAGAGATCACAGCTCCAAATGGCGTCTAACGACACAAGTAGACTGAAGAAAGAAAAAAAGAAAGAAAGAAAAAAAGACAAGATAGATAAGATAGGTAAGTCCCGACACTTAAATACAACAGCAGGCTAAAGTCAAACTGATTTAGTAGCAGTGCCACTCAGTCGACCGCTTCATGTTTTTATTTTAATGGTGACCTTAGTTTGAGCACTCAAGTACTGACAATGCTACAACTAAAATGTATTTAGGAGGGAATCAGAGCATCTAGGTCAAGTCTCAAGTCTAACAGGATGTAGACGGGAGGGAGGAAAGGGGGGGGGGCGGAGGTTAAATGTAAGAGCTCACATTTTGACAGTTATCTTACCCACCTGGCTCGAATTTGAAGACTGCTAACTACTTGAAGTCTCCGAGTAACAGAGTGATTAGATCGCTGGCTTCTCACTTCTACAGGGTTCAATACCATGTGTCAACACCTAGCGATAAATTAGTGCCTGGTGTACTATTACGGATGGAAAGTCAATGAATGAAGGAGTGGGTCACGACACCTTAAAAATATGAGACCTAATATGATGTCTCTAACAATTCATCCACGACGCCAAAGTCTACTGTGACACTGCCTATATCTGCCTTCACAATTATGACAAAGTCTACTATGGCAAAACCTTTATCTAGCTACACAATTATGACAAAGTCTACTATGGCAAAACCTTTATCTAGCTACACAATTATGACAAAGTCTACTATGGCAGCAACTTTATCTGCCTACACAATTATGAGAAAGTATACTATGGCAACCACCTTTATCTGCCTACACAATTATGAAAAAGTCTACTATGACATAACCTTTATCTAGCTACACAATTATTACAAAGTCTACTATCACACCACCTTTATCTGAGGTCCTGCAAGGTTAAGTTAGAGAGATGGCCTGAAGAAGGCCCTACAAGGCTGAGATGGAGAGATGTTGTGAAGGCTCTACAAGGCTGAGATGGAGAGATGGTGTGAAGGCCCTATAAGGCTGAGATGGAGAGATGGTCTGAAGGAGGCCCTGGGCCAAAGAGGCCCTGTAAGGTTTAGTTAGAGAGATAGCATGAAGAAGCCCTTCTAGGTTGAGATGGAGAGATGGCTGAAGAAGACCCTACAAGGCTGAGCTGGAGAGATGGCTGAAGACCCTACAAGGCTGAGATGGAGAGATGCCTGAAGGAGACCCTACAAGGTTGAGATGGAGAGGTGGCCTGAAGGAGACCCTACAAGATTGAGATGGAGAGGTGGCCTGAAGGAGGCCTTGGGTCAAATATGGTACACTAAAGAAATATGTGTAGCGTGTAGCCTAGTTGACAGTGAACTGGCTTGCTAGACTGGGATTACAGCGTGTGAGGATTCGAAAACACGGACGGACAGATAACAAATCCTGGCAGTAGTTCGTGCTTGGTACGACCGATCCTCTAGTCAACACAGCTGTAAATGGGTACCTGACGTATGAGTTGGATAATGTAAAAATAGAAAGCATGGAAACTGGCCACTGAACCTCACATAGGCTGCGTCTTAGTACATGAAAAGTTATCATAATCCCCGACGGCAACTGTTGCCACGAGACTCACATTTAGTGTACCTTTAAATGGAATAGAACCAAAGCATAAATGAGCTCAATAAATCAATTGTAAACAGATCAAGAATAGAACTTAGAAAATCGCAACAGCAAATCTGAACAGAAACTGTCAAACGTAAACAGAGCAAGTCAAATGTGAATATGAAACAGAAAACAAACAATGGGATACAAATTGTATGCAGAAGAGCTCACACCTTAGTCATCTCGGTTATTCTAGGCAAGGTACAGGCAGTGGGGTATTGACCTTACGAAAAAAAAAACAGATGCAAAGAGGCGTCAAGCAACTCAGAGGCAACAGAACTAAGAATATTGAGTCTTTCTGCAGGATAGAACTCACAACATCGAAAACAGTTGTCACTTCACTTTCAATGACATAGTAGATGATGTGTTGTTAAGGATATACAGGTGGGTCGAGAATACCGTGCGAATCTGTCTGAAAACAGATGAGTCGAGATTACCGTGCGTATGACTGACAACAGATGGACACGAAAAGTGACGTTCTGGTGACCCTACAACCTGAAGCGCTATTGCGGAAGTCCGCCAATGAGATGGAGCGATGGCCTGAGTGACACCCTTGTTCCAACGCGGTGCTCCAAGACAAACGGTTCAAAAGTGTTGGAACAACATTTAGCTATCTGGCATCCTACATTGGTTGTACTTAATTAAATACCAGGATTGGGGATCAAGATGCTGCAGTGGTCAGCGACCCATAGCTGACTGCTAGCGTCAGGGCCAGCGAACCAGAGCTGCCAAGACCCTTCTACACCTCCACGCGGTGATCCTGGATAACAGGCTGCAGCAGGGCAGACTGGCTAAGGAGAAGGGATCGAAGAGGGAATGCTAACCAGGTACTCAAAAAATGCTTGCTGAAGTCGGATGTGTTGGACCGAAAGGTGCAAATATCGCAGCCAAGCTGTAAACTACGACACAAGGCATTCTGTTCTCTGACTACATTCTGCTACTTAAGCCCTTTCATAGTTTGGTAGTGGGAGATTGAGAAAGAACGAAGAAGAAGAAGAAATACCAGGATTGCAGATCGCAGACAGAAATAATACAATTTAGCTTTTAATATGAAATAATACACACACTAGTTAAGACAGATTTGGTTATACATCCTCGCTCTTTGGTTAAATGTGTACACAGTACGGACGACATAAGTATTGCTTTGGAAGTTTAAAACGATGCAAAAGTTTAGACCTCACGGCCGTTGGCGCCAACAAGACGTCAGGCTCATCGAAAGAGGTCATCATGGTGCTTTCTTTAAAAAATCTTGGAGTGTCTGAGCCGGTGAAAGAAAAGACCACGGCCTTACGCCCTAGACCTCCTTGTTATTGAAGTGTCATTCTAATCTAAGTGCAGCAGTATTCATAGCATTCCTTCTGTTAGGTGTGCAAACATAAAAAATTATGAGTGGGCGTGCTACACTTCTGTCTGTTCAAATTTACTTAGTACGTCCCACGTGCGCTGATCGTTTACCGGACTTTTGTACTTCATATTTTTATGTACCTAATAAATTTATTGACTTCTCCAAAGTTTGCCGCCAACACTGAGACATCATTGTTTTGTTCTTCAACTCTATTCCAGTGCAGACATTTTGCATTTGATTAACTCGAGACATCCATTTCACTCTGTTAACTTAACACTTAGCCCTGAGCTTGGAGTGCACTAGTTCCTGCTGAGCTACAGGACCTCCCTGCCATGTATAGAGGTCCCCGCTCCTACTACCTAATTGGTTTCTAAACAACGGCCGTCAGTCGAGCCGCCATAAGTTGAACCCTTATCTTCCAGGGGCGGAGTGTTATAACTTGGTATCTGAGGCATGAAATCACATTTCACCTCACCAAATACGAATATTAAAATAAATGAAAATAATATCACGGCACATACCAGAGACATTTTCTAAGAGAAGGGTATTGAGCGGTTAGGGTACAAATCTTTTCAAATGAACACGAATTTGAGCCCCAATAAGAATTGTATATACTTTGCTTACTCACTGCTTGACCACTGTCGACTCAGAACGACATATATTTCTCATCCTTATAGATGTCAGTGGGCATCGCAGCAATGAACAAAAGGCAGTAATTATTGAGTTACCTTAAAACGTATTCTCGTCTTCCAGTTTTGTATAACACTAAATATAAAAAATTACATTTGATATTACTTATCCGCTACAATATCCGCAGTGAATACAATTCCTTTAAAAATTCCAGCACGTGTCAAGTTTATGCACTTGGAATTGGACGAACATCAGATGTGGATGTTGCTGATTCATGGGCAAATGTCTAATGTGGCACACCCTTATACCAGGAGTTTTGCTGTTCTAAGATCACGCGCAGCTAATATATCCGCGGAACGTTACACAATGAATTATTTGGCAAATGGTGGATAGTTGGATTTTGAGAGAAATTTATCCACACACCTGTCAGGAAACTGTTAGCTGCGTTTATCTTTCACTAAATTAATAATTGAACGACTGATACCTGCTGGTAGACGAGTCAAGCTCAGTGTGGGACTACGTCAAGTCCAGTATAAGACTACTTAAAGCTCGATGTGGAACTACGTCTAGCCGAGTATAAGACTACTTCAAGCTCCGTGTGGGACTACGTCAAGCCCAGTATAAGACTACTTCAAGCTCCGTGTGGGACTACGTCAAGCCCAGTATAAGACTACTTCAAGCTTGGTGTGGGACTACGTCAAGCCCAGTATAAGACTACTTCAAGTTCGATGTGGGACTACGTCAAGCCGAGTATAAGACTACGTCAAGCTCGGTGTGGGACTACGTCAAGCCCAGTATAAGACTACTTCAAGCTCGATGTGGAACTACGTCAAGCCCAGTATAAGACTACTTCAAGCTCCGTGTGGGACTACGTCAAGCCCAGTATAAGACTACTTCAAGCTCCATGTGGGACTACGTCAAGCCCAGTATAAGACTACGTCAAGCTTGGTGTGGGACTACGTCAAGCCCAGAATAAGACTACTTCAAGTTCGATGTGGGACTACGTCAAGCCGAGTATAAGACTACGTCAAGCTCGGTGTGGGACTACGTCAAGCCCAGTATAAGACTACTTCAAGCTCGATGTGGAACTACGTCAAGCCGAGTATAAGACTACTTCAAGCTCGATGTGGGACTACGTCAAGCCGAGTATAAGACTACGTCAAGCTGGATGTTGGACTACGTCAAGCCGAGTATAAGACTACTTCAAGCTCAGTGTGGACTACGTCAAGGTTAGTTTAGGACTACGTCAAGCTCAGTGTAGGACTACGTCAAGCCCAGTTATAACACTACGTCAAGCTAGGTGTGGGACTACGTCAAGCTTAGTTTAGGACTACGTCAAGCTCGATGTGTACCTTCGTCAAGCTCGGTGTATGACTACGTCAAGCTCAGTGTGAAACTATGCCAAGCTCAGTGTGAAACTTCGTCAAGCTCGGTGTATGACTACGTCAAGCTCGATGTATGACTACGTCAAGCTCAGTGTGAAACTACGTCAAGCTCGGTGTAGGACTACAGTGGGCAATTTGTGATTGCGATACTGTTACTTAATGGTAGACAAGTCAAGCGCGATGTGGGACTACAGTGCGGAATATGTAGTGGTAAAACAATAACATATTCCTGGCTCTCTTCTCGGTAGCGACTTTCCCGAATATACCCAGCTGTAAATGTGTACCGTACTTGCTGTGTCTGCTATAGGAAAATCATCTAAGTAAACGTTTAGTGCAGTTTAACTAATCTTTAGAGCACAAGATTGTGTGGCAGTGACGGGAGTACGACCACTGTCACACTGGAAGCATTTCATAAGAGAAGACCGACGGTCCACGTTGGCATAAAGGTTATACATTCTCCAACGTGTTATAGATTGTCATTGCAATCTAGTGTAGTTCATCATCCAAAATTTTACTGGCTTTATTATATTCATAAGTTAGGAAGTTCTTACTTCATGTACATAGCCAGCCCCCGTCTGCCTGAATCAAGTGGATTGCTGCGGCACCTGTATTCTGGACATTTGATAGTGGCAGTTTCCTTCAAGCTTGTCTCCTGGAACAGGAGGATGTCGAAATTATGGACCAACTTTTGGAGAATGGCTTCAGAAATTCCAATAGCTAATAGTAAATTTAAAAAACACCGTCTGTCTGATTTCCTTCTGCCTTTTCTCGTTCAAGTCCTCTTTCTCTCTCTCTCTCTCTCTCTCTCTCTCATCTTGTCTGCCCCGCCTTCTCTTCAGCATCCACCGTTCTTGACATCATCTACTGGAGACATCGACGTCGGAGTACAATCTTCGAAGCTTCCGGACTACTTTTCTTGTGGTTTGGCAGAATGTTTCCTTCCCCAAGATGAACCTTCTTGCCAGGATTATCAATCTCATTTAACCGAGTTTTTCTCGGTTGACTCTGCTTATCTACTCACCTCATTTAACCGAGTTTTTCTCGGTTGACTCTGCTTATCTACTCACATTACATCTCGGTGACAATGTCCATAGATCACTTGTGTCCACGAAAAAATCGTAGATAATCCGTGAATCCTAACTACCTTGTCCAACTGCCCACTATATCTATGTTCTCATTTTTTTCCTATACAGCATACTGGTTTTAACTTCGAAAATCAACGAGAATTAGAAATACATTCAGAGAGAAATTTATACTGTGGAATATGTAGGGCAATCAGGATGTCATTTGTCGTGCTGGTGTGTTTGCATGTACAATGTACGCCTGCTCGACTCATCTGGATTTTTCTTAACAACGCAGTTTCTACGACGCAATTTAAGGTGGTTTGCCGTCTAATTTCTTTGTTGTGATTTGGGAACCGCATAGACTCAATGTACTTTGTTCCATTGCTTTTTGAGTTACTCGAAGCTTCTTTGCTTCTGCTTTTCAAAGATTACATATATCACAGGCATATATCATGCTGGAATAAACACGCTGTTGAAGGTAGGAGCTCTTGCCCTGTCGTTTCTTCGCTTCTGGAAAATGGGTTTGATACTTCTTCTTCTTCTTTGTTCGTTCTCAATCTCCCGCTACCAAGCACTGAAAAAAGCTTTGCAAGTAACGGAATGTAGTCCAGAGAACGGAATGCGTTGTGTCGTGGTTTACAGTTTGACTGCAATATTTGCACCTTTCGGTCCAACACATCCGACTTCAGCAAGCATTTTTGAGTACCGGGTCGCCCTCCCTCTTCGATCCTTCTACTTAGCCAGTCTGCTCTGTTGCATCTTGTTATCCAGTGTCACCGCGTGGAGGTGTAGACGAGTCTTTGCAGCTCTGGTTCGCTGACCCTGACGCTAGCAGTCAGCTATGGGTAGCTGACCGCTGCAGTTTATGCGCTGCTCGGCGTCTTGATCCCTGGGTTTGATACGATTGTAGCTGAGGTATCCTGCTGCTTTTCCTCCTGAAATCTCACGAATTATTATGTAGGATTTTATCATTTCTTAGCAGCAATTTCCTTTTGAGCAAATAGTCTATACTTGGTTTTCTTTCTATTAATAATGGCCAAGTCTATCTACCAACAACGATAAAGCATATTTAAATATACTAATAAAGTATATCTACCTACATGATGATAAAGTCTACCTACATGATGATAAAGTCTACCTACATAAGATAAAAAAGTCCTTCGGAATCAGATTATATAGTCTACCTACATAAGGTGATTTAGTCAACCTACATGCGGTGATATAATCGACGTATATGAGGTGAACAGTCTGCCTGCATATGAAGTCTACTTACATAAGGTGATACAGTTTACCTACATAAAGTAATAAAGTATACCTATTAATAATGATAAAGTCTACCTTCATATAATAATAAAGCCCATCTACATATAATGATAAAGTATACATACATATAACGATAATAAAGTAGATGAGTCTGCCTGCATATGATGTTAAATTCTACTTACATAAGGTGATACAATCTACCTACATAAAGTAATAAAGTATACCAACATATAATGATAATGTCTACCTACATATAATGATAAAGTTTACCTACATACGTCTATCAGTGTATAATAATAACGTTTATCTACCTACATATGATGATAAAGTCTACCTACATATGATGATAAATTCTACCTACATATGATGATAAAGTCTACCTACATATGATGATAAATTCTACCTACATATGATGATAAAGTCGACCTTTATATAATGATAAATTCTACCTACATATGATGATAAAGTCGACCTACATGTGATGATAAATTCTACCTACATATGATGATAAAGTCTACCTACATATGATGATAAATTCTACCTACATATGATGATAAAGTCGACCTTTATATAATGATAAATTCTACCTACATATGATGATAAAGTCGACCTACATATGATGATAAAGTCTACCTACATTTGATGATAAAGTCTACCTACATATGATGATAAAGTCTACCTACATATGATGATAAAGTCTACCTACATATGATGATAAATTCTACCTTTATATAATGATAGATTCTACCTACATTCTACCTTATAAAGTTCACCCACATATAATGTTAAATCGACCTAACTATGAGTTTAATTATAAAGTTCACCCACATATAATGTTAAATCGACCTAACTATGAGTTTAATTATAAAGTCCACCTACATACATGCGTAAATCTACCTTTATACGAGTATAATTGTAATGTCTACTTACAAATAATGGTAGATATATCTACATGTAGTGGTAGATCTGGTTATATATAATTTATATGATAATATACTTTCCGGGTGCTTATAATATACTTGTCTTTGCGATTGTTATCAAAACTATCTTTATTTATTAGCCTTGGAATTTCAATCTATGTTACTACTAAAACGCATGTCTTTGTTATATATAATGGTAGATTCTTTGTTACATGTAATCTTACATATAATCTTAAAATCTTTGTTACATAAAATGATACATTCTTTCTTACATATAATGGTAAAATCTTTGTTGCATAAAATGATTCATTCTTAGCTACATATAACGGCAAAAATCTTTGCTACTTATAATGGTAAAGTCTCTGTTATATATAATGGTAGAATCTTTGTTATATATAATGGTACAGTTGTTGTTACATTTAATGGCATAACCTTTATTACATATTGTGATATATTCTTTGCTACATATAATGGTAAAATCTTTGATACATATATTGTTAAACTCTTTGTTACATATAATAGTAAAATCAATGTTACATATAACGTAAAGTATTTGTTACATATAATGGTAAAAGCTTTGTTACATAAAATGGTAACGTATTTATTATATATAATGGTAAAATCTTTGTTATATATAATGGTAAAGTTTTTGTTACATATAATGGTAAAAATCGTTGTTACAAATAATGGGAACGTATTTGTTACATATAATGGTAAAAATCGTTGTTACATATAATGGTAATGTATTTGTTACATATAATTGTAAAGTCTTTGCTACATACAATGGAAAGTATATTTTCATTTATGATAGTCTTTTTTTACATAACATTATACATTCCTTGCTATTTATAATGGTTATGTTAATTTGCGTATTATTATATAGTCTGTCTAATGCGATGAGGTAAATACCAGAAACAATAGCAGTTATGGTCTTATATTCATCAAAATAACAGTGCTTGGTGTATTTCTTTTCTTTCTTTTTGCCATCGCCATTTATGGCTTGTTGTAAATATACCAGAGCTTCTACTTTAAATGCTAAACATGCCATTTGCTGTTATGCAGAGCTATTTAAGGGTTTTATAATTTATCTATCTTGGGGACAAAAACAGAAAAAAATTGTTTAAAGGTAAGATACTAAGTCGTAATGATTATGTGGGTTCACGAAATAACGTTAAAAGTAGAAGAACTGATAACAGTTATGCATTTTGTGTTCACGAAATAACGCTAAAAGTAGAAGGACTGAAAAATGAAGGAGTGGTCAGGCAAGAAGTGAAAATACTAAAAGTATTTTTAAAAATTGAAATATGGAAATGTAGATAATGTCAAGAAGGAAATGGAAAAACATCAACCTAGTCTAGTGTGTTGAAAACAAAGTACTATGATATATTGTAAATAAAGTAGTCTAGTGTGTTGTAAATATAAAGTAGGTTAGTATATTGGAAATATAAAGTAGGTTAGTATGTTGGAAATATAAAGTAGGTTAGTATGTTGGAAATATAAAGTAGGTTAGTAAGTTGTAAATATAAAATAGGCTAGTATGTTGCAAATATAAAGTAGGTTAGTATTTGGAAATATAAAGTAGGTTAGTATGTTGGAAATATAAAGTAGGTTAGTATGTTGTAAATGTACAGTAGATTAGAATGTTGGAAATTTAAAGTAGGTTAGAATGTTGGAAACATAAAGTAGGTTAGTATGTTGGAAATATAAAGTAGGTTAGAATGTTGAAAATATAAAGTAGGTTACTATTTTGGAAATATAAAGTAGGTTGAATGTTGGAAATATAAAGTAGGTCAGTATGTTGTAAACATAAAGTAAGTTAGTATGTTCTAAATATAAAGTAGGTTAGTATTTTTGGAAATATAAAGTAGGCTAGAATGTTGTAAATAAAGTAGGTTAGTATGTTGTAAATATACGGTAGGTTAGTATGTTGTAAATAAAGTAGACAAGTAGCGACAACTATCGCTTGGGAAGTATTTTTATACTCATAAAACACAAACACCAGACATAATAAACAAGTCAAGAAAGAAACACTCCATAATCTAGCTCCGGTCATCCAGATGATAGGCCCTTGCTACATGAAAGAGGCGAGATAATTAATGGATGTGGCCAGCTGAACCACTAAAACAAGTGTTACCGCTGGATGAATCTTTCTTAACGCTCAACTTCCAACAATGAAATACTGATGATGTCTGATCTAGACACTTTATACAGACTATTTCTTATTTAGAATCGGCCAGACCACACACATACCTTCATGCCTGTGTTGTGTTAGACGAACAATGAACAGTGGTATCTTCAAATTAAGAGACATCATCAGTTAGGAAGAGGGGAAGCTACGAAGCAACATAATACTTTTGGTTCGTTTCTTTCTTGGAGATAATAACTTTGTTCATCTGGAGAAAGAGTTGTGCCATACAGAAGTGCTTGTCTGTTGTTGTTTTGTTAACAGGTGTTCTGAGTGCAAAAATTCGAGTTATTGTAATCTTTGTCGCTACTAACAAACGAGTACTTTGTCGCTATAGCATCGGAATACTTTGTCCCTACCAGCATAGGAATACTTGTGTCGCTACTACATATGAGTACTTGGTCGCTACTAACACATAAGTACTTGGTGTCTACTAATATATGAGTACTTTGTGGCTACTACCATATGAGTACTTGGTGTCTACTAATATATGAGTACTTTGTCGCTACTACCATATGGGTACTTGGTGTCTACTAATATATGAGTACTTTGTCGCTACTACCATATGAGTACTTGGTGTCTACTAATATATGAGTACTTTGTCGCTACTACCAAATGAGTACTTGGTGTCTACTAATATATGAGTCTTTTGTCGCTACTACCATATGAGTACCTTTTCTCTACTAGCATAGAAGTACTTTGCGTGTTGAGACAGACAAAGGTTAGGATAGTTGCATGGCAGGCATTCTCGTCAAAGATTAAGTGCTAGAAAACTCATTGTACGATATCTCAACTTTTATGAGATAAGATTGTGAGTACTGTTATTTGCTTAACTGTCTCAATAACCGTCAGGTGCCCATTTATGGCTTGGTGGACTAGAGTGTGCATGACAGGTATCAACCAGGGCGCTTGTTGCAGGGAGACACGTGCATTCTAACCGCTTTGCAACACACAATCCAGATATGTGTAAAGGAATCCAAATATAACGGAGCGAGAAACGTCAAAATAGCAAGAATTAAAAGAAAGACAAACACGCTCAAAGAAAGCAAAGGAAATATTTCGTTAAGTGCATGGGGATATAAAAAGCAAATCGGAATGAAGGGTAAAAATTGCTCAAATACAAGCACGAAAAGTGGAATGATTGAGAACTACAAAAACAGTGGAAAGACGTAAAACAATATGTCGCTAGAAAAATAGGCAAAAAGATAAATACTTAAAGTTGATAATTTTTAATAAATGAATGAGAACCAATTTTTGTAAATGGGTTTTGACACGCGATTTTCAATGGTTGAAAAAGATATAATGAACTGGGTATAACCAACAGGACGTTGTCTGTAGTTGAAAGCGGCGTATTTCGCCATTAGAAGAAAAAGTCTTTAGAAAACTGAAAACAGAGGGAAACATAAAGATTAAGAAATACAGCTGCACGGAAACAAAAAAATAAATACAAATAAAATTGCTTTTTGTAACTGAAATAAAACAGAAAATATTTTCAGTTAGTACCAATTTAAAACGGATGTAAAAGGGGATATAGAGTGACGTAAGTTACGGTGAAGGAAGAGGCGTTCCGTGCATGCTAATGACGTTCTACTAGGCAACAAAGAACAAGGTGTTGTCAGAAAAAGCAGGTATAACGGGAAGTACAAGACTCTAGCAAACTCTTCATGTAAATAACGATATGTTCAGATAACCCTCACTGTGTCATCACAGGAGTTCGGGGGGGAGTTTCCAGCCACATGGAAAATACTTTCATGGCACTTCCCTTCGATGAGCTAAATAAATAATAAATAGAACAGAGCTATACCAAGCGTCTGAGTGATAGAATGGTTAGAGTGGTTTCTTTTGATCGCATAAGTGCTGGGTACAATCCCCGGTCTCGACATGCTCCAGGCTACCTGGCTATAAAAGGGTACCTGATGTTAAGAAAGGAAAGACAGCGAGAAACAGGACTGATCACACCACCTAACAAAAAAGGGGAGACCTAATACAAAAACGTTTGTAACGTTTAATTTCGTACATCGTTAAAGCTGAGATTTAAGCTGCTCGTCTCTCAAGACACGATCGACAGCGCGAAACTGTAGGTGATTCTAATTCCACAAGTTTCAAGGCTCTCATTGTCTCAAGTGAAGTAAGATCTATGCGTAGGCCTGTCGGAAATGGGTGATAAACTTGGAAGTCCTGTGTACACAATCTGAACGTAAAAGAATCCCTGTCGGTTGACAATAGAAAAGAAGAGGTTGTTGGGCGCTGTTCCGGCAAAGCTTCTGAAGATAACGATAGTTTCAACCCAAAAGTGGTCGACATGAATGGCAAAAAAGGAGGCATTCCCCCTCCCCCATCAAGAAAATAAATAACATTTCAAACACCTGTTTGCCCGAACAATTGATTGCAGGTATAAAAAGAGTCCTACACGCTCACGGAAGAAGAAGAGGAATTACTAAGTAAAGTGAACATTTAATTATCCATGAAAATGTTGCTTGTTGGTCATTACGGTGTGAACTATTTTTTGTTGGAAATACTCTTTCTTTCAACCACAGATACAGCCTATTTGTTCGTATCAGAGAACGGGAACCACAAATATAAATAGTTGTTATCCTGAACAAAACTCTTTGGCAGCGCTAAAAAGGATTTCACATTGAAAGGGGTTACAGATCGAGGATACCCTGCAGTGTCTGCTCTGGGGACCACCATTTATACATCCACTGGAAGCCAGCTCACAAATATCAGTTATAACATGCACCCTATCTGGATTTCCCTCGCTTAACTGTCGAGACGGATAACAAATAAAATTGTTATCAGGATCTCCAGCATGCGGAGGAAAAAGAATTGTTTCAGCGCTGCAGTTTTCAATGCTGGCATCTAACTGTGATCCGGTGTACATTCGAGACACACACACATTTACATCTGATACTAGGGTAACGGGAGTTTGCTTTAGTGACGTGAGCTAGAATGTTGACAGAACAAGTACAAGTAAACAGTTGGAATCAAACAGAGTCAATAAAGATAAAGTGTACAAAGGAGGCAGCGAGAGATACATAATATCGTAATAATTCCCTCCACCTAAGGGAGTTCTAGTCCCGAGAGGTACCATGATGGATGTAATAGGGCCATTGTTACTGTCCAACCATGTAGTAAACGGTGACTAAAGAGGGTTGTGCTTAGGGCTGGTAAAGTAATCATGTACAAAATAACACCCAAACCAAGCCATTATTAACAGCACTACAAAAACTTGGATTCAAGCTTCCTGTAAAGGTATTAGAAGGCCGAGGTGGCGCAGTAGTTAGAGCACTATCTTTCCAGCGATGCGATTGAAGTTCGGTCCACGGTTAATTGCGGGATTTTTCCCGATCGCAAAACGGTTCCAGGGGTCGACCCAGCCTCAAAACGTGGGTACCAGAACAGTCAGGGAAGTAAAGGTGTCTAACGTAATGCTAACCACATCAGCCCTAGTGTGCCGTTGGGGAAGTTAAGGTGGCCGATGTAATGCTAATCACATAAACCCTAGTGTGCCGTTGGGGAAAGTAGGTGGACGAGGTAATGCTAACCACATCAACCATAGTGTGCCGTTGGGGAAGTTAGGTGGACGATGTAATGCTAACCACATCAGCCCTAGTGTGCGTTGGTCCCAATATTCCACATTGTCGTATAAACGGGATCTTACGTAAAGGTACCAGTTGCGGAACCTTCGCTTCACGTTGGATTGAAGAAATGAATGATCGTGAATGATTGTGAATGATTGAAAATATGTTTTCTCTAAAAGGAACCAGCTGTCGCGATGGTCTATACTTCATAATGGATGGACAGGGTGAATGATTGAAATTCTAGCCCGGGCAACTTGAAATAAATAAATCATCTCGATGACTTAAAACAAACAATACAATCTGTCTTCTTAGATTCTAAAAATGGCGCTAATTAAACTTTATATTTGTGTTATTCTCTCATCCTAGTCTGCGTTTTTGTTGTTTATGTCTCAACTTATAATAGGTAGGATAGACTCCTGTTTCCGGTAACACACACACATGGATATCTGACATCAATGACAGTCTTAGAAAGTATGGGCACGATTGATAGATTCAATGTTAACCCGGTTGCTGTTTTGAAATAATTGACCACTCGAGAACAAAAGACTCGATTGGTTTAAAAGTCAAATCGCCGTAAGGCTGGTCTTGATTGTAAATCTGGCTCGGGGAAAAAACCATGTTCGAATATCTGTAGCGAGACCGGTGAAGGCCTGAAACGCAAAGTTTCCTTCGTGAACCTCACCGGGCTAGAACTATTGCATAGAGTTGTTTGATGGAGAATAAGAAGAAGTAGAGGAAGTAGAAGAACAAGAAGAAGAAAACATAGAAGATGAAGATGATGAAAAAGAAGAAGATAGTGTGCATATTTACCTGATTTTTCAGAACAAGCAGTTTCTGGTTAGTAATGATGTATGTACGGAAAGACGAGCAATGACACTGCTGTTAATTTATTTTATATATAATGTTCTCTATAGACATAAAGAATAATATCTCGTAACATTAAAATCTCGTTGTTCACTCTCTATCTGGCATTCTACAGTCACGAGGCCACAGAAAACTATGTTTAAATATCACATTTTCACACAGGATTAGGAAAGATCCAATGTTATAGAAGATAAAATACACAGGAATGACAAATGGGCACCTTCAACCCTGATAAATTATGACCTAATACAATAAAGTGTCTAATACGTTATCACTGACTGTAGTTTCTGCTAGTGTCTACTTAATAAAATTGAATTTTTGAAATATTGTTTATGTAGTTGAAGAAGTTGCCATGTTTTTTTCCTAAGATTCATCTATATAATGTGTCTCCTAATCTGTCACACAGTTTCTCGTGGTCTATATGGGAGACATCACATTTCAAGTAAAATTACATATAGTTTTGTAAACCTGCTCAAGGGCTTCGTGTATCCACACACAATCGTCCACTTATTAGCGAATGATACAATATGAATTCATCCCACTTTAGAATATGCAACAACAAACATATGTCGACATAACAACGTATTTAACAACACATCCACGTGTGCAACAAAGCACAATTGCGTACAACACAACATATATCAGTATCACAGATCCGAGCATACCTTTACTTCTTCAGCGTTCGTCCTGAAAAGGACGTTATGGTGTTTTGTTGCAGTTTACAGCGAGGTTGCGATATCTGCGTCTTTCAGCTCGACACATTATGTTACAGCTGGCTTTTTGAGTACAGAGCTTACCTTTCCACTGTGATTCCTATTCTCTTAGCTAACTACACTACTGCAGCCTCTTCCAGTGTTGTCGCTTGGAGACGTTTTAGGGTCTTGATCGGCTCAGGGAACTCAGTGGTCTCGAGGTAAAGTCTCTGCCTCGGTTGCCAGAGTTCGCGGGTTTGAATCACAACACCGGAATTTTTTTCATGTGGATCTTCTGGTAAAAATACCACTGATCTCTGGGTAGTGAGATCGGACTCCCGTGTTCAGTGTCGAGTACGTTAAAAATTCCTTGGCAGTTGAAAATCGAAAAGAGTAAACTTAATAGTCGCTGCGTGAACAAAATTCAAGTTAAAAAATCTACCCAAGTTATTTGTACCTTTCCCCAGATTAAGAGCAGCTATAGATGGCGCCTAACTGGCTGCGGGTCTATTAAGATGGACACGCATATTGGTTAAACCACCCTCCAAGAAACTGGTTGTTTACAGACTATGTACAGTTTTCTTAACCAGTATAAATACGTTAAGTTAAGTTAAGTTAAGCTATGGTTCGCTGAACCAGATGCAGGCGGCCAGCTGTTAGTCACTGACTGAAGACAGCTCATTTACTGTGCTCGATCTCAGGCCCCGGATACGGGAATAAAACAACATAATCCAACCACACATCAATACCTACAACAAAACACACATACACCTTACCTGTATTCGTCATGTGTGCAGCTGTCAACAGGAGAATCCAGCATGGAAGCCAGGGGGTTCTCATTCCGCCACCCCGCCAGGAGTCAGCCATTCTGGTGCTGACAGAGCATGGAAGGACTCATTCTCCAGTATGCGTGTTTTTTCCTGGTTGTCAATCTGTGTTTGGGTTATTACTGACGACGAGTTTAGATGGTCTCAAACTGAGTCCTTGAATAGCCCGCTTTCCTCTGTAATTACTGCCTACAATTGTAGATAGTCTCAAACTGAGTCCTTGAATAGCACGCTTTTCTCTGTAATTACTGCCTACATTTGTAGATAGTCTCAAACAGAGTCTCTGAAAAGCACGCTTTCCTTTGTAATTATACGCTTCACTTTCACATTATTCAATAATCACTACTACATTTCCTCCATTCAGAAACAGTGTGCTTACTTTTAG
Source organism: Ariolimax columbianus (assembly GCA_036924085.1). Classification (NCBI taxonomy): domain Eukaryota; kingdom Metazoa; phylum Mollusca; class Gastropoda; order Stylommatophora; family Arionidae; genus Ariolimax; species Ariolimax columbianus. Next base: position 137,859,471 of record JAVGWX010000001.1, on the reverse strand, counting down.
AGATGATTTTACATTGTGCTCGGCGTTTAATACATGTAGTACATGTCCTGAACCGTTGTTGCATATTCCAGTGACTACATGTCAGGTCGTACATAAAACGTTAGTACTGATGTAGTATCCATATACATATATATTTTATACATTTATATATATTTATATATATATATATATATATATATATATATATATATATATATATATATATATATATATATATATATATGCACGTTACATGAAATTAATTACATGATTATCCTAATGCGGGTATTGCTTATCTATTTAACAAGTTTTTCCCTTATTTTGAATTGTAAATACAATACGACTTCGGAACCCGGATCCAGTTCCTGAACGTCACCTAGGACTGGATATGCAGAACGATATCCTGGCAACGATATGGGAATTCGATCACTAGTGATAGTAAACTCTATTCAGAATAATTATAACATTAGGCGTCTGATCAACTAATTTAGTCTCCCCATCAAACAAGTGTTTCGGCCTAGTAGCTTGATGGCACTATAAGCGATGAAGGGAAATTGGGGAGCATTCACACTTGAGTCAGGAAGACCGAGTCACATCATTGTTTGCCCTTCCAGCGTTGGAATTCGAGACCACACCATTTTGGTTGCCATTTGTTTTGCACTCCACTCGTACAGAGTTCTTCACCTTTCACGAATTGTTCCCCTTGTAGCAGGTTTGAATTGTTTCATCTTACATCACGACGCACAGTCAAGAAAGTCAACATTGTTTCTGCACGCTGAATTGCAAGTTTTTCATCAGGCTCACAACTAAGGGATCACTATGTCGATCCCACCTAGTTGGTCACGCAGCTGTATCACAGGCTTTGTTCGGGTTCCGGGCGGGGACGTGAGGTAGGGTCCTGGTTAGTATGTTGTTTCTGCACCTGGTGTTAGCCTGTGCACCCTGGGACTATGCATTTTAATTGCCATCGCCTTATTTCTCTATTCCTCAAGGCGGTGTAGGTTGCACTACGATTTTTATTTCGCGCCTTTCGACCCAGTGCATCCGACTTCGGGTCTGCGTCCTCCTGCATATCTTCTTCTTCTTCTTCTTCTTCTTCTTCTTCTTCTTCTTCGTTCGTTCTCAATCTCCCACTACCAAACACTGAAAGGGCTTAAGTAGCAGAATGTAGTCCAGAGAACGGAATGCGTTGTGCCGTAGTTTACAGCTTGGCAGCGATATTTGCACGTTTTGGTCCGTCACATCCGATTTCAGCAAGAATTTTTTGAGTACCGGGTTAGCATTCCCTCTTCGATCCCTTCTCCTTAGCCAGTCTGCCCTGATGCAGCCTGTTATCCAGGATCACCGCGTGGAGGTGTAGAAGGGTCTTGGCAGCTATGGTTCTCTGGCCCTGAAGCTAGCAGTCAGCTATGGGTCGCTGACCACTGCAGCTCGTGTGCTGCTCAGCATCTTGATCCCTTCCTGCATATCTAAGGGTTTGATTCCTTGTGGTAACGGCCGGTGCTGTGATGGGGATTGAACATAGCATTTTCGAGTTGTGAGCCGTGCCACTTAACCACTTGCCTACGGCGTCCATATCCCCATCCCCCTGGGACTATTATTTTCAATGCCGCCAACTTAAGGCCCCGATGAAACCATTTATACCGTTTGTTTATAAACTGTCAAACACCATATCTACTTGGCTTGGCGTACATAGTTCGCCCCTAATTACAATACTTCCTACAACATAAACAGTTCTCAATAGATACTTTTTATGTCTTAATAAATTACAGTGATTCGAAAACAAACATTGTTGCAAGAATATATAGGGTATTAGGTATACTAATACCCCAAGAGGATGAAGAAAATCAAGTAAGAACAAGCACCAGCTGCACACATCTCCCCCCAAAAGAACAACATCATTAGATAGGATATGGTAAGATTTGCTCAGACATGTTAGCGAATGGTGGCAAACACTGAAGCGAACACGGAGCAAGTTAATATATTTAGTGATACTACAACAGTTACCTCCTCCCCGAAGGACTGATAGACGTAAAAGTGTGACAGTTCCAGCTATAGCATGGGTGTTTAGGGCAGGAGAGATTGGGCTGGCGACTCTAAGAATTAAATGTTGCCTGAATGTGTTGGGCAATCACCCTTTCAACACTAGGTTGCCAAGGTGGTCCTGGGCTCATTCCCCAGTTGAGGCGGTAATGTTTTTTTCAGACCGCAATGGGTCCCGGGTCAACCCAGCCTTAAATGGGTACCGGTTCAGTCAGGGAAGTAAAAGCGGCGAGGTAGAGGAGATGGCTATCGCCCTCATATAGCCGAGCCTTTGAGATGTGAGATCGCTAACACCTCAACCCCTACGGCAGTAATGCTATGGGATACTTTACATTTTTTTTTTTTTTAGTATAGGGGTAAGTATCAGAACTAACCATTCTAGCGTCAGACTTGACAAGGAAACGAGAGGTTAGGTAGAAGACTTTGTCTAGTATAAGTATCAGAACTAACCATTCTAGCGTCAGACTTGACGGGGATAGGGGTTTGTGACATCGAATACTTACACGACAGAGTACTACTTTTAAAATGACAGTAACTAGTGGATAGACAGCCAATAACATTTTAAATGGGGCAGTTTCAAACTGGAGTGATGGTTAAATTAGCCAACCCAAAGAAAGACCACTGGACAGCCATGTTTGTTGCATGACGCTATAAGAGACACTGTAGAGATAAATTCGACAGACTGGCAGGAAGACTGGAAGAGAGACTGGAAGAGAGAGAGAGAGAGAGAGAGTTTACAGGGTGGTTGTCCCATCATACACCTTGAGTTTGGCGAGTCGCACTCAATAAGTGTGAACAGTACGATAACTGATTGTGTGTGAACGTACAATTCGCCTGAGTACGAAAACCAATTATGTGTGAGCGTACAAATCACCTGAGTACGAGAACTGATTATATGCGAGTGCACAGATCGTCTGAGTAGGAGAACTGATTGTGTGTGAGTGTACATATTGCCTGAGTACGTGATCTGATTATTATATGTGAATGCACAGATCGCCTAAGTACGTGATCTGATCGTGAGGACGAGTTTGTGATAGTGTGCTGAGTGTGCAGATAGAGGACGGCGAGCTAACTGGAACCATTACTTCACTTATCTGTGGTAGTTAAATATATAAAATTATCATTATTATTTAGTTTAGAAGTTCGTTTTTTTTTTATATCATGCAACGATTATTCTTGTTAATAAATTATATTATTTTGTTTTAAGGTCAACAATAGTGTTAACTGTGTTTACTATGTTGAAGTGGTGTCAGTGTGCATATGTTGTAACTCTTAAAATAAGTAAACTACTCAGCTAAAAATAAACTCTGGCACAATAGAAATAGGGGAAAAAATAGTTCAGGGAGAAAAAAAACATTCGTAATTGTAGCAACGATCTATCCATAATAGTTTATATCCATAAAAACTGAAAGCCAAGAACTTCAGATGCGAGTTTTTTTATAACCATTGTGGGTAAAGAGAAAAAGTTGCCGAAGCTGATTTGAAGAAAACGACAAGTTCATAGAGGACTGGAATGTAGCAAAATGTTGTATAACCATTATGGGAAGGAGAAGATGATGTCACATCATAAGCACAAACAGGACTGGAATGTAGCAAAATGTTGTATAACCATTATGGGAAGGAGAAGATGATGTCACATCATAAGCACAAACAGGACTGGAATGTAGCAAAATGTTGTATAACCATTATGGGAAGGAGAAGATGTTGTCACATCATAAGCACAAACAGGACTGGAATGTAGCAAAATGTTGTATAACCATTATGGGAAGGAGAAGATGATGTCACATCATAAGCACAAACAGGACTGGAATGTAGCAAAATGTTGTATAACCATTATGGGAAGGAGAAGAGAATGTCAGACGACAAGAATATACAGGACTGTGGAATCAAGTAAGGAAGGGACAAATTACACGTGAAAAAAATTAAAGATGGAAGAAATATATGACCTAATTTCAATTAGACGGAAGGATGTAAAATGGATGCGTAGCAAACCTGAAAAGAGAAACGAAGAACGATTGAATACCAATAAGAAATGGCAGCCTATACATGTCAACAACAACAACAAAAAACGGTTTATTTTTCTTGCCATGAATTTGTTTCGGGGTCAATACGATATAAAAGTAGTTGCAGGCTCAGTTAACTACCGTTGTAAGATACAACAAGAGGTTTTATATTTTAATAGAAAATCCTAAGAGATAAACCAATCAAACAGCTTTAAATAATAAAGCATGCAAATATTTGAAGGACAACACCAGGCTAGGTAAACTAAAGATTGAACAAACACACAACTAATTTCAGAATATAAAAACTAGTCTTTAACTTTGAGAGTGAGAAAAGAAAAGAAATATCTAGTCAGTGTCACATAGAATATCGTTATCACAAGGAAGCAATTCTCCAACAAAAGCAAGCAAACAAGATGATCAATCGAAGCAGCCACAGAGATCGAATTCAAACTCCAGGAGTATGTTCGGTATGACATAGACAGAGAAAACAAAAATACACTTGACACATGTCAGCCGACAAAATCAAATCATTACAAAAGTCAGCCAGAAAAAGGGAATGTTTCTTTCTTCCTGTTTTAATAACAAGAAAGTGAGAACATATCGCAATAAAGGGTAGCTCTGATAGAAGGAGATAACAACGAGGACAAAGAGACATATATTCCAAACTCTTTTAAGATTGTTGGAAAGACCTTCGTGAATTTGACTGGCTAATAATATTCGGAATTACAAGTGTTAAGAGACTGTATCGCCCACATATTATGGCAGACGACACTAACATTAACGGATCAGATGGTCAATGGTGGGTATTTTGGTAAATCCAAATCTACTTCAAGTTTTTCTATTAATTGGAGTGTACTGAAGGATAAACTTGCCACTTGTCGGATTACTTTTAATTGTGCTTTCGCCATGTAAACATACATTAGATAATACTCAAGTGCATCTACTATGTGAACTCAGGGAAGCAAAGAATAGGTATACTTTTACTTTCTACTTGTAATAAAATGTTACCAAAGAGTGCTACCAGTGGGACAATAATTACTACAGAAACTACCATCAAGCGCCCACACATGCATTGGCACATGCATCAGTAATGGGTCACCTGCAATCGTTGCCGTATGTTTCGTATGAAGCGATGTAGAGAAGAATACAATACTGTCACTGAACTGGTCTTTACGTCAAGGTATCAACGCGCAGTGTATGTATGGTTGCGGGTATGTGTGTGTGTATATATATATATATATATATATATATATATATATATATATGAAATCGCGTGTGCGTTTTTGTCGTGCGTATGCATATGTATGTATGTATATGTGTAAGTATGCTGATGTGTGTGGATGTAATGTTTGTTTTTGTGTGTGTTTGTGATGTTTGTTTTTGTATGTGGATAACCTGTTTTGTTTTTGTGTGTGGATGAATTGTTGATTGTTTGTGTCAACATATGCCGTATGTTAGCGTGAATATCAAGACTCAAAGCATAGTCATTCGATTGGTCGTAACAGCTTGTTTAAAAACATTTGCCAGAAAGTACCTGACAATGACATCGGCTCTGTATCAATGTCAGACGCTGTCAAGATTTTGTCGCAACAAGTTTAATGTCATCAAACTACTCGTTACAAATTGACCAGTAGTATGCAATTGGTTAACGTTATTCGTAAAAGTGATCTCACATTTGATCGGTGCATGACATGGAAAAGTCAGATCGAGAGAACCGAATGAGAGCCAGACAAAGAATGGCAATCATGAGGAAACTTGCTGGCACAAGCTGGGGAGCAGACGAAAGTATACCCTAAGAAACTGTGCACTGGAAGAGTGAGACCAGTTCTCGAGTATGGCATTGCGACATGGACAACAGCAGAAAAGGCGAACTTTGATAAAATTAGCAAACTTCAAAACCAAGCCATGAGAGTTATAACAGTCAACGCTAATTATAGAACTTGAAAAGATTATAAATCTGCATTCATGACCGACAAAAGAGACTGCAGAGCCCAGCAGCAAGCAGATAAACACAGGAGACTGACAGACCATCCAATGCATCAGAGACTAAATATATTTGGAAAATGGAAACTAAAGCAGAGAAACTTTGCAGAAATAGCCAAAGCAAAGATGAGCGAAGACCCAAGGAACACCATAACAACACCAAAGCCCATCCCTACTGTACGCAAACCCACATGGAAGCAGCATTTCATTCCGGAGGTGGTAGAAAATATACCAGGTATTGGAAACAAGAACAGGTCAGACTGAAAAAGAAAGAAGAGACATAACCCTGAGGTACATAGCGGAAAACTACCCAAGCATGGACTAGACCCATGCATACACCGACAGTTCTGTAACAAACACAACATAGAATGGAGGGGGAGGGGTATTCCTGAGCCTAACAAATGGTAGAAAATAACACTGTCACTGGCAATTGGAAAATTCTCAAGCAATTTCAGAGCGGACGCAGAGGCACTGAAGGCTGCAGTAAAAGCAATGCTGACAGGCGAAAGCAATGGAAGCCAAATAGTCATGTTTACAGATGCCCTGGCCGTGGTTACAGCACTAAAAAGCCAGACAAATACTGAAGTTAATGATTTAAGAGCAGTACTCTGTCAACTATGCCAGCAGTCCGCATCAAAAAGAGTAGTGGTACAGTGGGTTCCATTCCACTGTAACATCCAAAGCAACGAGGAGGCAGATAGACTGGCAAAAGAAGGTGCACGACTACCACAACCAGATTCTAGTGTGACCTACGAAGAGTCCAAAAGGTTTATTAGGGCCAGATACATGGCCAAATTGGAAACATTATACTGGCGACACAAAAAATGATGCATATTACCAGTTGAACAGAAGAGAGCAGGTCGTGGTCCTCAGACTCCGCACAGGCCACAACAGACTGATGTACCATCTGTTCAATAAACTGAAGATATGTGGCACTGACGAATGCACCTGTGGTACAGGGAAAATTATCGCTGAACATCTGCTGCAAAATTGCCCGATATACGAGGACCAGAAAAAGTACATGTGGTCATCACCAGTGGGAACACTAGACAAGCTCTATGGCAGTGTCGACAGCCTCAGGATGACAGCTGCTTTCTTCGAACAAATTCAAGTTGACGTCTGACAGCGTACGAAGAAGAAGAAGAAGAAGAATTAAGAGTGATCCACATTAATCAATAACATATTCTGTACTTATCGGTCAATAAAGATATACAAGTTTTTTTTTTTCATTCAGACAAACACACATACACACTCTAACACACACACACACACACACACACTTCTAACACACACTCTAACGCACTCTAACTCAGAATTAATTATGAAAAGACTGCATCTATAATTAAACATATCACTACGACTATTATTCCCATTACTGTGGTACAACGGAAGACTTTATTGAACTGTGAAATTAGCGCCGCTTGCCACTATAGCAGGTGGGCAATTTATAGCTACTATAAATCACTCTCACCGAAATACCAGTATTATATTTTTTATTAATAGTGTAAATTATTATTAGTGAAATAATTACAGAACATCATATTCTGACATTGTTGGCTAATAATGATTTATGTAGTAAAGACTAGAACATAAAGTATCACGTGGTTTAACAAGTTATCAGATGTTTTATATATAAATGGCACGTGGTTTGTCTTTGATTCGTAAGAACCAATCGCTAACTAAACCAACAACAGCTTTCAGATACTTCACATGAGTCACAAAACAAATTCTCACGAATTAGAATCTCCAACTGTTATCTCCACTGTTACCTTTACAACTGGTATTCCATCAGGAGCCATCAAGTAAGACAAGACATTCAAGGCGAAGGTACATCTTCGCACACTTCACAAATGAACACAATATATTTATGATGAACGATGCATGATATCCACATCAGCTGTACTTGTCACTTTGTGAAGTCCAGAATAATCATACAGAGATTAGCTTAGTGTTGACTAACTGCTTTCTGCAGAGTTTGATGAATCCAAAATTTGGGGCGTGTCTGTGTCCTGTCAAGTAGATACATAAATAAAATGTATGAACTCAACAATACCTACAATCTTGTAGTACTGCAGATAAAACAGAAAATATGCATACTCTGTTTTAGTACTGGAGATAAAGAAGAAAATATGTGTATATTGTTTTAGTATTGGAGATATAGAAGAAAATACACATTAAAATTCGTGCACTCATTTCTGTTTTTGAAAAAACACCCAAAAAAAACGACGCGTAACAGCAGACGTTTTCTTTCAGAAGTCAAGAATGATGAAATGATGAATAATACAAGCGGGTTGATGTAAACAAAAATAAAAGTGTCGATGGGTGGATGAAAATATACAGTACAATAAGATCAGGAAAACATGCATGCTAATTAATGTACACATGCTTCAGGACATAAATACAAAATAGATGTGTGTTCAATAACACAAAAATGGTTTAAATTGACCAAAAAATAATACAGACAAATACTTCAAATGCAAACAGTATAGCGGCAACTTAGAAGTAACAAATAATGCAGAGTTGTCGAATAGTCTCCTAACATTTTTTAAAATGGGTTGGAACGTGTTAATTTGTCCAATGTATTTCCTTATCTACGTTTGTACGGAAATATGTACGAGTATGTATGGAGTTTATTAGATCACCTGGTACAAAGGTTTTTGGTGCACACCCACATAGACTGAGAGAAAGAAAGAAGAAGATAGAGAAGAGGGGGAGGATAGGTTTGGGATTAGACTGATAAGATGACAATACTGATACGCTAAAAGCATCTCCAATAAAGTACAATTTTACTTTGTTGAAAGCACTTAAAATTATTTACTGATGAAAGTGGTAACATTTCCCATGGAGCTCTACTTTCTGAATTATTCTAACTACAAATCTCGCCCACATTATTACAGCGTAACGTTATCCCAGGACATTATCAGTCAGTTTGTCACATAAATTTGAAATTTGTCCTACCCATTAACTCGAAACCGAAAGTGCCAACAACAAAAACACCCACATTACAAAGTGCTGCGCCTTAGAAAACAGAACCAACTTAATAGCAGCATCTCAGAAAACAACAGCGACAAACTCATGCAAAAAAGCAAGGTAAAAAATAATGTAAATTAAAATGATATACAAAAGTGCAGGTGGATAGGAGATGGTGTTAGTATGCAACCCAACAATTTAATCAACTTTGTTCAAGAGAAATAACTAAACGTTGATGGAGTTACAGTGTTAATGAAACACTACAGAGGAATGATTTAGAAATGGCAGCGGTTATAAAAACGACAAATGGACGAAGAATGTCCCTTTCAACTGTATCTAACGAGATAAGTGAATATATGAGAAGATGAGATGTTCTGATATGTGCTGAGATGAGATAAATGATATTAGATACGATTAGATCTGATCTTACGCTTTAAACTAGTTAATATTAGAGCAATATCAAGCGTCGAAATGGCAGAACAGACAGACCTATCGGAAGAGAGGGAGGGGCGGTGGTGTAGGGGGGGGGGGATATTCAAATCCCGCAAGATTCTAGCTTCCCCTCACTTTAATGTAGGTGGGAACAGCGTTTAGTCATATCGAAGATCGACAAAAAACTTGAAGATGCTGTGTGCAAGCTGTACCCGTAAAAGAACGTTTGGAAATTGACAGACGAATAGAGCAGACTGTTAACAGACGAATAGAGCAGACTGTTGACAACTGTACAGGCAAACTTTGTGAGTGATAATTAAATTCCGACTCAATACGTCACCTACCTTATCCCAAGCCTAGTAAGCTGCAGGAAGTAAAATCGCAAAAAAGAACGAACTAGCTTCGGCTACATGGCAGTAGGAATTACTTGCCTTTTTGAATACCAGGATTCCAAATATTTTAAATTGAATTTGAAATTACAGAAATGTGATGCTTCATAGATGGAGTTCACGGTACATCTGTAAACACGGAACAGCTGCAACCCCATGCTTCAATGTGAAATTAAAAACGATAACCTTAGTCAAGTGAAACACAAAATCAGAATGTCAGTGTGGTAGGGAACTATCTTATGTTGTGACCGACCTACAATGCAACTTTAACGGAAGAATATATCGACATTGAAGTTAGACTAAGTCTGTCCAGCGTAACAAAATATAAGGGTTGCAGGAGTTCTCAAGCACAGGTTCATGTAATCTGCAGGTTCTCATATTAGTAAGTCCACACGCTTTAAAGCTTTTGGCACTTATTTTCAGATACAAAGTAAAGTAGTAGAGATAATCATGTCCGAGACAAGTAGAATAGTAGAGACACTCATGTCAGAGACAAGGTGAATAGTAGCGACAATCATGTCAGAGACGAGTTGAGACAATCATGCCATAGACAAGTAGAGACAACCATGTCAGAGACAAGTAGAGACAATCATGTCAGAGACAAGTAGAATAGTAGAGACAATCATGTCAGAGACAAGTTGAATAGTAGGCACAATCATGTCGGAGACAAGTAGAATAGTAGAGACAATCATGTCGAAGACAAGTAGAATAGTAGAGACAATCATGTCGAAGACAAGTAGAATAGTAGAGACAATCATGTCGGAGACAAATAGAATAATAGAGACAATCATGTTTGAGACAAGTAGAATAGTAGAGACAATCATGTCGGAGAAAAGTAGAATAGTAGATACAATCATGTCAGAATACAAGTAGAATAGTAAAGACAATCATGTTAAAATACAAGTAGAATAGCAGAGACAATCCTGTTAAAAGTCAAGTAACATGGTACTCGGGAAAACATGCATGTTGAACAACAGAATATGCGGCTATTGGCACATCGGGTCAATCTTAGGTCATTGAAGTGGCGAAACGGCTCGCTGTAATATTTGAGTCCCACTATGCCTGATTCTTATCGTAACAGCTGCAAGTGAAGATAAGTTTGACAAAAGATGCAGATCTTATAGGATGTCTATCTAGCGGAAACAAATAAGTAGTTTATTCTCTTGTAGAGGCGATGTTATCACATGGTAGACTGGGGTTCGATTCCGGAAAGTCTACAGCTACATGTCATTTTGTGTATTTAAATGTTTGACCTCCAGCGCTATAACCATGACAACAGTGCTCAGAGCCGCGTGACACCTATGTGGAAATAATTTCTAATGGTGTGACTATAGGGGCATGGAGTGGCTATATTGACATGTAGTGGCACGGAGTGTCTCTAGGGGCATGTAGTGGCACGGAGTGTCTCTAGGGGCATGTAGTGGCACGGAGTGTCTCTAGGGGCATGTAGTGGCACGGAGTGTCTCTAGGGGCATGTAGTAGCTATAGGAGCATGTAGTGGCACGGAGTGTCTCTGGGGACATGTAGTGGCACGGAGTGTCTCTAGTGGCATGTAGTGGCACGGAGTGTCTCTAGGGGCATGTAGTGGCACGGAGTGTCTCTAGGGGCATGTAGTGGCATGAAGTGACTATAGGGACATGTAGTGGTACGGAGTGTCTCTAGGGGCATGTAGGGGCACGGAGTGTCTCTAGGGGCATGTAGTGGCACGGAGTGTCTCCAGGGGCATGTAGTGGCACGGAGTGTCTCTAGGGGCATGTAGTGGCACGGAGTGTCTCTAGGGGCATGTAGTAGCTATAGGAGCATGTAGTGGCACGGAGTATCTCTAGGGGCATGTAGTGGCATGAAGTGATATCGAAAGATATCTGAGAAATATTTCGCCGCAATGCCTATGATTTCGGTTGAGCGAGTCCATCACATTATCCATGATCTGCTTTAGTATAGGAGAGTGTGCGAGACGGTTCCCTTGCATGCTGACATAGGAAGGTGGGCTAGACGGGTCCCTTTCATGCTGACATAGGAAGGTGGGCTAGACGGGTCCCTTTCATGCTGACATAGGAAAGTGGGCAAGACGGTTCCCTTTCATGCTGACATAGGAAAGTGTGCGAGACGGGTCCCTTGCATACTGACAACATTTTTCCTTATTGATGTATATGCAAAAATCAGCGCTCCTAATGAAACCTTTTAAAATGATTACCCATTCGTAACAGTGTGTATTTTTAAAAAAACCTATTCCATTTATTTTACGAAATCTTTCCATTGTCAACAAAAAGTGCACTGGTTAATTAAAACTGTTATCACAGAGACACCAAACGCGTTCAATTTATCGTTATAAATTGCGTTTTGGAGTGTATAGGTGTAGTATAACTAATTGGTGTTTAACGTTCGCTATTACAATGAGTTTGAAAGTCAAGTTCCTTACACTCTATACACATGCGTCGACAACAAGTGTATCAGAAACTTCTGAAGTGATATGAACAGGAAGGCGATACCTTTATCCGCCGAATGTCCTGAGCACATCAATATGACCCAACAAACAATGGCCAGTCTATGGAGTACAGGCATACGGACCAACCAACACCAACAAAATTCAAGGCCGTCGCCTCGGCGGAAAAGTGATGACAACCACATTTTGGGTCTGCGAGGCCGGATTCAACACTGAATTTTTGAAGATGCATATTTTGTTCCACCTTTATTTTGTATATGAACCGTTGAAATATAATGTTGCATTACATTCTAAGCTTCAATCAAATGTATAGCTCATGTGCAATTTTGGCACATTAATGAAAATATCTCCTCAAAGTCAAAACTTGTCAAATAGCCTTCCTATGTTGACACTGCAACAATAATTGAACTTGGAACGATTGTCGTCACTCCTACTGTTATATTTCGACAACTTACTGGCTTCGGACCTTTGACTCCCATTTAATTCCCAGATATGAGCTTTGCGATATCTGGATCATTATATCAATGACGTTGTCACTGTTACTGTGTCCCTGTGGTCAAGTTGCTTCTTATTTAACGAACACTTTTCCTCGGTCATTAGCTGTGCATATATCTGGCCTGTGCATATGACGTTGAATCTGATGCGACAAACTCTGGACAGCGTCTAACATTGATAGAATGGTCATTTCATTGTTCCGTATTATTTGGTAAATAGTTTTAAACAAACTATCGTGACAACTTTGTGAAAATTGGTTGGAGTCTTTTGAATATTCCTGCTATAGTGCATTTCACAATGTATGTCGCTGTGTTATATACAATATTTCCGCAATCAATTGAACAGAATAATTCAAATTTTGCAAATAACGTGCACATCACCACGTCCCAAGGTGAAAATTTTTTTCTCGCCCACAGACATATGGTATAACATTTTCCTTAATTATGGTATAAAAAAATCGAGGATTCTAATGAAATCAGTCTTTTGAAATGATTACACATTCACAACAGTGTGTATTTTTGAAAATAACCTTTTCCACGTCTTTTACGAAATCTTTCTATCTTCAACCAAAAGCGCACTGGTATTAACAGTTGTCACGAGACACCCAGTGCGTTCAATTTGTCGTTATAAATTGTGTTTGGGATTGTATAGGCGTAGTATAACTAATTGGTGTTTAACGTTCGCGATAACAATGCGTCTGAAAGTCAAGTTCCTTACACTCTATACCATTGCATTGAAATGGTATCAATATTTGTGTAGAGAAGCTAAGAGTTGTAAGCTGTATTGTAGAATTCCAAACCCTGAAAAGAGAGCTATTCACGCTTTGGGGTTAAGTTAATTGTTTTTGATCGAATGTTCCAAGACTATAGAAGTTCGTGTTCCATAAAGTCTAGTTTTCAAGGAAGAAAACAATGGTAGATAGTTTTGACCGGGAAGTGATTAGAAGAGAGATTTGTAGAATGTTTGATTCCAAACTAACATTGACACTGAGGAAACTGAAGTAGGGTCTGAAAACACACAATATTGATGTATCGAGATGTACGACTCGGAGAACTGTAAAGGACAAAGGCGTTACCTGCAGAAAGTTTGCTAGGAGGAGAAACGTCATCTGTGAGAAGCCGCAAGTAGTATCCATGAGAAGCAAGTATTCACTTGAAGTACGCGAAATGTGTAAACAGTGCTATGATATTGTGTATGTGGAAGAAACTTGAATAAATGCTCACCACACAAGTAAAAAGGAACGGTAGTCTGCGGATGGAGCGATTGCAAGATTAGCACCAAGCGACAATGGACAGCACTTGATAATAGCACATGCAGATAGAAAAACATGATGGGCTGGTGAAGAATGCAGAACTTGTATTTCCTTCAAATTGTTCGGACAATCAGGACTTCCATACCGAGATGAATGATAACATATTTAGAGAGTGGATTGAAACAAAACTATTCTTATTTCCTTAGAAAAGCCCTCCTGTCTGATAATGGACATGCATTATACCGCAACGTAGTGACACAAGAAGACAAAATTCAGACATTCTCCAGTACAAAAGAGGCAATAAATACGTGACTCGCAAAAGAACACATACCATTGAACGAAAGATATATAACACCTGAATTGCTTTCCCTTGTCAAGCAAACACGAAAGAACAAGATATTTTATAAAGACAAGTTTATCCAAGAGCATGATCTTATTTGTGTGAGACTGCCACCTTACCATTCACACTTAAACCTAAATGAACTAGCTTGAGAAAAAGTTAAAGGACATGTAGCAGCTGAAAATAAAACTTTCACACTATGCGATATGAAAGAACTAACATATGCCGCTGGCTCAAATATAGACAAAGGTTATTGGGCTAAATTTCAAGACCATGTCTTAAAAGAAGAAGATGACTTTTGGACAACAGATGGACTGTCGCTCGTTCAGCCGATAGCAATCATCAATTTTTTGGAATAGTACGACTCTGATTAAATGAGAAATTGACTTCCATGTTTGTTTTCCGAGAAACAGAAGTTTCCATCACCTTGGCAAAACAGTCCTTTTCAGGGTCACCTCAATCAGATAGAAGATGGATCTCACAACTGAATTATAACAATTTATTGTTTGCTCCAGCATATATTTATAAACCTGGACCAATTCATTTCCAGTTTGTCTGATGTATGTACTTCCTATGTTCTACTTGTATATATTATGCGTTTTTACATCTTCACACATTCTTTCCACGAAGTGCGCAGTTACTTTTACAGTTACTGAAACACATGAAATACATTTAAAAGACCATTATGTGATACATAATCCGTTTTCGAATTGGAGAAACGCCTTTGCCTAAAGATGAACAATTCTTTTAAAAATTGTCGGTAAATTATTTTTTGCAGGAACAAAATAATTACTTTGCAAACACAGATTTAAAAAAAACTAGCCTCTTTAAGAAACTGGCCCTGCTTGACAAGATGTAAATTATATAGTCATTGTGAGACTGACAAGATAAGACCACGTACAAAAAATCACGTTTATCGGTGCGAAGGATTATTGAGATATTAGAGAGTAACCATTGTGAAACGGACACCAGTATGCAACCTGCCGTCAACGTAACATTAGCTTTCTTCTGCCCTATCAGACTTGAAGAGATTAACACTGCTTGTTTGTTACTTCACGTAACTTCCATATAATTATTTCTATCATAAATTAGAGTTCATGTACAATATCAAAACTATAAACATAGGTTTCCAAGTATTTTTCTATTTTCAAAACATGGCTGCCCAACCAGACCGAATGGTATCCTGTACAGGCACAACTCTTTTATTTAAGAAAGACATAAATGACCACTAGCACATACGTACGCGGAATTGAAATTGTCCATTAAATAACGCATTGTATTAGGTCTATTGCAGAAAAAGCCCGACCAACAATCGATATTGGTATACTTACAAATAGTGACAGTGGAAAAAGTCCAGTAGCTTCATACAATGAGATCTTGACATTGACCAGCATCACCAAGGGCAGGGTACAAGCCGTTTAATGTTAGGCTATATAAACCACTATAGGGAAAACCAAGTGGCTGGACACCCTAGAAGTCTTTTTATTCTTCTTCTCTTCTCTTGTGACGTGGCAGAGAGGAGGTATGCTTAGACTTCCAGTTCTCGCTAGGTGGGAGGTTTGTACTGCCAACATGTGGAATTTTACAAATGTTTTTTTCTGAAACCCTCTATCTATTGTCGCAGGGGTCGACCTCTTGCTGGGGATCCTGACACATCCATGGAGGATGATTTCGCCTGGAGGTTGATCACACTACATCCTTGTCAAATAACGAAATCGCTTTATCTTATGTGCTTCAATACAGTAATTAACAGATGTAGCCCCCACCATATTCCTCAGCGTATTTTTGAAAATTGTCTTCTTACTCTATACATCTCAAGGGTCTAGATTTTACTTCTGTGCGTATCTATAGGGTCCATGTTTGATGCAGATAACGTAACGCAGGGATTAGCAGCGTGATTTCAGCGTCTGTTTAGTCGACATAGAGGTGTACCTTCTCTAAACCTAGTAAACCGAAACATGGAAATCCTTAAAAAACTACTACCCATTACCAAATGGAAATCTAAAAAACAAACTAACGAAGATGCGGGTGGTACTGTAAGACCTGCCTGATGGACTGAAGAACACAAAGATAGCTTTTGGGTACCTTGACATGAGGCACAATTTATCTGCATGAATGAACACCATAAATTAAATAACCCAGTACCGAGACCAATGGAGTATTGTCTTGGCGGACATTGCAACTAAATTTAGAACAGGCAATTGAGCAAAGCAGAGGATGTTATTTATATTGATGTACGTAGGTGGCTTGATTATTTTCGTGTTGCTTACAAAAAAAGGTGCCTCATTGACTTTTTTTGTAAGTGGTTGCATCGATCAGCTGTGTACAGTAGATGGCTTCTCGATCTGTTGTGTACAATAAGGTGGCTTCTCGATCAGTTGTGTACAGTAAGGTGGCTTCTCGATCAGCTGTGTACAGCAAGGTGGCTTCTCGATCAGTTGTGTACAGTAAGGTGGCTTCTATTTCAGTTGTGTACAGTTAGGTGGCTTCTCGGTCAGTTGTGCACAGTAAGGTGGCTTCTCGATCAGCTGTGTACAGCAAGGTGGCTTTTCCATTTCTTGTAAGTGGGCGTCTCGATCAGTTACGCATAGTAAGGTGGCCTATTTCATGTCTTGTAAGCCCATACCATGACCTACTTTAGATGGGTTACAAGTTGCGTAAAATAAATAACTCGCCGCATTTTTTCTGGATCATTTAAATACATTCTTGAATGACGATTGTTTAAAAATAGGCGTAGCAATTTGTCACAGTCGGTAAATATGTCCCGATGGCTAGAAGAAACATATTTATTACAAGGAGATGGGGGAGGAGGGACGTGGGAACGCGCGTGCGCGCGCGAACACACACACACAGAGACATAAGGAAATATATATATATATTAAATATATATATATAGAGAGAGAGAGAAAGAGAGAGAGAGAGAGCGACAGAGAAATAGAGAGAGGAATGAAACGAGTTCACTCGAAATCTTCAAACTCATGTCATATAAATTCCGCTGTGGATCTACCGTTCCTTAATGGGTTGGGAAAAAGAGAATATACGCTCGGTTTACTATAATGCTTACTGTAATTGGGATCTAAATAAAGTTGTGAATGGAGCGGGCAACCTGATCATGTCAAACAAACTATTACATAAATCAGCATTGTAAGAACACGTACATGCCCTGCTTGCTTCAAAGAAAATAACCAGAGCGGTGACACTATGCTCCTACTGGAGTGGAACATCAAGTGTGATTATGCCATACATAAAAGAATACCCTCTACGTACATAATGTGTTAGAAAGTGTTTGCTAGAAGGTGTTTGCTAGAAGGTTTTGCTAGAAAGTGTTTGCTAGAAGGTGTTTGCTAGAAGGTGTTTGCTAGAAGGTGTTTGCTAGAAAGTGTTTGCTAGAAGGTGTTTGCTACAAAGTGTTTGCTAGAAGGTGTTTGCTAGAAGGTGTTTGCTAGAAAGTGTTTGCTAGAAGGTGTTTGCTAGAAGGTGTTTGCTAGAAGGTGTTTGCTAGAAAGTGTTTGCTAGAAAGTGTTTGCTAGAAAGTGTTTGCTAGAAGGTGTTTGCTAGAAAGTGTTTGCTAGAAAGTGTTTGCTAGAAAGTGTTTGCTAGAAGGTGTTTGCTAGAAAGTGTTTGCTAGAAAGTGTGAAAGTGTTTACTAGAAAGTGTTTGCTAGAAAGTGTTTGCTAGAAAGTGTTTGCTAGAAAGTGTATGCTGAATTTTATAGTTGTGTGCTGTGCTGGAAACCTCATTAGTTAAACATTTTATCTCACATCTCTCTCTCTCTCTCTCTCTCTCTCTCTCTCTCTATCTCTCTCTCTCCCCGTCCCGTCTTTCTCTCACTTCTCCAAGCTTGAAACAGCACAAAAATGCACTAAATCCCAAAGAATCTTAGCGTTCAGGTGATTAATGATTAAGCAATATATGGTAATTTGTTGGCAATTTTTATTCGTTTCTTCTACAAATTAATTTCCTGACGAAGTCAAGTTTGCTGATACTTGATAATATGTTGTTGTTAGCTCGTAATCACAATAGCTAATCTATTGAATAAATTTGTTTGATGTGCGCTTTTATTGACTGGAGCTTGAATAAATGGTTAATCTGGCTAGAGGTTATTTTTGTGCTTAGATTTACTTGTCTAATTCCAGATTACACCTACTCGTCCTATCCCTGCTTTCATCCACGTGTCCCATTCCTGCTTACACACACTTATCTCGCCACTGCTTACACACACTTATCTCATCCCTGCTCACACCCACGTATCTCACCCCTGCTTACACATAGTTATCTCACCCCTGCTTACACATACTTATCTCACCCCTGCTTACACACACTTATCTCACCCCTGCTTACACACACTTATCTCACCCCTGCTTACACACACTTATCTCACCCCTGCTTACACACACTTATCTCACTCCTGCTTACACACACGTATCTCACCGCTGCTTACACATACTTGGCTCGCCCCTGCTTACACATACTTGACTCCCCCTGCTTACACATACTTGACTCCCCCTGCTTACACATACTTGACTCCCCCTGCTTACACATACTTGGCTCGCCCCTGCTTACACATACTTGACTCCCCCTGCTTACACATACTTGACTCCCCCTGCTTACACATACTTGACTCCCCCTGCTTACACATACTTGGCTCGCCCCTGCTTACACATACTTGACTCCCCCTGCTTACACATACTTGGCTCGCCCCTGCTTACACATACTTGACTCCCCCTGCTTACACATACTTGACTCACCTCTGCTTACACATACTTGACTCACCTCTGCTTACACATACTTGACTCACCTCTGCTTACACATGATTAACTCACCCTTGCCTAAATCCACTGCATGTCCCATTCCTTGCTATGTACCTGTCCATATCACATTATCAAAATATGAAGATGCAAGATCATATTCCACCAACAGGCTGCAGCTCAAAAGGATACAACCATGAATCCTGATAAAGAGATTATGGATCGAAGACGAAAGGCAAACGGGATACATGCCGTTATCAAACTGAATGCAATGATCCGAAAGGCACAGATATCGTGTCAACCATGTAAACTACGACACAATGTGACAGGCGTCTGTTTCATGACGAACGTCGAAGAAGAGGCAGAAGAAATTGTCGATTAAGCTCAATCACTGTACATCGACAGCCAGGAACTACTTTGAGATCTGATATGACGGCAGGGACTTACTATCAGAGCTGATATGACGGCAGGGACTTACTATCAGAGCTGATATGACGGCAGGGACTTACTATCAGAGCTGATATGACGGGAGGGACTTACTATCAGAGCTGATATGACGGCAGGGACTTACTATCAGAGCTGATATGACGGCAGGGACTTACAATCAGAGCTGATATGAGGACAGGGACCTACTAACAAGGCTTATATAACGACAGGGACATACTATCAAAGCTTATATAACGACAGGGACAATACTATCAGAGCTGAAATGACGGCAGGGACTTACTATCAGAGCTGATGTGATGGTAGAGACATACTTTGGGACCTGATATGATATAAGGGACCAACTATCAAAGCTTATATAACGACAGGGACATCCTATGAGAGCTATTATGACGTCAAGGACCTACTATGAGAGCTGTTATGACGACAAGGACCTACTATGAGAGCTGTTATGACGACAAAGACCTACTATGAGAGCTGTTATGACGTCAAGGACCTACTATGAGAGCTATTATGACGACAAGGACTTACTATGAGAGCTGTAATGACGACAAGGACCTACTATGAGAGCTGTTATGACGACAAGGACCTACTATGAGAGCTGTTATGACGTCAAGGACCTACTATGAGAGCTATTATGACGACAAGGACTTACTATGAGAGCTGTTATGACGATGAGCATTGTCAGGAGGATGTATTCTTCATTAACATCGTACAGTATATAAGCATCATTTAGTAGGGCAAGATTTAGTATTCCTAGCTGATCGAAATTACCTGCGATGAGTTTTTCTTTACGAATCACAAAATGTTGCTGTCCTCAAAATCTCTTGACAAGTTCTAATCCCACAAGAGGTGTTTTACTTTCTGAATAGTTGTGGCATACTATGTCCGGTTTCCTATAACAGTATATTAGAGCAGATATACAAACAACCAGACTATTAGGACTATTAGGACACAGATACGATACATTCTAAAACAAATCCCAAAAGAAGAGTTACACATAAAAGATTCTAGTCTCAAGAAGAAAACAGCAGAGCATCCCAAATGAATATTATTGTATACATTATTCAAGATGGAACGCGCATTCAGTGTTTATCCCTTCAAATCTTCATAGCTAATCTCAGAAGTCAAACTTTAACATAATTGTATGTTCATTTCTCTATTTTCTGATATAACTAAGGTCCCAAAAGCATGTTAGCCATAGAAGCCATTGAAAACAACAAATGAATACACATAAATTGCAGGTACGAGAATTGATGGGGGTTTCGTTTTTACATTCCACAATCCGCAAGTCTTTGACAAATGAAGAAACCGTCTAACCCACTCGACATGTTTCATGTATTTCAGCAAACCGTAAAGGGATCAATGGTGTATATTTGACAACTTGAAAGAACATTAGTAATTTGAGTATCCCAGAAAATGGCAAAGAGATGGAATACGATAAAATGATCAAGATAACGTTCAATTATGATGCGTCTACTTCAATTATATCTCCTGCCGCTCAAAGTCTAGCGAGTGAGAATGTTCTGAGGTAAGTAAATAGGTCACAGCATGGATGGAATTGGAAGGAGAACACAACTATTGTCACTGCCTGGTAACATGTATAATGTACGATAAAGATCAAGGTGCTATTAAAATAATGTAAACTGAAATGTCCAGACGCCATTTTGTTGGCTCTGAAACATTGCAAATATCAGTAACTGCAGCCAACACGTTACGAGAGTTGATCAATGGGCCTTTGAGTAGAGTGGAGTTGTGTAATTGTTACATCAGAGTCTGCACTGTGTAGAATTGGGAGAATAAACGAGTGCCAGTTGATACAGAAACGAGGATTGACGTTAGAGACGCATAACATTTACAGGGGAGAGACCGCTGAATACCTTCGTTAGGCAGCCATTCATGTGAATCCCATTTGGTAGAGAGATATTATAGGAAGAGAGATGAATGACTATGAGTAAAAAGAGGGAAAAGCTGTCCATGCAATCTTCATCACACCTACGTTGTATCTATACCTTCTAATTATTCAAGGGCTAAGCTGACTGGTTTCCCAGTCGAGTATCTTCATAATACTGACCACAAGACTGGGTGCTTCTCAGCCGTCTTGTGTGTCGTTTACTGTGCAATTATTTAACTGGCGAGTCTCTTCCTCTGCCGTTATCTTTATTTTAAATATATTGTTCCTACCATGTGGTCTAACATGAATCGTGTTATAATTGTTGAACTGGCAAGTCTCTTCCTCTGTTTTCCATTATCTTTATTTTAAACCTCGGGTTTCTACCATGTAGTCTAACATGAATATTCTTACAAAATGCTTATGTAAGAAACAACAATAACAAACAAGCAAAACATAGACTTCCATGTCTGAATGCGACAACCATGCTTCCTTAACAACCCTTAAACACATGGACATCCCTTAACTCACGGACATCCCTAAACACACGGACATCCCTTAACGCACGGACATCCCTTAACACACGGGCATCCTTTAAACACATGGACATCCCTTAACTCACGGACATCCATAAACACACGGACATCCCTTAACACACGAACATTCCTTTTTACCCGGACATCCCATAACATATGGATATCCCTTAACACATGGACATCTCTTAACACATGGACATCCCTTAACGCACGGACATCCCTAAACACATGGACATCCCTTAATACATGGACATCCTTAACGCACGGACATCCCTAAACATATGGACCAGAAACATTTGACTGACTTCCTCGGTAAGCCCGTATATCACAAAGCCTTACTTTCAATCAATACCGGCAGGCTAATTGATAACACTCAAATCGATTCTCCCGATATTCTCATACAGCAGGAGTTTCAATAGTGGAGGTGGGGCAGACAAGTGTGCCTGAGTGGTGCATAATGAGTGAGCTACAGAAGTCATAAGCCTTAATATCCTCAAAAGACTGAACCCCTATGGGTCTGGCTAGAGTCCAGTAATGTTGATAGCTCATAACATAAAGCCAAATAGTCGTTTACGCTTGACTTCCCACGATTCACAGATTCAATCCTAAGACCTAGTTGAGACAGTGGCAAGAAAATGTGCATCAAGAGGTTGCAACACTATACCCGACTTGCCTGGTTATTTAAAGACACTAGGGCGGATTGTGCGAGGTGATCAGCTGCAACATGTCTAAGTAACAATAAGCGAGCTGTAAGAACCGCTGTTATTCACAATCATCATCATTTGTTGATAGAAACGGTGCCACTTTCAGCCTCCTAATAGTGCAGTCACGTAGTTTCTGAATACAATTTATTCAAAATGCATTATATATTTTAAATAATGGCAAATTAAGGTTGATACAAGATTTATATATATATATATATAAATATATATATATATATATATATATATATATATAAATATATATATATAAATATATATATATATATATATATATAAATATATATATATATATAAAATGACAACTAAGACTAACAAAAAATATAATACAGCAGTAACATAAGAAGCATATCTGGCAATAATGTTATAATATGAAAGTCATCCAATAGTTCAGAATACAATACTCTCAGTATTGAACACAGAACACAACTCAACCAAAAGACGTTTCGTTGAAGTTTCCATAAAAAGACTGTTTTTTTCTATTCTGTAACATTTTCAGGACTATCGAGTTGAACGCGTACTTCGATTAAAAGCGGATCCCTGTGGACTCCAATATGTTGCTGATATCCTCTGACTGCGTATTGTTTATGTTGGATAAATAGTCGCTCTACTGTTAGATAACTGGTGGGCAAAATATGTATTCAACTCCAAGGTTACAATCTTAAATCAAAATATCTCTTTCTGTACACTTAACACAATTTGTTTTTGCCATATTTATGTTTCTGGTCCATTGTTTCGAATTTCTTATCCAGAAATCCACTAATCCTTTGCAAGTACAATTTCAACAGAAAGTTTAACTATTATTTATTATTCGCGTATAGAGCATTACAAAAAAATATTAATTGTTCAACATTTTGGCGTATTATATCTGCAATGTTTAGCCACACATCTTCACTCTGACAAAAGATGTCAATATATGGTCGTGTAATGTATACACAGTTGAACCAAACGACATCTTTACTCTGATAAAAGATGTCAGTACATGGTCGTGTAATGTATACACAGTTTAACCACACGACATCTTTACTCTGACAAAAGATGTAAGTACATGGTCCTGTAATGTATACACAGTTTAACCAAACGACATCTTTACTCTGACAAAAGATATCAGTACATGGTCGTGTAATGTATACACAGTTTAACCACACGACATCTTTACTCTGACAAAAGATGTCAGTACATGGTCGTGTAATGTATACACAGTTTAACCACACGACATCTTTACTCTGACAAAAGATGTCAGTACATGGTCGTGTAATGTATACACAGTTTAACCAAAGAACATCTTTACTCTGACAAAAGATGTCAATATATGGTCGTGTAATGTACACACAGTTTAACCACACGATATCTTCACTCTGACAAAAGATGATATTCGGCCATGTAATATACAGAATTTAAACACACGAAATCTTCACTCTTACCACACATGTCTTACCATAACTATTAATACGAAAGACATGTTTCGTAAAAATCATTTGAATTATATTTGTATTTTTTTAACATCACTCTCCCGATATATTAAATTTTTAACAGTGTGTTTTGCTTCTTGTGGAACAAAATCATAATTTTATTAGTTCCATTAAATGTGTTGTTAATGTCTGTATTGCCAGTATAATTTATGATAGACTGGCATTATCTTTCTCCGTAGCACAAATGATGTTGTCAGAACGGCTAACCTATCCATACATAATCCATTCCTTTTGTCAAAAATAGCTGTTTTATCAGCATTTGACAGGTCCCGTGGAAACAAAATACAGAATTTAGCCTACCTTGTGTATGTGTGTATGTTTTACATGTATATCTGAATCAAAAGTAGGATTATTTTGGTCAGCGCTGCATTTGGCCATCTGCTTGAAAGTGTTTGGAATCCACAGATCATCAATGTAGGAACCAAGGTATATCGTGCCATCACACTTGCCACCTTTTTTGCGAGACCCGGACGGTGTACAGCAGTCATACAGACGGTCAAATTCCTTTTATGTGGGTTGTCTGTGGCCGACTGGCAAGACAGTGTACCCCACTACGAATTGCTCCAAAGGACACAGCTCCACAGCATCTACACTCTGCTGCAGAACTCCCAGGTTAAGTGGGATGGGCATGTCGTTCGCATGCCCGACTATGACCTGTCTAAGAAAGTTCTTTATGGTGCACTCGAGACAAGCAAGTGTTCATCTGCCGTGCAGAAGGATTAATGCATAGATTCACTAATGGTCTTTTTGAAAGGCCAACATATTTCTGTTGCCTCTTGGGAGTCGCTTTCATCACACCGCTCGGCTTGATGCACTGCAGTCACACAAGGTGCTCGTCAGGCTTAACAGACAATCTCAGCTGCACTGTAGGAGAAGCGAGCTTCCAGAAATGTCTCACACAGGACGTCTCGGTTATCAACGCCATCCACATGTCTCCCTCGTGCAGTAGGATGTGTATAGCAACATGTAGACTCATATGAGTCAGGTCTGTCCATACAAATCTACTGCGGTCACAATCTTCGTTCGCGATGGGCAAGAGCAAAACTACTACTACTACTACTGTTACTACTACAGATACTACTTCTACTACCACCACCACCACTATTACTACTACTCATATTTACTACAACTACAAATATTATTACTACTACTAGTACTACTGTTACTATTGCTACTATAACTACTAGAACTACTACTATTGCAACTAGAACTACTACTAATAATACTAACTACTAACTGCAATATGCTAATTACTACTACTGCTACTAACTACCAAATACTGCCACTGCTGTTGCTACTACTACTAAGATGGACGTTCGAGTCAAATCGTAACTTTTTTTGTAAGAAAAATAATACATTTTTTAAAGTAGTAAATATGTAATTTATTTTTCTCCTGCAATATGTATGCACTTTTCGCAGCGTTTAAGTAATGCTAGAAAAGCTTCAGCGTGGACAGATTTGTCAGTGTGTCTGTACCTATCCATGACAGCCTGTTTCACTTCGTCATCAGTACTGAAATGCTGTCATTTCAGGAATTCTTTTAGGATTCTAAGTAGGTGGAAATCACTTGGAGCGATGTCTGGGATGTAAAATGGATGTGGCAATACCCCCAAGCGAAGTTGCTGCATGTGGCACATGGTGCGGTGGGCCGAATGAGGTTTGAGCGTTATCTTTGTGATTATACCAGGGCGTTTTGTTCCGCAGATGGTTATGCACATCACTCATAATGCCTATGTTCTATTCCCTGTTGATAGTAGCACCACGAGGTAGAAAACCAACATGAATGATGCTAAATTGTTCACAGAAAACACTAGCCATCACTTTACCTCTAGACGCAATTGTCCGAAATGTTTTGAATCGTGGTGATTGCGCATGCGTCCATTGATTGGATGCTCGTTTCGAATGCAGTCTTCTGTCAATTCTCGCAAGTTTCACGCCCTCTTTCACAAGAAACTTCATCACACCAACCTGTTCCATGCAGGCACTAACAGTGCATGTATATATTATATATATATATATTTATATATATATATATATATATATATATATATATATATATATATATATATATATATATATATATATAAACTTGTTTGAAGAAAAAAGGCTAATGTTAGGTCAAGCACAACATACTGATCGGATAATGCTTGCCAGGGTCGGGTAGACCAAAACATCAACCTCATTCACGAAGTTCTCCCTGAAAGCAGGCTCTTATATTACAAACTGGTTAACGTGGTTTGGGACCGACGTGAACCCCGTAGTAGTGAACTACATGCAGATGAAGCCAAGAATAGCACAACCGCCTGGATGACCCCGGTCCACCTTCAACAACACGCTCGGGATGAGAGGAAAGCTGCTGCAACCCACCACTTGACGCCTTTTTTGCAGAGCTCACAAAAATGTTACTCATGTAGACATTCATCGACAACAACATTATTTACGAGGAATATAATAAATATATATATTAAGTAGAAGTGGTATCGCTGCACTCCTGGTAGATTTTTAAGTGCTAAGTATGTGCTGTGCAAAGATATTACCATGATCTAGAAATGGGTGATAGTAACAACTGAATAGTAACTGATTTCTCGAAATTTTCCTCCTTACGGTTGGGACTTGCTGCTGTACCTGTCCGTCCACTCGTGCCGTTATCCGGTATGGGGAGTTAAGTAGACTTTCGTGTGCCCATTGTGTTGTGTCGTTTGTGGCAAGCTCATGTTGTTGATAGGTTTCTCTTGTGGCATCTATTCATCTGCCACTCGATCTTAGACATGCCTTGTAATCATATATCCTTGTATTGTGAGCCCACAGTTGTAATTGGTCAAGTTGAGGCCCTTTAAGTTGAATGTAGAATACAATTCTTTAAAATGTATGACAACTTTCATCTCTGCTGTTGTGCTGCATTCATATTTATCCCTTGGTCAAAATACGAGACCGACAGCCAAATATGGTCAGTCGATTTCCTTATTTTTTTGTCAGTTGCATGAATTATTTAAAAAAATGGAATAGTGAGTGATCCATGTTTGACAAAGGCTACTAAAATGGAACACCCTCAGTGCTTCCCAAACGGGGAACAACGATGATAGTCAAACAGAACACACAAATTAAAAGTAAGAATATGGCACTTTAAAAAAATAATGTGAAAGTAATTCAAAAGCAGACACTGTCCTCGGGGATAAAGTGCAAAAATGGAATATATTTACTAAGCCATCACTTCATATGGTGCAGTGACAATTTCCTTGCTCCCGTGTCCTTCACCTTCGCAACTGTAAGTCCTGTATACGATTACAGCTGGGTAGACTGGAGCATGTTGAGATCAGTGATTGAACCGAGGTACCTTGCCGGGAGAAACATGCACTCTATTCTCACAAATATCTATTCCACAAATATCTTAACAAGTGAACAACTAACTACGAATGCTAAATTGTAGAACAGGTTTATACATGCATTCATCGTGTGACATATTCTTTCCAGAACGTAGTTACCGTCATGACAGCATCTCAGTTTAGGGCGAGTCGACCAGCCTCAAACAAAGGCATTCCTACTCTCTGATATGTAAGACTTCATTTCAAAAGATGTGATCTTTTTACAATTGATTTGTACATGTAAAGTTACCGAAAAACCACTTTTCTACGGAAATGTTTTGATGAAGTCAGTAGTGAGATTTTATAATGAGCATCCCATGTTATCGGTCCATAATCTATCTGCAGATTTCACTTGATCACTCCTTCTCTACCACGGCGTGTAGAGATCGCCTTGTATTTTTTTAAGCTTATAGTTATCACAGGATGGGCTAGCCGATGCCCTACTCTCAATGGTCGCCTCTTACAACATGCCTAGTAGGTTATATTATTACTTTTCTTTACTCCCTTGTCGGACCCTAAAATATCAGACGCAGCACTATCGTGTCTATTTATATTCTATGTCAACCCGGCAGTGTTCTGGCATTCGTCGTTTGTTTATACTGAACGCTGCAGGTATCCAAAGAAGTTCTTGACTTCTGTGATGGAGTACCGAAACCTGCTACCAGTGCTTAAAAATAGACAACTAAGTCGCATATGTCCTTCATTTTGTCGGCTTATGTGTGTTATCATACATAGTTATGGGGTCAATGCTTCTAAATATTCGAATGCTTCAGAATAAGTGTATTCTGTTGATGATTATTATGTGTTTGTCAACTTTGCACGTCTTAAACTTATCCTAGAGGTATTTCACAGCTGTTAACTGTATAACAACGGGCTGACGTTCTTGCTTGAAGTGTTTTCTGTTCATTTGAGAGTAAATAAAGTTATTATACCTGTTGAGGTAATTAGAACAAACTGGGATCAGAAAGACGACAAGATGACACAGCAAGTTCACCGTTACTGCTGTGTGTGTGTGTATGTGTACGTTTGTATATGTGTGTGTTTGAGGGTGCTTGTGTGTGTATGTGCTTGTGTACGTTTGTATATGTGTGTGTTTGAGGGTGCTTGTGTGTGTATGTGCTTGTGTACGTTTGTATATGTGTGTGTTTGAGGGTGCTTGTGTGTGTATGTGCTTGTGTATGTTTGTATATGTGTGTGTTTGAGGGTGCTTGTGTGTGTATGTGCTTGTGTACGTTTGTATATGTGTGTGTTTGAGGGTGCCTGTATGTGTATGTGCTTGTGTACGTTTGTATATGTGTGTGTTTTAGGGTGCTTGTGTACGTTTGTAAATGTGTGTGTTTGAGGGTGCTTGTGTGTGTATGTTCTTATGTGTATCTGTTTGCGTGTGTCTATGTTTGCGTGTGCGTGTGTTTGCGTGTGCGTGTTTGCGTGTGTGTTTGCGTTTGTGTGTATTTGCGTGTGTGTGTGTTTGTGTTTGCGTGTGTGGGTGTGTGTTTGCGGGCGCTTGTGTGTATGTGTGTTTGTTTGTGTGTATGTATGTAGTTGAGTGTATATCTGTGTTTGTGTGTAGGAGTGTGTATGTGAGAGGGAAAGAGAGAGATGTATCTGAGAAAAACATGAAATGTGTGAGTATAGCCATATATTTAAAGACAGTACAGCAGGAAAAAACGGGGGATGTGTAAGAACCTGTATTAATCAGATAAAAATGGAGGATGTGTAACGACTTTTATTAGCCAGATAGAAAGTGAGGATGTGTAACGACTTTTATTAGTCAGATAGAAAGAGCGGATATGAAAGAACTTTCATTAGTCGGATAAATAATGGCGGATGTGTAAGGACTGTTTTTAGTCATGTGAAATGTTTACATATTCCTTATAATTAAACTCTATACCTGCTAGTTGAGTACGTCTTATTTTGCCCACTATTTGCTGTTTTCAAAACTATTTGTACTGAGATCTTTGCTGTTCACGAATTTGCTAGTGTGTTTCGGCTCTTCTGGCATTCTAGAACGTACTGAGGAAGGCGGATACGAATTTTTCGCGCCGTAGTACAGTGACAGTGTCTCAGAGGCTGACCCCAAAGACGGTTCCAAACGTGTAAGCCCCACATCGTTGACCAGGTTACTGAAACAGTCTGTATCTAGGCGCATAGCATGGACATAAGCTGCGATATTGGGCAGTATGTTGCACTTGACAATGACGTTATATTTAACGCATATTATTCAGAGAAAAAAAACTATAATTTTTGTCAATTGCAAAATATTGAAATTACAATTTTCTAGAGCTGGAAATGGTATTTGTCCCAACGTAAAATCACAGTTGTTCGTTCAGCAGGCTAGACTTGCTGACTGTCCCTGCCACCAAACTACAAAAGGCTATGTTCATTAAAGCTGGTGAAGGCTCAACTCTGAGGACTGTGTGATCGAAGCCATGTGTGGATGTCGAGCTGCAGCAGTGAGGAAGGCGACTCCCAACAATGTGACGGATGATGCTAAGACCACAAATGAATACTCAGAACTGATTTGCACTACGATGGGTCGAGCTGTTTCACCAAGTGGTCTACTGTACAGCTTGGCACGTCGTTAAGATAAGATATGGATGGACATTGAGGCTGGCGAGCAGAGTAATATTTTCTGAGTTAGACCCAAGTATAAAGGTAAAGGTGGGTCCCATGGCAAGACTTGACGTCGGGGAGGAAGATAACCCTACATGGGCTATGCTGTAGCCTATGTGAACTGTGGTGGCCATTTCCTTTCCTTGCTGTTTATAACTTCTCCAACTCATACATCATGTACCCATTTACAGCTGGGTGAACTGGCAAAGCGGTACTAGGAACGAACCACGCCCAGGTTTGTTTCACTCCGTCCGTGATTTTGAATCCTGGCGCAGTGTAGTCCCAGTCTTAGAAAGCTAGTTCGTAGACCAAGTACAGTATCGCTTGAATGGCAAATTAATTAGAGCACTTACTTTCTGTTGCAAAAGTGCGAGGTTCAATCCTCGGTATCAACACGCCCAAGTTTAGCCAGTTGTAAACATGTAACTGATTTTTTTTTAAGGAACGAATGCAACGAGAAAGGGAACATGTGGCGCCATTAAAAAAGAAACTGACAGCAGTCGCAGTGAGGTTTCAAACATACGGTACTCCCGACCACAGCGTTCTCTATGGGATCACATTGACCTTTTTACATCGCAAGTAGCGAGCAGATGAACGAGTCGCCGAGTTGCTTGGATAGTCTCCTCACCAACAAGATCAATGTTCAAAACCTTAGTAACACATTTGTTTCATTTTTCTATCGGAAGTGAAATGAAATCCTATCCTGCACAATGTCCGGCGATCGTAACGATAAGCGGCACATATTCCTAAGTGATATAAATCTTCCAGTCTGACCCAAGAAGTGGAAATAAACCCCGCAATGACCATTTTTGTAATGGTAATAACGAATTGTGACAACCATTCATGATCCTCACACGTTGTGCATATATTATTTTATTCTATATTGATTGTATTCAAACAATTATACATATCATTGCTTTCCGTAAACATTATCCTGAACAATCCCATGTTCCACAGCAATATCCCCGCTATTGTTGATGAAATGTCTCTCACATTTCTTCTACATCGACAGAACGTGACAGCAGAGTGCGCCTTGCTCATCACTAACTATGCCACGTTTATCAGAATAGAGTATAGACGAAGGCTATTCAGCTTCCGAAACATATTACTTTTTACGTGATCTATTTTCTCAAATAATTCTCAGCTCGAATTCATTCATAGCCAGTTTGTATTGTTCTCTGTTTTGCACCTGGATCTAGTGGTTTACTTGCCATAGGGTGTTTCACGGTTCCGAACCTTGCAAGTTTGGGTTGTGAGCCGTGCCAATAACCACTATACCACCTCCCTCTCCCACACCTCAGATAATTGGAAAAAAAGTGATCAAGCAGGACTGCCGTTGGGGTTGAAGTGTTAGAGAAATGCTTGTACCACGTCTCAACTTCTGTGATTCAGAATTAGCTGTCTCTTTTCTCGCTGCATTGCTAATCCAAGTTTAACAGAGTTCAGTTAACATTTACAGAAAGGTAGACTGAAGAGTGACGCGATTACAAGCGTTGCTGCTGACCTGGAATGAGACAGTCAGTCAGTAATTGACTAAGGACAGAAGAGAAGAAAACGATTACTAGAATATCTCGTGACGAGCATCAAAGTTATATTCATAATCAGGAGGCCATATTTGGTGACGTTCTGGTAATGATCCGTTTTGCACATTGTCCCAGTGGCTGATTCTTATGGAAAT
The DNA here is from genome assembly GCA_036924085.1 of Ariolimax columbianus. Lineage (NCBI taxonomy): Eukaryota > Metazoa > Mollusca > Gastropoda > Stylommatophora > Arionidae > Ariolimax > Ariolimax columbianus. The sequence continues at coordinate 137,827,679 of JAVGWX010000001.1, read as the reverse complement.
AGTTTCTGATCGGATGTTCCAGCCATACAATTATGAAATAGCAGAACTTCGTGCAACTTGATAGATGACCAGCAACATTACATATACACTTTCCAGCGCCACAAGTGTTATCGTTAACTCTTATGCAGGATTTTCAAGTTCAAGAACCTACATGACAACCTTCAGTATGAGAATGAAGATTGAGCTAGTTACGTTAGCTCTCATATGGCTGTTTAAACATTATTCATGTAGGGCTGCTATTGTGTCTTCTTTTTTTTTCTTTTTCTTTCTCTGCGTTCGTCTGGGATATGACCTTGTGACGTTTTGACTTTATGTCGGACCTTACTGCGAGCCTGCGATATCTTCGCTCTTCGGCAAACACATCCGATTTACTTGGAATACTTGGAATCCTGGTATTAAAATAGGCATGTTTTAAAGTCTCTTACCAGGTAGCAGAAGGCTTTGGTTACGCGTAGTACGTATTTTAGAATTTCCTGAGGCTTACTAGGACTGGAGGAAGGTATTACTCATTTGGGTAGATTTTTAACTTGAATATTTTGTCCGGACAGCGACCGTTAATTCTGCTCTTTTAGATTTCTAACTGCCAAGAGATTTGTAACGTACTCGACACTGAAACACGGGAGTCAGATCTCACTACCCAGAGATCAGGGGAAGTTTTACCAGAAGATCCATGTAAAACAAAATCCTGGCCTTCATCGTGATTCGAACCCGCTACCTCCGGCACCCGAAGCAGACACCTTACCTTGAGATTATGTCTGCGTTTAAATGCCAGTTCTTTGGATAAAGGCTGGCTTGGTGAAGAGTTCTTCAAGGCTTGCAAATAACTTGTTGGACCACTGCTAAGTACGCAGTTACCTTAGCTGTTAAAAGTGGATTATGTGGCGAATGGTTAAGCTGTCGGCCTCGTGATCAAGTGGTGTGGGTTCGACTCCGGACTCTGCCGTCTTTTTCACGGGTGCTTGATGCGAAGTCTCCTGCATTTCGTAGATGGTCGTCTTGTCCTTGACTTGCCACGGGGGTCGGAAAGCACGAGACGAGAGAGTGAGGATAAAAAGTAGCGCAGTTAATCCTTACTAAAAATAGCGCTAGCAAAATAAATTATTCCATCATCGTCTACGATGGACGCGGCTTTTGCCTTTGCATAAAAGTTGTGTAAAAATACGTTCGGCCGGTTGTGCTGCTTGTCCGTACGTATATATGAGCGATATGGATGTTGTAAATCTTGGTACGTGGGTACTCATTCTGGTATGCCCTGTTCTCATGCGGGACAGAGTTACCGCTCCGCTAGACCTAGGTATTGATAGCTGTCTTTTATGTCGTCGACTTTGCTTTGGATAAGGGAATTATTTTCCTGGAAGATTGTTGTTGTTACTGCTGAATGCTCAAAATGAGAGGATTACTCTTTTGTGCGAACTAAAAAGGTCGTTAAGTGGTGAGTTGTCGTAACTTTCGTTACATTCCGAGTGTACTGATGAAGGTGGATCGGGGTCCTCCAGGAGGTTGTGCTATCCTTGGCTTCATCTGCGTGTTGCTCACTAATATGGGGATACCCCACCTGGTTAGCCAGGCTGCCATTAAAACAGCCCGTTTCCAGGAAGGGCTACGAGGAAGCCAAGGTAATGGTCTTGTCCTGTATATTTTACCTGAACCTGACTGACATGTCTGATCAGTATATTTTACCTGACCAGACGTTAGTCTTCCTTCCCTTCCTGACAGATAAATGTTTGTTCATTTTCACTCGTTTCCTGGTACGTCCCATGTAACGGTAACATATATACATCAATCAATTATCAATTTGTATGTGGTAAAAACGCAGCCAATGAGCTTCCGATCTACAAGCTGCAGGTGTTTGATTTCAAAGGTGGGTCGAGCAAGGAGGACGGAGGAGGAGTGTGAACAAACAGTGGGCTATTAAAGTCTTCACACTCGTTGTCATGTGTTGATGGGGATGTCCAGAAGGCAATGATGTTGATTCAAAATAAAATAACAATTCTTATATATCGTCTATAAAAATGCTTGTCGCACTCTCACGTAGATCGCACCACCAACTGAAACTGGTGACAGTAAGTTGTCATTGTATATCTAAATAGAGACGAGAATAATATCTGTGTTCAATCGGTTCTCGTCAAGATTTGGAAGAATATCCAAGATTTCCGTCAGACCATCCAATTTGTTGAAAGTTATCAACCTCTCTTCCACCCTTAAGAATACAGTTAATCTTCCCAGCGACCATCGTGAAGAACTAGCTTTCCCACTTGTGCCAAATGTATTCCACTATCTAAGCTTCCATCTAAACACTTCTACTTTAGTCACGAACAGTCTCATATATCTGAGAACAAACTATTTCATCCACTCTACGTGGTCCTTTCCTGCTCGGCAAACGCCATCTTAAGTGCGAAACCATGACGTTGATGGCTTAGCGATTACATCTTTCGCTACCTTGTTTTGTTTCCTTAATCCTGGTGAAATGAGATTAGAAACCCTGAAGAGCATAAATATGCCGATACCAAAGGTCTCCTTTTTCTTGTTAAAAGTATATTGGTGATTGATGGTCATAGTATGTACTTTGTACAAGTGACTAGTACGTGCTGTACATGACATCAATTACCTTTTACGATTCAACCACTGACGAAAGTTTGTTATGGGGTGTTCAAGTCAACATGCTGGTAAATTAGTATGTGATTTTAAGTTCTTTATAAAAATTAGAGGATCAGGACTACAAGAAGAGACATTAATTACAGAAAGGTCCATATTAGATAACAGGAAATATTTATTTAGTTAGAGAGTGGTGAATACTTGAGATGTTTTGCCGCAGAAAATAGTGGAGGCAGGGTAAATTAATGGATTCAAGAATAGATTGGATGCCCATAAGTAGTTTTAGATCAATTGAATGTAAAGAAAGTGGTTGTATGCAGACTCTGCAGATTCTGTTAAAGCCAGTATAAAGACGTTAAGTCAAGCCTGCTATATCTAACACCAGATCATAAACAATCTGAGACCCAGTACGATGACGTATCTTACACTGTATCCCTGATAGCAGCAAAGCTACCATTGCCTGTGTCCCTGCCAATGGTTAGACTTAATCAGAACTAGGTCTTGTTCTTAATCTATCATGTCTGTTTTTGTTTCTAATCGTAGAGAAGTAGGAAGGAAAAATGGTTACGTTTAATTAAGTAGGGTTTCATTCATTCCAAGTATTCTACCATCAAGATGTAACTAGGTACAACGACACAGAAGTTATGGTTTAATGTACCTAATAAAATGCCAAGCATTCAAAGTTTATTTCAAGCAATGCTAACAACCATTCTGGGCGTATTACGCAATATTGGTGATATTCGCAGAAAACAAACACTTGCTTTGTAAAACCCAATACACGAAATCTAAAGATGCCTTAGTGGTAATTAAATAATAAATTATTCATCATGGATTCTGCTGTCCTATACAATAGAAGATCTGGTTATGTGGCCGACAAAGACAACGAAATTATATTGCGTAAGTTTTATGATAACACCGGCTTACAGTAGCCCAAAAAAAAACACACTACACCAGACGTAGGAGAGTAAACTTCATCTTGCTACAGTGCTTCACCGCAAAACAGGACCAAAAATGTCAACGTGATTTTAAAATAGTAACGGACAGCTCGGAATATCATTTACCTAGTTTGATTCGTACGAAGTATTAATGAACGAAAATACATCAACATTTAGATTGCAACATTGAAAAAACACAAACTTTCTTTGCTTTATTTAAACTCCATTTGTGTGAGCCAACTGGGAAACATAGCGGTCACTGTTTGTTGTGCAAACATTCAATGATTGTGCACAAATAAACAGGCACTTAAGTATCCCTTTCAACATTATCGAAATCAAATATTTGGTCACTCGCCAATGAGATGGAAAGATGGGCTGAGTACAACTCTGGTATTCCAGAGCAAAATAAATGAATCGATTAAAACAGCTTTTTACTACTTGGCATCAAACACACAATGATCTGTCTTAATGAATAAAATGGTTCCGATATTCTAGTACATTTGCAAAGGCTGCCAGGACTTTGAGAACAGAACAGATGTATCAGTAGGCATTAAGTCAGACTACAAGTGTTTGTATTCGTTAAATAGCTGATTTTTGTTGTTGTTTTGGCCACAACATCATTTTGGGTGAAGGTACGTATCGCCCAATGACATGCATCAACCATTTCAGTTACACGAAGCCGTATTACACATTCAGGAATAGTTGGCTCTCAGGCTGAATTCTGGAGCAAGAAAAGCAATAATCCATGCTATTCTCCTTACAGTTCTCTGGGAAACTCCAGAATGATACTACACACAAACCTCAATGAGTTGGATCATTTTCGATCCTGGAGTGGTTAGACTGCGATGTTAATGTGCAGTGGACTTGCTGCCGTCTCTTTTATATACGGGGTCGTCCCAGATTGCGCTCGGTTAGCTCTGAACTCTGAACAAATCACCAGATTGAGCTGGATAAAGAAGCAATGGAATATTGGCATACTGTCTAATAATGTGACGGGGAGGTCAAATCTAGTCATTTATATATTCATATATTTCTTATGGCAACCGCTTGAACACGGAAATATTACCAAAATAAAATGGCTGCATGTTTACAAAGATAGTATTTTGTACTTGACCGACATGTGGGTCAAGATGGCGCCGGACATGGTCGCAGTCGATTTCCCTCTTGATAAAACGGTGTTTTGTTTGTGTTTTCTATGATAACTCTCGGACTATTAACGTGATTCCTGGATATAAATGTGCCGACTTGTGAATTAAGCATACTAATGTGAAAGAAGTGATGCAACGAAGTATATAACAGTGTATTTTTAGTCGTGAAAGGTTGACTAATGTGTACAGTTTCGATGGGACAAAGCGTGGCCGAAACTTGACCCGGTCAAAGGCTAGTGTCGCTCCGTGCTGTATCGTGACCCAGATAACGAAGCATAAACACTAAAACGAAGGAGGTCATCCTGACCCCGTCACACATACGGTACTTCAGAAAGGAGCTCATCGCACTTCGATCAGCACACTACGTCCCTTTAAACTCAGATCTACATCTGTTGCGTGTGCTGAAAATACACTTAACCAAGGAGGCATCAAAACTCACACGTATACAATCAAGGCGGAAGACCAGAGGAACGAGAGGTGGAAGAAGAATACACAAACAAATGCACTCAGAAACTGATACCTCAAAGCTCCACCCCAGCGATAAAAGAGAAGGGAAGGGCTACCGATATAATGAGGCACACGCTGACACCATACTGTCTGCATCCGAACCCTTCACTAGAAGTCTTGACAATGTGTTGAGTCCGTACGAGAGAGTGAGAAAGATCCTGCGCACATCCCCCTCACTATAAACACATTGCGCAACTCACGACATCACTCTACAGATCACACCCTGACTAGCAGCTCGCAACTGGCAGGGCCCCCAAACTGCAGCGGCGGAACAGGCAGAAAACGATCACGAAAACTACCCATCACGCTTGCAACATGGAATGTCCGCACGCTACTGGGCAACACCAAAGCAAACAGACCCGAACAACGGACAGCACTGATCGCCAGGGAACTGGCTAGATACAATATCTGCATAGCTGCCCTGAGCGAGACACGACTGGCAGAGGAAGGGCAGATCACAGAAGAAGGCGCTGGTTATACTTTTTTCTGGAGCGGCCGCAGCAAAGAAGAACGCCGTGAAGCTGGAGTTGGCTTTGCCATCAAGACCAACATGGTCGACAAGCTCACAAGCATGCCCAGAGCAATTAATGACCGCCTGATTACACTGCGTCTTCCCCTAATAGGAGGGCGCCATGCAACACTCATCAGTGCATACGCACCCACAATGACAAATCCTCAGGAAACAAAAGATAAGTTCTATGAGGACCTTGAGGCGCTCATCGCTGCAGTCCCCAAATCTGACAAACTGGTCATCCTCGGTGATTTTAACGCTAGGGTTGGCACAGACCATACAGCCTGGGAGGGGGCCATTGGCAGACATGGTATCGGAAAATGCAATAGTAACGGACTGCTCCTTCTGAGGACATGTGCCGCAAATGAACTACTCATTACAAACACAGCTTTCCGACTACCTGTCCGAAATAGAACCACATGGATGCACCCAAGGTCCCGCCACTGGCACCTCATTGACTATATTATCATCAGACGTAGGGATCGAGCGGATGCTATGGTAACGAAGAGCATGTGTGGTGCAGAATGTTGGACCGACCATCGACTTGTCATTGCCAAGCTAAACTTCAAGATCCAGCCCAAAATGCGCCCCCAGGGAAAGAAACCACCGAGGAGGCTAAATGTCTCTCAGTTGAAATACGAACCCACGAGAGGAGCCTTCCAGGAAGAGCTTGAGGGTAGACTGTCTGAGCTTCGTTTTGAAAAGAACGACATCGAAAAGAACTGGGCATCATTGAGAAACACACTCTACGATACAGCTGTAAAACACATTGGCGCACTCACGCGCAAGCATAAGGACTGGTTTGATGAGAACGATATAGAAATACAGGGCCTTCTCGATGCAAAACATGAAGCGCACAGGGAATACCAGAGAGACACGCCATCTCCAACAGCAAAAGCTGCCTTCAATACTGCTCGCAAAGCTGTCCAGACCAGGCTTAGAGAGATGCAAGACTCCTGGCTCAGCAAAAGAGCTGACGAAATTGAGATGTTCGCCGAGCGTCATGACACCAAACGGTTTTACGAGGCACTGAAAGCTCTCTACGGCCCGCAGCCCTCTAGTAATACTCCAGTTCGCAGTGCGGATGGGGTACTGCTGACAGATAAGGTTCAGATTCTAGACAGATGGGCAAACCACTTCTGTAAAATACTAAACCACCCATCGTCCATAAATGAAGAGGCCATCCGGCGAATGCCGCAGGTAGAACTGAACCTAGCGTTGGATGAAGTAATTACTGAGGAGGAAGTCGACAGGGCAATCAGTTCACTATCTATAGGAAAAGCTCCAGGAGCTGATGCAATACCAGCAGAGGTATATAAGACAGCTGGCCCATCCCTCACCAGAAGGATCACTGAACTCTTCTGTCACATGTGGGCTGAAGGTAAAATTCCGCAGGAGCTAAAGGACGCCTCAATCGTTCACCTATACAAAAGAAAAGGCAATCGTCAGGAATGCGACAATCATCGTGGAATATCGCTACTCTCCGTAGCAGGCAAGATCCTAGCGCGCTTACTGCTAAACAGGCTCAACAAACACCTTGAACAAAGCCACCACCTCTCAGGAAGCTAATGTGGATTCAGAGCCGGAAGAGGAACAGTGGACATGATTTTTGCCGCTCGCCAAGTACAAGAGAAGTGTCGAGAGCAAAATCAGGCCTTATACACCACATTTATTGATTTGACAAAGGCATTTGATACAGTAAACAGAGGAGGGCTGTGGATGATAATGTCTAAGTTTGGCTGCCCCAACAAGTTCATAACAATGGTGAAACAGCTACACGAAGGCATGTGTGCTCGTGTACTGAACAGCGGTGCAATCTCTAAAACGTTTCTAGTATCAAACTGAGTAAAACAAGGATGTGTACTCGCCCCGACTTTGTTCAGCATGATGTTCGCGGCCACGATGACAGACGCCTTCAGATCATTGGAGCTTGGAATACCCATAAAGTACCGCACAGATGGCAAGTTACTCAATTCCAGAAGAATAAAGGCCAAAACCAAAGTGGCTGGCGACATAATCAGGGAACTTGTATTTGCTGACGACTGCGCTCTAATGAGCAACTCAGAACTGAACATGCAGGTTGGAATGGACCAGTTCTCTGCCGCATGCGAAAATTTTGGCCTGACCATAAATGCCAAAAAAACAGAGGTCATGTACCAACCAGCACCAGGCATGCCGTTCACGAAACCAGAGACTACAGTCAGCGGGCAGACGTTGAATGCCGTAGACAAATTCACATATCTGGGCAGCACGCTGTCGAGATCTGTCAGCCTAGACGATGAGGTAGCAAGCAGAATAGCAAAGGCCAGCACAGCCTTTGGTAGAATGCGCTCGATGGTCTGGGCACGTCGTGGCATCAGCGTCAAGACCAAACTCAAAGTCTACCGTGCAACCATCATTCCAACCCTACTATACGCTTGCGAAAGCTGGACTGTATACTCTGGACATGCAAGGAGGTTAAACCACTTCCACACAGGTTGCCTGAGGCGAATATTCCACATCCGATGGCAAGATCGTGTCACTGACATCGAGGTTCTTTCGAGGGCTAACATGCCCAGCATCCATGCACTGCTAGAAAAAGCACGACTAGGATGGGCCGGACACCTCGTCCGTATGTCAGACGAGCGGCTCCCAAAGAAGCTTCTCTACAGCGAGCTGAGAGAGGGATGGCGCGAGAGAGGGCGCCCAAAGAAACGTTTTAATGACGGTCTGAAGGACTCATTAAAAAGTTGCCAGATAGACATCGACAACTGGGAATATCTTGCGACAAACAGATCTGACTTGAGAAGCGCAGTCAAATCGGGTGTAGCTGCTGGTGAAGATGACCGTGTTGTGAAAGCCCAGAACAGACGCGAGACGCGGAAATCCCGAGCAGCGGGAACACCATCCCCTTCTACAAACCTAGTGTGCCCGATATGTAGCAGATGTTTTCGTGCTCGCATTGGCCTGTTCAGCCACATGCGTACCCACACCCAACAGGGAAATCTGTGACAAGGATGATGTCGGCGGTCCTCATCGACAACGATGGACAGCTATTATTATTATTTTGTACTTAAGTAGCGTCTTCTGACACATATCATTCTGAATGCAATTTACTACTGACATTTGCAGTTGTTATATAGAAAAGCATAATCCACAAAAAAATGTCTGAAAATATATATAAGTACGTCTTATTGATGTGGCACAATATTAAGGTCAGGTGGAAACTATGATATCATTTCTGACTAGAAAAACAATCAAACAATGCAGTACAGTAAACCATTGATTTTACAGGGCTATTTAGTAAGGAATGACAATAATAGTTTAAAACAACGACTAAAACAAAGAGCAGTGTATGTAGTGCTAAATTGTAATGTTAAATTGTAATGTTAAAAATTGTATTGTTAAATTGAAATAACACGAACTTGTTTATTTCAAACAATTTTATATATTTACATATTACAATCTGCAAGTGTTTAATAATATTGCTGACTTAACGTTCGCATATGACGTCAGGCAGTGATGGGTGGAAAAGGGAGTGGGGGGGGGGGGGGGGGAATCGGGGGTTGGAAGGAAGGAAGGAAAGGGGGGGGGGTGGAATGAAAAAGGGGTGGGGTAGGGCGTGTCCAACGTTTAATGGTGATGTCAGACGAAAGGAGTCATGTGGTTTAAGAAATGTAAGGTTATACAATAAATAGTAAAATATAGAAATCGACATAATCGTCTTCTGTTTTAAAAGTAATTTTGCAGAAGGACACACTGCGTCTTGAGTGGATAGCGGACATAGAGGTGTTAATCTTTTAGGGGCCTGGGCTATGTGGGTCTGGTGCCCTAGTCATGTTACCGATCATGGCAATGTACGCGCTGAAGTCCTCGTCTCAAAGGCGTTCTATGGTGTGAACTTTGGATATGGATACGGATGCAATTCTGTGGTTGATCCATTACCGCCTTTTCAACGTTGACTCTGCGATCGATAAACTACCTATGCACAGACATACTCAGTTTGGAGGTAATCGTGTATCGAGCAGAGAAATGTCATCTTTCGGGCATCGAGTAGAGAAATCTCGTCTATCGTGTATCGAGCGTAGAAATGTGCACTTTAATTTAGCAAGAATACAATTTCATTCGAATGTACCAGATCAAAACTAGTAAAAAACAAAAAAAGCCCAAAAGACAACTACGCAAATCCAAAATAAGTAAAAGATCACCCAAGAAGTCAATAGAAATCCAAACAATTAAGTACTTATTTAATCACAACAACAAAAACAACAACATATAGTGATCTACGTCATCGTTGTTATTAATAAAATAAAACCTACAGCATATATTTCGTCAGATGTCAAGTCTTTGAACATTTTAAGGTGTAGATGAGTATAAGGTAGGGGGCGGGGAGGGGGGGGGGAGACTTGGGGAAAGCTAATTTATAATTATCAGAGGGTTCATTTTAGATAAGGCGTCTTTTACGTCGAGGGAAATTAATAACCCATTTTAATTTAGAGGTTCTTCTAGAATGGACAGACGTCTTATTTTGACACATATTATTGGAGTTAACCCAGAGATCAAATGAGGAGGGGGAGTCCCTTAGGCATTCAGGCACTGTGCTCAATGCCAGTCTGACAACTCCTGCGACGGCACCGGTGCCAAGTAGTATCGACTCTTCGTTCCCTAGTATACACATGCTGCGTGGAGAGGGGAGGGGAGGATCTGCTGACTGGGTAACAGCAGTCCTCGCATCAATATGCCCATGCAGGCACTAGAGACGGTTCACATGACCCCAGGTATGACGGAAAACCTCCAAGCGTTAAGCGATGCTCGCAAGACCTCAATTTTAGACCAGGAACTTAAAAGGATTCGAGTCGACATCATCACCCTCCAAGAAACGCGTCTGTGTCTCTCATGGAAAAGGGCTACACGTTCTTCTGTCAAGAGAAAGGAATGAAGGACGTCAGAGAACATGGCGTCGACTGCCGTTAAAACTACCTTCTAGGATCGCACAGAGCGGCTATTATCTCTTCGTCTCCAAACATCCACTGCCATAGTTAATCTGATCAGCCTGTATGCTCCTATACTTGGTGTCACTAGGGACTGCAAGGATCAGTTCGATAAGCAGCTGACCTCACTCATCACAAGGATCCCTAGTGAGGAACACCTGATTCTACTTGGGGACTTCAATGCAAGGGTGGGCTCCGATCACGACTCCTGGCCTATGTGCATGGGAAAGTCTCGTGTCGGAAAGATGAACGAAAATATACAGCGGCTATTAGATATGCGTGCCTACCACGCCCTGTGCATCACTAACACGTTCTTGCAAACAAAGCTCCAACGCAAAGCATTCTGGAAGCATCCTCGCTCCAGACATTGGCATCAGCTGGACCTGATGATCACTAGACGGTCTAAACTGAAACATGTTTTGCAAATACGCACGTTTCCCAGTACAGACTGCGATACTGACCACTCACTGGTCTGCTGCAAAATGAGACTCCAGCCTATAAAGATCCACCGCGCAAGACATGCGGGTAAATGTCGCATAAACACAGCAGGAATCGATATTCCTAAAGGGTAGAAGAATTCACAAAATCCTTCTCTGAATTAATGGGAAAACAACGCACTGTAGGAAGCGCAACAGAAAGGTGAGAGCACGTCAGATGGTCAATGTATACCACAGCCTTGTCAGTCTTTGAAAAGGACACAACATGCATAAATGACTGGTTTGAGGGTGGTTCGGCCCTCCTTGTACCAGCCATTAAAAAGCGCCAATCAACTCACCTGGAGTTTAAGATTTCTCCGATAGGCACGACCATGGAGGCTTACAAATCCGCGAAGGGTACAGTACAGAGAATGGCAAGGAAATGTGCAAATGACTACTGGCTTCAACTCTGTAAGTCCATACAGTCGGCAGCGGATACTGGTAACATCAGGGCAATGTACGAGGGCATAAGGAAAGCATTTGGACCAACAAAAAAAGTATACAGTGTCTCTGAAATCTGCGACAAGTGAGATTATTCTGGACAGGGATTGGCAAATGAAGAAAAGGGCCGAACATGTGTCTTGTACACCTGTAATAACGTAGTGCCGGACTCTGCTCTCAAGATGGACCGAACATGTGTCTTGTACACCTCTAATAACTGGCGACTCTGCTCTCGAGATGGACCGAACATTTGTCTTGTACACCTGTCATAACTGGCGGACTCTGGTCTCGAGATGGGCCGAACATTTGTCTTGTACACCCGTAATAACGTAGTGCCAGACTCTGCTCTCAACGAAATTGAGATTATGCATGGTCGACAACGCTGATAGTGGGATTCCAGAATTACAGTTATGAGGAAAGACTCAGAAAAACGGTCTACAGTGTCTTGAAAAGAGAAGAATTCGAGGTGACTTAATACAGGTTTATAAGATAATCAAAGGAACGGATGAATTAGACTATAAAAGTTGTTTTTTTCAAAATACAGCCACCTACAAGAACAAGAGGGCATAGCTACAAATTAACTAAAGAAACGTCCAAATTAGATATTATGAAATATTTTTTTAGTCAGAGAGTGATGAATGCTTGTAATGCCACAGGAAGTAACAGAGGCAGGGACAATTGATGCATTTAAGAATAAATTGGATGCACATAGCTTTTAGAGCAAGGTGAGGTAAAAGAAACTGGTTGTATACAGACTCTGCATAGCCTTCTAAACCAGTATGAAGACGTTAAGTTAAGTTTAGAAACATGGACTCTGAATACCTCACAAGAAAAAAGTATAAATATATTTCATATGCGCTGCCTGAGACGCATACTTGGAATTTCATGGAGTGACAGAGTGACAAACAACGAAGTGCTGGACTGTGCAAAGATTGTCAGCTTAGTTACGATCTTATGCCAGCGCCGCTTGCGGTGGCTTATTCCCGTGTGCAGAATGGAGGATGGGCGAATACCAAAAGATATCATTTACAGAGAGCTGATCACGAGCAAGAGTAAAAAAGGTAGACCTTTCCACCGCTACAAGCTTGACCTGAAGACGTTGGATAAGTGCAGCTGGGAGGAACTTGCCTAACTCAGACTCGGCTGGAGGCAAGCTTTGTGTGTTGGTCCGCAGGCAGGGGAAGACAAGATGCGTCAAGGACAGACTTGGCTGGAGGCAGGCTTTGTGTGTTGGTCCGCAGGAAGGGGTAGACAGGATATGCCAAGATGAAGACTACAAACGTTTGCGGCGAAAGTCAGGGCAACAACTGACTGTCCCCTCTTTAACGTGAAGTCCATTGTCTGTCGAGACTGACAGGATGCCAATCAATCAATCAATTGTGTTTATGTACATGCCTCAGTGGACATCGTCTGCTATAGAACCTTATGACATTATGTTCGTAGTTTACACTGACCTTAACGTGACGAACACATTGTGTTCTTCCAACTCACGTCATTGTCTGTTCTTAAGATTATTCTATGGCAATAATAGTTCATGTTAGATTTTAATGGGTCAGCTTTGTTTAGCCGAAAAAAACGTTCTGTGTTTCTAGTTTCTGCACAAAAGAGATCGTGAACAACTGGATATATTTGTTGTTGTAGCCTTACACTAATAGAACTTTGAATTTTGTATTCTTTTTTGATTGTATTTGTGCAACAAAAGTGAAGAGATGCCTTTAGTTTCTCCAGATTCGAAGAAAAATTAAACATAACCAAAATTCTCACCAGTCGCAAAGTAGATTATGTTTTTCTCAAAGTATGGAGGGTTAATTCAAGTAGATCTAGATATTTTAGCGTGTTTATTACTCTATACAAACATTTGATGAGGTTGTCCTCTTACCATACTATGGCGAAGCTAGCAATACATGTCTGAGAATACAAGCTAGATTTCCGGAATGCGACTTGAAAAAATGCCAAGTTGGCATCTATGCAAGCAGAGCTCCTTACGTTCCAGTATGTTCGTTATGTTTTTGCTTCGTTAATACGTTATAATAAAACACTCTTTTGTTTCGTTAATACATTATAATGAAATATCCTTTTGTTTAGTTAATACGTTGAAATAAAAAAAACCTTTTTGTTTCGTTAATACATTATAATAAAGTACTCTTTTGTTTCGTTAATACGTTTTAATAAAATACTCTTTTGTTTCGTTAATACGGTATAATAAAATAGTATTTTGTTTAGTTAATACATTAAAATAAAATATCCTTTTATTTCGTTAATACGTTAAAATAAAATACTCTTTTGTTTCGTTAATACATTAAAATAAATTACTCTTTTGTTTCTGTCTGTTGGAGTAATTTAATAGGGGTTTTCTGTTAGTCATAAGAGGCAAACACATTTGTGTAACGTCACTTATCTTCTTTTATAAAGGACACCAAAAAAACTCAAGAAATTACTGAAGCCAAAATAATCCCAAAACGCCACAAATACACACACAGAATGCACAAATACACACAGTACACAAACACATACAATGCACAAACACACGCCCAGTACACAACCACACACAACATACATAAACACACACGTGAAAACACGTGAATGATCCGATGTCAACCAATTAATAAAAAGTCCGTTTTCGGGAAGTATGCTTTACAGAGCAGCCAAGATATCAACCCAGTTTCCGACTGGCAACTATTAAAACGCTTTTGTACTATTTTCGAAAGTAGTGTCTCAAACTCACTGCCCTCGGGTTGGTCTATGTTGAAGACCCTTATCTAAAGTAGACAGTCTCTGCGCAATTCATGCAACCTGAAAACCGTCAACTTGAGCTCGGCTCAGGAGAATCGTCTTTGATGTCCTTTTAATTAACCTCACATTTAGGGATTGCGACTTGAGCTACCCAATGTTCTACATGAGCTGCACACGCTCTGACAGGAATACAGCTATCGTAATCTACTAAGCACGTCGCAAAATGCGACTAGAGAAGGTTATGCACGAGACTAGCAACATCATCATGGAAAACCATTCACTTTGAACCCGCCACTGGAGATGTTTGGATACGTCTTCTTGACTTGAATTTGTTCAAAGAAAGCAGCGGTCATCCTGAGGTTCTTGACACTGCCATTCAGCTTGTCTAGTTTTGACACTGGTGCGCGTCCCATATGCTTCCTCTGGTTCTCGTAAGCCAGGCAATTTTGCAGCAGATGTTCAGTGGTCTTGTTCCCAGTACCACTTATGCATTCGTCAGTAGCACCTATCTTCAGTTCATTGAATGGATGGTACCTCAGTCTGCTGTGCCCTGTGCGGAGTCTGAATACCACCACCTACTGTCTTCTGTTCAACTGGTAATAAGCATCATTTCTTGTGTAGTCATTTTGCTCTGTTTTCCATTTCTACATGTCTCTGTCCCTAACAAAACTGTTGGACTCTTCGTAAGTCACATTTGAATCTGGATGTGGTAATCTTCCACCTTCTTTCACCAATCTGTCTGCCTCCTCTCTGTTTTGAATTTTACAGTGGGATGGGATCCACGTTACTACAACTCTTCTCGTTTTGGACTGCCGGCATAATTGACAGAGAACTGATCTTATTTCATGTTGGTCTGTATTTATCTTAGATGCTTGATACAGGCATCGTGTAAAACAGACAGCTGTAGTTGTGACCCTATGCTTTATTTGGATCCAATAATGTGAATAAGTAATGTAATGTTCGTGTAACTGAAAATATGAATCATATTAAAAGAAATTACAAGAAATAACATGAGACAGCGACAGAGATAGACGGAGTGAGAAAGAGAGAGATAGAGAGAGTGAATGAGAGAGAGATCAGGTTTAGATATGTCTAGCAAACGTAAATGTATAAACCCGAAGAAATAAGGGCAATCGCAAAAACGAGCAAAGTGGAATTTAAGTGCTTTGATCGATTTGGTGAAAAGAGTTAACTTCCAATACTCAGTGAATGATGCTTTAAGGAATTAACAGGTTACTGCAGATATAAATCAAAAGTGGCAAAATATAAAAGAGACAGTAGAGATAACGTTTGATAAGACGAAAACAGAAAACAAAAAACCATCGTTAACAATTGAAATGCTAATGAAAATGGATGAATGACGCAAATGAAAGAACAGTAATAAAGAGCATGGCGTTGCTAAGTACAAGAGTATTAAGAATGAATTAGATCGATAATGTAAGATGGCACGAGAAAAATGGTGGGTAGACTGATGCTAGGGAATTTAAGATACGGAGAGAACAGGGAAAATACGAACAAGTACAACAGAAAGTCAAATATCCTTTAGTAAAAATTAAGGCATACAATCTCGGATGATTAATGATAAGAACTGGAAATCAATAACAGACCTGGAGGTCAAAAAAGAGAGATCCAAAGGATATGTTACGAACGTATGAGGATGGGGGCCTGTATCAGGATCATCATCATCATGTAGCATGTTCTTTGTAGAACGTCGCCCCCATCACAGTCTGTCTGAAAGAAACTCGTTCCCTTGCCAAAACACCAGCTACCGCCACTGTCATACTCAGGTTTCCTGGATATCTTGGTGCCATCGTCTTCTTGGTCTATCCCTTCCTCTTTTGCCTGGCACCATACCTTCCATCCCCGTTTTTTAAAGACCGTTGTGTCTCTTAATGTGACCAAAGTATTTGCATTTTCTAGCCAAAATGGAATTGATAAGCCAGTTCTCCTCTATGCTCAACTCTTGCTGAATGTCTACATTTGTTCTTTTCTCTGTCCATGGTATTCTGAGGATCTTTCTGTAACATTTTGACTCGAAGAATTCGATTCTTTGTCTAGAAGTTTTGGTAATCGTCCATGCTTCACAGCCATAAGCTACCACAGGAAAAACACAGGCTCTCAAGACTTTTACTTTTATCGTTTTGTTGGTGCCCTGCCATTATTTCTTCAGGCTGTTCAGTCTCTGCATTGCCTTAGCTAGTCTTCTTCTGATTTATTTCGAGCAGTCACCATTTTTGTCAATTCTGGAGCCCAGATATTCAAATTGTGTGACATGATCTATTTCCTCACCACCCACTGTAAATTTATGCTGACATTGTGTTTTATCGGTGGTCATTATCTTTGTTTTATTTATGTTTATGAACAGATTTTGATCTTTACTATGTCCATTAACGGCTGAAAGTAGCTGCTCTAGCCCTTCTGCACTTCTTGATAGTATCACTGTGTCATCTGCGTATCGTAACTCTGGAATCTCGTACCCCCCAATCGTAAATGGGTCGAAACTTTCAATATTCTCATCTTTTCGAACATTTCTCATTATACATTCCGCATATATGTTGTACAGATAAGGTGAGAGGATACATCCCTGTCGGACTCCCTTTTGAACTGCAAACTAATATGATGTTTGTCCAGATACTCGGACAGCGGCTTGTTGATCTTGGTATAATGTTTCAATGAGATGGACTATATGCAAAGGAAACCCCATTTCCTTCATGATTCTCCCCAGATTTTGATGTTTTACCGTGTCGAAGGCCTTAGTGTAATCAATGAAACATGTGTACAGGTCTACATTAAACTCTCTACATTTTTCATAGATATTCCTTAAATTGAATATGTGGTCGCGGGTCCCTCTGTCTTTCCTAAATCCTGCCTGGACTACGTGAATTTCAGATTCAAACTTTTTCTCTATCCTTCTTAATATCAGGATAACAGATCATTAAATTACAAGTCTCTGATATAAGAAAGATTACATGTAACCAGAAAAGAATTTAAACGGCGTTTTCGTCAATCCCGAAAAACAAAGCATCAGGGAAAAAATAATTTACTTATCGAATTACTCGAAACAGTGGGGAGACTTTACAAAATGTACTTGTTAAGCTTGCTAATTACATTTACAACAATGGAATATGACCAAAAGGTCCCACAACTTCAATAATCATTCATTTGTCAATAAAAATCGAATGCAATTGAATGTGGCCATTTCTGAATGACAAGCTTAATGTATCTCAAACTCTATTGAAGTTAATTAAGAAGAGAATTAATGACAAGATAGAGGTGGCGCTGAAAAATAATCAGTTTAGATTTCTCAAGGCCAGAGGTACACTAAATGCATTGGATTATTTTGACGTCTCGCCGAAAGAATGATAGATCAAAGACGACCACTATTAATCTTCTTTATTGACCACGAGAAAGCCTTTGATCGAGTCACCTGAAGTAAACTTTTTCAGATTTTGCAACAAAAACGAATACAGAGACCCATCGTTAGGTTAACCTAGAATCCGTATGAAAATCAATAGGTGATTATTTCAATAAAAGAAGGACTAACAGATCCAGTTTCAATAAGACGAACGCCTGCTTTCACCGAGTCTCTATAACGCATATTTTGAGATGATGGAAAAAGTTGTTGGGAGATGTAATAGGAATGTCAAAGTGAAAGGTATGAAAGTTAATGCCATCATATTTGTGGAAGACCAAGCCACAATGGGAGGATTAGTAGCAATGTTGCAAGTGCTGCTTGAACAAAGTAACACGACAACCAAAGAGTTTGGCGTGAAAACAAACACATTGAAGACAAGGACTTTAGTAACAGCTAAGCAACACAAGCAAATGAATATAATCATCAATGGAAAAATAATCGAACAAGTACATAAGTTTACTTGCATATTAAGGGCACACCATAACAGAAGTTGTTCTCATTGAGACGTGAATTAAGACAAGGATTGCACTGGGCTTCAGAGAAAAACGGGAATTGCAACCTCAAATAAAATCAGGATATGAATAAGGAAAATAATAATCGTTACACATATTTGGTCCATTGCACATTATGGGCCTGAAACATAAACTAATGAAAAAGCATGGACGCATTAGAAATGTGGTGCTTTCGTAGAATGGAAAGAGTGAGTTGGACAAAAAGAATATTCAACGACAATGTTCTCACTGAAGTAGGCACAATGATTTAAATGAAACACAAACGAAGATTGAGTTGGCTAGGTCACATTTTGAGACGAAAACTTCAGGAGAAAAGTAGAAAGGGGCGACCAAGACTTACCTTTACAACTCAGGCAAGCAGGAACATTAAAGTGCTAACTTATGCTGAAATGAAGAGAGCTACAAAGGATAGGGTAATATGGAAAGACATACTCAAACAACCTTACAACCAGTTTTAGAACTGCTCAACCAGATGATGAAAACATGAAGAGCAATGATTTGTCTTTTTCAGATTTCTATTTCTTTTTTAAACAATGACATTTAAAAACTGTATTTATTAAAGAGAAGTTTGGACTAAACGTAGATAAATCTCGAAATGATGTTAATGTGCCTCCGGATAATCAAGAATAGATTGTCTTTATGCGGACTTAGTACTCAGGTACTGAATTGATATATTGTAAGATTTGATCCTTGATAATGTTTGATTTTTTGCGCAAGATTGCTCAATTCTTCTCGGATGATTAAAATAGACCAGTTTAAGTGTTCATGCCTAAAACATGTTGCACTAACATTTCCTTTCTCAGAAATCTTTAGAAGAATTCCGGTATTGAACAAACATGAGACAGACATTTATGTTAGCAATCACATCCCTTAAGAGAAGACACTGTTATTACCCTATACACAGTGCAATCAATCCAGCGAACATGTTGTTGTTCTTGTTGTTTGTTCTTAGCATGTCGCCTCTAAAATACCAATCGACTTTTGGTAATTTTTCGACAAACATAGAAGCTTTCGTTACGTTTGTATTACACAGCTTTCGTTTGAGGAGCTTGCCATTTCTTAACTCGCATGTGAATGAAAGATTAGAAACAAGATCAATACTTGTATATGTGATCTAGAGCCGTATTTCTCAACCGCCGGTCCGTGGGCCGGTGCCGGTTCGCAGAAATTCCCTGCCGGTTCGCGAACATGTTATTGCGGCCTAACTCCTTTACTGCGGCGATCGCCTTCGTGTAATCTAAAGCTCTGATAGGCTCATTTTAAAACTCATATGACGTGAGCTACACAAGTATCCGTTTTAAACGAAATATTTCTTTCTCAGAAATTATATTCAACACGTTCCAATATTAGCATTATTATTTACTGTTTGGTTTCTGGTTATTTTAAATAACAATATAATTTTCATTTCATAATATCAAATGTTAAAAACTAATACAAACAATACACACATACGCCCCTCTGTATGTATGTAAGTGAATCTCCTCTGAATGTATGTAAGTAACGCCTCTCTGTACGTATGTGTGAGACACACATTTGTATGTATGTGCAAGACATCCCTGTATATGTATTGCCAGAAACTCCTCTATATGCACGTAAGAGACACACCTCTGCAAGTATGTAAGAGACACCCATTTGTATGTATGTAAGAGACACCACTCTGTATGTGTGTTAGAGACATCCCTCAGCATGTATGTACCAGACATCCCTCTGTATGTATGTACCAGACATCCCTCTATGTTCATGTGCGAGACTGGCTTTGATTCAGATATGAGAGACACCCTTCTATATTTATGTAAGAGACACCTATCTGTATGTATGTAAGAGACACTCCTCTATATGCATGTACGAAACGCAAAACTGTATGTATGTACAAGACACTTTCCCATTTACATGTAAGAGACACCCCTCTGTATGTATTTACCAGACACCCCTCTGCATGTATTTACCAGACACCTCTATATATGTATTTACCAGACACTCCTCTATATGCAAGTGTGAGACACCTCTCTATATGTATGGGAAAAAAGCAAATGAAAAAAATGTAAAAGTGTCATCAAAATTTTAAAATGGGTATGGTCAGATACCGCACCGAGACGAGAACACAAACAATACCTACGTTACGGCAATAGGCCTTCATCAAGGACAACAAATAACAACAATACTGAACTAACAAATCAACATATATAGAAAAAAGGGTCCACTTATCTGATAGTAGACCCAGTCTGTCTAATCGACCGGTTGGGTCAGATGCCTGACTGAATATGAAGGATTTGGTCAAATAAGGTGGCCAGGAGAGCGTAAAAAGTGAGGGAGAATGCGCCAGATAAACCAGTTATGGCCAAATATGGAAACGGCCAAATAGTGATCCAAGTGGGAGAACCAAAAGAATGTGATATAAGTCTGGAGGGGATGAGATTAATATAGGAGGGTGGGGGGGGGGGGGGCTGAAAGAAGAAGGTAAGAGGGGGAGGCAAAATAAGTCAAATAGATGGGGGCAAGTATGAAGTTTTAAGAAAAGGGATGGAAGATATTAATGCCATGCGGTTGGAGACAACCCATGCTGGAGATAAGTCTATTCTCAAGGGCGAATCAATGACGATCGTCAGAGAAGGAAGAAACTAGACCAGTGACACTAACGTCAACCTTAACCCGGTGCTCAGGACCAATGAAGTGGCTGGCAGTTGGGGAACCAGTGCGGTTGCGGATATCATTGAGGTGTTGGCGGAAACGCTCCAGCAGTTCCATACCAGTTTTCCCAATGTATGTCATACCACACTGGGGGCAGATGATAGAATAGATGAGGTTACTGGAATTGCATGTGAATCCCTCTTTGATGAAGAATTCTGCTTTGGGAAAGGTGATGGAGCGAGAAAGGATGACATGTATGTACTAGACACCCCTGCATATGTATGTGCAAGACACCCCTCTATATGTATTTACGAAACACCCCTGTATATGTACAAGTACGAGACACCCCTCTATATGTATGTGCGAGACACCCCTCTATATGTATGTACGAGACACCCATGTATATGTACAAGTACAAGACACCCCTCTATATGTATGTGCGAGACACCCCTCTATATGTATGTGCGAGACACCCCTCTATATGTATTTACGAGACACCCCTGTATATGTACAAGTACGAGACACCCCTCTATATGTATGTACGAGACACCCCTGTAAATGTACAAGGGCGAGACACCCATCTATATGTATGTGCGAGACACCCCTCTATATGTATGTGCGAGACACCCCTCTATATGTATGTACGAGACACCTCTCTATATGTATGTACGAGACACCTCTCTATATGTATGTGGGAGACACCTCTCTATACGTATGTGCGGGACACCCCTCTATATGTATGTGGGAGACACCTATCTATATGTATGTGCGAGACACCCCTATATATGTATATGGGAGACACCTCTCTATATGTATGTGGGAGATACCCCTCTATATGTATGTGCGAGACACCTCTCTATATGTATGTGCGAGACACCTCTCTATATGTATGTGCGAGACACCCCTATATATGTATGTGCGAGACACCCCTATATATGTATATGGGAGACACCTCTCTATATGTATGTGGGAGATACCCCTCTATATGTATGTGCGAGACACCCCTCTATATGTATGTACGAGACACCTCTCTATATGTATGTACGAGACACCTCTCTATATGTATGTGGGAGACACCTCTCTATACGTATGTGCGAGACACCCCTCTATATGTATGTGGGAGACACCTCTCTATATGTATGTGCGAGACACCTCTCTATATGTATGTGCGAGACACCTCTCTATATGTATGTGCGAGACACCTCTCTATATGTATGTGCGAGACACCTCTCTATATGTATGTGGGAGACACCCCTATATATGTATGTGCGAGACTGGCCTCAATTCGCATGTACGAGATATTCCTCTATAATTATTTACTAGACGCCTTCCTCTCTACATACGTGATACACTTATGACCAACATTATATGTAGCATGACCTAGTTAAACATATAAGTTTAGGTGGTAGACATTTTGGGCGCATCAATTCATTAGCTTGAATTATGCAGTTTTTCTTCCTCTTTTCCATGTACCGTTGTGACTGCCAATGATTTTGGTTCTCGGCAGTTTCATATTGTTAGTATTGTGTGTCAGGCGCTCATGGGTTAGTATTGTGTGTCAGGCGCTCATGTGTTAGTGTTGTGTGTCAGGCGCTCATGTGTTAGTGTTGTGTGTTAGGCGCTCATGTGTTAGTGTTGTGTGTCAGGCGCTCATGTGTTAGTGTTGTGTGTCAAACGTTCAAGTTTTTAGTGTTGTGTCAGGCGTTCGTGTTGTTAGTGTTGTGTGTCAAACGTTCATGGTGTTAGTGTTCTGTGTCAAACGTTCATGTTGTTAGTGTTCTGTGTCAAACGTTCATGTTGTTAGTGTTGTGTCAGGGGTTCGTGTTGTTAGTGTTGTGTCAGGCGTTCATGTTGTTGGTGGTGTGTATAAAGCGCCTGATTAGTGCAGTGTTAGAGCACTTGTGTTTAAGGGCAAAGAGTTGAAATACAGTTACCAGCGTACTCAGTCGATCCAAAGGTTAACAGGTACAACTTAGATCACTGTTAGGGAAGGAAATCCAGGGAGGAAGTGAACTGGCCAACACGCCTAATAAACAGATGTGGCCTCGTATAAGAAAGTATCAAACACTTCGTCGCTCACATCAGTGTCTGCCATAGAACAGCTTTTACCTTTCCATCAATTATATCATCCGTTTTCGTCAATTCTGTGATGTTATACAGTCTTGTATTGTCTCATTGTCGTTATGTTTCTATACATTTTGATTATTCTTACAATATAATCGAATCCATATATTCTCATAAAAAAAATAAAGAGATTGCTATGCATAATAATCTTTCTATGCATACGAGGAGAGAATACCGACGTTCGGCCAGGAGAAACATACTGATCAGCTTATGTTAGCCAGGGTCAGGTGAAACATACTGATCAGGTTATGTTAGTCAGAGTCAGATGTAACATACTGATCTGACTGTTTTTAAGGTCATTTGAAACATACTGATCAGACGTTGTTAGTCAGGATCAAATGAAATATACTGACCAGACTGTTTTCAAGGTCAAGTGAAATATTCTGATCGGACTATGTTAGTCTGAGTCAGGTAAAAAATGCTGGTCAGATTATATTAGTTAGGACCAAGAGAAACATACTGACCAGACTATGTTAATTAGGGTCAGGTGGGATATGCTTAGCTTTTAGAGCAATGAAATGTAAATGAAACTAGTTGTATACAGACTCTGCAGAGTCTCCTAAACCAGTATATAGACGTTAAGTTAATGTGAAACTTACTGACCAGACTATGTTTGTTAGGGTCAGGTGAAACAATACTGTTAAAAAGTTTATAAATGTGCGCAATCTTTTAAATCTATAACTCAATAACCATTGCACAGAAATAGATGAAATTCGGATCGGAAAATGTTTGTCGTCATGAGATTTATCTAAAAACAATGTCAGTGGAAACAATCAGGTGGTTGTTTTTTACTCTTCTTTACGGTATACAAAAAACCAGCACACGTAAACAGGACAGGCAAGTATACTGTTTACAGTATCTTAGAGGTATTGATTTTATGTGCAATCTTTACAATATTAATTTGCACGTGTGCTGTTGATTTTTGCAGGACTTCCTAGTAGTACTCACGTTCAACAGTTAAATGGTAAATTCCTGTGTCCTGCGTACGTCAATACAAGAAATTCTCTTTATTTCATTTGTGTCGTACATGAAATTTGAAATAAGCAAACAGTAAGTGGCACTTCAAACCATTGCAATGATAATGTAGGAATATTTTATCAGAGAGTCGTAAGGGGTGGAGTCTTTGTTCGGTGTATATATGAAACTGAAAAGAAAACAATCTTTGTCTAGTTTTGAGTAAACGATCACTGCGTTGGTGGCTTGGAAACTCTGGTAATTCATATTCAAAGAAGTCAAGAAGGGAGGAAAGAAAAGAAATTTGTGAATAGTTTTGACGCAGACGTTACTATGGGATACATTTTTAGAATGTTTGATTTGAAAGAATCAGTCACACTGGGTAAATGGAAAATTGCTAGAGACACAATGACATCGATGTATTGAAATTTACGTTGTGGAATATAACAGGGTTACATAGGTTCAACGAGCCAGGGAAAGAGAAGCCCTGAAAACACCGTTTGTTATATCCACGCATAACTTTAGAACCCTGTACGAGAGATAGAGTTCTAAGAACAGTCATTGTTCAAAATTCTTAAACACTGCTCGTTTAAGACTGTCGAGCCATAATGGATATTTCTCATGGTTCTAGTGGGAAATCTTACGACCTATAAATTCACAAAGAAGGGCCAAGACAAAGTGGCCTTTCTTTAGCGGCAAAATAGTTTAAGGAAAGTTGAGTCAAATGAACTGAAGAAAAAAAAAGTTATTGACCAAAGTGGGGAGAATAGGATATAAGCTGGGGGATCGGGGTATTAGAGATGGAGCAGAGAAGAGAAGACTACCGTGCAGGTTGTAGAAGACAGACCATAGAGGGGACGAGTACCGAGTAGGTTGCTTGGATAGACCACAGAACATAGCCAGTGAGTAACTAGAATATAAAGATATCACAGAGAATTCTCCGAAGCAACCTAGCACTGAGACGGAACCAGAGACCACGCACTTGTAAGCATTTGTATGTGTATGTTGTCCTGTTTGAGTCATCGCTGACACCTGGTCACACGTGACGTCGACTTCCAAGTCCCTGAGTGGCATTCGTCTGCATACTCACCAGAAGGAGACGTGTTAATTCAAACACAAAGCTGTCGTTCCGGACAACACATCGGAACACGGGTGTTACTCATGACCTGACAACTACAGTAACAGAACCGCTGTCGTCTATCGTAGACACGAGAACTCATTTCTTCAAAAGTGTTAGACTTGAGTGCGGAACTACCTCAGTAGAAGACCCAATGCAGTCACAGAGTTCATGACTAGACGACGAAGAAGAGGAACCATAAGATCTAATCAATGTAATAATCTTCCTTGCGTTAAGATCAGACAAGATGCTTAGAAGACACAGACAAGCGAGGACCAAAAGGTAGGACAGAGAACAATTAGTAAGATAGAATTGTATCAACTCAGAGGGATATAGAACTGTGAAAGGAACATTAGCTAGGAAAGATCAAATGGTAGGACATGGAGTTAATAAAGACAAGAGAAATACCTGTTCTATTTGTACGAAACTTTTGAGAGACATTATAGTTAGAGAAGTGTATATGGACAATAGAAAACTATTCACATGTCTAGTATTATCATTATAATGGGTATTTTATTTATTTATTTATTTTTGCGTTTGCCTTATTTCTCCATTTCCCAAGGCGGTGTGCGTTTCACTATGGTTTTTCTTTTGCGCCTGTCGGTCCAGTGCATCCGACTTCAGCATGCATTTTATGTAAAGGTCTGCTTTCTCCTGCATTTTCTAAGGGTTTAATTCCCCGGGGTAACGGCAGGTGCTGTAATGGGGACCGAACACAGCACCTTAAAATTGTGAGCCGTGTCACTTAACCACTAGCCCACGCCATCCCCTATAACGTGTACGAAGCTAATCTAATGAAAATTCATCTGTTTTTGATGTTGTTAAAATAATGGTTAGCGTTTTAATTATAGTTGTGATTTAAGGAGTGATAGTCGTAAGGAAGAAAGTTAAGTGGTGATAGTGTGAGTCTGTAATAGGAGAACTAAATGCGGCAGGTTTCACCTTTAGAAAATATACTGGCGGAAATAAACGTCATTTGCGAGAAGCCACACCTAGTTGCTACAAGAACGAAGTATTGACTTGAAGCAAGAAAAATGAGTACAGACAATCTTAATTGCTTTCCTTTGTATAAGAGACACACAAGACAACAGATATTTCATATAGACAAAATAATAATGGAGCATGAACATTTCGTGTTTGAGTCTGCCACTTTACCACTTTCATCTATACCCAATAGAACTAGGGTGACAAAAGCTAAAGGGTATATGGCAGCTGAAAATAAAATATGCAAACTTTAAAATGTCCAAGTATTCACATATGGCACCCTCTCAAAGATTATTTGACTAGATGTGAGGACCATGTCTTACAAGGAACAGTTGGAAAATGATGGATTATGTTTCAAACAACCAAGCGCAGTCATCAGTATCATAGACTCGTCTGACTCTGAACAAGTTAAATTCAGATTACATGTACTTTCACCAGCAAACAAACATCCGATCAAGGCATTTACGGGCACGAAAATGTAAAATGCTGAATACATTTTCGAACCAGTATGTATCATCATCTATTAAAACAGATACCTTTCAGGATCACTCCATACATCAAGACGATTGATCTCAGAACTGAAAATAACCGATTATTTTCCGTTTCAGAAACTGTTTATTTATATGAACCCATTGTTTTACTTCTTTAATTTCGTATGCTGATTCTAGACATGGGCCGTTTGCAGTGCAATAAAATTCCGTCGCAATAAGCACTTTAAACAAGATTTACAAGCATGAGGCAAATGAAGCGTGTTATTTAGTACAAGCATACATTTGACATTTTTCTAATGGGAATTGAAAATTCGCCTATGGCTCCTCAAAAGTGAGCAATTTTTTTAAATAACTGTAAATTAGGTTTGTTATGGGTAAAATAATTATTTTGCCGACAAAGATCAAAGAAACTTGTCAGTTTAAGAAAATAGGAGTATCTGAACGTATACATTTTAAAATGTAATGGTAAATGTAGCACCACAAGCAAAGCTGAACGTATACATTTTAAAATGTAATGGTCAATGTAGGACCACATGGAAAGATGCTTGGATAGGCGAGAATGGTTCTCGAGATATTAGATGAAATCTGATGATACGATTTTTGAAAAGCACTATATTTATGGTTAGGTGAAACATACTGATGAAAACCCCACCTCACGTCCAAGTAGTTATCGCTGTAAAAAAGCTGCTTAATGGCAGGCTGGCTACCAAGGTGGGGATCCTCACTATTATTCCCATAGTGGTGAGCTTACTAATGAGTTTCACAGTTTACTAAAGCCAGTATAACACCAGTCGACATTCTAAAGTAAGAATCGGAATGAGAGCCTATATAAACCAAACACCAAAGAAAGTCGCCCAAGGTACCTGACAAGTGTAAGTGGCATTAGCAACAATAAAAACAATAACAACAACAATCTAGCCACATTTGCTTTCCTCAGGAGATCCTTAGGAATGTATTTTATTTTTGGTAATACAATTCTAAGAGTTCTTCAGCAAAACAACATTGCGAATGCAACCAGTGATCATATAGTTTGCTTACTCATTGCCCATGATTCGCTCCCAGATAGCAGGATTGGGTTTATAAAATACTGAATGGCTGTTACTTTATTTTGGTACACCTGTAAATTAAAATACGAGGAGCTTTAAATGATAACCTTAAAAGTGAGATAGCAATTGGAAAAATTATGCCTTTGTTTTGCAATTGGTTACAAATGGTTGCTAAGGATGTCAAGAGAGTCTTTCACGTGCCATCACGGTGCAGACGAACATCATGACGACATAATTGCAGTTAAATGATGATCGCCCCACTACTGACATGCACAAAAGCGGAGCAGCGTTCCGTTATCCAATGGGAGTGAAACCTTGAGAAACTCATCGACGAATGAAGGTCTAGTACGACGATGCATGTCTTTCACTCCAGTAAGTGTATGAGTAGAGTAGGAAGTTTCAAAACTGCGTGAGTTCTGTGACAAACTGCTCACTACTATGTGATTCACATCGAATAGTGATCCGGGATCAAGATGCTGAGCAGCGCATGAGCTGCAGTGGTCAGCGACCCATAGCTGACTGCTAGCGTCAGGGCCAGGGAACCATAGCTGCCAAGACCATTCTGCACCTCCACGCGGTGATCCTGGATAACAGGCTGCATCAGGGCAGACTGGCTAAGGAGAAGGGATCGAAGAGGGAATGCTAACCCGGTACTCAAAAAATGCTTGCTGAAGTCTGATGTGTTGGACCAAAAAGGTGCAAATATCGCAGCCAAGCTGTAGACTACAACACAACGCATTCCGTTCTCTGGACTACGTTCTGCTGCTTACGCCCTTTCAGGGTTTGGTAGTGGGAGATTGAGAACGAACGAAGAAGAACAAGAAGAAGAAACAACGACGCCTTGATGCCTGTCAGGTATTTTGCGACACTTTGAAGCAAAAATTGATGGCTTAATAGAAAACAATCATTACTGAAGAAGCAGCCTGGGTTCACTGCCCCGTGCATGAAACGAAGAGAGAGAGAGAGAGAGAGAGAGAGAGAGAGAGAGAGCAAGGAATAGCACCATCCATCCTCACAGAACCGAAGATGTTTCGCACACAGCAATCTGCAGGTATGGTTATTCTGATTCTCTTTTAGGACGAACGAGACGTTATTTTAGAGCAGTACATGCTCTAACTCATTTGGCATGAGTTGAACATGAAGGAAAACTGGTTTATCAATTCCATTTTAGCCAGAAAATGTAAATACGTTGGTAACATCAAGAGACATAACGGCCTATAGGAGGTAAGGTGATATAAAGGGATAGAACAGAAAAAGAAGGTAAGGTGCCAGGGAAAAGAGTTTGTGGTAGACCAAGAAGAACATGGCACCAAGATATCCAAGAATGCTTGGGTATGACTGGCTGAGACTGGAGTTTTGAAAACAAAAACAGTGTCTTTTAGACAGACTGTGATGGGAGCGACGTTCTATAGAGGACATGCTACATGATGATGATGATAACATGCCTAGTGAGAACAATGTCATCAATGCCACGAATACAGATCTTCTCATAAATTTTCTTCGACCAAACTGAGTAATGGTGTCTTTTAGCAACATGACAAGGCTTGACCCCATACTGCCAGTGCAACAACTACAACGGCTGATGACCTCCACTTTCAGTGTCTACCACATCCGCCATACTCACCAGACCTAGATCCATGTAATTTCAACGTCTTTTGACAACTAAAAGAGTCATTGGGAAGAAAGACTTCCAGGCCTGATGAAATACCCATCAGGTGGTGCATGAGTGGTTACACACGCGACCAATAAATTTGTTATTTCTACAGGAAACCAAGCATTCTATAGGTGCTGGGCGACTTGTATCGAACACAATGGTGACTGTGTCCAGAAGTGACACAGTTGCGTTTCGCTTTTTCAGAACAAATTTCCCCGAAAAATATATTTAAGGTTTGATTTTTTTTTTTTTTTAGTTTGTCTTATTCATCTATTCCCCAAGGCTGTGTGCGTTGCACTGTTATTTTTATTTTGCGCCTGTCGGCCCAGTGCATCCGACTTCAGTGTCCATTTTATGTAAGGGTCTGCTTCCTCCTGCATTTTCTAAAGGTTTACTTCCCCGGCGTAACGGCCGGTGCTGTGATGGAGATCGAACCCAGCACCTTCAGTTGTGAGCCGTGTCACTTAACCACTAGCCCACGCCGTCCCCTATGTAAAGTTTTAATTTTAAGCCCCCTCGTACATATACTTATAATTGTATAGCTGTGATCCAATTAAACATCATTCAAACTTGACACCAGACTAAATAAGTGTGCTAGTACACAAGTCAGAGAATAGGAGTCTCGCCGTAACTTTCTATAACCTTTTGCTCATAACGGGTCTCAAACGGAAACTATACCGAGGGACACAGAAAAACGGGTTTGCCAGTTAGAATGCAGTTTTAAGACAATGTCCTTGTCAGATTGTCTGCATCGCAGTAAAACGTACAGGAGTACTTGATAAAGTGTGTTTGATCGGAACATATGTTTATGTGTTACTTTACTTCTCTAAAACTGTTCTACGGTCATTTGTTTTTATTGATTATTCTTCATTGCAAGACTTCACTTGTGTAAACATATGCATTTCTTCCTCAATCACGCATTGTTTCTCTCCTGGATATATGAACATTTAATCCTTCATGTACAAACCTATCTTACTCGAGTGGTCCGCCGGGGTCTTTGTGTGTGACCAGTACAAGAACAGCACCACTGCTCCATATAGATCATGTCGTAAGAAGCGACTAACTGTGTCACATATGGCATAACACCGGCGAGGGTTAGGCGGTTTGTTTAGAGCAGCATAAATGGAGCCTAACAGGATGCGGGTCTACTTTACTCCAGTGTTTTAGTCTATTAAGATGGATTCCAACATCGGTTAACCACTATCGGTTAACCACGTGTCCCAGCGCAGCGGAGTTATAAGCCGCTTCTTGAGCCTAGCCCGATAAGCAGGAAATCCTGCTCCCCGTTACATCCAGATCACTCCAGAGTTGGGACCTGCACAGGGACAGTCGCCCTTGTAGAAATACAGGTTGACTAAGAAGTACGAAGAGCTGTAGAAGTACAGGTCGACTAAGAAGTAAGAAGACCTGTAGAAGTACAGGTCGACTAAGAAGGAAGAAGACCTGTAGAAGTACAGGTCGACTAAGAAGGAAGAAGACCTGTAGAAGTACATGTCGACTAAGAAGGAAGAAGACCTGTAGAAGTACAGGTCGACTAAGAAGGAAGAAGACCTGTAGAAGTACATGTCGACTAAGAAGGAAGAAGACCTGTAGAAGTACAGGTCGACTAAGAAGGAAGAAGACCTGTAGACGTACAGGTCGACTAAGAAGGAAGAAGAGCTGTAGAAGTACAGGTCGACTAAGAAGGAAGAAGATCCATCTTATCAAGTTGTGTTTTAATTTTTATGCACCACAACACCGCCAAGCCAGTCATAATACGATGTGTGTCACATGAAAAAGGTGACCAGCGCATGCTGTCCACATGTTTGAGACTTCTAATGTGTATCGCTTTAGCTTTAATCACTTGGAACACCTGCAGCGCACTGTTACGTTCTTGCTAGGATACTAATAAAACCCTTAATCACAAGCAAATATATGTTACTGATTGCCGAGTGGTAGGTCGGGGTGAGCGCTTGTTCGTCGTCATAAACCAGGACACATTTCCTAATCATACCGCGCTTCAGTCAATCCAACTGCAAATAGTGGTTTCTTAAACAGTTAGAGATGGCTTGGCAGCAAGAATGGAAATCGGTTACGGCATTTGATCAAAGCTAAATCATGGTACAATGAACTCTCAATAACTTTATCTTATATTCCCATAGATGGTTACTGTTCTGGGATTAGCTTCGCAGATTAAGACAATAAGGGTGTGGAAGCAAGCATGGATGTCTAGTTAGAGTAAGCTCCTAACTCGCCTCATTGTTTGC
Organism: Ariolimax columbianus; assembly: GCA_036924085.1. Lineage (NCBI taxonomy): Eukaryota > Metazoa > Mollusca > Gastropoda > Stylommatophora > Arionidae > Ariolimax > Ariolimax columbianus. Next base: position 137,796,192 of record JAVGWX010000001.1, on the reverse strand, counting down.
AGCAATTCGTATCCGTTATCTGGAAGTTCGTAGTTCGAATCCAGATTATCTATTATTTCATTTATCTTCTTTCGTCGGGTGTACATGTTTTCCATTGTCTGGTGTCCATGTTTTCTGTTGTCTGGTGTACATGTGTTCTGTTGTCTGGTGTATATGTTTTCTGTTGTCTGGTGTATGTTATATGTTGTATGGTATATGTTATCTGTTGTGTGGTGTATGTTATCTGTTGTGTGGTGTATGTTATCTGTTGTATGGTGTACGTTATCTGTTGTGTGGTATATGTTATCTGGTGTGTGGTGTATATGTTTTCTGTTGTCTGGTGTCTATATTTTCTGTTCTTTGATGTATACGTTTTCTGTTGTCTGGTGTATATATATTCTGTTCTCTGGTGTATATGTTTTCTGTTGTCTGGTGTACATGTTTTCTGTTATGTGTATTTGTTTTCTGTTGTCTGGTGTACATGTTTTCTGTTGTCTGGTGTACGTGTTTTCTGTTGTGTGTTTAAATGTTTTCTGCTGTCTGGTGTATATTTTTTCTGTTGTCAGCTGTATTTATTTTATGTCGTCTAGAGCACATGTTATCTGTTGTTTGGTGTAGATGTTTATTTTTGTCTGGTGGATATGATTTATGTTGTTTCGTGCATGTTTTCTATATCTGGCGCATATGTTTTATTATGTTGCCTAGTACCAGTGTTTCCAAACCTTGTTACACCTGCGGACCGGTAAAAAGGGAAACAATTTTCGCGGACAGGTGAACAGAGGAACAATTTGAAGAAAGTTCACAGATTTTGCTGTTTGACCTTTTAGGTCTCCATTTTGTAAGGAGTAATATTTTACATCATAATAACAGACAAAATGACGTGTTTTTTTTCAAAATATCACAATATTGTATTAGCAGATACATTAACATCTTAAACACGGCTACCAATTTTCGAATGGTCTAATTTGTGTATCGCGATATTTGTATGCATCCAGTACCAAACCTCACTTACTTCTATAAACAAACACACCAAATATGGTACGGATACTTGTGCAGCTGACGTCATTTAGACTCTAAAATTAGCTTAGGTCACACTTTAGATCAAGCCGAAGTCCACCTTTAGCGCGGATTGGCAGGACATTTCAACGGGCCGGTGTCGGGCAAAAAGAGACGAGATAGGAAGAGACTTGACTTGACAGGAAGAGACGAGACTAGACAGAAGGAGACTAAACAGGAAGAGACGAGACGGGAAGAGACCAGACTAGACAGAAAAAGACGAGACTAGACTGGAAGAGACTAGACTAAACAGGGAGAGACGAGGCAGGGAGAGACGAGACTAGACAGGAAGAGACGTAATAGACGACACGAAGAGACTAAACTAGACGAGACGAGGCTAGAAGAGACTAGACAGGAAGAGTCGAGACAGGAAGAGACGAGACAAGATAAGACAAGACAAGGCAAGAAGAGACAAGAGAAGATAAGAAGTGACAAGACAAGAAGAGAGAAGACAAAAAGAGACAAGACAAGAAGAGACAAGACAAAACGAAAGAAGACAAGAGAAGACAAGAAGACACTAGACGAAACAAAAAAAGACAATACAAGAAGAGACCAAACGAGACAAAAAAGACAATAGGAGACAAGAAGAGACCAGACGAGAAAAAAAGAGACCAGACGAGACAAAAAGAGACAAGACAAAAAGAAAGAAATTATAATAGGAGACAAGAAGAGACCAGACCATACAAAAAGAGACAAGAAAATACAAGAAAAGACCAGACGAGACAAAAAGAGACAAGACAAGTAGAGACAAGACAAGGGGAGATAAGACAAGAGGAGACAAGAAAAAAACCAGAAAAGACAGGAAAATATAAGAAGAAACAAGACAAGAAGAGAACAGAAGAGACAAAAAAATTCAAGACGAGATAAGAAGAGACAAGAAGAGACAAAGCAAGAAGAGATCAGAAGAAAAAAGAAGAGACAATAAGAGACAAAAAGAGACAAGAAAGATAACAAAAGACAATAAGAGACAAGACAAGGAGAGACAAGACAAGGAGAGACAATTCAAAGAGAAACAAGAGAAAAGAAGAGACCAGAAGAGACAGGAAGAGACAAGACAAGAAGAAACCAGAAGAGACAAGAAGGGACAAAGAGACAAGAAGAAATAAGAAGTGACAAGACAAGAAGAAACAAGAACAGACTAGAAGAGACTAGAAGAGACAAGAAGAGACAAGAAGAGACAAGAAGAAACTAGAAGAGACAAGATGAGACCGGAAGGGGCAAGACAGTGGAATCTATAAGAGACAAGAAAATACATGACAAGAAGAGACAGGAAGAGGCGAGACAAGAAGAGACTAGAACCGACAAGAAGAGACAAGAATAAACCAGATGATACCAGAAGAGAAAAGGAAGATACAAAACAAGAAGAGACCAAAAGAGACGTTACAATAAGAGACCAACTACATGAGACTAGAAGAGACATAACAGATAATAAAAGAAGATACGAGAAGAAACAGAAAAAGGTAAGACAATTATAGGAGCCACTAGAACAGACTAGAAGAGAAAAAAACAATGTCTGGCCCGTTTCTTTTCCAATAAAAATTACGCCGATAATGTGTTGGTAACGGAACAAAACATTCAGAATCTGACAGGATGCCTCTAGTAACGAATTCAAGCGATGACCATTGGCCATATCATGACCAATGATATGCCAGCCTGAATAATTAATGTCATAACATTTACACTCAGCTACTGTGAGGAAAGACATCAATAAAAAATAGAGGAGATGCTTGAGGATTCACATTATTCACAAGAAAGACATACATATACACACACGTCCACGCTTGCACTTATAGACACGTGTTATCAATAACAAAAGCAGCATATTTTTAATGGAACCGCTCTGTATTCCTTTTCACACCTAATATACATTCATGCTCAAATACGTATATGCATACATACAAACACGATGAAAAGCAGGCATATTGTAAGCAGATTGGCTATATTCCCTGGCATCCTTACGTTGACACACACATTCACACATACACATATACACACAAACATACACACACCTACATATAAAAAGGCGTATATACAAACACACACATTTTATCGGCTTACAAAAACTAAAGAAATTTCATAAATTTCCTTGTCAACCTCTCTTCCACATACACATACATGCATGCACACACACCTACTCACGTGATTACACTTAGGCACACTGGTTTTTTTAGATAAAAACACAGAAATAAAACCACGCTTAGAAGTGGTACTGGATACTTTGTCCTCACCCCAACCGCCTTCCAGCACATTCCACAAAACACAACAATGTGAATCTGGATCCTGTAAACTTCCAGGCTTGTTGTAAATGCCAACTAAAGAGGGTTGTGCGTGGGATAATAAACTTTATAATTAAAACTAATTGCTACAGAAACCATCGTTGTAAGAGCGTAAGTAAGTGCTTGGATACAAGCTTTCTGTGAGGAAGGCATCGGCGACAGGAGCCACCCTATGCTTTGTATGGAGTGAGAAGGAAACAAGCAGATGTAACTGCTGTCGGTCGGTTGGTTGGTTGATCGGATGGTCGATCGGTTGGTCGATCGGATAGTCGATCGGTTAGTCGATCGGTTGGTTGGTCGGTTGGTCGATCGGTTAGTCGATCGGTTGGTCAATAGGTTAGTCGACCGGCCAGTCAATCGGTTAGTCGACCGATTAGTCGATCGTTTGGTCGGTTAGTCGACCAGTTGGTCGATCGGTTAGTCGACCGGTTGATCGATTGGTTGGTCGACCGGTTGGTCGATCGGTTAGTCGATCGGTTGGTCAATCGGTTAGTCGACCGGTTAGTCGATCGGTTGGTGGATCGGTTGGTCGGTTAGTCGACCGGTTGGTCGACAGGTTGGTTGATCGGTTAGTCGATCGGTTGGTCGATCGGCTGGTCGATCGGTAAGGTGCTCTGACAGAAGTGGCTGGAACAATTAGGAAAGTGTCACAAAACGGAATCAAATTATTTTGATCACACATTATTTTCGTTCTCATTATTATACAGCATTATTTTTGTTATGGGTCGTAATAACTGAGAGATAAAGGCGCTTGTCTCTCATGCAGGACGCTATAACTGAGAGATAAAGGCGCTTGTCTATCATGCAGGACGCTATAACTGAAAGATAAAGGCGCTTGTCTCGCATGCAGGACGCTATAACTGAGAGATAAAGGCGCTTGTCTCTCATGCAGGACGCTATAACTGAGAGATAAAGGCGCTTGTCTCTCATGCAAGACGCTATAACTGAGTGATAAAGACGCTTGTCTCTCATGCAGGACGCTATAACTGAGAGATAAAGGCGCTTGTCTCTCGTGCAGGACGCTATAACTGAGAGATAAAGGCGCTTGTCTCTCTTGGGGTACGCTTTAGCTGAGAGATAAAGAAGTTTGCATCTTATAAAGGTGGGGAGGATCACTATAACTAAGAGATAAAGGAGTTTGCATCTTATAAAGGTGGGGAGGAATCACTATAACTAAGAGATAAAGGAGTTTGCATCTTATAAAGATGGGGAGGAATCACTATAACTAAGAGATTAAGGAGTTTGCATCTTATAAAGGTGGGGAGAAATCACTATAACCGAGAGGTAAAGGAGTTTGCATCTTAAGATACGGAAGGGCGAAACGATGGGGTTTCTAATTCCGAAATTTGAAGCGTCCCATGATCTCAGTTGAGACCATCGTTGAAATAATCTTGTTGCAGATTGAGAAAAAAAGAACACAGTGATATTCCGTGTTCACACTGAGCACGTAAAATAACAATTTAACAGTTGAGAATCGGGATACAAGTTCGTGGAAAATTCTACATAGTAATGACATTCCTACCAAAAGTATTCCATGTACATTCCTCGCACAGTACGAACTAGTAAGCCGTGATATATTAACATTGCATTATTTTGAACGTACTATGGATACCCGGAAGCAGGCATAATCTGCCTGTTTGAATACCATGGATACATGTAGTCAGGTATTTTGTGTCTACAAGGCTGTAAATATACGTCACTTATACTAACGATGGACAAGATTAATATATTCGTGACTTACACTAACGATGGACAAGATTAAATATACGAGACTTACCCTAACGATGGACAAGATTAAATATACGTGACTTACACTAACGATAGACAAGATTAAATATATGTGACACACTGAAGAAAGACAATACTGCTAAAAAGGGACTGTTACAAGAAGAGATGAGATCTCATGCAATGACTAAAACAGAACTACGTTTACCTTTCATTTACATTCTTGTGACTTGGAGTTTAATTTCTAACAGATGTCTTAATTCCAACGGACTTGGTCATCTCTGACACAGCCGAATTTCACGTCTAAAGTTTCGCTGTCTCCCATGCATGTGCAGCATCGTGTCTTAGCAAAACGTGATGGCTTGCTTTAGGTCATGTTTCTTCTTCTTCTTCTTCTTCTTCGTACGCAGTCAGACAGTAACCATTATTTTTTCGAAAAAAGCAGCGGTCATCCTGAGGCTGTCGCCACTGCCATAGAGCTTGTCTTGCAGTTCCACTGGTGATGGCCACATCTGCTCTCTCTGATCCTCGTATGTCGGGCAGTTCTGCAGCAGATGTTCAGCGGTCATTTTACCGGTACCGCACGGGCATTCGTCGGTACCACCTATCTTCAATTTGTTGAATAGGTGGCATCTCAGTCTATTGTGGCCAGTGCGAAGTCTGAAGACAACGACCTGCTCTCTTCTGTTCAACTGGTAATAGGCATCGTTTTTGGTGTAACCAGTATGTTCGGTTTCCCATTTGGTCATGTATCTGGCTTTGATAAGCCGTTTTGACTCTTCGTACGTCATACTAGTATCTGTTTGTGGTAGTCTTGCACCTTCTTTTGCCAGTCTATCTGCCTCCTCGTTGCCTTGGATGTTGCAGTGTGATGGGACCCACTGTACCACTACCCTTTTTGGTGCGGACTGCTGGCACATTTTGCAGAGTGCTGCTCTTAAGTCATTAAGCTCAGTGTTTTTCTGGCTTTTTAGCGCTGTGACTACGGCGAGAGCATCTGTAAGCAGGACTATATGGCTTTCATTTTCTTTATGCGTCACCATTTCTTCCACTGCCACCCTCAGTGCCTCTGCCTCCGCTCTGAAATTGCTTGTATACTTACCAGTAGTGAATGACAGTGTTATTTTTCTGCCATTTGGTAGGTTCAGGAATGCTCCTGCCCCTCCGTTCTGTGTAGTGTTTGTTACAGAACCGTCGGTGTATGCATGGGTCCAGTCCATGCTTGGGTAGTTTTTCGATATAAAGCTTAGGGTAGTATCTCTCCTTTCTTTTTCAGTCTGACAATTTTTGTTTCCAATACCTGGTATATTTTCTACCACCTCTGGGAATATATCCTGCCTCCAGGTAGGCTTTCGTACAGTAGTGATGGGTTTTGGTGTTGTTAGTGCGTTTATGGGATCTTCGTGCATCTTTGCTTTGGCTATTTCTGCAAAGTTTCTCCGCTTTAGTTTCCCATTTCCCAAATTGTTTAGTCTCTGGTGCATTGGATGGTCGGTCAGTCTCCGGAATTTCTCTGACTGCAGCTGGGCTCTGCAGTCTCTTCTATCGGTCATGGATTGCAGTTTTGTAATCTTTTCAAGTTCTACAATTGGCGTTGACTTCATGCCACCTGTTATAACTCTCATGGCTTGGTTTTGAAGTTTGCTAACTTTATCGAAGTTCGCCTTTGCTGCTGTTGTCCAAGCCGCAATGCCATACTCGAGAACTGGTCTCACTCTTCCAGTGTACAGTTTCTTTAGTATGCTTTCGTCTGCTCCCCAGCTTGTGCCAGCAAGTTTCCTCATGATTGCCATTCTTTCTCTGGCTCTCATTCGGTTTCTCTCGATCTGACTTTTCCATGTCATGCGCCGATCAAATGTGACTCCCAGATAGGTTGGGTTGTCGTTTGGCTGCAGGAATTTGCCATTTAAACTTAACTTGGTATTTTGGGGTTTGATGGAAAGCGAGAATATTGTGCATGTGGTTTTCTCCTTGTTTATTTTGACCAGCCATGAGTTCGCCCACTCTTCCATCGATGTTAGGGCCTGCTGCATCCGATTTCTTGCTATGGTGAGATTCTTTTCAGAGGTCCACATATCCAGATCGTCTGCAAACATTGAGCTATGGACTTCTTGGTTTATTCTCTGTGATGTCGTTTATATACACCAGGAAGAGTGTGGGTGACAGTACTCCCCCTTGGGGTACTCCCTGCTCGAGTGTCACCTTTCTGCTCATCTGCCCTTGTACTTGGACTCTGGCTGTTCTGTTTTTGAGGTAGTGGTTGATCACTTGTACATTTTCCCACAAACATCACTTCTTCTTAGCTTGACTCTAAGTCCATCTTTCCAGACTTTGTCAAATGCCTTTTCCAGGTCCACCCAAAACGCTACTGTGTGTTTCTGTGCCTGGTAGGCATTTTCTATTTCCTGGGCTATGAGGATGACCTGGTCCTCAGTGGATCTGTGCTGTCTAAAGCCGGCTTGCTGTGGAATTAGTATTCGTTTTTCTTCCAGATGCCACATTAGTCTGGTGTTTATCATATGTTCCATCAGTTTGCTCAGTAGGCTGATAGGCCTGTATCCATTTGGATCTGTTTTGTCCTTTCCTTTTTCCTTTTGGTACTGGTACCAGTACTGCGTCTTTCCATGCCTGGGGTACAATTCCCCTTTTCCAGCTTAGGTTCAGGACCGATAGCAGCTTCCTCTTCGCTGTTTGGCCCAGCCCCATCAGCATTTCGTTTGTTATCCCATCTTTCCGGGAGATTTCCTTTTCTTTAATGTTCTCATAGCCTCTTCCATTTCGCTCATTGTAAATTTGGCCATCATATGCTCTTCAGGTGCCGTATTGATGGTGTCATGCCCCTTTTGCTCTTCACTAATGTATGTATGCCTATCTGCAGGGACCTCGATGTGGTTTGCTCTGGCATAGTGATCGACAAAAGCGTTTGCAGCTTTTTTACCACTGAGCATGTTTTCGCCCTGCTTGATGGTAATTTGTTTGTTTGACGGGGTTTCGTCATTCATGGCTCTGACTAGCTTCCATAGCTTGTTCCCTTCTTTGTCCAGGTTTAGGCTTTCCGTTTTGTTTTTCCAGCTCTCTCTTGCTGTTTGCTTGAGAGTGTATTTGTACTTCGCCGTGGCGGCTTTGAGGGCGATGTTTGCCTCCATAGATTGTTCTCGCTCTGCCATGTTCCTAGCATGTGTTACTGCATCTTCCGCTTTCTGCAACTCATCATTCCAGTAGGGCTTATAGTTTTTTCCTGGCCCCTCTTGGGATGGTTTCAGTGGCCGCTTGCATTATTGCCGTGCTTAGGCTTTCCACCATGGGCTTCATTTTGTTGTTTCGTGTGTTGATGGTTTCACACAGCCCGTCTATCAGGATTTCAAATCTGTCCCAGTCGGCTCGTTTGTAATTCCAACGTGGGAGCGGTTTTGTTTCCTGTGGGCCTACTTCCATATCAATGTCTAGCCTGATCGGCCTGTGGTCGCTACCTGCCAGTTGCTTTAGCACCTGGCGGTCTATTTTATGGTGTATGTCCTGTGTGGAGAAGGCCAAATCTGGAGTCGAGGTGGTATGCCATGTTCTAGAATAGAAACTAGGGCTATCCTCCGGCATATTGATTAGGGAGAGATTTGTGTCTATCTCCCAATCTTCCACTTCGTCCCCTCTGCTGTCTGTGTCCGAGTATCCCCATCTCTCCGAGTGGCTGTTGAAGTCTCCAACTACTATGCAGTTGGAGTCTCTGACGTCCATACTCGAGAGCGATAGGGATTTATTTGGTGGAGGTCATGTTTCAATACATTTAACTCATTTGAAGTAAAAACCCACTATTTTCATTGTTGAGATCCACCGAGAGGGTTTATAGAGCTGATGAATAACACCACTGGACCTTGCAGTCGCCACGCACTGTGCATAAACATTTTATTTTATCCCAAATAGAAAATAAAAACGTATACCTCACAGAGGTCTTGAACGCATGTATTTGCGGTCAAAGGCTCGATGTACAACGTTCGACCATATTCATCTCTTCTCATCCGGGCACTTATGACGTTCGTCAACCTCTGAAGATGTAATCTTCTTTCGTCTGCCGTCTGTGTGGCCGTTGATATTTTCAATCCTTCCAATCTGTAGTGTTTGTGTAACCCCATCAATCCATCCAATCTGTAGTGTTTGTGTAACCTCATCAATTCATTTTATTCTTGGACTTTCTCTAGATCTGAAACATGTCTGCCGGTATAAGCTCGAGCGGCAAAGTAGGTATGAAAACATCCGTGTAATGTGACTGAACCACTAAGTTTTCGGCCTGTCTATTTATTGCATGCCATACTACGGCTGCAATAGGTGAAATGATAACGTTGGTGATTGTATTCTGATAATATAAGTCAAGGGATGCGATACCACTAGGAGATGAGGCGCGGTAAAACAAAGGGGTACGATAACACTATAGGGCGCGATAACACAAGGGGGTGCGATACCACTATGGGGATTGATAATACAAGGGAGTGCGATAACACGAGGGGATGTAATAACACAAAAGGGGTGCGATAACACGAGGGGGCGCGATAACACTATGGGTGCGATAACACGGGGTGGTGCGATAACACGAGGGGGCGCGATTAAACTAGGGCTGCAATAACACTAGGGGTGCGATAACACGAAGAGATGTAATAACACGAAGAGATGTAATAACACGAAGAGATGTAATAACACAAGAGGGGTGCGATAACACTAGGGCTGCAATAACACGAAGAGATGTAATAACACGAAGAGATGCAATAACACGAAGAGATGTAATAATACAAAAGGGGTGCGATAACACGGGGGGGGGGAGGTGCTATAACACTAGGGGTGCGATAACACGAGGGCGTTCGATAACACGAGGGCGTGCGATAACACTAGGGGTGCGATAACACTAGGGGGGCGATAACACGAGGGCGTGCGATAGCACTAGGGGTGCGATAACACTAGGGGTGCGATAATACGAGGGCGTGCGATAGCACTAGGGGTGCGATAACACGAGGGGTTGCGATAACACTAAGGGTGCGATAACACTAGGGGTGTGATTACACGATGGGTGCGATAACGCTACGGGTACGATACCACGAGGGCGTGCGATAACACTAAGGGTACGATAACACGAGGGGTCCGATAACACTAGGGGTGCGATTACACGAGGGGGTGCGATAACACGACGGGTACGATAACACTAGGGGGTCCAATAGCACGAGGGGTTGCGAGAACACAAGGGTATTTGACCGGGTTGCTTGCTTTCACCAAGTATCTTTAACTCATTATCTGAGATGATGATGTAAAATATTGTTGGGAGTTGTAATAGAAGTGTCGCAGTCAATGCTATGTAAGTAAATGTTATCAAATATGTCGATGATCAAGCTATAATGAGAGTATTAGTAGCTGCGTTACACAGACTTCTTGAAAAAAAATTAACAGCAAAGGCAAAGAGCTTGACATGATAATAAATACATTATAGACAACGGCTATAGTAATTGCCAAGCAACACAAGAGATTAATATAAGCATCAGTAGAGAAATAATCGAACAGGTACATCAGTTAACATATTTAGGGGAAATCATCACACCCACTGCAATGCCAAAACAGGCCCTTAGAGTAGAACACAAATTACCAACTTTAAAGAATATCAACATCAAACTAAAGAAAATAATAATCTCTTCTCATGAATGGCCAATTATATTATATGACACTGAAACATTGAATCGAGCAAAGAAACATGAAACAGGCTCGGAGACCTTTGAAACATAACACCGAAGAAAAGAGCGAGTGAGTTGAACAGTAAGAAGATACAATGACAATATCATCACTGAGCTAGGCCTACAAAGACACATACTGAAAATGATACAAAAACCAAGATTAAGTTGGCTTGGACACACTATGCAACATGAAAATCTAATAAAAAGGATACTAGAAGGCAAAATCCAGGGACAACATCATCGGGGGGAGACATCATCGTTAAATAAGCTGACGAAGCAGGGAATGTGTCCGATTCTGTAAGGACATTATCGTTTATGTAAGCTGACGAAGGAAGGAGTGTCAGCTTCTAGTTAGACATTATGGTTTATGTAAGCTAACGACGCAGGGAATGTGTCAGATTATGGAAGAACATTGTGATTTATGTAAGCTGACAAGAGAACCAACTGTAACGGCAAGTACATTGCAATGATTCAATCTTACTATTATCGGACGAACTACAATGGCTGTTTTATCTCCGTCTCTGTTCCAGTGTTCAACTACATAACACTTGTTTCTTTCATAGGTTTAAATATTTTCACCTGCCTCTTTTCTACAGCTACTTTGAGCAAATGAGTATGTGCGTGTCTATACCTTATCTTCCTCGGAATAAACTGCTCTTTCTAAAAATAAAAAAAAGTGTATCTTTCAATATTCTCATAACGTAATTTAGTTTTTCTGTGAGACTCGCCCATATACAGAATAAATAATGGCGCTGTACAACACAGAGAACTTTATTTTTGCTTATGACATTTGAAACCAATTTGCCACTATGGTGCTGTCTTTCAAGATTTTGATTTTCTGTTACTGGACACCATTATCAAACAATAATTAACACGAACTCGGTCAATTTCTCTTGTGCTTTCCTTTATGAAAAAGGCTTGGTCTGATTTTATCACATCATCCCTTACCTTTTATCATACATAGTTCTGCGCGACATCTCTCCTTATGACTAACCTGTAGTTATGTATGTATTTATATCCGTCAGCCTGTATCTATTAAAAAAATTCCCGAATATTTGTTACACGTATTATTATGTTTTGTAATGAAAGCTCTAATGTTCATATCAAAGGGCACAAAAACTCACAATCACTCGGAATGATTACAACGTATTACCCTGTGTTTACCGATCACTCCATTGTTCCATTTAAAGAGAACAATTTTTGACTGAAAAGAATATGCGAGATTTCTAGTAGTTGCTGTCCTACTGCATAGTGTATATATATATATATATATATATATATATATATATATATATATATATATATATATATATATATATATATATATATATATATATATATATATGTGTGTGTGTACGTGTGTGTGTGTGTGTATGTGTGTAATCTTAAAATAGTTAGAGGCATAATATTTAAATAAACGTTCGTTGGCACATGTTAAATACAATTGGTTCACTACAAAAATAAGGTAACCTCCAAACACTGGAGCGAGAGCTCTGGCAAAAACAGGTATATTTTAAGCACTCAAAAAAATAAAGACAATGAACAATAGAAATTAATATACTGTTAAATAATATCTACTTTTGAACCAAACCCCAGACCTCCAGGTGGCGAATGCACATCGCTGCAAGAAATAAGTAGAGAATTCGATCTAACATTTACTATCCTCGGTGTAATCTGTTTTCTTCCTCATTACAAACTTCACACACAAAGAACGCGCTTTGTAACATGATCCGTGGATATCCCAGAATGCACATTACAGAGCTCACCGGCTACATGAAGGTTTTTAAAAACTGTAAATACTCCCGCAATGACCTTATATCATGCACCACTGACCTCATGTCGGATTCCAGATTCACAGAAACCTAAATTAGATGATCACTTATCACGTTATGAGTATTTACATTTAAAAAACAACTCTCTCCAAAAAACGTCCATTTAGTGAAGGTATATCCAACAGCGAGATGCAGAGATTGCGCGACACCTCAAACCGTCAACTCATCTCGGCCTGGGAGCGCCTCACAAACACTGCACGTGAAACAAGCGCTCCCTCTATCACCACGCGCATTAAGCACCCACCGCCATGGTACTGGTTTTCCGTAGTTTCAGCAAGCAGGCATTACTGTGACGCCATGAATACGGCGGACCCCCAAGGCAGGCATAAAATGGGTTGCCAGTTACTTTGATTCTTGGCCCGCGACCGACACGTGGTTGTCTCGCTGGAAGCCAGCGCTAAATTTTCGCTGTGTTTAATCAGGCTTGATATGAGCGTCAATATTTGCGCTTGGGTTGCAGCAGAAACAACGACAAAAACACTTTTCGTCCGTTAAATAATGTGTGCAGGTGGGCTGATAATTATGTAATAACACGGTATGGGTGAACGTGCATGAGACCTATGCACAAACGTGTTGATATATTTTCATCAACGGAAGTTATTTTATAGCGCCAGTTTGCATCAACGGAGGAATAAATCAGAAGAAAACAACGATTAAAAAGGATGTGAATGTAGGGCTAGCAACCTCCTCATGTAAGGCGAATAGGTACACACAAGAATGACTGTAAGTGTACTTCGTGTTTGAATACTGGATTCATATAAAGAGACCAGTTGCAGTGGTCGCCGTATGCTCCGACTGGAGCGGAAGGCAGACACAATACATACAATGCTTGCTTTATGTTTCAAATAACGGATTGAGTTTCTGGATTCTACTGGCGAAGACGCGCTATTTTCACCCCAGACAGTGACTTTTGGGCGAAATCAGGACGTATTGGCCAGTACATGATTCGTGTGTGTATTTGTAATGTGGACGTATTGCCCAGTGTATGGATGCATGTGTGTATCTGTTTGTAATGTGGACGTATTGGCCAGTGTTTGGATGCGTATGTGTATCTGTTTGTAATGTGGACGTATTGCCCAGTGTATGGATGCGTGTGTGTATCTGTTTGTAATGTGGACGTATTGCCCAGTGTATGGATGCGTGTGTGTATCTGTTTGTAATGTGGACGTATTGCCCAGTGTATGGATGCGTGTGTGTATCTGTTTGTAATGTGGACGTATTGCCCAGTGTATGGATGCGTGTGTGTATCTGTTTGTTATGTGGACGTATTGCCCTGTGTATGGATGCGTGTGTATCTGTTTGTTATGTGGACGTATTGCCCTGTGTATGGATGCGTGTGTGTATATTTTTGTAATGTGTTCAACTATGGCAGTTTTGCTTATACCACTGTATAAATTTATAACAGGGGTCTCTGGGAGGCATAAAGATTCAGACTCTCAACTGCAGTCTAGCCGATGAGCTTACTGAAATGTCTTGCATTGCACTACGGCCAGGAGAAAGCAAGATCACTTTTTTAAGTATGCGTGGGGATGTAAGAAAATTCACTGTACCTCGCTACCAAAGACACAGCGTCACGAGTTTAGCGCATCTCATTGAGAATAACTAGAAACAACAACTAGAGGTCTCTAGCACGCGGCTCGAGACGCCCTTTTCTGCGGCCAGCGACGAAGCTGGCGATTAAGTGTATTAAGAAATAATATATGGGATACAGAAAATTATAGCATTTACTGTTCTGCCTACAAACAATTGAACATTCTGAAAAACCATGGCTTTCCATTCAAATATATTAATGTCATGAAAGCACTATACACTGATTCACAATGCTGCGTGTGAACCAGATTTGATAAATGCGCATGGTTAAATATAGAAACAGAAAATTAAAGATGCATTATTTCCCCACTGCTATTTAGTATTGCGGTAGACTGATTAATGTGTGATTATGCCAACATCCAAGCAATAGACAAAAAAATGAACGGATGATATGATACTATAGGACTTTACCTTTGCTGATGGTTTAGCCCATCTGAGTACAAGTGTTGATGGGACACAAGAAAAGATAGACTATGTCAACCATTCAAACAGATACACGCTTCAAAAACCAAAGTCATAAATCTCACAACAAACAAAGCCATTGATTTCAATCTGAATGGAAATATATTATAAACAATGTAGAAGATTTCACCTACTTAGTCAGCAAAACGCATCAAGACAGAGACACATCAACTGAAATCTTATCTCGAATTACCTTGGCATTTAACCAAGAAACAAGTAAACGCTGAGCAAATACATCAAATTCAAGCTGTTCAACTCCAACCCAATACCAGTGTTAACAAATGGATGTAAAAGCTGAAAAATGTTTAAAACTATTGAATGCATGTAAAAACAAATGTCACAGAAAAGTTTTGAACATTTGCTGGATTTAATTTAAGACAAACAAACAATTAAGATTAGAGACTAAACAATAATATGGTCTGCCATTACAAGGAAAAAACGTTGGATATACATCGGGCATATCCTTTGAATGAACAACAACAGACTTCCAGTTCAAGGGATCACTTGGAAACTAAGTAGCATCAAAAAGAGAGGCAAGCCAAGAGGAGACACTTCAGTGGACAATCACTATTGAGGGCACCATGATGGGCGTCAGTACTATGTAGAAACTACAGCGAGTGGCATCAGACCGAGATACCTGGAGAGCAATGAACTTTGTAGGATGCGTCGTGTTTAGCGCAGAAATAACTTCGGTAGATAGATGCAACAACGTCTTTATCTCTCCCTCCCTCTCTCTCTTTCTTTCTCTCTCTAAATATATATACATATATATATATATATATATATATATATATATATATATATATATATATATATATATATATATATATATAAATATATGTCAAAGATACAAACAGTCAAAGATTTTTTTTAAACACCACACAACACATTATTCCTACCCACATAGTGCTATCAGTTCCCGATTGGACATTATCTAACAAAGATAAAAGACACATCGTAACAACAGAGAATGAAATGCCTGCGCCGAATGGTTGGAGTAAAAAGATTGGATATAATCAGAAACGAAGATAATAGGAGACAAGTATGTATACCACAAGTGGTAGACCTCATCAAGAGACAGCAAACCAAATTGTTCGACCATGTGACACGCCAAAAAGCAAATTTTTCTATCCAGATACAATGGATGCAAAGCCAAGGGCCCCACAGGCAAATGACGGTAAGCAGAAATAACAGAAGCAGTAAAGCTCCTATATACGAAGCACATACTAGGACCCGGTCTTCTTAAGAAACCTCTCAATATCCTAACGCTGAAATGCGCAAGCAGGACAAGAAGCAAAGAAAAAGAAAAGAAAGATATGTCAAAGACGCTAACCAAATGCTAGCAACGCTTCTTAAAGAGAGGGGGGGGGGGGGGTGTGTGGCCAGCGCAGGAATTGAGATGAACACTTCCTAAACAAAAGTCATGTGCCACAGTTTCACTACCTGCGATCCAGTCATCCTCGATGGCAAGAATCTGGATGACGTTGATGATCATAGCTACCTTCGACGCCTATTGATCATTAAGAATGACCTAAACCCAGAATTAGCAAGGCAGTATCACGCAGGCTGGCCGACATATCTAGTCCATAAAGACAGGATTTGACTGTACCCATGATCAGCACCTGCGCGTCTCTCTCTATAACTCCACAATACTTCCTGTAATACTCGCTGCAGAATCTTGTTAAGAGATGCATGATCAACTTCATACTTCACAGCCAGCGTATCAGAGGTCTCCACAACACCGACATATGGCAAATATCATTGGTGGAGTTTGCGGTAACCCACGTTGATAAGATAACAAATACTTGGGCTGACAACCTGTTCGCAGAAAGGACGACCGCTGAAGCACTGCGACATCAGTATAATATCCGCCACAGAGAAAACTACCATGGGGAAGACTGTCACACACTAGGCTGACTCCCTCGAACTGAGAAACAAAATCATCGATGCTTCAGTTGAAGGCTGGCTCCCTCGAACTGAGAAACAAAATCATCGATGCTTCAGATGAAGGTTGACTCTCTCGAGCTCTGGAACAAAATCCTCGATGCTTCAGTTGAAGGCTGACTCCGTCGAACTGAGAAACAAAATCCTCAATGCTTCAGTTGAAGGCTGACTCCCTCGAACTGAGAAACAAAATCATCGATGCTTCAGTTGAAGGCTGGCTCCCTCGAACTGGGAAACAAAATCATCGATGCTTCAGATGAAGGTTGACTCTCTCGAGCTCTGGAACAAAATCCTCGATGCTTCAGATGAAGGCTGACTCCCTCGAACTGAGAAACAAAATCCTCAATGCTTCAGTTGAAGGCTGACTCCCTCGAACTGAGAAACAAAATCATCGATGCTTCAGTTGAAGGCTGACTCCCTCGAACTGAGAAACAAAATCATCGATGCTTCAGTTGAAGGCTGACTCCCTCGAACTGAGAAACAAAATCATCGATGCTTCAGTTGAAGGCTGACTCCCTCGAGTTCTGGAAAAAAATCCTCGATGCTTCAGTTGAAGGCTGACTCCGTCGAGCTCAGGAACAAAATCTGCGATGCTTCAGTTGAAGGCTGACTGCCTCGAACTGAGAAACAAAAATCCTCGATGCAGATGAAGGCTGACTCCCTCGAACTGAGAAACAAAATCCTCGATGCAGTTAAAGGCTGACTCCTTCGAACTGAGAAACAAAATCATCGATGCTGCAGTTGAAGGCTGACTCCTTCGAACTGAGAAACAAAATCATCGATGCTTCAGATGAAGGCTGACTCCCTCGAACAGAGAAACAAAATCATCGATGCTTAAGATGAAGGCTGACTCCCTCGAACTGAGAAACAAAATCATCGATGCTTCAGATGAAGGCTGACTCCCTCGAACTGAGAAACAAAATCCTCGATGCTTCAGTTGAAGGCTGACTCCCTCGAACTGAGAAACAAAATCATCGATGCTTCAGTTGAAGGCTGACTCCCTCGAGCTCAGGAACAATATCTTCGATGCTTCAGTTGAAGGCTGACTCCCTCGAACTGAGAAACAAAGATCCTCGATGCAGATGAATGCTGACTCCTTCGAACTGAGAAACAAAATCCTCGGTGCAGATGAAGGCTGACTCCCTCGAACTGAGAAACAAAATCCTCGATGCAGTTAAAGGCTGACTCCTTCGAACTGAGAAACAAAATCCTCGATGCTTTAGTTGAAGGCTGACTTCCTCGAACTGAGAAACAAAATCCTCGATGCAGATGAAGGCTGACTCCCTCGAACTGAGAAAAAAACTCCTCGATGCTTCAGTTGAAGGCTGACTCCCTCGAACTGAGAAACAAAATCCTCGATGCTTTAGTTGAAGGCTGACTCCCTCGAACTGAGAAACAAAATCATCGATGCTTCAGTTGAAGGCTGACTCCCTCGAACTGAGAAACAAAATCCTCGATGCAGATGAAGGCTGACTCCCTCGAACTGAGAAACAATATCCTCGATGCTTCAGTTGAAGGCTGACTCCCTCGAACTGAGAAACAAAATCCTCGATGCTTCAGTTGAAGGCTGACTCCTTCGAACTGAGAAACAAAATCCTCGGTGCTTCAGTTTAAGGTTGACTCCCTCGAACTGAGAAACAAAATCATCGATGCTTCAGATGAAGGCTGACTCCCTCGAGCTCAGAAACAAAATCCTCGATGCTTCAGATGATGGCTGACTCCCTCGAACTGAGAAACAAAATCCTCGATGTTTCAGTTGAAGGCTCACTCCCTCGAACTGAGAAACAAAATCCTCGATGCAGATGAAGGCTGACTCCCTCGAACTGAGAAACAATATCCTCGATGCTTCAGTTGAAGGCTGACTCCCTCGAACTGAGAAACAAAATCCTCGATGCTTCAGTTGAAGGCTGACTCCCTCGAACTGAGAAACAAAATCCTCGGTGCTTCAGTTTAAGGTTGACTCCCTCGAACTGAGAAACAAAATCCTCAATGCAGAAGAAGGCTGACTCCCTCGAGCTCAGAAACAAAATCCTCGATGCTTCAGATGATGGCTGACTCCCTCGAACTGAGAAACAAAATCCTCGATGCAGTTAAAAGCTGACTCCTTCGAACTGAGAAACAAAATCCTTGATGCTGCCGTTAAAGGCTGACTCTCTCGAACTGAGAAACAAAATCATCGATGCTTCCGTTGAAGGCTGACTCCCTCGAACTGAGAAACAAAATCATCGATGCTTCAGTTGAAGACTGACTCACTCGAACTGAGAAACAAAATCCTCGATGCTTTAGTTGAAGGCTGACTCCCTCGAACTGAGAAACAAAATCATCGATGCTTCAGATGAAGGCTGACTCTCTCGAACTGAGAAACAAAATCATTGATGCTTCAGATGAAGGCATACTCCCTCGAACTGAGAAACAAAATCATCGATGCTTCAGATGAAGGCTGACTCCCTCGAACTGAGAAACAAAATCATCGATGCTTCAGATGAAGGCTGACTCCCTCGAACTGAGAAACAAAATCATCGATGCTTCAGTTGAAGGCTGACTCCCTCGAGTTCTGGAACAAAATCCTCGATGCTTTAGTTGAAGGCTGACTCCGTCGAGCTCAGGAACAAAATCTTCGATGCTTCAGTTGAAAACTGACTGCCTCGAACTGAGAAACACAAATCCTCGATGCAGATGAAGGCTGACTCCCTCGAACTGAGAAACAAAATCCTCGATGCAGTTAAAGGCTGACTCCTTCGAACTGAGAAACAAAATCATCGATGCTGCAGTTGAAGGCTGACTCCTTCGAACTGAGAAACAAAATCATCGATGCTTCAGATGAAGGCTGACTCCCTCGAACTGAGAAACAAACCCATCGATGCTTCAGATGAAAGCTGACTCCCTCGAACTGAGAAACAAAATCATCAATGCTTCAGATGAAGGCTGACTCCCTCGAACTGAGAAACAAAATCATCGATGCTTCAGATGAAGGCTGACTCCCTCGAACTGAGAAACAAAATCCTCGATGCTTCAGTTGAAGGCTGACTCCCTCGAACTGAGAAACTAAATCATCGATGCTTTAGTTGAAGGCTGACTCCCTCGAGCTCAGGAACAAAATCTTCGATGCTTCAGTTGAAGGCTGACTCCCTCGAACTGAGAAACAAAGATCCTCGATGCAGATGAAGGCTGACTCCCTCGAACTGAGAAACAAAATCCTCGGTGCAGATGAAGGCTGAATCCATCGAACTGAGAAACAAAATCCTCGATGCAGTTAAAGGCTGACTCCTTCGAACTGAGAAACAAAATCCTCGATGCTGCAGTTAAAGGCTGAATTCCTCGAACTGAGAAACAAAATCCTCGATGCAGATGAAGGCTGACTCCCTCGAACTGAGAAACAAAATCCTCGATGCTTCAGTTGAAGGCTGACTCCCTCGAACTGAAAAACAAAATTCTCGATGCTTCAGTTGAAGGCTGACTCCCTCGAACTATGAAACAAAATCCTCGATGCAGATGAAGGCTGACTCCCTCGAACTGAGAAACAATATCCTCGATGCTTCAGTTGAAGGCTGACTCCCTCGAACTGAGAAACAAAATCCTCGATGCTTCAGTTGAAGGCTGACTCCCTCGAACTGAGAAACAAAATTCTCGATGCTTCAGTTGAAGGGTGACTCCTTCGAACTATGAAACAAAAATCCTCGATGCAGATGAAGGCTGACTCCCTCGAACTGAGAAACAATATCCTCGATGCTTCAGTTGAACGCTGACTCCCTCGAACTGAGAAACAAAATCCTCGATGCTTCAGTTGAAGGCTGACTCCCTCGAACTGAGAAACAAAATCCTCGGTGCTTCAGTTGAAGGTTGACTCCCTCGAACTGAGAAACAAAATCCTCAATGCAGATGAAGGCTGACTCCCTCGAGCTCAGAAACAAAATCCTCGATGCTTCAGATGATGGCTGACTCCCTCGAACTGAGAAACAAAATCCTCGATGCAGATGAAGGCTGACTCCCTCGAACTGAGAAACAAAATCCTCGATGCTTCAGATAATGGCTGACTCCCTCGAGCTCTGGAACAAAATCCTCGATTCAGATGAAGCATCGAGGATTTTGTTTCTGAGTTCGAGGGAGTTAGCCCAACGTGTGACAGAAGCATAATATTAAAATAAAAACGTATCCTCACTGGTCCATCGTTGCTTGAGACAGAGAACATTGGAAACAAAGTTGAGACCAGCAGCGCGTAACCGGCGCCAAGAAATGTGTCATCCAGCAATGCTGTATAATAGATAAATACTGTATGTGTTTGTATATATACATATATATATATATATATATATATATATATATATATATATATATATATATATATATATATATATATATATATATATATGTGTGTGTGTATGTGTCAGGAAGTGTTCGTGTCTGTGGACAAATGTATGTGTATATGCTTGTCTATATGTATATCTCTGTGTGCGAATATTTCATTCAATGGTGCATATGTAACAGAGTTACAAGAGTCCAACGAGCAAGCGTCAGGGAAGCCCTGAAAACACCGTTTGTGGTACCCACGAATAACTTTAGAACCATGTCCGAGAGATGGAGTTCATATAACAGACTGTTCGAAATTCCTAAAATGGATACTTTCCCGCGGTTTCTACTGGAAATTCTATGACCTTTCACATAGAGAGTTCAAAACAAGGTATCCTTTCTTCTGCAAAACGTTATTTCAAGGAAGGAAAGTTGAGGCGCAAGAACTGAAGACAGAGAGAGAGAGAGAGAGAGAGAGAGAGAGAGAGAGAGAGAGAGAGAGAGGTCATTGGCCGAAGTGGGGAAAATGTGATATAAGCATAATATATTAGGGGCATCGGGGTAATCAAGATAGACCATAGAGGACAGAGAGCAGAAGGCTATACAGCAAGGTGGTAGGATAAATTAGGATAAAGCCAAAAACATTGGATGGAGTTGAATAACTATAACACAGAGATGTAATAGCTCTAGTACCACAAGAAGTCACCGAAGCAAACTAGCACTGAGAGTGAACCAGAGACCACGCACTTGTATGCATTTGAGTGTGCTTGTTTTCCTGTTTAATTCGATGCTGACAACTGTTACACGTGACGCCAACTTCCAAGTCCGTGAGTGGCATTCGTTTGCATACTCGTCAGAAAGAGACGTGTTACTTCAAACACAAGCTGTCGTCCCGGACAACACGTCGTAACATGGGTGTTACTCTTGACCTGACAACTACAGTAATAAAACCACTGTCATCTGTCGTAGACATGAGAACCACTGTTGTCTTTCGTAGACACGAGAACCCCTGTCTTCGAGGGCGTTAGACTCGAGTTGGGGAACTAACACTGTACAAGAACTGCTGTAGTCGTCGTATAGTTCTGACTAGACGAAGAAGAGAAACCAGAAGATCTTAACGCTGAATTAATCTTCATGACGTTAAGATGAGACAAGAGGCTATTCAGAAACATACGTTGCAGAATCTGAGAGATGGTAAATAAGGCCACCAGACGAGCGAGTACCGAAAGATTGCGAAAGAACAATTAGCTAGACAGTATTGAATCAACTCAAAGTGACATAGAACTGTGAATTGAACATTAGCTAGACAGTATTGAATCAAGTCAAAGTGACATAGAACTGTGAATTGAACATTAGCTAGAATTCATCGCATGATAGAACCTGGGATTAATTAAGTCCAAGAGAAATACCTGTGCTATTTGCCCGAAACTCTTAAGAGACATCACAGTTAGATAAGTGTTGATGGACAATATAAAACGAATCACGTGTCTAGTTTATTGTTATAATGTTTATGCTGTTTATGTAATAAACATTCATTTGTTTTTGCTGCTGTTAAAATAATTGTTAGCGTTTTAATTAGGTTTGTGAGTTAAGGAGCGGTAGTTGTAAGGAAGAAAGTATAGTGGTGATAAGGTGACTCTGTAACACATATTTGTGACACGCATGGCGGTCCCAATATAATTAAACGACCGCCTATAGATGTTTCTCTGCAATACATCGTCTCCTATAACTACTAGGCTGATCAATAAATTCATCAACATTTTCTGATAACAGTGCCCATACATCTCATAAATGCACATATAATGAATAAATGACTGCTACACATGTGATTCCTGCAATACTATATGACATAACATAACATTACAAAATAAGTATTCCGTCTCGAATATGTAGTATTTGCATATCTGATAAACATGGTACGAATACTATGGAGTATCGGTTCTTAAGTTGTGGTCGGCGGACCTCTGGAGGATCCTTTATGGCCTCTCAGAGGGCCTACGAATGCTTTACGAAACGTTATGAGCTTTTATATTTAAAATCAAAAGTTGAATAGAAAGATTTTTTAAATTCTAAATCAGAAACAAGGAAAAATACGGCAGAAGTTATTTAGACGATGCTCACAAAATTAAACAAATTAGCATACTTGCCCCATACCTTCACTCATTTAAATATGCCCAACTTAAAACTTTAAGGAGAAAAAGTTACAGTTTTTCAAGTTGAAGACAGAATCGATGCACTGATTAAAAGGTTGGGAATTATGACATCATCGCCTATTGAAACGTAAATATGAGACATTTCCATACTTCCACAAAATTATTGTTTCCGTCAACGAAAAGTTGTCTGAAGTGAACCCTCACTTTCCGTAAGACATTTAAAATATTTGCAACTCAGTTTCCAAGAATATTTTCCTGTTCCTGATGCAAGCAAAACCTGAGTTAGAGAACCATTTTTAGTTAATATGTATGAAATAGGAGAGGAGCTTACAGTAGCAGAGAATGACGAGCTGATACAAATATTAACACAGATGGTGCTCTGAAATTACAGTTCAAGAAAGAGCCCCTTGCAAATTGATTGGCTCATTTACAAACACATTTACCGGAACTTTCGAACAGGACTTTCAAATTATTGATGTCTTTCGTAACGACATGCTTGTGTGAAAAATCATTATCAGGAACAAGACTTGTATGTGAAATGCAGCGTCAGCCTTTTTCAATTAAGAAAGTCAACAGTTCAATTGAGTTTATAACCAATTTTAACACTTGAGTAGGACCATCTTTTAAACCTCACAGGGTTTAAATAAATAAACAAACATAATAGAGTACGAATTTCGAGTACAGGTAAAACTGATTGAGAAAAATTGTTCGATAAACATTTTCAATTGCAGACATTTTTTTACTTTTGTAAACATAGATAAGTCTTTCCTGAACATTTTCCTTTGCCGGATATTTGTTGAATCTGTGGCCAAAAAAAATATGTATTCTTCTTCTTCTTCTTCTTCGTACGCTGCCAGACGAAATATATATTTAAAATGTGTCCGCGGAAACGGAAATGTTAAGGAGCGCTGTTATGGAATAATATCAAATAGATTATATAAGTGTGGGTGTGGGAGAGCTAAAGTGAGATCGAGAGAGGCAGAGAGAGAGAGAGGGGGGGCGGGGGTGAGCGGTTAAATGATATCTTGATATCTACATAGAGAAGAAATTAGTAATGAGGGTTAGTTGAAATCTATTAATCAAGAACTTATCTCACGTCCCAGCTCATGCTTCTAGAAGTAGACTGAAAAGTATTCATCGCCGTTGAGGTGGGGATTGACATTGTATTCCCCAAAGCAGTGAGCTTACTGAGGAGCCTGGCATTGCTGTACAGCCAGGGGGACCTAGGTCCACCTTCTCAAGTAGACATCTGGATCTAAGAATAGCCATTGTAACCAGCTACTAAAGAAATCTCGTCAAGACACACACATGAGGGACTTTATTATACAGTGCATGGAAGAGTATGTACAAGGGAAAATATGAGTCGCGACGTGGGAGACCATAAACGTGGCAATTGACACCGTGAAACAGCAGACTGATCATCTGGTCCGTGGAAACAGGTGAATCACTATTGATGAAGAAGCAGTTGTGTTCAACATGAATCACACTGCTCCTCATAAAATTGTAAATGCTGACCTCGATTATAGGAAAATGAGTAAGCAGATGTGTTTCAAGACAGCTTACAACGAAGTAATGGAGCCGGTGCAAAATTGGTTATAGGTCATACATATATTTTTGTGTGTGTTCAGAGGGTATCTACAGGTTAGTGGACAGGTAAACAAAGTGTGTTGCCAGGCACTTGGACTATCACCAAATATAAGACCCACTAAAGTTCTCACTTTTGTAAACATGTTAGTAATAAAATTGATGTTATTTAATGACTATCTCTCGTACAAATCTATGAGAGAGAAGAATACATTATACGCTTGCACAGTTCACGGGAACTAAAAGTTACAACTACTGACATAGAGAAAGTTTCAACTACTGGCATAGAGAAAGTTCTAACTACTGGCATAGAGGAAGTTACAACTACTGGCATAGAGACAGTTTCAACTACTGGCATAGAGAAAGTTACAACTACTGGCATAGAGAAAGTTACAACTACTGGCATAGAGAATGTTTCAACTACTGGCATAGAGAAAGTTACAACTACTGGCATAGAGAAAGGTACAACTACTGGCATAGAGAAAGTTACAACTACTGGCATAGAGAAAGTTTCAACTACTGGCATAGAGAAAGTTACAACTACTGGCATAGAGAAAGTTACAACTACTGGCATAGAGAAAGTTACAACTACTGGCATAGAGAATGTTTCAACTACTGGCATAGAGAAAGTTAAAACTACTGGCATAGAGAAAGGTACAACTACTGGCATAGAGAAAGTTACAACTACTGGCATAGAGAAAGTTACAACTACTGGCATTGAGAAAGTTACAACTACTGGCATAGAGAAAGGTATAACTACTGGCATAGAGAAAGTTACAACTACTGGCATAGAGAAAGTTACAACTACTGGCATAGAGGAAGGAGACAAACAGTTACAGAAATGATTAGTCAGCAAATAATGAATTTTAAAATGTGCATATGGTTAACTTGTAGATTGGGCCACTGTACAGCTCCATAGATTGACTTTAGTTGAACCTTCCTGCTAGGGTGTGGTTCTAATGGTGATCCCAATATTCAAAAGATGTAAGAAGGAGACAAGAAGAGAAAGAAGGGCACACCAAAATGTTGGAAGCTAATCTTGATAAGAACATCAAATGTTTCCTAAACGTTTCCTTGGTGAGTTTCCAATCAAATAATTACTCACAACCCAAGGGACCTAATCGGCAAAAACGTTTAAAGATCTGAGAACGAGAAGTTTAATTACTGAAACATTACTGGTTTGGAAAGTTTATTTGTAGGAAATCAAGTACCAAAATATCGTTGGCAAAAGCAAAATTCAGGCAAACGTCACATTCTAAGTAAATATAAAGTGTTTTTGTTTTTATTGTACCACCATTTGTGTTCGGTTTCGGCTTGTTTTTTTTGTGTCTGTTGATATGCTGAATTAACCTAGTGGTCCACCGGGATTTTTGTGTATGGAAAGAATAGCACCACTGCCCCACAGAGAGTTATCGAAAGGGGCGATTAAATGCGTGACATGGCATAACACCGGTCATGGTTAGGTGGTTGGTTAGTTAAGAGCATCATTTATGGTATCTAACAGGCTGCGAGTCGACTTTGCTCTAGTATTTGAGTCTATTACGATGGACTCGCACATCGGTTAACCAACCTTCACTTGTTCCAACACAGTGGATTAATAAGCTGCTCGAGTATAACCCGCTATGCAGCAACACCCCTCCCGGTTACATCCATCTCACGCCAGAGCTGAGACCTGCGACGAGGCATACAAGTATAGGTCGAATAAGACTAAGACCGAATAAACCTTTAGTCAAATTATTGACAAATGTGCTGGTCATCTTTTCAAAGGCAAAATGTAGATTGTGTTAAACAATGTAAATCATCGTTATAACAGCGTATAGTGGAACTTTGAAACAAGTGCCCTACCTGTAAGAGCGTTCGTGATACCTTGAAACAAGTGTCCTACCTGCAAGAGCGTATAGTGGTACTTTGATAAAAGTGCCCTACCTGTAAGAGCGTATAGTGGTACCTTGGTAAAAGTGTCATAGCTGTAAGAGCGTATAGTGATACCTTGATACAAGTGTCCTACCTGTATACACGTTTCGTGGCAAATTGATACAAGTATCCTACATATAAGAGTGCTCCGTGGTACCTTGATACAAGTATCCTACCTGTAAGAGCGTATAGTGGCACCTTGATACAAGTATCCTACCTGTAAGAGCGTACAGTGGTACCTTGATACCAGTATCCTACCTGTAAGAGCGTATAGTGGCACCCTGATATAAGTATCCTACTTATAAGGGCGTATATTGGTAACTTGATACACGTGTCCTACGCGTGAGAGTGTCCCGTCGTACCTTGAAACAAGTGTCCTACCTGTAAGAGCGTATAGTGGTACATTGATACAAGTGTCCTACCTGTAAGAGCATATAGTGGTATCTTGATGCAAGTGCCCTACCTGTAAGAGCGTATAGTGTTACCTTGATACAAGTGTCCTACCTGTGAGAGTGTCCCGTTGTATCTTGATACAAGTGTCCTACCTGTAAGAGCGTATAGTGGTACCTTGAAACAAATGTCTTGCACGTCTAATTGCTTTGCATTTCCAATTTTTCGGACATGAGAACGCTTGTTCATACAGACACGATGTTCCCTCAATTGAATGAGCAATGCACAGAAATGATGGTTGAAATCTCTAAACGTATTCCCAAATTGTAATAATCTATATTTTTGTAATTCGCCGGTTCAGTGACGTTTTTGAGAAACTTCGATGATTTTTGCAAACTCTGGTAAGGATGCATTGCTCAGGAATGGAGATTCAACATGTGAGCGCTCAAGAAATCTCACTCCTTTTGATGGTGGAAGTTGGATGAAGAAACAAGCTTTTACCCCTTTATTGAAGGCTGGTTAGCACAATGCCTACATACTGTCGAGGGTTGCGTGGGCGGTGACATTTGATTAAAGTCGGCAACGATATTCGATTCATGGACTGCCGTTCCTATCTCTGACTGTTTCAGTGTAACCAGTGATGCTGTTTAACACACTTTTGTTCACTAAAGAGCTTCTTTAGAAATTCGAATCAATCCTCTCAAAACCTAACAATTCCATTTCAATAGAGGAAATATATCCTTGCAATTCGCGTGTATCCTTTTCCGAGATGGTTACTGAAGCATCAGCAGTTGACAACATTTCAAGTTGCTTTGTTCTTCTAGCAAAAGTAAATCTTCTGTTAAAAAGAATGTTTATGAGATGCAATTAATTCAGCAACATCTTCTGTTCAAGCCTGGTCTATAAATTGTTTTGGTGAAGTGAGACCGACATATATTGCTGGGTGAGGTGAACCCGGCATAGACTGTTGGTGGAGGTGAACCCGGCATATACTGTTTGTTGAGGCGAAACCCGGCATAGATTGTTGGGTGAGGTGAACCTGGCATAGACTACATGTTGAGGTAAAGCAATCATAAATTGTTGAATAAGGTGAAGCAGGCATAGATTATTGAGTGATGTGAAGCAGACACAGATTGATGGGTAAGGTGAAGCAGACACAGATTGTTGGGTGAGGTGACGCAATCATAGATTATTGGATGATGTGAAGCACTCATAGATTGTTGGGTGAGGTGAAGCAGACAGATTGTTGGATGAGGTGAAGCGATCATAGATTGTTGGATGTGGTGAAGCGATCATAGATTGTTGGATGAGGTGAAGCAGACATAAATTGTTGGATGAGAAGAAGCAATTATATTTTTTTAGTTGAGGTGAAGCAATCATAAGAGGTTTTTTGATGAGATAAAGCGATTAAATATTGTTCGGTGAGGTAAAGTATGCATAGATTGCTGGGTGAGGTGAAGCAGACGTAGATGTCAACAACAATGCCTATGATGTAAACCCAGTATGTGTTACTGCTGTTCTTGCTAATTCCATTCGCACTTGAGAGAACTGCATTTGACGGCTGTCTTTGATTACTGGTTACATGAACTCTCCTAACATCCAGAGACATTCTTGAGGAGGTGGACTGGGACACTGCTAGCTCCAGTGTAATACGTGACTCCTCGGTAAGCTCACAGTTACAGAGATCACGGTGCTGATACGCACTTCGCTAACAAGTTAGTTATCCATTGCAAGCGATGCTGGCGACATCATTAGACAGTGTTGTCATGAGGAGGTAACTGCGCTGTATTTGGATAATAGTGAGGAAGTAACTGCGCTGTATTTGGATAATAGTGAGGAAGTAACTAGCGCTGTATTTGGATAATAGTGAGGAAGTAACTAGCGCTGTATTTGGATAATAGTGAGGAAGTAACTGCGCTGTATTTGGATAATAGTGAGGAAGTAACTGCACTGTATTTTGGATAATAATGAGGAAGTAACTGCGCTGTATTTGGATAATAGTGAGGAAGTAACTGCGCTGTATTTGGATAATAGTGAGGAAGTAACTGCGCTGTATTTGGATAATAGTGAGGAAGTAACTGCGCTGTATTTGGATAATAGTGAGGAAGTAACTGCGCTGGTCAACAAGCTCACTTCCTGGTCCGGAGCTTCATTGGACCAGTGGCAAGATATAAGTCGAAACGACTGAAGGTAACTCAGCATTACAGGTACTCTGCCCCACCTTCCTTGAGGCTAAGTCTCGCTTGAAACCTGTGGAATTCGATCGCTTACCATATCTGTTTATCGCTTTTAGAGGCGAGTGCCTTACCACTCGACCACAGCGTTATCAAAACGTTAGTGAGAACTGCTTGGAAGTGAGTTGCCGGTCTTGTTCAGAATGTTTCACTTGTCCCTGACTAACATAGTCTGATCAGAATGTTTAACTTGTGCGGGATTAAGATCGTCTGATCAGAATGTTCCACCTGTACCTGACTAACATCGTCTGATCAGAATGTTTCACCTGTACCTGACTAACATAGTCTGATCATTATGTTCCACATGTACCTGACTAACATAGTCTGATCAGTATGTTCCACCTGTACCTGACTAACATAGTCTGATCAGTATGTTCCACCTGTACCTGACCAACATAGTCTGATCAGTGTGTTTTGCCAGACAAAACGTTGTCTCATCCCCCATCCCACCCCCAGTATAATGTGGGCTTGAATTACCTAATTGTGGGAGATCAGTCAAAAGTTCAGGGTCACCACGAGAAAACGAGTGCTATTGGCAAGGATTTATTTGAAAAGCTTGTCAGTGTGCAAGAACGTACGACCCAGTAATGGCAAAGAATGGGCAATAATTTCCTGGAAAAGCTGCATTTCTTATTAATCGCTTCTGCATCGATTTAATGATGGCCTTGAACAATGTTGTGCGACAAAATAAAATCGGTGTCTTTTCTAAATAGAAAATTGGTCTCAATAATTGCCAACCTTTAGCTCAGATTGTGGACACCATGAACAAATGTCAATTATGGTGCTCGTTTGTTTATGTACAGCGTAGAACATGGATCTCTTGAGCATTTCGTGTCCGCTCCTAAACTATTAACATTTTATACTCGGCATAATAATACCTTTCGATTTGTTAATGATAAGTACAACATGTATCATCGCACTCCCGGCAGACCCACAGTTGTTCAGTTTCGTTAAACAAGACTACAACCTTGATGATTTCTGAATTTCACTGGTTGTGCAAACCAGATCCATACGTTGTTTCAGGATTGTCGTTTGCTATTGCCTATTTGCAATACAAAATTATGTCCTTGGAGTAAAAAAAAATGGCAGTTAACCAGTGATGTAAGTGTGTTACAATAATAGGGAATGTACCATATTTTGATGCACTGTAGCAAATCCTAGGAACTTTAAAGTAATCAAAAGTTGGATGTTACCGCATGTATCTGCCATTGTTTGAACCCCGTCGTAATAACAACAAAGTAGTTGTATTTTCTTTTTTCTTTGCGTTGTTCACAGACTTGTGTCTTTAGAAGAGGTGTTGTTCCACATATATTGATGGAGAAGATAGCAAGTTTTTAGATAGCAGATGAAGATTTTGAACTTACTTTAAAACAAAAGATACACTATAAGAGTAGAAGTAGTAATACTAAAACAAAACTGCACCATTGTTTTACCAG
This sequence comes from Ariolimax columbianus, assembly GCA_036924085.1. Lineage (NCBI taxonomy): Eukaryota > Metazoa > Mollusca > Gastropoda > Stylommatophora > Arionidae > Ariolimax > Ariolimax columbianus. The sequence continues at coordinate 137,765,625 of JAVGWX010000001.1, read as the reverse complement.
ACATACAAATATTATACAAACTCATTGCCTTGTAGACACGGCATTATAATATACGACGAGATAGGGATGATTGGTTTACATGAACTAAATATGCCATCTATTATTGTAACTCCATTTTGTATTAGTTATTTCCTGCGCACATCCAACCTTATTCTCTGTACCAGACTTGTTCTTGTTATCTGTCATTGAGGAACCCTTACATTTTGTGATGAATCTATAAAACCCTTCATAACAATGATTATACCTACTGTTTACGGTAACCTAAAACGATCAATAACTTGTCTCTAAACTAATCAAGTAAGAATTGTCAATCGATTACATTTAATTATGTTTAAAATCATACAAATCCGTTCGTAATATTGAACGACTAAAATAAAAGGTAGGACACATATGAACAGAAAATATAGATTTCAACTAAGAGCTAAAATGATTGTTAATTTTTCTAAAATTACTTTTATTTGATTAAATCACGACTTACGATAGAAAACCTAGAGATCACACCTAGAACACTTTTAGATGTATCGCTAAACCACTAGAGATATGCCATGGAACTATTAGAGATATTTCGTGGAACTATTAGAGATATGTCATTGAACCACTAGAGATATGTCACTGAACCACTAGAGATATGTCAGGGAACTATTAGAGATATGTCATGGAACTGTTAGATATATTTCGTGGAACCTCTAAAGATCAAGTGTAGAACCTCTAGAGATCATGTGTAGAACCTCTAAAGATCAAGTGTAGAACCTTTGAAGATCAAGAGTAGAACCTCTAGAGATCAAGAAGTGTAGAACCTAGAGATCTATCATGGAACTACTAGTGAACAAGTGTAGAACCTCTAAAGATCTATCATGGAACTACTAGAGAACATGTGTAGAGCCTCTAAAGACCAAGTGTGGAACCTTTAGAGATCAGGTGTAGAACCTCTAAAGATCTAGTGTAGAACCTCTAAAGATCAAGTGTAGAACCTCTAAAGATCTATCATGGAGCTACTAAAGATCAAGTGCAGAACCTGTAAAGATCTATCGTGGAACTACTAGAGAACAAGTGTAGAGCCTCTAAAGATCAAGTATAGAACCTCTAACGATCAAGTGTAGAACCTCTAAAGATCAAGTGTAGAACCTCTAAAGATCAAGTGTAGAACCTCTGAAGATAAAGAGTAGAACCTCTTGAGATCAAAAAGTGTAGAACCTAGAGATCTATCATGGAACTACTAGAGATCAAGTGTAGAACCTCTAGAGATCAAGTGTAGAACCTAGAGATCTATCATGGAACTACTAGAGATTACGTATAGAACCCTAAAGATCAAGTGTAGAACCTATAAAGATCAAATGTAGACCCTCTTGAGATCTGTCGTAGAACAACTAGCGATATAGTGTTGAACCTAACGAGTTAGCCCAGAACAACCTAGAGATATATCATGGAACCACCTAGAGATATGTCATGGAACCACCTAGAGATATGTCATTGAACCACCTAGAGATATGGCATGGAACCACCTAGAGATATCTCGTGGAACCACCTAGAGATATCTCATGGAACCACCTAGAGATATGTCATGGAACCACCTAGAGATATGTCATTGAACCACCTAGAGATATGGCATGGAACCACCTAGAGATATGTCATTGAACCACCTAGAGATATGGCATGGAACCACCTAGAGATATCTCATGGAACCACCTAGAGATATCTCATGGAACCACCTAGAGATATGTCATTGAACCACCTAGAGATATGTCATTGAACCACCTAGAGATATGTCATGGAACCACCTAGAGATATATCATGGAACCACCTAGAGATATGTCATGGAACCACCTAGAGATATGGCATGGAACCACCTAGAGATATGTCATGGAACCACCTAGAGAGGTGTCATGGAACCACCTAGAGATATGTCATTGAACCACCTAGAGATATCTCATGGAACCACCTAGAGATATATCGTGGCACATTTAGTCACATATCGTGAACCTACTAGAGATATTTCTTGGAGGCTCTAGTGATATATCGTGAACTCTTAGATATATATCGCAAAACCCATATAGATATATCGTGGAACCCCTAGAGATATTTCGTGGAACCCCTAGAGATATATCGTGGTACCCCCATAGATTTATCGTGGGACCCCCAGAGATCTAATGTGGAATCCATTGATACTTTTCGTTGAGCTCGATGATTACACCGAACAATGGTTGAGACCCTGCTCCAGGTGTTGACACGCGTGATTAGGCCTCTTACAGCTCCATCGATTAGTTCAACGACTGTAATAATATGGGCTATGCACTTACACAACTACTCTACTGAGAACGTATGTGCATAGAGTATGTCAGCCTTCGTTAGTTACATTATCAAAATGTGCTACATATTGATTCATACCCACAGCTAGGATTAGAAAGAATGTCCACTTGTACTGATGATTGGTCTGCTTCTCAAATACTGTACCATGATAGTGTTCCGCCCAGTTCATCGTAATGTGTCGCTAAGCCTATGTCAGTTTATTATGGCGATTTTTTAAATTCACTATCTAGCCTGTCCGTTGCAGAACGTTGCTTCTAACACAGAACATCTGAAAGAAACTCAATCTCTTGCAAAATCTCCAGCCTATTCCAGTCATGCCCAAGCATTCCTTTACATCTTGATGCCATCTCCTACATGCTCTAATTTGCCTCTCTTGCCCGGTACCAAGCCTTTTATTATCGTTTTCTCAAGTCCGTTGTGTCTTTTGACGTGGAGAACATTTTTTTGTTCTTCTCTATGTTCATCTCTTGCCAAATGTGAGCATTATTCTTTTTTTTTTATCCAAGGTATTTTGAGTAAAGACAAGTTCCCAAAATGTGTATTATTGTTTGAGTTATTGTATTCTGTCAAACTTTCCTCAGACCTATAGCTTTTGCGTTGCCATTTCCAGTCTTCTTCTGATTTCCTTTGAGCAATCGCCATTGTTGTTAATTCTGGAGCCCAGATAATAAGGAAGTACGTGACCTGTTCAATCTTCATACTCCCGAACTTCAATTTATGTTGACTTATTGTTTTTTTGGTGGTTATTACCTTAGTTTTGTTTATGTCTGCAAAGAGGTGTTTATCTTCGCTGCATCTGCTTACGGCTGCAATTAGCTGTTTTTACCACTATGTACTGGTTGATAAAATCACTGTGTTGTCTGCGAATCTTAATCTCTGGAATCTTGTAACTCCTGATTATGAAGAGAACGTAACTTTCGGTATTCTCATTCTCCCTAAGGTCCCTCATTATGAAGAGAACGTAACTTTCGGTATTCTCATCCTCCCTAAGGTCCCTCATTATGTATTCTGCATAAATGTTAAATAAATATGGCGAGAGGATACATCCCTTCAATACTTCCTTTTGTACTCTAAACCAATCTGATGTTTCACCAGATACACTGACAGCAGCTTGTTGTTCCTGTTATAATGACTCGATCAGATAGATTTGATGTACTGGAAACTCCATTTGTGTCATGAGTGTCAAGATTATGATGTTTTTCGCAATCGAAGGTCTTGGTGTAATCGATAAAGCATGTATACAGATCTATGTTATACTCTTCATTTTTCATAGCTGTTCCTCATAAGTGATCTCTGGTCCTCTGTCTTTTCTTAAGCCTGCTTGCATTTCATGGATCTCGCATTCACATTTTGTTTTTTTCATCTTCAATATTGTCAGCAAGAGGATCTTGCTAGCGTGACTTATTAGCGCTATAGTGAGGTAATGTGTGCACAGTTCTAGGTTGCTTTTTTGGGGGAGAGGAATACAGATTGATCTCTTCTAAGCCTTTGGTCACCCTGCGCTGTGCCAGATCCTTCTGTACGGTACATGATAAATGCGAGCACTGCCTCCCCCATACTGTCTGTATTAGTTCCGCTGGGATGTCGTCGCACTCCGGTGACTTTACTTTTTCTAGGCCTTTGATTGTCGAGAGTACTTCGTCTAATGTTGGTTCAGGTTCTCTCTCTTCGTTCGAGATTATTGTAACTGGTGCTTTGGGGTGTCTTTGTATATGCTTCCACAGTACTTCATCTTTTCAAAATATCTTTATTATCTGTGAATATGTTGTCCTCTTCATCATTGCTGACATTTTATACTGATCGGAACTCTCTTATCAGTTTTATTATCTCCTTAAAGGAATCTCCCTCCCTGCCTTGGTGTAGTTCTTCAATGTTTCTACAAGTGTCCATTGTTAGCCTTCTGATCTTTTCTTATTCCTTTTCTGACAGTTTTTGTACAGTTTCTATACATTGTGCTGGTTCTCTCAAGTTCCTTTTGTTTTCATTTTCTCCTATTTTTTATGAGCTTTAGTGTGTCTTCCAAAATATTGCTCTGTTTCTTGTTCTTCCCTCTGATAATGACGTTTTGCGCAACAAAGATATATGTCTCTTGTATGCGTGGCCAACTCGCACAATGTCATCTCTTCGTCAACGCTTCCAACTTATTTTTTACTTTAATGCTAAATGCAGTTGGTATCGCATTCACATCAAAACGTATTGGTTGCATATCTTTGCTCGCCTTTCTGGGTCTCATCTTGAAAACTGCAACCAGTAGTTCGTGATCCGTGTCGCAGTCCATTCCTGTGAGCATTTTTGTTGACAGCACACTTGACCTCTATCTGTGCTGTACTAGGATATAATCAAGCGTGTTCCTGCTGTTACCGTCATAATTCAACTAACAAAAGCTGTCTTTGTTTCTAAATTGCCCGTAATTAGGGGTTTAAAAATATTATTTTAAAACAGAAGACTGTATCTCTATATCTTTTCTCTCTCTCTCTCTCTCTCTCTCTCTCTCCTCCATCTAAGAGTACACATACAGGCGCGCGCGCGTGCACGAGAGCACGCACGCACGTATGCACACACGCACACACACACACACACACACACATGTTATTGCCCAGAGATGATGGCCACAACACTTGAAGGTTTTGACTTAATAATGTGATAAGCGCTGTATTTGGATTATAGTGAGGAAGAGTATGCGCTGGTCATCAATCTCACTCTTACTTTATATATATATACATATATAATAATAATAATAACAATAGCCGTCCATCGCAAGTAGTGATAACAATAGCAGTCAGACATGTTGTTGTACACCTCACAGGTGAGTTTGTGGGTGGCTGTATAGTCCAATTCTGGCACAGAAACCCCTTCCACGTATGTAGCATGTACGGTCAGAATTGGAAACGTGTCAGTTGTTTTTTTCTTTTCACATAGTACGTGTCTCCGCGCTTCGGAGATTTGTCTTTACTCTGCAATGGATGTGTTTCTGATGGTAATTCTAGGCCATGTCTGGTGGTCCAGTGCCAGGCACTCCTTTGGGTTTACATCGATGTTGAAGCGTGTCAGAGATATTTTGAAGGGAGATTTGAAATATTTCTTTTGTTCATCGACCAGACGCGTACCCACTTTCATCTCACAATACATGTGTTGTTCGGGGATGCGGTATTCTGACATCTGAGCGATTTTACTGGTCCACTTGATTTGCGTCTTTTCCAACAGTGTGTGGATGCTTGGCATTGTGGCCTTTCTGAGGATCTCGGTGTCTGGTACCATATCCTGTCATTGCATTTTCAACAGTCTACGGTGGCGGCTTGTATGGAAGTGGTTTATGTTTCTAGCATGCCTGCTGTACACAGTCCTCATCTCCCTAGCACACAGAAGGGTGATGGACATTACGGCTCGGTAGACGTTATGTCGTATCAAGGCTGACCCTCCGATCTCACACGCTGTTGTGCAGCCTGCCAAACGCACACTGACCTTGAAGATTGTGATGCTGACAGTCAATGCTAGTTTACCTTGAGAGAGTGCTGCTAAGGTAAGTGAAGTTGTCTACTGATTGGAGGCGCTCGTTCTTTACTCTGATATCTGGGTTACGATGTACGTCACTCAGAAATACAACAGGGCAGGTTGAAACATGAGGTAAAACCGAACATGTCACAGGCTGTAGAGAACGTGTCCACATATGTCTGCATGTCTCGTTCAGTGCTGGCAGTGAGGGCACAGTCATCAGCAAAAAGTAAATTAAAGTTGGTTGTATTCTTTCCCTTTGTGTGAGTCTGCAGCCGCCTGTGATTGAAACGTTTTCGGTCAGTCCTGTATTTCATTTCCACTCCGTTTTAGATACAACCTTCGGAGCTATCATTGAACATGGCAGTAAACATTATGCGGAAGAGTCTTGGGGTTAGTACACAGCCTTGCTCAACGCCATTTCAGACAGGTAATGCATTTGACGTCTACAAATCACTCAGCACACAAGAATTCGTATCTTCACGGAATTGTTTGACGGTCTTGGTGAATCTGCTTGGACAGCCGAATTCCCCGATCCTTCAAATATCCATCTCTGTTCTTACTTACTTACTTAGTCGCTCCTCTTCTACCGTGAGGTGTAGAGGTCCATCTCTGTTCACGGTGCCAAAAGTCTTTGTATGGTCTATGAAAGTCATGTATAGCCCACGTTGCTGCTGTTGGTATTCTTGCTGATCAATATCATATCTACGGTTCCACGACTCGATCTGAGACCACATTGACTCTCTGGAAGAAGACCATGTTCTAGGTGATCGATCAATCGGTTAAGGAGAACTCGTGCCACTATCTTGCCAGTAGTGGATAGAATGGGGATTCATCTGTGTTTGTCGCAGGTTTAACGGTTTCCTTTTGGCTTGTATACATGTACAATGGTAGCATGCTTCAGTTCTTGTGAGACATTCTCATAGGTCCAGATTGTGTTGCACAACTAGGTTAATCTCGGTGTTTTAGTGCACAGCTGCCTATTTTGTAGATCTCAGTTGATATCAGGTCCACACCTGGAGCTTTCCCATTTGATAATTGGGTTATCACTGCTCTGACCTCCTCGATATTTGGAGGAACGTTCAGTTCAATGTTCAGGCAGGCGTGATATGGCCCGTCGTAGATGGAGAGCGATTGGTTAAAACCTTGCGGAAGTGTTTCTCTCATGTTCCGTACGAGGGTTGGAGGCCATGAACAGTCTTGGAAGCATCATATAAGCGTTTTTAGCCGTTTCTGTCAGCATAAAGTTAATTATTTTCATCAGCCTAGTTTTTCAACCACTTGTCCTTCATTTGTTTCACATTTTCTGGGACCACTCTCCTTGTGAATATGAAAGCCATCTTTTTGACTGCATATGATGTTTCCCTTTGATGAGCTCTATATTGCTCATTTTGTCCATGATAAACGACATGATTTATGTGTTGTTCTCATCATACGAATCTTGATGATAATGTATGGTGTATCCAATGTGCTCAGAGGCGGAAAAGTACATAGAGTTTTTAATTAATGGCGACTCAGTCTTTATCAACGTTGGTCTTCTTCTTCTTCTTCTTCTTCTTCGTTCGTTCTCAATCTCCCGCTACCAAACACTGAAAGGGCTTAAGTAGCAGAATGTAGTCCAGAGAACGGAATGCGTTGTGTCGTAGTTTACAGCTTGGCTGCGATATTTGCACCTTTCGGTCCAACACATCCGACTTCAGCAATCATTTTTTGAGTACCGGGTTAGCATTCCCTCTTCGATCCCTTCTCCTTAGCCAGTTTGCCTTGATGCAGCCTGTTATCCAGGATCACCGCGTGGAGGTGTAGAAGGGTCTTGGCAGCTATGGTTCGCTGGCCCGGACGCTAGCAGTCAGCTATGGGTCGCTGACCACTGTAGCTCTTGCGCTGCTCAGCATCTGGATCCCCAACGTTGGTCTGACATAGTTGCAAATCTTTAACTTTACATCTATACGTAAATTGACACAGATCAAAAACTGGGTCGGATAAGTATACCGGAAAGTTGATAAATTGTTTTATGTGAGCCTTGAGCAAGTTTAGGCTCAATGACTGCTGGCTGGCGCTGCAATTAGAAATCTTAAACAGGGTGTGGGAAGAGGCGAATAACCTAAAGTTGGGCGTGGGAAGAGGCGAATAACCTAAAGTTGGGCGTGGGAAGAGGCGAATAACCTAACGTTGGGCGTGGGGAGAGGCGAATCTCCTAAAGTTGGGCGTGGGGAGAGGCGAATCTCCTAAAGTTGAGCGTGGGGAGAGGCGAATAACCTAAAGTTGAGCGTGGGGAGAGGCGAATCTATTAAAGATGGGCGTGGGGAGAGGCGAATCTCCTAAAGCTAAACATGGGAAGACACGAATCTCCTAAAGCTGAATATGGGGAGAGGCGAATCTCCTAAGACTGGACATGGGGAAAGTCGATTTGGGAATTTATACCAGAAACTAAAGTGCCCTGATTTAAAGTGGGTTTTGGTGTCCCTTACTGATGAGGAAAGAATTGACCCACTGCATCTTAAAGAAAGTCCTAAAAGGTAACTAAAGAGTGTTGGGAATGGGGCAAGATCCTCGTCGTGTAAAATCATTTTTATTTCTACATCCACTAAAGCAAGACCACACAAAGGATCATATCATCGACTTAGTGTATGGAGTCGTCTACAGTTGTAGCTATATGCTTTGTAGGAAGAGAATTAGATCAAATGCGACAGACAGAACGAGAGCGAAAGAGCAAGTGAGTGGGAAGGAAATAAAGTACATTCAGTTGTGATGGAATGTGAGGTCAAATTGGTTCGGAGTTCTTTCGGATCTTTTCCTACAGATATAACACGCCAAACTGCAAGAACCTGCCTGATTGGCTTAAAGAATCACATCGTTTCCATGTAGCAGGCCTTCCACAAATCTCGTCTATGCATTGTATCTTACCTGTTACAAATCATTCTCGCAGGTAATAAACCAGCACTTGGTTAAAAAATACAAAAATGTGATGTTCAGTATTACAGAAACGTGTGGACTCGGGTGTCGTTCTGAGCACTGAATAAGATATGGCTTAGTCTTTGTTTTTTTGTTTTAGTTTTTGTGCAGTGATGTAACAAGGGAATAGCTATTCTTCTTCTTTCTTGTTAGTCGTCTTTTGGGAAGTAAGATACCTTGTACCGCATTTTACAGTTCAACTACGACATATGCGCCTCATTGTCCAGTCCATCCGATTTCGGTTAGTCGATCTTTTTCGGTAAATTATGGCTAGACTGTAAAACACAAGGCGGTTTGAAGTTTTCAATATCCAAGGTGAACTACCATCTAGTGCCACAGATCTCAATCCTGGAGATCGGCAAGAACGTCAAACGTCAAGGAGATGGGTGTCGCCGGGAAGTGGAGAGACTGAAATGGTGTGATGAGATCATTGTTGTGGCGGTTTTGGAGAAGGGAGCGGAGGCTGATGGATATCAATGAAGTGTGATATGGGGAGAGGGTGCTAGGTAAACAGGACAAATATCGGTGAAGTGTGATGTGGGGAGAGGGCACTAGGGAAATAGGACAACTATAGGTGAAGTGTGATGTAGGTAGAGAGCGATAGGGAAACAGGACAAATATCGGTGAAGTTTGATGTGGGAAGAGGGCGCTAGGGAAATAGGACAACTATATGTGAAGTGTGGTGTGGGTAGAGGACGATAGGGAAACAGGACAAATATAGGTGAAGTGTGATGTGGGGAGAGGGCGCTAGGGAAATAGGACAACTATATGTGAAGTGTGGTGTGGGTAGAGGACGATAGGGAAACAGGACAAATATAGATGAAGTGTGATGTGGGTAGAGGGCGATAGGGAAACAGGACAAATATAGATGAAGTGTGATGTTGGGAGAGGGCGCAAGGAAAAGGGGACATACATATGTGAAGTTTGATGTGGGGAGAGGGCGCTAAGGAAGAGGATCGGCAAATATCGGTGAAGTGTGTCGTGAGCAGTGAGCGCTAGAAAAGGAGGACAAATATCGGTGAACTGTGACGTGTTTCAGAGAGCGCTAGAGAAGGGAGACAAATATCGGTGAACTGTGACGTGTTTCAGAGAGCGCTAGAGAAGGGAGACAAATATCGGTGAAGTTTGACGTGTTTCAGAGAGCGCTAGAGAAGGGAGACAAATATCGGTGAAGTGTGACGTGTTTCAGAGAGCGCTAGAGAAGGGAGACAAATATCGGTGAAGTTTGACGTGTTTCAGAGAGCGCTAGAGAAGGGAGACAAATATCGGTGAAGTGTGACGTGTTTCAGAGAGCGCTAGAGAAGGGAGACAATTATCGGTGAAGTGTGACGTGTTTCAGAGAGCGCTAGAGAAGGGAGACAAATATCGGTGAATTGTGACGTGTTTCAGAGAGCGCTAGAGAAGGGAGACAAATATCGGTGAAGTGTGACGTGTTTCAGAGAGCGCTAGAGAAGGGAGACAAATATCGGTGAAGTGTGACGTGTTTCAGAGAGCGCTAGAGAAGGGAGACAAATATCGGTGAAGTGTGACGTGGGCAGACAAACATTAGTGTCTGACGTATGCACTCAGCGCAAATGTGATGTACTTATGGTTCAAGACACCCATCGCGCAATCACTGACCGAAGGCCAAAGATAAATGGAATTACGATTTATGTGGAGAGACCACGTGTGCAATATGGGAGCGTCATTTTCGTCCCACCATAAACAGACAAACTCAGTGAGGCAAACCTCCAGAGATCCTTACAATTCATCCCCAGCCATGCACGATAACATCAGTACATAAACCACGCAATAACAACTTTGTCTTCGAAGAGCTTGATAACCCCAAACCACAAAACAATAAAATACTCACGGGAGATTGTAACTGTCACAGCACTACTTGAGGGTACAATAAATCGGATGTTAATCGCGAGGAGCTGGAGAACTGGGCATATCAGAAAGTATTAGAACTCTTTCATGACCCAGAATTGTCACCACCTTTAAATAGTAGCAGGTGGCGAAGATGATACAAACTTCACAACACATTTGTGAGCGACATGATAAGACATCAAGTGACGAAATCTGTAGCGGAGCCTATACCACAGGCATTTCTCGTGCAACGTTACAGAGATTATCAAACCGGAGAAAGGGATCAAGACGCTGAGCAGCGCACGAGCTGCAACGGTCAGCGACTCATAGCTGACTGCTAGCGTCAGGGCCAGCGATCCAGAGCTGCCAAGATCCTTCTACGCCTCCACGCGGTGATCCTGGATAGGCTGCAACGGGACAGACTGGCTAAGTAGAAGGGATCGAAGAGGGAATGCTAACCCGGTACTCAAAAAATGATTGCTGAAGTCGGATGTGTTGGAGAGAAAGGTGCAAATATCACAGTCAAGCTGTAAACTACGACACAACGCATTTTGTTCTCTGGACTACATTCTGTTCTCTGGACTACATTCTGTTCTCTGGACTACATTCTGCTACTTAAGCCCTTTCAGGGTTTGGTAGCGGGAGATTGAGAACGAACGAAGCCAAGCCACGAAGCCAAACCGGAGAAAGTCGCTTTATCATGAAAGGAGCTAAATGAAGCTCATTCGCCTATGACCTAGACCAGGGATCGGCTAACATTTTGTGTAAATGGCCAACTAGTAAACATTTTAGGATCTGCTGGCCAAGAGGCAAGCTCGAGGATATTTATGTAGGTAGACCTACTTAAATAACAAGAAAATACCATGTTTTCAGAAATTTATCAAACAAAACAAAAGAATAATAAGGAAAAGTAAACTACAATTGTTTGAATTAAAGCTCTACGAATGAGAAGAATGGAACTGCTTTTTCTTTAGATATCATTTCACCAAATTAGGTTCACCAAGTTAGTACTCTCTATCAAAATTGATTGCAAATGTTCATCCGTTAATGCTGATTAATGCCGTTATATTTTCAGTATTCCATATTTCAAAATGCCTTTTCATACAGATAGGTGCTGCCAAATGCATATATACATCCCAGAGCTTATGACCTTAAGTGACCATATTTATAACAAGACATTTATAAAATTATGTTAATTCTTCTCTGGAAATTTGCAATTTAGAATGTCATCACACTGCAGATTAATCAATTCCATTTGCAGCAGCACAAGATGAAGAAATAGATAGGTTATATAATGATTTACAGGAGAACATCCAGAAAGTGGACGAAAGAGAAATCGTGATAACTATTAGGGATTTCAGCGCAAAAAATTTGAGGAAGAATAAAGAGTACATGAACTTGTTTTGTGGCACATAAACGAAAAAAGAGATACATTAATGGAATTCTGTCTAGATAACAACATTTCCATCATAAACACACACTTTAAGCAGCACCCAAGACAACTCTACACGTGGACTTCACTAGACCACAGTCTGCGTGTCGCGGACATATAGATAGGGTTGAAAAATCTGCAAAGAAGCACTAGCCCACTATGCTGCGACGTCAGCCTTATACCGCAGCAGTACTCCATAGAAGTACCAAGCAAATTCAAGATGCTTATTGAAGTGCAGACAGAACTATATGGCACAAAGAAACCTGCCCCACAGGCAAGAAATATGTGTATCACATCGACAGGATGTGATTATATACCGACTGAATTTATACAAGCAGGTGGACAGGTCTGCGTCAAGATCTACCTCGCTTTATGCAGGAAGGTCTAGCACAGCATAACATGGCCAACAGTATGAAAAAAAGATATGTGTTGATCCCACTCACAAAAAAATCGGGATCTGAAGCGATGCACTAACTACCGCCTCATCGCTCAAATTAGTCATTAGTCATCTTAGCAAAATCTTCATGAAAAAGTTAGAAAACATAATCTGCGAGAAAGTACATATGGTTCATGCAGGTTTTAGACAGGGCAGAGGCACGATGGATCACATTCTTAACATGCGAAATATTATTGAAAAGTGCAGAGAGTTCAATGTCGACTTACACTCCTGCTTCATAGACTATAATCATGCTTTCGACTGTGAGCGACACGATAAGCTGCAGAAAATCATGACATACGAGGGTGATTCAAATAAAAATCTGTAAATATTTGTTCAGTAAATTTATTCTGAAAAAGCGAAACGCAACTGTATTATTTTTAGACGGAGTCACCATTGCGTTCGATGCAAGTCCTCCAGCGGCTATATAAAGTGCATGGACTCCTGTAGAAAAATATTTTCTCTGTCTCGTACATAACCATTCGTGCACCACCTGCTGAACCTCTTAATTGGACCTGAAAGTCTTTCCTCTCAATGTCTGTTTAAATAATCCAAAGACATGGAAATCACTTGGGGCAAGGTCTGGTGAGTACGGCGGATGTGGTAGATACTGAAAGTATGGGTCCTCGATGGTTACATCCGTTGCAAAGAGTAAGAAATGTTCGACCTGTCCACAGTCAGGGGGAATGACCGATGAGAGAAGGCACCCATGTTTGCATCCCGAATCTGTTAGAGAGCTCCTTCGTGTACCATTCCGCAAACTGTTCTTCATGCATACCCTGCATTTTTTTCATTGCATGCCACGACTGGAATTTCCCCTCAGCAAAGGGTTAATAGTCCCTTACCTAGACCTACAGATGTGGGAGCTGGTCAGCAGCTGTGCCTTCTAGTCTACGCGTAGGGCTGCTGCTGTCGAGAGGTACGACATTCGTCTCTCAAATCGTCCAGGAAACGGTGGACGATCGACTCTCACAAGTTTCAAGCGACCCCTGGTCTCACGGATTTTACGACCTGACTGTCTGCATCTTGAGCTACTTCCAGTCGTCTTGATTGTCTTGCCACTGGTTCCCGGTAACTCAGGACGAGAGAGTGAGAGTGATGTCTAGTGCAGCTTCTTTCTCACTATAATCCTAATGCAGCGCAAGTTACATCTTGAGGACAAGGACAGTCTGATGATGTCGCCATCTTTGCTTCCGATGTGCAACTTACTTACTTACGTATTAGAGTTTTATAGCTCTCTGGTATTCCATAGTTTCTCAACAGTTTGTCAAAGTGTGCGTTGATCCACGCTTTCAAGCGCATTTCCCTAGTCTAAAAAATGTGCGTATAGGGATGATTTCCATTCAATAATTTGTTCTCCTTCGTGCACAGAGTAGCTATATGATCTGCGTATTATCTTCATTGGTGGAATCCTACAAGCTACTGTCCGAGGATTTCGTTTACTTCCTTTTTTAATATGTCAAAGATTATTTAATTAAATAGCTTGTTTGGCAGCAATGTAGCCTCTCTGTAATTTCTGCATTTTGCCAGGTCTCCTTTCTTGGATAGCTTCATTATGCGTCCCTCAATCCATTTTGTGGGTATTCTCCTTTTCTAGCCATACATTTTTTTTAAATCGTTGTTATATATATATATATATATATATATATATATATATATATATATATATATATGTCATTGGTGAAGCTTGCAGTTACCCACGCAGACAAGATAAAGCATCGCTGGATTGGTCATCTGCCTCGGAGAACTGATGACCGTTGGAGCACAGCGACAGAAGTCTAGTACTCACGAGAGAGAAGACGGCCACGGGAAAGACCACCTACGCGCTGGTCTGACTCCCTCGAACTCAGAAACAACTTCTTCGACGCTACAGTCGGGAAACATCGCCCACTGGTCCACCGTGGCCCAAGACAGAAGACAAGGGAAACGAAGTTGGGATACGCAGCAGCGATTTAAACACCTCTGAGGAACGGGTGTCCAGTAATCCAGTAATATTTATATATGGTCTTTCCTATTTCTGCCTCAATAGCTTCTGCTGCTATGTTATCTCAATCAATAATCAATAGTACGCTTAGGCGACCAGGTCCTACCATAGAATGTCGAATGACCATGACCATGTCCATGACCACGTCTGATGGCCGTATCCCAGGCGGTCTGTAGTTCTATTGGGGAGGTGGCGATCTGTTTTAGCCAGGTGTTGCGAGGGCAGCCCGAGGACGTCGTCAGGATGAGCACGGCTTCTTCCCGTAACTCCCCGCCACAGCCTGTCGGAGCATTTCGTGGGTTGAGACTTTCCGGGAAAGGCGAGCAATGTGACCGAAGAGGGAGAGACGACAGCGATAAATCGTTGAGACAATGTCTGCAAGTTGACTACATCGAATTACTTCACTGTTAGAAATCATGTCATGCCAGGCGATCCCAAGGATGCGCCTCTGGTTGCGCAGGTGGAAGGCATCAAGATACTGCCGGTCCTGCTGTAGTAGTGTCCAGGACTCGGAGGCGTACAGGAGGAGGGGGACAAAGCAGGAGGAGTAAATACGGAGCCTGGACTCCAAGGAGAGCCTTCGTTTGGACCAGACTCTGCGGCTGCTATTTCTCCTTTCTTGAGTTTCAAATGGACCGTTGGTGTTCTATTTTACTTGGTGATTTGCAGCCTAAATCCAAGGTCTCCTCTGCTGATAGGATAGTTGGTCTTTCTTGCGGCGGCGATCTGTTTAGACTTCCTTTCAAAAACTCAATCGTTTCTATTGTCAATATTTAGTCTTGTGTCAATTATGTTTGATGTGTCTGTCTGTATATATCTACATGCCATTTTCTTTGTAAATTAGAAATATGTTTCATTTTTCCATGATGCTTTTATCTCTACCTTATGTGTCAATATGCTCATGTATTTTTCTATATGCATGCCTTGACCTCTTTTTCTGTAGTAGCACAGATTTGCTGTTATTCTTTGGTGTTTCAAGTTCAGCAATTTTTTAGTATAGCTTTCTTCTTTTCACTCTTTCACTTTCTTCCATTTTATGTAACGTCGCTGTTGTCATCCATTCCTGACGTTAGTTTTCTTGAACTCTTTAGTATCTTTGCAGTGGTATTCCCCATCTCTTTAGTCGATGCCCACATACTTTCAATATCCGTCTCCTCGCATAATATAACTCTTGTAGCAATTGGTATCTTTTATTGAGTTTCACTCTACACTCGTCCTCCATTTCTTGTTTTGTACTAGGTGTACGTTATATCTCGTTCTCCTTGTTCCCCTACTTGGTGCTTTTCAGTGTGAGCTGCAAGACTGATAACAACATGTAGCAGTCTCAGGCTACATATATATTTTGCTATTATCTTACATCTATTGCTAATACTCATATTACGGTAACTCCTGAAGTTACAACTACGACTGTCCTACAACTTATTCTACTTCCACATCTGCAGAATATATTATCACTACTGATACTGCTACTACAATTGCTAATATTACTAGGGCAATAATTATAACTAACACTTCCATTATTAACACATAAACTACTATTAACACCAACACTACTACTACTACAAATAATATAACAAATTTCACTATTAATAATACAAATATTAAGTCTACAACTGTTACTACTTCAACTGCTAATAGAATAACTAATATTACCATGTCCAAAAATATCACTATCACTACTACTACTGTCGCCAATATCACTACTTTTGCTACTACCACTACAAAACTACCACTAGAACTAATACTGTTGATTTTGTCACTACTACTACCACCACTACTACTACTACCAACACCAGTGCTACTATTACAACTACTAGTACTGATCTTGCTGCTAATACTGCCACAACTATTACTACTACCAGTACTACTACTAACAGTACTACTGCTACTACTATTACTGCTACCAGTACTACTACTAACATTACTACTGCTACTACTATTACTACTGCCAGTACTACTACCAACATTACTACTGCTACTACTATTACTACTACCAGTACTACTACTAACATTACTACTGCTACTACTATTACTACTACCAGTACTACTACTAACAGTACTACTGCTACTACTATTACTACTACCAGTACTACTACTAACATTACTACTGCTACTACTATTACTACTACCAGTACTACTACTAACATTACTACTGCTACTACTATTACTACTACCAGTACTACTACTAACATTACTACTGCTACTACTATTACTACTACCAGTACTACTACTAACATTACTACTGCTACTACTATTAATGATGATGCTGCTACTACTACTATTATGATTACTATTGTTACTACTATTATTTCGACTACTACTACTTCTACAACTACTAATTCCTCCACTACTAACACCTATTCCACTAACACCGCTGCTGTTACTGTCAACACTACCACTACTAATATCCCTACTGCTATTACTACTACTACTATTATTACTACTACTGCTACTAACACTACTACTACCACTACTACTACTACTACTACCACTACTACTGCTACTACTACCAATACTACTACAATCACCACTTCTACCCAAGTTACCGCTACTACTACTACTTCCCTACTAGTGATATTACTACTATTACTACTACTACAAATATTACTACTTCTATTAATTATACCACTACTACTACTGCCACTACTACGACTACCACTACTACTACTACCCCTACTACTACTACCACTACCCCTACTACTACTGTTACTACTATCATTACTTCTACTCCTGCTACCGCTACTACCACTACTACTATCCCAACTACTACTACCAATACTACCACTACTATCATTACTTCTACCTCTGCTACGGCTACTACTACTACTACTTTCCTACTAGTGCTACTACTACCATCACCACTACCACTCCTACTACATCTACTACCACCCCCACTACCACACCAACTATGACTACTACTAGTAATACAACTACTAATATTACTACAACCACTACTAATATTACTCGTACTGTCACTTCGTTGTTCAATGTTTTGGCCACCTCTTCCCGTAACAAGCATGGGATCATACTTTTCTGTGTGTATTATTTCAAAAAGATTATTGCGCATTGCATTAGGTAGCTGAGCTATTTGCTTGACTTCTCTCTGTTATGTCATTAAGACTTTTCTAATTTTCTATACCCTGTCCCAATTCTCTAGTTGTTGTTTTCCATACCCTGTCCCAATTTTCTAGTTCTTGTTTTCCATACCCTGTCCCAATTTTCTAGTTCTTGTTTTCCATACCCTGTCCCAATTCTATAGTTCTTGTTTTCCATACCCTGTCCCAATTTTCTAGTTCTTGTTTTCCATACCCTGTCCCAATTTTCTAGTACTTGTTTTCCATACCCTGTCCCAATTCTATAGTTCTTGTTTTCCATACCCTGTACCAATTTTCTAGTTCTTGTTTTGCCATACCCTGTCCCAATTCTATAGTTCTTATTTTCCATACCCTGTCACAATTTTCTAGTTCTTGTTTTGCCATACTTTCTCGCTTCTCTTTTCCATTTCTTCCCTCTTCCTTCTTCTCGTGCCCTTGTTTCCCTATACTTTATTGCATATTTTTCTCCTGTTTTCCTACAATTTCACTATCCCATTTTCCCTTTTTTCACTTCGCCTTCTCTTTCCATTTTTCCCTGTTTCCCTACAACTTTCATTTTATCTTTTCTGTTTCCCTACGTCTTTCCTCTGATCTTGTCTCAGTTTTCATATGACTACTCTCATATATTTTCCTGGCAGACCTCATGACATTTTCATCATCGTGTAAGCATGTCCTTTGTAGAACGTGGCTCTCATCACAGCCAGCCGATATGAATCTCGGTCTGTAGTCAATCTCTCCGCCTGCTCCATGTTTAGAGTATCCTTGATATCTTGTATTCACCTTCGCCTTGATCGATCATGCGTTGCCTTCCAGGTACCATGCCCTCCAGTACCACTCTTTCATGACCGTCATTACGTTTGACATAGTAGAAAAAAAATTCAATTTCCGAAACATAACAATGTTTATTAACCAGTTTTCTTCAACATTTAGGTCTTTTACGATGGTTTTATTTGTCACTTTTTTTATCCAATAACTTATTTGGATTCTTCTGTAACATTTTGTTTCGAATGCTCCAATTTTCTTCCTTACAACTTGTGTCATAGTCCATGTCTCGCACTCGTACATTGCCATAGGAAATATGGATGTTCTCAGGATCTTCACTTTTAGTTGCTTGGTAGTATTATGTCATAAATTGTGCATGTTGTTTAGCTTTTGCATTCCCATTGTAAACGACTTCTTTCAAATAATATCCGTCGTTGGATAACGTAGAGCCAAGCTACTCAAAATGTGTGACAACATCAATGTCTATTATTAACAGAAATGTGGAGTTGATGTCCTGTTTTGTCAGTGGACATTATCTTAGTTTTCTTAATGTTCAGGAAAAGGCTCTGAGCTTCACTGTGCTTCTGACTTGGACATGAACAATCTTTCCAGGCCCTGTCTGACATCATGACTGTGTCATCTGCATATCTTAGTTCTGGAATATCCTTCCCTTCTATTGTGAATGGATCAAAATTCCCGTAGCTCTCACCTGTTTTTAACTTTCGCATGAAGTTCATTTTCTGCATAGATGTTAAATAGATAAGGTGAAAGTATGCACCCTTGCCTGACTCCAAACCAGTCATAATATATTGTAGTGTCTAGTCTAGTCAGTCTACATACATACAGTTAAATATTTTCTCCAGAATGTGCTCCACAAGAGGAGCACAGTTACAGCATGGGCCTCTCTAACCAAATGAAGGGGAAACTGTTTGGTAACAAGAGAATCCTAAGACAGAAGGCAACGTTTATCATAGGCAACTAGGCGTTGTTCGTTTTTGTTTTGTGGTCAGAGGATGTGAAATTTTCTCAAATCTACAGACGAATTATGGTTCAGTACGAAAACAGTTGTTTGCTTCAGAAGTGTGTATAAATGGATTGAAAGATTTCAGAACGGAAGACAAAACGTCATTGATGAACTGCGGCGTGGGAGACCAGCAAACAGTAAAACAGCAGATCGAAGAGCTAGTTCTTGTCACAGATGAGTCATTATTGATGAAATTGCGGTAGATTTCATAATGAGTCACTGGTCTGTCGTGTGTGTGCGTGTGTGTGTGTGTGCGTGCGTGTGTGTGTGTGTGTGTGTGTACGTATGTGTGTGCGTGTGTGTGTGTGTGTGCGTGTGTGTGCGTATGTATGCATATGTGCGTGTGTGTGTGTGTGTTTGGTTGATTTAGATTGGGTTGGTGATTTGCTTTTGGTGGGTTTTGGTGGGGGCATAGGCTTTAGGTGGGTATTGGTAGGTGCGTAGCCTATAAGTGGGTGGGTTTGAGTGTGTGGGTTTGGGTAGGTTGGTGGGTCTTGGGTGGGTGTGTGTGTTATATATATATATATATATATATATATATATATATATATATATATATATATATATATATATATATATATATATATATACATATATATATGTGTGTGTATGAGAAAGGGAGAGAGAGAGAGAAGCAGAGAAAGAAAGAGAGAGACAATGTTTCAGAGCGAAGATAAACGAAGAAGAATATATGACATAACAATCTTTATATTTGTAAAGATGATATTACTAAGGGCAACACGTCCGTTCATGCTTGAAAAGGCAAGCAGTAACAAGAGTCATTATAATTTATTCCCCTGCCATCAGCCTTATTCATGACTCTTTCCCTATTTTTGGAATCTCCACCCCCATTGTGAAAACACAGAATCCGAGCGAACAGTGGTAGGAAGGCATCGGCTAATACGGTGTAAACTCTTTTACTTGACTGACACACCGGTTGCGTCCCTGTAAATGAAATCAATTGTGTATCGATCCATTCTGATTGATTTCTCCTTGTGGCTATCCATTACCGTGATTGTAAAGCTGTCTAGTAAGTGATTATTATAAAGGCAGCAGCCGACCTCAGCAATGAGTTTGTTGTAATATTTAGACGCCACTCAGCCGAGAGTACATAGAGGTCAACAAACTCTTCAACTCAGATACCTCGATTTAATTATGTGTCCATCTAAACCTATGTAAGGAATATCCTATTTGCAATGGCAAAAGATTAAGTGCCCAATAATCCTATAAAAATGTGCTGGTGGGACATAACACATACATAAGTGTTATATGTAGTACCAACAATACATCAGACGTGCTGGCCATTATGTTTTTCATAGGAGTAAACAAGCGTGACAGCGGAAAGATTAAATGTGTAACATTTGTTTATTGTCCTTTGACAGATTCCTGGCTGTAGTTTATGAGTTACATCAAACATAAAATATGTATGTGACCAACACAGTATTTATTTTAGAAAAGGATTATATATATATATATATATATATATAATCCACACACACACACACACACACACAAGCAGGCACGCGCACACACACTCCCGCTCGCACGCACGCATGGGCTTTTATTATATTCACTTGTTATAATACAACATTCTATATACACACACACACACATACACACACACACGTTTGTTATATTAACTTGTTATAGTACATGATTATATACAAACACACACAAACCTTTTGTTGTTTTAACTTGTTATAGTACACGATTCTATATAAACACACACACACACACCTTTTGTTATATTAACTTGTTATAGTACAGGATTCTATACAAACACATACACACACACCTTTTGTTATAATAACTTGTTATAGTACATGATTATATATACACACACACAAACCTTTTGTTGTACTAACTTGTTATAGTTCATGATTCTATACAAACACACACACACACTTTTCGTTATATTAACTTGTAGTACAGAATTCTATACAAACACACTCACACACGTTTTGTTGTATTAACTTGTTATAGAACGGGGTTCTATACAAACACACACGTTTTGTTGTTTTAACTTGTTATAGAACAGGGTTCTATACAAACACACACACCTTTTCTTGTCACAACTTGCTACTCTCCTTACACCATCCCACCTTTCACATTTGTTGCACAGCTTCTATTCTACATATGAGAACGGTAAATTGTAGATCCTTTATGACTCACGGATTTGCAGTTAGCACCAATTACCCCCCATAATAAAACATCCAGTCAATCCCGTGTTCAAGTTACTGAACGACTAATTGGAATTTGAAAGGAATCGTCTATAGATAAATCAAAACTGACAGAATCGGGCTGGAGATCCGAGCGGGTGACGAGTGGAATTCAAATTTGTACAAGATTGAGACAAATCTAATGAGGGATCTCAGAGAGAGGTCATTAAATACCTGATGCCTATTAGACATGGCGTGAAGAAGTCCACATGTGTTTGTTGTTCATTTTGTATGGTATTAAATGGGAATTGAATGAAAATATGTACAATTACTTGGAATTATAAGAAACGAACTACAAAGAGAAAAAAATTTGACAGTTTAACATCATTGTAGGAAATGGCGTCAACACACACAACCGCTACATTGTTTTCTGGAAGAAAAGGTATGCCGAGACATGGTCGCCAGCGTCATACCCAGTCGTACTTGAAAATGGAGAGCTTGTGGAAACGGAACAAGAAAAAGAAATATGTTCTTTTGGGCTGTGTTTAAACTATTCAGAATAGTTGTAAATAAAAACGTAGGACGACTCCTGAATAATGTTACATTGACAGGAGACTAAAGAAAGAAAACCACAGAGAGTTTTTTTGCAAAAAATGTAAGATGAACTAAATCAAATCTATACTGGAAGTGTTACTGCGAAAGTAGAAAAACAAATTTATGGTAGTAACATTAGCAAAGTCTGGAAGAGAAGATTATCTGAGGGTAACACTTTGAAAAGAAGAGGGCAGATGTTCTACGGCTAATCCTATGAAATTCTCAGATAGCAGATTGACTTGAGCTAACCCTTCTAAGTTTCAGACATCAGACTGACTTGGGCTAACGCTTTGAAAGTTTCAGATAGTAGATTGACTGAGGTTAACCCTATTACAGTCTCAGATAGTAGATTGACTGAGGCTAACGCTTTGAAAGTTTCAGATAGTAGATTGACTGAGGTTAACCCTATTACAGTTTCAGATAGTAGATTGACTGAGGCTAACCCTTTGAAAGTTTCAGATAGTAGATTGACTAAGGTTAACGCTTTGAACGTTTCAGATAGTAAATGACAGGCTAACCCTATAACAGTTTCAGATAGAGATTTGACTGAGGCTAACCCTATTACAGTTCCAGATAGTCGATTGATTGAGACTAAACATATAAAAGTTTCAGATAGTAGATTGATCGAGGCTAATACCTATACACGTTTCAGATAGTAGATTCACTGGAATTAACCCTATTACAGTTTCAGATAGTAGATTGATTGAGGCTAACCTTATAACAGTTCCAGATAGTAGATTGACTGGAATTAACCCTATGAAAGTTTCAGATAGTAGATTGACTGAGGTTAACCCTTTGAAAGTTTCAGATAGTCGACTGATTGAGGCTAACCCTATAAAGGTTTCAGATAGAAGATTGATTGGGATTAACCCTATAAAAGTTTGAGATAGAAGATTGACTGAGTCTAACCATATAATATTTTCAGATAGCAGATTGACTGAACGTAAGATTTGGAACGTTAGAGAAAGACAATTGACTGTGAGTAAGATTTAAAAAATGTACATACAGACTGACTGTGAGTAAAACATAAGAAAAAGAAGTACATATTTTTGGAAAGAAACTAGAGTGAAATAAAAATAATTAAACTCTGAAGTGAGAGCAAATGAGACTAAAAGAAATAAGCATAAGGACTATAGAAGATACATTTATGATTTGTACTGTACAGCGAATGAGAAAGACAGATATTATACATTATCACATCATTGTCGAGGAAAGCGTCAACTACAAAAACCAATACATTACCCTTTGGAAAGAGGAATAAAGGTATGATGAGACATGGTCGCCATTGCCATGAATATCCGAATTTGAAGATGAAGAGCAGCTAGTCAAAGAGGAATAAAGGTATGATGAGACATGGTCGCCATTGCCATGAATATCCAAATTTGAAGATGAAGAGTAGCTAGTCAAAGAGGAATAAGAAAAACATTTTTTCCAGAATTTCTTTAAGCCATACAGAATATGCGGCTGCATAATTCCAACTTTGAACTTGTGTGGAATAGAAAAATATCAGCATTGAGATCAGCTAAAGAAAGAATGTAAAACTAATTTAAGAAAGAATGAGCGAGGTTTGTAATGGAGAAAAGACTTTGAAAGTGGGAGAGCAGATTGTATGGGCTATGAAAGCGGAAGAGGAGATTTGGAATCAGACTATGAAAGTGGAAGAGGAGATTTGGAGTCAGACTATGAAAGCGGAAGAGAAGATTTTGAATCAGATTATGTTCTTCTTCTTCTTCTTCGTACGCTGTCAGACGTCAACTTGAATTTGTTCGAAGAAAGCAGATGTCATCCTGAGGCTGTCGACACTGCCATAGAGCTTGTCTAGTGTTGCCACTGGTGATGGCCACATGTGCTTTCTCTGGTCCTCGTATGTCGAGCAATTTTGCAGCAGATGTTCAGTGGTCATTTTCCCTGTACCACAGGTGCATTCGTCAGTGCCACCTATTTTCAGTTTATTGAATAGATGGTACCTCAGTCTGTTGTGGACTGTGCGAAGTCTGAAGACCACGACCTCCTCTCTTCTGTTCAACTGGTAGTATGCATCATTTTTTGTGTTGCCAGTATGTTATGTTTCCCATTTGGCCATGTATCTGGCCCTAATAAACCTTTTGGACTCTTCGTAGGTCACACTAGAATCTGGTTGTGGTAGTCTTGCACCTTCTTTTGCCAGTCTGTCTGCCTCCTCGTTGCTTTGGATGTTACAGTGGGATGGAACCCACTGTACAACTACTCTTTTTGGTGCGGACTGCTGGCATAGTTGACAGAGTACTGCTCTTAAATCATTAAGTTCAGTATTTTTCTGGCTTTTTAGTGCTGTAACCACTGCCAGGGCATCTGTAAACAGGACTATCTGGCTTTCATTGCTTTCGCCTGTCAGCATTGCTTTTACTGCAGCCTTCAGTGCCTCTGCATCCGCTCTGAAATTGCTTGAGAATTTTCCAGTTGCCACTGACAGTGTTATTTTTCTGCCATTTGTTAGGTTCAGGAATACCCCTCCCCCTCCATTCTGTGTTGTGTTTGTTACAGAACCGTCGGTGTATGCATGGGTCCAGTCCATGCTTGGGTAGTTTTCCACTATGTACCTCAGGGTTATGTCTCTTCTTTCTTTTTCAGTCTGGCTGTTCTTGTTTCCAATACCTGGTACATTTTCTGCCACCTCTGGAATGATCTGCTGCTTCCATGTGGGTCTGCATACAGTAGAGATGGGCTTTGGTGTTGTTAATGCGTTCATAGGGTCTTCGTTCATCTTTGCTTTGGCTATTTCTGTAAAGTTTCTCCGCTTTAGTTTCACTTTTCCAAATCTATTTAGTCTCTGATGCATTGGATGGTCTGTCCCTCTTCTTAGTTTCTCTGCTTGCTGCTGGGCTCTGCAATCTCTTCTGTCGGTCATGGATTGCAGATTTGTAATCTTTTCAAGTTCTACAATTTGTGTTGACTTCATGCCTCCTGTTATAACTCTCATGGCTTGGTTTAAAAGTTTGCTAATTTTATCAAAGTTCACCTTTGCTGCTGTTACCCATGCCGCAATGTCACACTCGAGAACTGGTCTCACTCTTCCAGTGTACAGTTTCTTTAGTATTATTTCGTCTGTTCCCCAGCTTGTGCCAGCAAGTTTCCTCATGATTGCCATTCTTTGTCTGGCTCTCATTCGGTTTCTCTCGATCTGACTTTTCCATGTCATGCGCCGATCAAATGTGACGCCCAAGTAGTTTGGCTGCAGATATTTGCCGTTATGACTTATTTTGGTGTTCTGTGATTTATTTGAAAGCGAGAATATCGTACATGTTGTTTTTTCTTCATTTATTTTAACCAGCCATGATTTCGCCCACTCCTCCAACGATGATACAGCCTACTGCATCCGATTATTTGCTATGGTGAGATTTTTTTTAGAGGTCCACATAGCCAGATCGTCTTCAAATATAGAGCTGTGGACTCTTCTTGGTATATTCTCTATGATGTTGTTTATATACACCAGAAAAAGTGTGGGTGACAGTACCAACCTTGGGGTACTCCTTGCTCCAGTGTCACCTTTTTGCTTATCTGCCCTTGTACTTGAGCTCTGGCTGTTCTGTTTTCGAAGTAGTGGCTGATCCATCTGTACATTTTTCCAGATACTTCAGTTCTTCGTAGATTGACTTTAAGTCCCTCTTTCCACACCTTGTCAAATGCCTTCTCTAGATCCACCCAAACCGCTACTGTATGCTTTTTCTCTTGGTAAGCATCCTCTATTTCATGTGCTATGAGAGTGATCTGGTCCTCAGTGGATTTTTGTTGTCTAATTCTTGCTTGCTGTGGAATTAATATGTGTTTTTCTTCCAGGTACCACATCAGTTTGGTGTTTATCATACGCTCCATTAGTTTACCTACACAGCTCAGTAGACTGATATGCCTGTACCCATTTGGATCTGTTCTATCTTTTTCTTTCTTTGGTACGGGTATAAGTACAGCATCTTTCCATGCCTGCGGTACAATTCCCCTTTTCCAGCTTTAGTTCAGGACTGACAGTAACTTCCTCTTTGCTGTTTGGCCTAACCCCATCAGCATTTCATCTGTTAGCCCATCTTTTCCAGGCGATTTCTTTTTCTTTAAAGTTCTCATAGCCTCATTGATTTCATTCATCATTATATTTGCCATAATGTGCTCCTATGGTGCAATCTTGATGTTTTCGTGGCTATTTTTGTTCTTTACTACTGTCTGTATGCCTGTCTGTAGGGACATCAGTGTGGTTTGCTCTGGCATAATGTTCTATAAAGGCGTTTGCTGCTTTTTTTTTGGGTAAGCATGTTGTCACCTTGCTGACTAAATTCCATAGTTTGTTCCCTTCTTTATCTAGATTAAGGCTTGCTGTTGTTTTTTTGTCTAATTGTCTCTTGTTATTTGGTTCAGTGTTCTTTTGTATTTGAATCAGACTATGAAAGCGGAAGAAGATATTTGGAGTAGACTATGAAAGTGAGAGACGGGATTAACTTTGGAGCAAGACTATGAAAGTGAGAATGAGAGAGCGTATTGTCTGGGAGTAAAAATATGAAAATCAGAAAGAGAGTATATTGTCGGGGAGTAAGACTTTGAAAGTGAGAGAGAGAGAAAGAGAGAGAGAGAGAGAGAGTATATTGTCGGGGAGTAAGACTTTGAAAGTGGGGGAGACCATACTGTCGGGGAGTAAGTCTATGAAAGTGGGGAGACCATACTGTCGGGGAGTAAGTCTATGAAAGTGGGGGAGATCATACTGTCGGGGAGTAATTCTATGAAAGTGGGGGAGACCATACTGTCGAGGAGTAAGTCTATGAAAGTGGGGGAGACCATACTGTCGAGGAGTAAGTCTATGAAAGTGGGGGAGACCATACTGTCGGGGAGCTACATTCCGAATGATAGAGTGAGCAGATTGAGTCGGAGGATTATCAGAAAAGTGAAAAAAGCAATTGACCGAGTGTTAAAAGTTTAAAAAGAAAGAAAAACGTAAAGTAGAAACATTCAAACTCTCAAGTGAGAGAAAACGAGATTAGATTAAGAGAAAACGAGATTAGAGTGAGAGAAAACGAGATTAGAAGAATAGGGAATAGGTAGGCATTAACCAAACAATGAGCAAGATATGGGAATTATAGGAAAAGCATATTGCTTAAAGATTGTTAAATGAGTGATAGAAAAAGCAGATATTCGAAAAGTGTAAGATTTCAGAAAGAACGGAAGAGTCAATAAGTGTAACACTTGAGAGAGATAGAGAGGAAGTTTTGGATGGAGAAGTCAGATGAGGAACGTGAGTGTTGATGCGGACGGAGAATCTGACAAGTTATGTGATCAGCTGGACAAGTTATGTGATCAGCTAGACACGGTATGTGATCAGCTGGACAAGTTATATGATCAGCTGGACAAGTTATGTGATCAGCTGGACAAGTTATGTGATCAGCTAGACACGTTATGTGATCAGCTGGACACGTTATATGATCAGCTGGACAAGTTATGTGATCAGCTAGACAAGTTATGTGATCAGCTGGACAAGTTATGTGATCAGCTGGACAATCTGAAACAAGCAGGTTGACATAACTTGGATTTAGCTGTTAGTTTTAGCTTTTAATCTGAGGTCTTTGACAACAGCAAACAATCTTTTCTTTTGAACCATCGTAAATTTGTCCGTAATATTTGATGGATAAGCTCACTTGCGACCGACGCCCAAATTTGTAAATCAGCAATATCTCAACCAAACCCTGCATTGGTCAAGTGGTTTCAAACTATCTTTTCTTTTCTCATCTCAAACTAGAGGCTGAAACATTTTCTATCGTAACTCCCAGACGATTCTAAAATATGTCGGTGGTTTTAGCGAAGATATCTTTTACATCTGATCACTTGATAATATTTGTTTTCCTTCCATTAACAGACACAGTGGCCTGCCCGTATATTTTCTCCTCTGTAGACTCTATATATGGCTTCATTGTAGTCATAGTGGCTGATACAATTCTCCTTTGTGAGAGATGTCCACAAAGGAAAGCAACTCATCTCTCGCCTGATTTTTCTCTACAAACTGATTTTGTTTCTTCTCTTTTCTGCGTAAATCTTGGAATGCTGACACTGCAATCTTCTCTACTATTCCAGCCTTCACCTTCAAATCCATTTTGGACACGATGTTAAATAAAATGGTACTCTCTTGCTCAGTCCAAGTCTACCACCCTGTGTTTAGTTTTCATTCTCAACTGGGGCTCGCTATTGATATACGAAGAAGTGGTCACACCACGTCTCGTGGATAAAATGTCGACAGTCTGTCGAAGTCCTAATACTCCAGTGACTTTCTTTCTCTCTCCCCCTCCCCCCTAACCACCAAGCCTGCTCTTATGTTCCTTATTCGCTCACTCTATCTACTCCCATCCAGTCCAGTCTATTAGGTCCGTTCAATGTCTGTTCTATCAGTCACCCCCCCCCCCCCTACTCGTCTGCCCTATCTGCGTCCCTCCACATCCCATCTGTGTCATCAAGTTAGCAAGCTGTATGCATTGATTGTGGACTTGGTCATCACCACGATTGCGTTATTCTTACTTTGGTTTCTCCCTTTCGGTCGTTCTAAATCCAAGTAATCCATCAATATCGTACTTGAAGCTTGTCCGCCTTCGTGGATATGTGCAATCTGTCTGTCAATATGAATCAGACTGCTTGTATATGGGGTTGTCTATCTGTTCCCCTACAACACGTATTTAGAAGATAGTTCTGATTTTGAATAATACATGTCTGTATATGCATCTTGTCTTCTATTTGACCCTATTCGGATCATAAAGTAACAACTGTAGATTACCGCCTTAGGCGAAGCCTGTTTCTAAGTATTCGCCTGCGCTCTTGTTGTTGTGGTTTATGTAACAATTCATGTCATAAGATGATGTTGCTAGCTCCAGGTCCAGTTCTCTTTAGTGGTCCTTTACGACATGCATAGAAGGTTATAATGGGGATATTCTTTCCTGTCCCGGTGCAACTCTGAGTATGGATATCTGATCTACATCGTTGAGGGCAAGATAACAAACGATTCGCCAAAACTACAGGCCCATCAGTCTCCTTAGCTGTGGGAAAACTGATTTGGATACTGATTGAGAAACTGATTGAAAAACTGATTGAGAAACTGATTGAAAAACAGATTGAAAAACTGATTGAGAAACTGATTGAGATACTGATTGAAAAACTGATTGAAAAACTGATTGAAAAACTGATTGAAAAACTGATTGAGAAACTGATTGAAAAACTGATTGAGATACTGATTGAAAAACTGATTGAAAAACTGATTGAAAAACTAATTGAAAAACTGATTGAAAAACTGATTGAGATACTGATTGAGAAACTGATTGAGAAACTGATTGAAAAACTGATTTAGATACTGATTGAGAAACTGATTCAGAAACTGACTGAGAAACTGATTGAGATTCTGATTGAGAAACTGATTGAGATACTGATTGAGATACTGATTGAAAAACTGATTGAAAAACTGATTGAAAAACTGATTGAAAGACTGATTGAGAAACTGATTGAAATACTGATAAATAAAAGACTCATATGGTTCCTTGAAACCAACTCACGACTAGTCCAACTCAAACAGGATACAGGCAGCACAGAAGCACATATGACCAATTAACATATCTAACACAGAGAATAGAAAACGTCTTTCAAGACAAAAACAAAGTTCTAGCCATCCTCTTTAATCTGTCCTGTGTCTTCGATACTGTCTGGAGAGAAGGCCTAAAGTTGAAAATCCTCCAAACGGACGTTACCAACATGTTCTCATGAATAAAAAGCTACGTCTTCCAAAGATATGTCAGGGTTTAATTGGACAACTATACCAGCATGTCAGTCAGGCTGGGAGAGGGAGTGTCACAAGGAAGTGTAATAGCGTCTATTCTCTTCCTCATATATACGGACGACATCACTAAATACTGCCATAGCATGTCTCAAACAGCTTACACGCAGATGACTTCGCTATATTCACAGGACATGCCACAATGGCCGCATACATGCTCCAGAGGACAGTAGAGAAGGTGGAGATCTGGACGAAAGAGTTGGGACTGAAAATAAACCACACCAAAAACTCCGGCACTCTCTTTTCACTCTTCCCCAAAAAGACACAATTACAATAAAGATAGCAAACCAACAAATACCCCAGTTGGCCACATCCACGTTCCTTGGAGTGATATTTTAATCAAGACTTACCTGGAAGCCAAATATAGAGACAATCCAAACAAGGGTCATAAAAAGATTCTCAGTAATAAAAAACTGGCTGGTACACCGTAGAGCTATGGTAAACAACAAATATTGAGTCTCTTGTATTCAGGAAAAAATACAAATCCCTTACTAAGTTTGAGAAACTTAAGCGGCTACCTGATCACCTTCTACACCAGAAGTTCCAAGAGAGAACTAAAAACATACTACTAAGGAAAAGCCCCAACCATCTGGCCAGAAAAATCCACATAAAATATGCAAACATCCTTGAAGCCGAAAACGAAAAGTGCAAAGCACTCTTTCCAAAACCATGGATACTCAGTCAGGACCAGTCCAAAATATGCTTGGAGGTTCAATGAAAAACGAAAAAAAGTGAGCAGTCAGCAACAGAACAAAAAATTGACTTTTGATCTCCCATGACCGCTTTGGTATCTGATCTTCTTCCATTCTACAGACATGACCAAACCACTGTAGTTGGGACTGCTCCACTCGTGTCTGCTGGGGTTGAACTTCAAGACTGCTACGTATTGTCTGGTTACGGATCTTGTCCCTTTTCGTCACCTGAACGCCTTTCTTAGGTACCTCATTTGTGAAGTTTGTAATTGCCTTTCTTGGGCTGTAGTCATTGCCCATGACTCACATCCATATGTCAGGACAGGCACATAGATTGAGCAGTATACATCCATCTTTGTTTTCCTGCTTATTTCTCTTCTGCTGAGGAAACCTCTGTTTATTGCATGGAACAGTCTACCTGCTGATGCCCTTCGTACAGTTAACTCCTCCTTGATTCCTCCCATGCTGTCTATTACCACTCCTAGATATTTAAAGTTGCTGACCTGCTCCAGTGCTCGTGTTCCCAGGGTTATCTGATGTCTCTTTTCATCTCTGGTGATCACCATGGTTTTTGTTTTGGAGTTGCTGATGTGCATTCCTTTCTTCCTTGTCAGGCACTCCCAGAGTTTGTCCCAAGGAACTTTATCAAATGCTTTCTCCAAATCCATACATATATATATATATATATATATATATATATATATATATATATATATATATATATATATATATATATGTGTATATATATATATATATATATTAATATATATATATGTGGTGCGTTCGTGTGTGTGAGTGGGTGTGTATGGTTGTGTGTGTGTGTGTATGTGTGTGTGTGTGTGTGTATGCGGGTGTGTGTGGAACTAAAAATGTTGTAACATATTTAATTAGTCTGTCTGTTAATGAACTGAAACGTCTTTGTATTTTCTATCTATCAGCAATATGCCTTCACTAGAGCTATATCTACATGTATGTGCACATTACTTCGTTCGTTCCGTCATGTGTGTCTGTTTATCTGTCTGTCCATTTGTTTTCAAATCATATTTACTTATATTTAATTTGCCAAATGTAGAGTTGTTTTCAAACCTATCAATATAATCAGGCATCGATGGCTTCCACTGGGCAATAGTTGTGTGTAGAGGCCAATGAGCTTATGATAAAGAAGTGTAGAGGTCGAGGCAATGGTAGTCAGAAGTATACATGAGACCATAGGTGGAGCTCACAAGTTTCAAAATAGAAATAGATTAGGAGTATCCAATGCAGCCCTATGCTCCAATAGGAACTTGTTCGATTAGATCAAGTCTCGCCAATGTTCTCCCCGCATCGATTAAGTCAAGTCTCACCAATGTTCTTCCCACATCTATTGTCAAGTCTCACCAATGTTCTTCTCTCATCTATTGTCAAGTCTCACCAATGTCTCCCCGCATCAATTAAGTCAAGTCTCACCAATGTTCTCCCCGCATCTATTGTCAAATCTCACCAATGTCTCCCCGCATCTATTAAGTCAAGTCTCACCAATGTTCTCCCCGCATCTATTGTCAAGTCTCACCAATGTCTCCCCACATCTATTAAGTCAAGTCTCACCAATGTTCTCCCCACATCGATTAAGTCAAGTCTCACCAATGTTCTCCCCGCATCTATTGTCAAGTCTCAACAATGTCTCCCCACATCTATTAAGTCAAGTCTCACCAATGTGATTGTTTGTCCGTTCTTCTATTACTCACACTCCTAATCCCCCCACCCCCACCTCCCACTACGGCTAAAATAGGAGTGCAAGAAAGAAAATTAAGAAAGGCATTTAAAGGATATGCAGGAAAAAATCTACTTAAGATCAGTGGTCTTTTAAAAGAAAAAAGGTGGTTTATTTTTTTTTTTTAGACAAATATTTTGAGGGATTTCGTTTACCTTCAATATCATGAAGTATTTACCATCAAATTCAAACTATTTTTTAAAGGTGGGTAAACCGAGCATACCTAGAAAACACGGACTGCTTACTATAGATAGAAAAATGTAATTAATCCAAGGATTAATATTGTAGGAAAGAAATAACAATGTCCGAAATTAAATCATTGTGGAGGGGACGGCGTGGCCTAGTGGTTAAGTGGCACGGCTCACAATCAGAAGGTGCTGGGTTCGATCCCCATCACAGCACCGGCCGTTACCCCGGGGAAGCAAACCCTTATAAAATGCAGGAGGAAGCAGACCCTTACATAAAATGCATGCTGAAGTCGGATGCACTGGGCCGACAGGCGCAAAATAAAAACCACAGTGTAACGCACACACGCCTTGGGGAATGGATAAATAAGGCGAACGCAAAAAAAAAAAAAAAAAAAAAAAAAAAATTATTGTGGGACAAGAAAATATAAGGTTCAATGCGAATACTCACATGCAAGTATGGATCAGTTTCACGTCGGCACAAATTCAATAAGACTTCTGGCATGATGATCTGTTTAGCATGCCGGCATAATTGTAACCGTTGTCGTTGACGTTGTTAGATTTGAGAGTCGTATATGTAACTTGCGAATCAGTAGTTAATTGTCAGAAACTATCCTGGCACTCATTATAGATGTCTCAGACAACCACATCAGAGCTGAAGTCACTGCATCAATCTCCATTCTCATGCTGTGGGTTTTGTCATGTATGCACTGCTCCGTTCAGCAACGGCCCCGCCTCTCCCTCTAACGGAGAAACTCGAGCCTGGTTTCTTACCGCGCAGTACAGATCCATCGGTATATATGCCAGCATGAATATCCTGGGTATTTTCTCTTATTAGCTGTTTAACCTCGAGGTTCACTTTCCCGCTGCGTCAGTTTCTGCGTCCCTTCCCCTGGGTGATAAGACTCAGTGGTAGTCATTTTATCTCCAGTAAAGATCCGTTCTTCCCACCGGTGTCTGATCTCCGTTGTGGCCACTGGACGAATTGTCCTCTGTACCATCCATGATAACCATCCCATGATTCTTCTACAAAAAGGCTCGATATGGTATGAATGAAAAACGGAAATAGAGGTCTCGAACCTTCGGGATCTCGTGTGGATCTCGTCCTGGACCTACTAGGGTTTGCAAAAATGAAAGAGCTGGCATCATGACCTGAAGGAAACCCGTCGATAGGACATTGGCAATATATAGAGATAATTATGAAGTTGATTTCAACCACCTCTTGAATGCGTACACTGTAATCGTTGAGCAGACAATGCACATAATGCAAAGTTTTGAAGACACGCGTTTGGCAGCAGAGAGGTGTGCCTGAAAAACTGGACAGAAGTATATACAATAAGCAAGCTACAGAAATCATCATTATCTATACTCTTGCACTAACCACAACAGCCACACTGTCACAAACGAATACCTTCAGTCTAACGTCATGTGTCGTTTTGTTGTAGAAAACAAATGCGGTAGCAAATGGTGAGGATAATTTGCTAAGTGATATGACAAATAAATATGGTTCCAAGGAAAGGATGACACGGTGAAATGAGATCTCAAAGGAATACAGAACATAAAAACATGTAACAGGTATGGAAGAAACAATGAAACAAAGACACATTCTAAGAAATACAGTGTGTGTGACAATGTGATACACACACAAAACAAGTACACGAATTTGAAGACCAATTATTTGTATATCAATTTCTTAATTTAGTAAGAGCGTCCGCATGGTAGAAAAAAAAGTGTTATAAACAAAGGCACAAATAGTATACTAGAAGGAATCAATGAGAATAAAAGAAGTCAGCATTTAAAAAATGTGTTCACACAATCATAAAATCGACGGTGTCCTTGCCTGATAGAAATCGGGTGATACAAAACACCATGTCCACAATGTGAACTCTAGCAATCAGGCAAATCTATTATGCAAATCACATTTCTATGCAAATCGCAGTTCTGATCACTCCCTGGGTAAGGACACAATCAAATTTGGGCCGGCAGACATTACTGTCGGAGTTATCAGATTGATGTATATGTAAATCTGAAGAATGTTAAGTAAGATATAGACTGACACGGGTAGATGGTCACGCTGTCACTGGTTTGGAGTTTCAGGTGATAATACTTCGTATCGAAGAGCACGTGGCCGAGCTAGTGTTATGTCTGTATCCTAATCAAGAAGAAACGAGTTCAAAACCACAGTACGGCATAGACATTTTCTTCCAGTGGTGAAAAAACAACCTACTTGGTATTCTCCTAATACACCATATTACCTCAATGCAAGGGTCTTAGATATTTTCTTACTAATCGTCCTGATACCCTAATCAGACTCCGCTCAAAACTAAGCGTGGTACCCAATCTGCCTATGTGTGCTATTATCCTGTCTGCAACAAGCATTCCAGTAATTTCAAATGTCCATGAATAGTATCTATGTAGCATCAACTAGACAAACATGCATACAAGGTTCAGAGGTCAACCTCTGACTAGCTTCTTCCGGCACTATTCCGCCGATCTGGAACTATGATGCCAATTGTGATACTTCTTAATCACACCTCCTACATTCATGGACGGCAGTACTTCATTAAAGCTGAACCCCGTTCGTTGATTTCTTACAAGCTACAGAATATATTTCTCCTTCATATACATCGTATATCATTTTGAGTGACAGTCAGAGCCTTGTTCTAGTCACGTAAGATAATAATTGTAGTAGGTAGGGGATTTTCAAGACAGACAAACAAACTTCCATTCTTTTTTTTCGCTTATCTTGCTATGTCTTCCAGCGTCAGGTTAAGAAGAAATCCATAGAACGAGACCGTCTGTGTGCCTCGTGAACAGTGGCATTCGCCGCCTCAGATATTTCCATAAGCCACCATTTTCGTGGTCGGCCTTTGAGCTTGAATCTGTTGTATCTAAATAGTAATCCTTGTCTTGGGGTGGAGAGGAGAAGGGTGAGGGAGAGGGGTGTGCGCGTTGTCGTGGTAGTCGTTCCACGTGGCCAAACCATTTTAGTTGCTGTCTGTTGATGTTGTCTAATACTGGTGTTGTTCCCACTAGTCTCCTGATGTCATCATTTATGATCATGTCTTTCCTGTTACATCCAATATTCTTTGCAGGTATTTCATTTCTGTTGTTACGATTTGTCGTTTTTTTCGTTAGTGTCTAGTTTTTAAACAAACCTTACCAACGCCTTACAAATACCGGTTGCAGTAGTGATTGATGTTGCTTTTAGTTTTACCTTGTCAGAATTACAGGCTCATGCACAGCCTGTGTGTGTTCAGTGGTGCTATTCTTGCATCTCCAATTAGAGATAATTGGATCAACGGAGATTATTTCAAATAAAATAGCTTCCAAATCCTGACAAGGGCAGGTAACCAATTCAAACGAACTGACAATGAAAACTAGGACACTGAAAGAGAATGCCCACAAGGGCACAGAATTAAAGTAAAAGGTCTGAAAAGGTCTTTGTTATTCATTAATTGGTCAAGGGCGTGCTAAAGAAGACGACCTGTAACAAAGTCGCATGAATATTCTTACTAGGGGGTAAGCTGCATCTGATATCAAATCTGATAGTGAATAGCAAAAACTATACAAGAGAATTATTAATTATAAAATTAAAAACATATGTCAAGATAGAACATATATATTTTATTTCCACTTCCTACTTAAACAGCAAATTGATCAACTAGACCATGTTCTGCAATCGTTCAATGACTTATAAGTATATATGACGGAGTGAAAGAATAATCAGCCAAATTAGGAACTAACATGAACATGAACAAAACCAAAATCTGTCAATGAACCCAGTCAACAAGGAACCAATCATGCTGGAGCTAGAGCCATTGAGAAAAGTGGATGCTTTGACCTATTTGGGCAGCACAATTGACACGCCAGGGAGCACAGATGCAAATGTAAAGACCAGATCTGGAAAGACATAAATGGCATTCTTGACAATTACCAGCGAAATCAAGATTCGAACTAAAGTTAGAATATTTAACGCCAGTGTCAAATCGATGCTACTGTATGCAATGGAGATATGGCGAACGACCAAGGCCATATAACAAATACTCCAGTCTTTCGTTAACAGATGCCTCCGAAAGAGAATATATATAAAGTTACAGGACACGATGAAGAATGAAGACATGTGGGGAAAGCAGTCAACAACAACCAATAGAACAACAAATTAGTGAGGAAAATTAGGCTGGATAGGACAAACGCCGAGAAACGCACCGTCCAACATAGCTAAGCAGGCTCCGACATGGAATCATCAAGGGCAGAGAGTGTAAGAGAGAACTATGATTAAATATTTTCACCTGGAGAGAGACAGAAAGAGTAGTGCAGGACCATGTGTGCTGGCGAAATGTGGTCAATTGTCTATACATTGAGAGGGGCGACGGGCTTTGATTGATTGATTGGTTGATTGGCGGATAAATTAATTGGAGAAATGTCAGCGAAATAGCGAAAATAGAATAAAGGGATAAAATGGCTTCCAGAAAATTAAATTCGAACAACGTGGTTCCTGGCATTGAGAGAGAGAGAGAGAGAGAGAGAGAGAGAGAGAGAGAGAGAGAGAGAGAGAGAGAGAGAGAGACTTGCACTCGTATGTTAGAACTAATATGACTTGATGGCTGTGAGTTCTGGACAATAAATACATGGAGAGAGGAACCGCTTGCCGCAACAGAAATATGCTTCCTGAGAGGAATGATCTTGAACATTTAAGAAAGCCCATGAAGATATAACAGTAGCAAGTAGCATGCCCTTCCCAGAAAATCGCTTCTTGCAACCGACGACAAATTTGACATGACATTCTTGGCAGGTGCACGGTGCGGTAGGTTGTCATTACTTTCCGTACCTGGAGAAGCGATCGTAACAATAAAAAATTCCGTGTCTGCCAAACTGGACTGGCGTGAACCCTTCCCTATTCGTTAGGATTGTGAAGTCGAGCGAGTTTTACTTCAAGGCCACGCTGCCTCCGTGATTATGATATTTGATCGTTTATATAATGCAAGAAAAACAGTATCTAACGATCTATGTTGATAAAAATGACACGAATGCACACATGGTTCATTCAAAATAGGCTCAAAAAGGTCGGCATTGAAAACATCGTAGCAAGATAGACCTAGGATGACATAGAACAAAGGTGATGTAGGATGGATCAGAAAGGTCGGCTTAGAAAACATCGCGACAAGAGAGGCCTAGGATGACATAGAACAAAAGTGATGTAGGATGGCTCATAAAGATCGCCCTAGAAAACATCGTGAGAAGAGAGGCCTGGGGTGATATAGAACAAAAGTGACGTGGGAGGATGGCATTACAAACTGGTTGAGACAACAGAATATCCAAAGAGCTGGAATACTCAATGAATAAATAAGTCTTGCTCTGGGGCACACTTTTACCTTTACCTTTAGATATTTGTAGTAAGAAGTGTTCGTCAGCGCCCCGTGGCATGCCACTTGATGATGAGAAGGATGAGGATCATGATTGCTGACCAAATATCGATAGCTAGATTATAAGATGGAAATCCAGCGTAAAGGTACAACAACCTCACAGTGATATGGCATGGCAAAGAGAAAAATCACGTGTTGATAAACAGACATTTTGCGAACAAAGCACAAGTACAACTATTGTCTAAGTGCTCATAACACAAAATTAGTAAACAGAGATAATTAGAACTCTAAAGATTTGAATCAAGTACCCCCATGTGACGATGTCACTTGCATGCAAAACAAAGACGTCTATGAGAACGCGGCCAGTTCAAGGGCAAAGGACAGACGTGGGAAGTTAAATTTGGCAAGAAAGAATTGAACAAAAAAATAGAAATCTGTTTTTTAAATTGTGGAATTCTAAACACGCTCGTACTATATGAGGTCGCTAGTTCTGTGTGCTTGATTTGAATGTCCCGGGACATGTTACCTCCCTTCAGTTTGTGTTAATTGCTTTTGACATTTACCAAGTGCTCAGCAAACATGTGTCGCTGCTGTAGTGTCGCTACGTCTTCTAGTATTAGTTAGTCTGGTGTTTCATAAGTGACTACATATCGCGCGATGACATAGACACAACCAACGTTCAAGTCAGCAAGCTGTTGTCAGTCAGGAAATGACATGTAAAAGCAAAACAGATGGACAACAGACAAAGACGAGGTCATGAAGTACTGGGGGGAAGACATGAGACAATCGAATATTTTATTGCAATACAGAACTTAATAGCTAGGTAAAAAAAAAAAAACAACCAAAACAATGCATGTTAGAGTGATGATAAGACATGAATGGAAACACATCTAAAGAGGGACTGTTATACTAAAAAGAGTTTGTAAACTACATTGTTGTTATAATAACAAGTTTAAACAAAAATTTGCAATAATAACAAGAGTTTAAACAAAAACTGTTATAATAACAAGAGTTTAAACAAAAACTGTTATAATAACAAGAGTTTAAACAAAAACTGTTATAATAACAAGAGTTTAAACAAAAACTGTTATAATAACAAGAGTTTAAACAAAAACTGTTATAATAACAAGAGTTTAAACAAAAACTGTTATAATAACCAGAATTTAAGGCGGAACTGTAAAAATAACTAGTTCAAACATGCACTGCTGTCTGTGATGAAGTGTTGAGATCTTGATTGTACATGATCTCGGGTATTTTTTAGGTGTGGGCAATAGTTCCCTTCCTTACTGCTTTGCCTTCCGTAACTGTAAATCATGTATCAATTTACAGCTGGGTAAACTGAAGGTTGTCTAGACCAGAGAACGAATCCAGTCCATTTGTTGACCGAGAGAAACGCTCGATCGTTCTTATAGCGACACGCTGCACTTGATTGTCGGAACCAGCTTTCTTTTACTCTGTGTATCAATTCTGGTGTAACATGTAAGGTTGTGACATTTTCCAGTTCCGATTTCCAAACAACTGGGGATGTCACGAAGTAAGCATTAAGTGAATGTAAGAGTGCGAGGAGAGTGGACAGGGGGAGCGGTTGCGTGGCTTGATCGTCTGGAGTTTGGATACAGCATCAATGGTTCGATCGGTTTATCTAAAAAAGCGAGGAGTGGTGATATATCTAGCGGAGAATGGTGTTATATCTAGCGGAGAATGGTGTTATATCTAGCGGAGAATGGTGTTATATCTAGCGGAGAATGGTGTTATATCTAGTGGAGAATGGTGTTATATCTAGTGGAGAATGGTGTTACATCTAGAGCATAGTAGTGTTACATCTAGTAGAGAATAGTGTTACCTCTAGTGGAGAATAGTGTTACATCTAGTGGAGAATAGTGTTACATCTAGTGAAGAAGGGTGTTACATTTAGTGGAGAATGGTGTTGTATTTTGAGGAGAATGGTGATATACATATATATATATATATATATATATATATATATATATAGAGAGAGAGAGAGAGAGAGAGAGGAAAGGTATTAAATCTAGAGGAGAATGGATCTAGGGGAGAATAGTGTTACATTTAGAGAGAAAATGTGTTATATCTAGTGGAGAACGGTGTTACATTATTTAGAGAGGAAAGGTGTTATAACTAGTGGAGAATGTGTTTTATCTTGAGGAGAATGGTGTTGCATCTAGCAGAGAATGGTGCTACATCTAGAACAGAATGGTGTTATATTTAGAGCAGAATGGTGTTATATTAACAGCAGACTGGTGTTGTATTTAGAGCAGAATGCGGTGTTATATTTAAGCTTTGCTCTATTAAATCTACTTTCTCAAGAGGCTCTATTGCTAATATTTGATAACGCTCAAGAAAATGACTGTTATATAGAATGGCAGAAATGTGCTGCAAGATAAGACATCGGGATAAGGCGTGTGTGCTAGACCGTGAGGTCGGTGGTTAGACACAGAGCAGTATAAGACATGTAGTTGAGATGTAGGAGGTTAGACACAGAGCAGTTTAAGACATGTGGTTGAGATGGTAACTACATGACAGCTTTCTAATATCATTGACCAGAGCAAGAATTTCGTCCTGACTCTTAATTCTGGCTTCGGGAGGCTTGAAACGGTTTGTCACGACACGACTGAATAGATCATGTGAATGCCTCTAACATCAGAGAATTTAGTATCCATTCTGCTCTGTGGATCACAACAATAAAAGAGCTGATTAGCTCATTTCTAAAACACCAACAAAAACACACGACCCACCCACGTGTATCAGATGGGCCCAAAGGCAGCTGAAGAGGTAATAGAGCCGGTGCAAAAATGGTTAAAGATCACACCAAAACACTTTCTTCTAGAAGGCATCCACAA
Source organism: Ariolimax columbianus (assembly GCA_036924085.1). Lineage (NCBI taxonomy): Eukaryota > Metazoa > Mollusca > Gastropoda > Stylommatophora > Arionidae > Ariolimax > Ariolimax columbianus. Next base: position 137,724,864 of record JAVGWX010000001.1, on the reverse strand, counting down.
GCTAGTTGACAATTGGACAAAGTGTGATGCCAGTCACAGGGCCTATGGGGAAATATAAGACTAAAAAAATATCCACTTCGCATTCTTGTCAAATTGTTATTAATAAAATTGATGTTGCTTAATGACTATCTCCCATTTATATATAATAGATATGGATTAGTGGAACATGCTAGAATTAATATATGATTGCTTGTAATATTTCGGGGAGGGGGGAGAATTATTTTTTTTGGGGGTGGGGGGGGGGGGGGGGGCGGAACCAATGACCAATGCAAAAGTAACAAAGAAACTGCAGGAAATTGAAGTCGTGTGGAGGGGCACATGAAAGAGACTCTGCACCTACTACGCGTATGTCTGGAGTGCTGTTACGTTAGTTTGAAGCTACAATCGCTTGATTGTACCATGTGCGTGCATGTGTGCAGATGTATTGTACCAGAACGCTGCAGATATTAAAGTAACCAGAATCAAGATAGTGAAGTCATTGGTGGCTTCGGCTGAAAAGGTGATTTGAGAGGTGATCACAGTTGATTGTAAGGTGAAGAACAGATCCACGCCTGGTGATCAAATAGCAGACAGCCACCGATTCCGAATCCCACTCGACAGGGAATGCAGCGATTGGTGCAATTGAGAATGCCGGGAGTGTATGTCCTGGCCAATGAGCGTACGTGCCATAATGATGACGTTGCTTATACCGATGGATGGGACGACGAGGCTAATGTCTGGTCAGGCAAAACACACTGATCAGACAATGTTAGCCAGGGTCAGGAGAAATACACTGGCCAAGACCCTCACTTCGTTGGTCGTCCTGGAAACGGGCTTCTGTCGAGAACAACAGTCTGGCTAACAAAGTGAGGTTCGGCGTTATCTCCGTAGCAGTGAGTGACACGCAAATGAAGCTAAGCATTGTAAACTACCTGGAGAACCCCGGCCTACTTCATCGGCACGCTTGGGACATCAGGAAAGCAACTGCAATCTGCCACACGTTCCGTTCCTTTCACGGACATTGTGGACATTAGCAGCCAACCATACAGATTGACATGTGCTACACGGTGAAAAATAAAGGTGAGGCTTATCTGTTCAAGTGAGGATTAACGTCGTTGCGGAGCGCAGCGAGGCGTACATGGCAACGATCTCCAGTATGCGATTTAAGATTGAGGCAGTTAATTAGGCACTGAATTGGTTATCTCTGGTAAGGAAGACTAACGACTGGTCAGACAAAATACACTGATCAGACATGTTCAGGCAAAGCATACTGGACAAGATCCTCACCTTGGCTTTCTCGTAGCCCTTCCCGGAAACGGGCTGTTTTCATGGCAGCCTAGCTAACAAGATGATGGACCGACGTGATCCCCGTAGTAGTGAGAGACACGCAGATGAAGCCAAGCATAGCATAACCGCCTGGAGGACCCCGGTCCGCCTTCATCAGCACGCTCGGTAGGTGAGGAAAGCTACTGTAACCCGCCACGTAATGCCCTTTTGAGGGCGCACAAAAGAGTAACCTACTTATTAGGGGCATTCCCAAACAACAAGTGATTATCTGAGACCTCATTAGTCAGGGCAGACGACATCAAATCAGGCTCTCAATCCTTTCTTGGAAGTCACAGAAGTGATGGCTGCGACATGAATGGATAGCAGACATAGATACCTCATACCCTTAGTGGTATTATTTGCAACTACGTTCCTGGATGTGTTATAATTTACGGCAATGAAAGCGCTGACTTACTGGCTTCAAAAGCACATGCAGTGATGTCATAAGTTAAGAGGTGGAGGCGGGAGGGGCATCGGTGATAATTCAATGACAACTTGTTAGATGATGTTATTACAATAGATGAAAATGTAATCCCCAGATTACAGCAGTTTTAAATCAAAGTTGAGTCGAGCAGATAGACTCGCTAGAGAGAACGGAGCAGGGAAGTATTCAATGAGCGAACGGCACGAATTACCAATATCTACATCTTTTCTATCTTGCTGAAATACATTTATCTCCTTTGAGGTTGTCCGTAGTGAAGTGATATCAATTCTGAATAACATAACATAATAAGTTTTTCAGTGTTAATCAAATGCGTTATTTGTCTTTGTATAAATATAATCACTACAGTTCCACACCAACAAGTCATATCACAATCACTAATAATTTTAATTCATAATCACAGCAACATTTGTATCACTACAATACAGAAACATGTATATCACAATCACAATAACAATTTATATCTCTCGTCATATAACAAATTATAGCATGATCGCATAAACAGTTTATAACATAATATTAATACAATTTATTTCATAATCATACAACAACTTATACCAAAAAATCACAGCAACAACTTATACCATAATCACGCCCAGACATTTTTACCATAATCACACCCAGACATTTATACTATAATCACATCCACACATTTATACCATAATCAGGTCAAATCAGGTCAGGTCATCCCGTAACCGGTAAGGTCGTTGGGGCACACATGAAGACATCCTCACAACTCCACGCCATCCTCTCTGTCAGATGCCGCTGCCTATGACTCTTCTGGTCGGAGACGGGTCCATTCTTTTATGTTGTCCTCCCATCTCTTTTTGGGCGGCCTCTTCGTCGTCTGCCATGCACCTTCCCGTGGAGGATTGTGTTTGCAAATCCACTTGATCTCGATATGTGACAGTACCAATTGAGTTTCCTTCTTTTGACAGTTGCCAAGAGATCTTCGAAAGGCCCAATTGTTGTTGTAATTCTATCTCGAATTTCCTCATTTGTAACTCAATATCTGTACGTGACGTTTAAAAGTTTTCGGAAACATCTCATCTCCAAGGCCTGTATCCTTTGTTGAAGGTCAGCTGTAACTGTCCATGTCTCACACGCAAAGAGGAATATTGACAGGACCAGTGTACGCATTCATCTGATTTTCGTGCTTAGTGCTAACCGTTTATCTTGCCACATTTTGTTAAGCCGTGCAAGCGCCGCTATTGTCTGTGCTATTCTGGCCAACACTTCACATTTTGATCCTTCATCACTGACAATCGACCCAAGATATTTAAAACGGTCAACCACTTCGAGTTCATGACCGTTAGCTTTTATCCTGCTGTTGAAGCCCGTAGCGTTGTTGGTCATTAATGTTGTCTTTCCAGCGTTTATCTCCATACCATAGTCAAGAGCTGTTTCATCGAAACCCGCTGCAATTACCTCTTCCTTCGTTATCAGTTGGTTATCCTCTATATTTGTTGGTGTTAGGGGGAATATTTTCTCAGGTTTGTTTCGCCCTTCATAGTTGTATAGCTCGGAGCAGTACTCTGTCCATCTTGCCAGTACGTCATTTCCCTCAATGAGACACTTGCCGTTTTTATCATGGATCGTAAGGTTCCTGCTTTGTCTTGGTGTTGTCTTGACCACCTTGTATGCTCCTTTAGCATCATTTCTGTTTAGTCTCTCTTCTATGTTTGCGCATTGCTCACATATCCACGCTTCTTTCGCCTCTCTCATCTTTTGTTGTATGGCTGTCTTCACCTCTTTATAACTGCCGACCTCCTCCGGTGGGTGATTGTGTTTTTTCAGTGACCTTCTTTTATCACAAAGGTCTAGAATGTCTTTGGTCACCCATGGCTTCTTTTTTGTTTGGTGGCATCCCAGGATCTCATAATCACATCCAGACTTTTATACCATAATCACATCCATACATTTATACCATAATCACATCCTGACATTTATCACATCCACATATGTATACCATAATACCAGCCACACATTTATACCATAATCACATCCAGACATTTATACCATAATCACATCCAGACATTTATACCATAATCACATCCATACATTTATACCATAATACCATCCACACATTTATACCATGATCCCATTCAGACATTTATTCCATAATCCCATACACACATTTATACCATAATCACATCAAGACATTTATACCATAATCACATCCACACATTTATACCATAATCACATTCAGACATTTATACCATAATCACATCGACATATTTATACCATAATCACATCCACACATTTTTACCATAATCACACCCAGACATTTATACCATAATCACATCCACACATTTATACCATAATCAGGTCAAATCAGGTCAGGTCATCCCGTAACCGGTGAGGTCGTTGGGGCACACATGAAGACATCCTCACAACTCCACGCCATCCTCTCTGTCAGATGCCGCTGCCTATGACTCTTCTGGTCGGAGACGGGTCCATTCTTTTATGTTGTCCTCCCATCTCTTTTTGGGCGGCCTCTTCGTCGTCTGCCATGCACCTTCCCGTGGAGGATTGTGTTTGCAAAACCACTTGATCTCGATATGTGACAGTACCAATTGAGTTTCCTTCTTTTGACAGTTGCCAAGAGATCTTCGAAAGGCCCAATTGCTGTTGTAATTCTATCTCGAATTTCCTCATTTGTAACTCGATATCTGTTCGTGACGTTTAAAAGTTTTCGGAAACATCTCATCTCCAAGGCCTGTATCCTTTGTTGAAGGTCAGCTGTAACTGTCCATGTCTCACACGCAAAGAGGAATATTGACAGGAGCAGTGTACGCATTCATCTGATTTTCGTGCTTAGTGCTAACCGTTTATCTTGCCAGATTTTGTTAAGCCGTGCAAGCGCCGCTATTGTCTGTGCTATTCTGGCCAACACTTCACATTTTGATCCTTCATCACTGACAATCGACCAAAGATATTTAAAACGGTCAACCACTTCGAGTTCATGACCGTTAGCTTTTATCCTGCTGTTGAAGCCCGTAGCGTCGTTGGTCATTAATGTTGTCTTTCCAGCGTTTATCTCCATACCATAGTCAAGAGCTGTTTCATCGAGCCTTTTAACCCATTCCTGGAGTTCTGCTTCTGAACCCGCCAACCCGTCGATATCATCTGCAAAACGAAGGTTGGTAATCGTTCGGCCCCCTATCTTGACAGTACCAACGTGACCTCCAAGTGCCTCACTCATAATTCCTTCAAGGAATATATTGAAAAGAGTTGGAGAGAGTGTACACCCCTGTCTCACGCCAACTGATGTGCGAAACCAGTCTCCTCGCCTCCCATTCACAAGAACTACGCCTAGACGCCTTGTTATACAGGTGTTCAAGGACCGTTATAATATTTCCCCTTGATATTATACATCCTCATGGTTGCCCAAAGCGCTTTATGCCATACCCTATCAAACGCCTTCTTAAAATCCACAAACACATGATACAGTGTTTGCTGCTGTTCTAGATATTTCTCGCTTAGCAGCCTTAAATTTAATATCTGTTCTGTAGTGCTTCTTCCCTGTCTGAACCCTGCTTGCTCCTCGGCAATAATGTTCTCTGCTTGGGGTTTCAGTCGGTCGAGGATTAATCTAAGCATGACCTTGCTAGAGTGGCTAATGAGGCTTATTGTTCTGTCATTTTGGCACAGCCTTAGGTTTCCAGACTTATCTAACGGTATAACTATTGATTTCGTCCATAAGTCCGGCCAGTTTCCTGTCACCCATATTTTGTTACAAATGTGAATCAGGCCTTCCATCACTACCTCTCCACCTGCTTGTAAGAGCTCAGCTGGTATATTGTCCACGCCGGCCGCCTTCCCTCTTCTCAATGTCTTTACCGCTGCAATTACCTCTTCCTTCGTTATCAGTTGGTTATCCTCTATATTTGTTGGTGTTAGGGGGAATGTTTTCTCAGGTTTGTTTCGCCCTTCATAGTTGTATAGCTCGGAGCAGTACTCTGCCCATCTTGCCAGTACGTCATTTCCCTCAATGAGACACTTGCCGCTTTTATCATGGATCGTAAGGTTCCTGCTTTGTCTTGGTGTTGTCTTGACCACCTTGTATGCTCCTTTAGCATCATTTCTGTTTAGTCTCTCTTCTATGTTTGCGCATTGCTCACATATCCACGCTTCTTTCGCCTCTCTCATCTTTTGTTGTATGGCTGTCTTCACCTCTTTATAACTGCCGACCTCCTCCGGTGGGTGATTGTGTTTTTTCAGTGACCTTCTTTTATCACAAAGGTCTAGAATGTCTTTGGTCACCCATGGCTTCTTTTTTGTTTGGTGGCATCCCAGGATCTCATAATCACATCCAGACATTTATACCATAATCACATCCATACATTTATACCATAATCACATCCAGACATTTATCACATCCACATATGTATACCATAATACCAGCCACACATTTATACCATAATCACATCCAGACATTTATACCATAATCACATCCAGACATTTATACCATAATCACATCCATACATTTATACCATAATACCATCCACACATTTATACCATGATCACATTCAGACATTTATTCCATAATCCCATACACACATTTATACCATAATCACATCAAGACATTTATACCATAATCACATCCACACATTTATACCATAATCACATTCAGACATTTATACCATAATCACATCGACATATTTATACCATAATCACATCCACACATTTATACTATAATCACATCCAGACATTTATACCATAATCACATCCAGACATTTATACCATAATCACACCCACACATTTATGATAATCATACCAACAATTGAAAATGTCTCCGATATATCTTAACTCTAACAACGACACACAACACAACTGACTAACATGACGAAGAAGTTAGCTGTGAATCCACACTACACGTCTAGTTAAATGTGTTATAGAAATCTTCGTCTTTGCGTGTCAGGGCAAGCTTTTCTGACACCTAAAATATGAGTGACTCACTGATCTCTGCGATCGACCTAATTTAACCCAGACAACAAGGTGAGGTAGGATGGGGAGAGGGAGAGGGCGGGAGGGAGGGATGGGGCGGGCTAGATATCTATAAATCCCAATCATTGAAAGCGTGAACTGGGAAGGTGTGGGCAATATCACTCCATATTCAGCACCGTTTTGCTTCTAGAAGATTTAATGATCCTGAAGCCATCATTCAGAAATGACAGACCAAAGATCGCCAAGCGGTAGATGATGAATTTTTGTATCCCTAATTTCTTCTTTTTCTTCTTCTTCCCTGGGATATCGAGTTATTCATTCTTGTATTTCTATTTCATAAATTGGTTTTGTTTAAACAGCCGTTTTACATTGAATGAGAAGGTTAACAGTTGATGGCTTGGCTTGTGTTGGTAGAAAACATTTGCTCCAGATGGAGCTGACAATTGATGAATGTGAATAGCATGAGGCCACCACAACAGGGAACCTGTTTCAAAGCATGTATGTGATCTTGCAGAGGTGATTTGTATTGTAGGAGGTTGCTAGTCCAATACACAACCCTAATTATTCAACTTGCAGTTAGTCTTTTTCCTTCCTCACTTATTCGACTTGCAGGTCATTTTCTTTAAACACTTATCCAACTTGCAGGTCATGTATAGCAAGAAGCAGCGGTCCCTTTCCTTCCTCACTTATTCAACTTGCAGGACATGTATAGCAAGAAGCAGCGGTCCCTTTCCTACCTCACTTCTCCAACTTGCAGGTCATGTATAGCAAGAAGCAGCGGTCCCTTTCCTTCCACACTTATCCAAGTTGCAGGACATGTATAGCAAGAAGCATTATGTCCTTTCCTACCTCACTTCTTCAACTTGCAGGTCATGTATAGCAAGAAGCAGCGGTCCCTTTCATTCCAAACTTATTCAACTTGCAGGTCATGTATAGCAAGAAGCATTATGTCCTTTCCTACCTCACTTCTTCAACTTGCAGGTCATGTATAGCAAGAAGCAGCGGTCCCTTTCATTCCAAACTTATTCAACTTGCAGGTCATGTATAGCAAGAAGCATTATGTCCTTTCCTACCTCACTTCTTCAACTTGCAGGACATGTATAGCAGGAAGCAGTAGCCCTTTACTTTTACATACACATATATATATATATAAGTTTGTAACAACATAATACCAAAATCCTGTAATGAATGCACGCAAACACTGATACATATATACATAGATTCATATACAAACTAGATATTAAGTTGTTGATAATTGATAATCCTGAGAAAGATGATACTGTTGTGTACACTGATAGGTCTGCGCTGCTGAGTGGGAAATTAGTGTGGTACTTTCCATCTCTAGTGGTAGCTCAATTCGCAGCCAGCAATGAGAACATTACACGGAGTAATATGGCCAACAAGTAAACTTCAGATGCAACGTCTAAAAAAACTCATTGACGAAACCTACGTTACCACAAGCAGGTCTTCTTTTGGGACAAACACAAACACACGTGAAAACAGTTATCAAATCAGGAGATAGACAATGAACACAAGCGTACTTAGCTCCACGGGGTAGTAACCACTAGTTATAATATTGTGGGCTTTCGGCAGATTCTATCTTTGGCTAACTCACGAAGCTAAGTATACTTATGTGTTCATTGTTTCTTTTATGATTTGTTAGCTTTTTCCCTTTGGGTTTTTTTTCCTCCGAAGTAGACCTTTTGGTGGTACCGTTAGTTTTCTCTCATGTTTTTCTGTTTGTTGCGATGCGGTGTCTGAGACATATCCCCACCCCCCCCCCCCTCCTCCCCCCCCCCCATTTTTATCATCTCTACTTTAACATTCAGCACATACGTGGCCTCGCTGTCATATTTTGTTAACTTTACGCAATGACCACAGAATAGGCACATAGACTCACGCAGGAAGTGTCTCTATGATGTATCACATGGAATTCAGATGCACATCTGCTAGGGTAGCTGTCTTGTTGAACTCTTATACTGAGTCGATGATGCAGCACTGAATGAGCTAACAGACAGCGGTGAATGAGCTGATAGCACTGAATGAGCTGACAGTGGTGAATGAGTGCATAGACAGTGGTGAATGAGCTGACAGACGGCGGTGAATGAGTGCATAGACAGTGGTGAATGAGCTGACAGACGGCGGTGAATGAGAAGACAGACAGCGGTGAATGAGCTGACAGACAGCTGTGAATGAGCTGATAGACAGCGGTGAATGAGTGTATAGACAGTGGTGAATGAGCTGACAGACGGCGGTGAATGAGAAGACAGACAGCGGTTAATGAGCTGACAGACAGCGGTGAATGAGCTGATAGACAGCGGTGAATGAGCTGACAGACAGCGGTGAATGAGCTGATAGCACTGAATGAGCTGACAGACAGCGGTGAATGAGATGACAGACAGCAGTGAATGTGTTGACTGACAGCAGTGTATAAGGTGATAGCAGTGAATGAGCTGATATACAACAGGGAATGAGCTGACAGCAGTGAATGAGCTAACAGACAGCAGTGAATGAGCTAACAAACAGCAGTGAATGAGCTAACAAACAGCAATGAATGAGCTAAAAGACACCAGTGAATGAGCTAACAGACAGTAGTGAATGAGCTAACAGACAGCAGTAAATGAGCTAACAGACAGCAGTAAATGAGCTGATAGACAGCAGTGAATGAGCTGATAGACAGCAGTGAATGAGCTGATAGACAGCAGTGAATGAGCTGATAGGTAGCACTGAATGAGCTGATAGCAGTGAATGAGCTGATAGACAGCAGTGAATTAGGTGACAGACAGCAAAGACTGAACTACGGACAACATTGAATTTTTGACAGCAGTGGATCACTTGACGGACATCAGAGACTGAGCTGACAGACAGCAGTGTATGAGCTACCAGCAGCCAACGTGTCATAAATACTTGATTGTTTCATGGTCAGTGAGCCATAACTGGCCAAGATGTATTTTGCTTTTCTTGTGGCGGCCCTGGATAGAGGCTGAATCCATGGAGCCTGGCTAAGAGATGAGGAATCGAAGAAAGAAAGTAATCCAGGTCCGACAAATGATCTTCTGAAAAGCACAGATTTCCGAGCCTCGCCGTAAATTACTTCACTACGTCACAAACGTAGCAGAAGGAAGAAGGGAGAAGGAAGAAGGAAGATCTAGATAGAGAACAAGGAAGAATGAATATCTAGATAAAGAAGAAGAAGGAAGAAGAAAGATCTAGAAGAAGAAGGAAGAAGAGAGATCTAGAAGAAGGAGAAGACGGAAGAAGGAAGATCTAGCAGAAGGAAAAAGGCAGAAGGAAAAAGGAAGATCTGAAAGAAGGAAGAAGGGAGAAGGAAGATCTAGATAGAGAACAAGGAAGAATGAATATCTAGATAAAGAAGAAGAAGGAAGAAGAAAGATCTAGAAGAAGAAGGAAGAAGAGAGATCTAGAAGAAGGAGAAGACGGAAGAAGGAAGATCTAGCAGAAGGAAAAAGGCAGAAGGAAAAAGGAAGATCTGAAAGAAGGAAGACGGAAGAAGGAAGAAGGAATATCTAGAAAAAGGAATACGGAATACGGAAGATCTGGAAGAAGGAAGAAGAGATAAGAAAGAAGAAAGATCAAGAAGAAAGAAAAGAATGAAGAAAGAAGATCTAGAAGAGGGAGAAGAAGGAAGAAGGAAAATCTAGAAGAAGGAAGAAGGGAAAAGTAAGGAGGAAGATCTAGGAATAGAAAGAAGAAAGAAGATTTAGAAGAAGGAGAAGAAGGAAAAAGTACGAAGGAAGAACTAGAGGTAGGAGAAAAAGGAAGAAGGAAGACCTAGAAGAAGGAAGAAGGAAGAAGAAGGAAGAGAAAAAGAAAAAAGGACAAAGGAAGAGAAAAAGGAATAAGGAAAAAGGAAGAAGGAATAAGGAAAAAGGAAGAAGGAATATCTAGTAGGAGAAGAATGATGGCGGAAGATCTAGAAGAAGGAGAAGAATGAAGCAGGAACAAGGAAGAAGGAAAACATAAGATCTACAAGAAAGAGAAGAAGGAAGAAGAAAGATGAAAGAAGGAAAAAGAAAGCGGGAAGAAGAAAAAGAAGAAGGAAAACGAAAGAAGGAAAAAGGAAAATGAAAGAAGGAAGAATGAAAAAGGAAGAACGAAGACGAAGAAGATGAAGAAGAAGAAGAAGAAGAAGAAGAAGAAGAAGAAGAAGAAGAAGAAAAAGAAGAAGAAGAAGAAGAAGAAGAAGAAGAAGAAGAAGAAGAAGAAGAAGAAGAAGAAGAAGAAACAAATAGTAATTCATGTATTTAAAGTATAATGATTTACAACATTATCAACTAATCTTACTAACTATTCTTTCTAAACAAAGATCTCTTAGCACAAGCTTGATGGAATCTCCGGATCTATGCCCAGGTTCTGTCTTCTATCACTAACTAACAATATCAACTAATAAACTAACTGATCTCCTGAGTCCTGTCATCCTCCACCGTGTCGCGTTCGTCTGGTCTTCGCTGTGGTATTAAAGATTTCCGACACGGGCTTTGTGAGCGTCCACCCTGGAGAGTATATGGTGCACCCTACTGAAATTGACTTCATGAATTGAATACCAGGCCTTTGGCTAAACCTTACTGACTTCGGGAAGATGATCACATGTGTTTGGCCAAACCTAACTGACTCGGACTTGGGAATTGGATGTCAGGTTGTTGCTGAGTGCCCACAATGAGTAGGTTTACTCTTTTGTGCGTCCTAAAAAGGGCGTTAAGTGGCAGGTTGTCGTAGCTTCCCTCATATCCTGAGCGTGTTGATGGAGTGGACCGGGGTCCCCCAGGCGGTTGTGTTATGCTTGACTTCATCTGCGTATCGCTCACTACTACAGGGATCACGTCGAACTTAACCTTGTTAGCCAGACTATTGTCTTGAACAACAGTCCGTTTCCAGGACGACCAACGAAGAGGTCAGATGAGGGTCTTGGCCAGTACATTTCTCCTGACCCTGGCTAACATTATCTTATCAGTGTGTTTTGCCTGACCAAACGTCAGCATGATCGTCCCGGATCTTAGGTATTGGGCTACACCTTACTAATTTGGACTTCGGGAATTGGGTTCCAGGTTTTGGGCTACATCATACTCACTCTACTCTTGGGAAGAGGATCTCATGCGTTGGACTACACCTTATTATCTCAGTTGTTGTGGTTGGTTTACTGTCCTCTCCATTCGGCAACAGTGCAATGCGCTTTAAACTCACAATGGAAAACCTCCCTGGCAGCTCTGTTCTGTTACGTATATCGGCCTTTATTCGCCTTATGTTCCGCCTCAACCAACATGGCCGCCAGTCACGAGATACTTTTATCCCTAACCTCTTTCACAAGTCAGTAGCTTGTATCACTGCTCGGCCTGCACCGACTGCCAATCTGTCAAATTCTCACGATCTGGATTTACTACCAACTACTCTGGGCTATCTTATCCTCCTTCAAACTACCAACTACTCTGGGCTATCTTATCCTCCTTCAAACTACCAACTACCCTGGGCTATCTTATCCTCCTTCAAACTATCACCTACCCTGGCCTATCTTATCCTCCTTCAAACTACCAACTACCCTGGGCTATCTTATCCTCCTTCAAACTACCAACTACCCTGGGCTATCTTATCCTCCTTCAAACTACCAACTACTCTGGGCTATCTTATCCTCCTTCAAACTACAAACTACCCTGGGCTGTCTTATCCTCCCTCAAACTACCAACTACCCTGGGCTATCTTATCCTCCTTCAAAATATCACCTACCCTGGGCTATCTTATCCTCCTTCAAACTACCAACTACCCTGGGCTATCTTATCCTCCTTCAAACTCACATTGATAGGTTATCACCAAATATTATGTAGCTCGAGTCCGCTATCGATTGTTCTATAATGCGGACTGGGCGGACTCAAAACATCTAGCGAATTATTCCGTGTATCTATCTAGCAGGCTTAGCAACTATTCCCAGATTTAACATGTGATAGTCCCATATTAAACTTACGACCGAAGTTTAGACGATAATTTCCGATAAGGGCGAAAGTAAAATCTTACCTTTTAACTTTCTCACGATCCGATTCTCGGACAATGAAAATGCCCGCTCATACTGTTAAAATCGACAGATTTTTTTAACTTTGCCTGAACTCTCTCACACCTGCGCCAAAACATGCACCTCCTGTCTAAGCCCTCCATAGCCAAAATGGAAGTTATATCTACTTTGCTTAATACAAGACAATGTTCACCCATACCTGACACTAATTCTATTACATAATACCTGACACTAACACTGCAGTTCAAACATAGTAACACTGTCACAATGTAAGCAATTTGTTTTACATGACGAGGTTGCTATCCCAATATATATCTCTTTGTAGTCGCCTTGTATGGCATGCACGAAGGTGCAGTGGTTTTATTCTTCCCCCTCCCTCACCAAACACTAAATTAAACTAAAAACCACGCACAGTGATTCTACGAGTATTAGGAAATTATAAGAGAAATACGCTGGTGTCACTCAACGATGGGTTTTACATACAACAAATAAAGACGCAATCCTGAAACTGCAAACGCATGGCATTAAGAAATAGTACAAGTGGCAAAGAATGCTTGAGATGACGGGATGAAGTGTGATAACCAGCGAGCTACAACAACAATCAGCAAACATAATCTTTACAATTTTTTTAAGATATCCTTCTGTCCAGTATTCAGTGACATTGGTTCTGCTAACAGCTGACCAGTTGAAGACTTCCTTAGGACAGAATATATTAGACCTGTCATTTTCAATTTAAATTAAGGACGTGTCCTTCTGGCCAACGGTGGGGCTTGGTGTGATGTTCAAGGGCGAGGGCACTCCTAGGAATAGTGCTTCAGACACGACGTAGGACAGTCCACCCATACTTAGCAATAACAAGTTCGCGGCCATTATGTAAATGGTTGAGTTCAGTTTCTCGAAGTTTCTTTTAATCAACATATTATTATATCTAGTGTGTCCTCCTTTCAGTGTTTCCTTCAAGCCACTACCTTTCTCTAATCGTTAACATTATATTTCTTTGTTCTTATTTTTTTTTTAATAAGTTGTGTTGCATATTACGTCTGCGGCATGTGAGTTCGTCTTTGTGTGTATCTGTTTCCGGTAAATATCTGTATTCGTGTTAACGCAGCTTAACTTTTGGTTGTCACAAGAATACCTACAAGGCAGCCTGTGCCTGCGGGCCAGTTTTCCTTTTCATGGACATGATGCATTTCATGTGTCGTTAGTTTCCTCTACGTGAGTTGGCTTTGTTTATCACCGGTAACGTTCGATACGCAGTTATCTGATCTAAAATGTCTTGAGTGCTCCGCTGGGGTCTTTGTGTATAACAAAGACAAGAATAGCACTACTGCCCCACAGAGGGCATGTCGTAATAGGCGCTAACGGTGCTAACACCGGTCATGGCTAGGTGGTTTATTAAGAACATCATAGATGGTGTCTAACAGGATGCGGCTCTAATTTGCTCTAGTGTTTGAGTCTATTACGATGGACGCACATCGGTTAACCACCTTCAGCTACACTTGTCACAATGAAGCATAGTAATAAGCTGATCGAGTCTAGTCCGTTAAGCAGAAAATCCTACTCACGCCTACATCTGGCTCTCGCCATATCTGGGACCTGCACAGGGGCTGTAAGGTCGACTAAGACTATAATGATGCAGGTTACTTAGGGTATTAGAGATTTCCTACAAGATGTCTTTAAGGCCGACGAGTCTGAACTGCTCGTACCATATATTTGGCTTTAGGGCGCCGGATATGTGTTTATTTCTCCTGCGTTTAAAAGTTTGAAAGACGACTGGCGGGTAAAGGCCAGGAATTGGACTTTGTTGGTACCGGTTATATTTGATCGACGCCTTGATACTATTTAATTGTCTCAAAGCTCATGCTCGATACTACTCTCATCTATTATATAAAGCCTATTAGCTCATTCTATACTAAACTATACTAAAAATATTCAAACTTCTTGAAAACAAAGAAATTTACCATTACATTTACTACCAAAGTCGCAAAAGAGAACAAAAGAGAACTACACATATAATGAAGGAAGATGACCCGCAATGGTAACTGATTACATGCATCCGAATTAAGTACGTAGTTGGAAGAGAAGAAGGGGGAGGGGAGGGGAGGCTTAATACCAACGTGCGATATCACGACAAGCGACAGGCTGGCAAAATAATAAATGCTGGACAGTTTCGAATCATGACATTGGGGATCAAGATGCTGAGCAGCACATGAGCTGCAGTGGTCAGCGACCCATAGCTGACTGCTAGCGTCAGGGCCAGCGAACCATAGCTGACAAGACCCTTCTACGCCTCCACGCGGTGATCCTGGATAACAGGCTGCAACAGGGCAGACTGGCTAAGGAGAAGGGATCGAAGAGGGAATGCTAACTCGGTACTCAAAAAATGATTGCTGAAGTCGGATGTGTTGGACCGAAAGGTGCAAATATCCCAGCCAAGCTGTAAACTACGACACAACGCATTCCGTTCTCTGGACTACATTCTGCTACTTAAGCCCTTTCAGGGTTACGTAGCTGGAGATTGAGAACGAACGAAAAAGAAGAAGAAGAAGAAGAAGAAGAAGAAGAAGAAGAAGAAGAAGAAGAAGAAGAAGAAGAGGAATCATGACACTGGAATCGGTGATACTCATCACCCGAGACAGCTGGTTATGAAGATTCCTGACTGTCTACTCAGATAAAGAAAAGAGTTCATCTGTACTTACGATCCTGTTGGCAGCTTGCTGCATCTGATGACAAGCAGCCCAATCGGAAATCCTTTCTTCATTTTGTGCGAACATTAGACGAAGACGGTACGGATGCTCGATGTGTGTGAGTGATGTGGAGGTAGAGATCGATCCAGTCGACAAAACTAAGGGGTCTCAGGATCTTGTGTCCAGAAAGCGACAGCCCAGAAATTGGATATTCTTAACTGTGTCAGGTGACTTTTATCTGTTTCATCAATCACTCATGGCTTCTTTTATGAACCCATTCCATTTATTTCCCTGTCTACTTTTTATCATGTTCTCTTACTGTCTTGGTATTATATTCTAGCCGTCGTCAGCTAAGTGTCTCTCTTTTCGTGTTAGTCAGCTTCTCTTTCACTCCCGTCTTGATCAATGAAGTTACTTTGTTTTATCATTATTACGTTATTTTGTAGTATTATCAATAGCAGCATCACTAGTAGTTGTAGTAGTAGTAGTAGTAGTAGTAGTAGTAGTGGTTGTTGTAGTAGTAGTAGTAATAGTCGTAGTAGTAGTAGTGATAGTAGTGATAGTATCAGTAGTAGTAGTATTTGTAGTTGTAGCTGTAGTAGTAGTAGTAGTAGCTGTAGCAGTAGTAGTAGTAGTAGTAGTAGTAGTAGCAGTAGTAGTAGTAGTAGTAGTAGTACTAGTAGTAGTACTAGTAGTAGTAGTAGTAGCAGTACTAGTAGTAGTAGTAGTAGCTACTAGTAGTAGTAGTAGTAGCTGTAGTAGTAGTAGTAGTAGTAGTAGTAGCTGTAGTAGTAGAAGTAGCAGTACTAGTAGTAGTAGCTGTAGTAGTAGTAGTAGTAGTAGTAGCTGTAGTAGTAGTAGTAGTAGTAGCAGTATTAATAGTAGTAGTAGTAGTAGTAGTAGTAGTAGCTGTAGTAGTGGTAGTAGTAGTACTAGTAGTAGTAGTAGTAGTAGTAGTAGTAGTAGCTGTAGTAGTAGTAGTAGTAGTAGATGTAGTAGTAGTAGTAGTAGTAGTAGCAGTACTAGTAGTAGTAGTAGTAGCTGTAGTAGTAGTAGCTGTAGTAGTAGTAGTAGTAGTAGTAGCAGTATTAATAGTAGTAGTAGTAGTAGTAGTAGTAGCTGTATTAGTAGTGGTAGTAGTAGTAGCAGTATTAATTGTAGTAGTAGTAGTAGTAGTAGTAGCTGTAGTAGTTGTAGTAGTAGTAGTAGTATTAGCAGTATTAATAGTAGTAGTAGTAGTAGGAGTAGTAGTAGTAGCTGTAGTAGTAGTAGTATTTTTTCTATTTATTGTTTTTGTTTTTTTTGCGTTCACCTTATTTCTCCATTTCCAAACGCGGTGTGCGTTGCACTGAGGTTTTTATTTTGCGCATGTCGACTCAGTGCATATAACTTCGGCATGCATTTTATGTAAGGGTCTGCTTCTGCCTGCATTTTCTAAGGGTTTGCTTCCCCGGGGTAACGGCCGGTGCTGTGATGGGGATCAACCCAGCACCTTCTGATTGTGAGCCGTGTCACCTAACCACTAGCCCACGCCGTCCCTAAGTAGTAGTAGTAATTGTAGCAGTAGTAGTATTAGTTCTAGTAGTAGTAGTAGTAGCAGTCGTTGTAGTAGCTGTAGTAGCAATATCAGTATTAGTAGTACTAGTAATAGTAGTAGTAGCAGTAGTAGTATCAGTAGTAGTAGTAGTATTGTAGCAGTAGTAGTAGTAGTAGCAGTAGTAATAGTAGTAGTAGCAGCAGAAGCAGCAGTAATCGTTGTTGTTATAGTAGTAGTTGTTGTAGTAGTAGTTGTTGTTGTTGTAATAGTAGTAGTAGTACTAGTAGCAGAAGTAATATTAGCAAGAGTTGTAGTAGTAGTTGTTGCAGTTGTTGTTATAATAGTAGTAGTACTAGTATTTGAAAAAGTAGTAGTAGTGTTATTAGCAGGAATAGTAGTTGAAGTAGAAGTAGTAATAGTAACACTGATTGTAATAGTATATTAATATTATTTGCAGGAGTAATAGTAGTAGTAGAAGTAGTAGTAGTAGTATTAGAAGTAGTAGTAGCAGTAGCAGTAATTTTAGCTGTAGTATTTGCAGTAGAAGTAGCATTCTTAGTTATAGTATCAGTTCTAGTAGTTGTTGCAGTTGTAGTTATTTTTGTTGTTGTTCACTTTGCAGAAGTGGTATTAATATAGTACATCTTAATGAAAAAGTATAGTATTATAAACCACACATGTGATGAACATGAATCCGCTGGGAAATAGCAGATTTGAGCAAATTCAAAGACATTCTGGGGAAGAATAGTAAAAGAGAACTATATAGTGTAGCTTCTGTGCGAAGTTCATAGTGGCAATCCACAACAAGAATCAGCAATAGAGACGAAATTAACAACCATATCCTATGAATGAATTGATCAGACCATTCATGATGGCTCTCACATCTTTATGTAAACTCGGAATCTAAGAAAAGATTTTTTGGGTGCAGCGATTTGGATACGTGGACGTTTAAACATCAAATTATGTAAAGTACGTGAATGTGTATATTCTGCTGTATGTCGGTGAAAATATTTACATAAAGGTCTGTCAATTCTTTGCAGTAATCTGCATAGGCTAACACGGGGTTCTTTGGATGGTGCGTGTGTTTGTGTGTGTGTGTGTGTGCATGTGCAGATATTTGTGTTTGTGTGTGTCCATGTGCAGATATGTGTGTTTGTGTGTGCGCATGTGCAGATATGTGTGTTTATGTGTGTGTGTGCATGTGCAGATATATGTGTTTGTGTGTGCGCGCATGTGCAGATATGTGTATGTGCATGTGCAGATATATGTGTTTGTGTGTGTGCATGTGCAGGTATGGGTGTTTGTGTGTATGCGCATGTGCAGATATGTGTTTGTGTGTGCATGTGCAGATATGTGTGTTTGTGTGTGTGTGCATGTGCAGATATGTGTGTTTTTGTGTGTGCATGTGCAGATATGTGTGTTTGTGTGTGTGTGCATGTGCAGATATGTGTGTTTGTGTGTCCGCGCATGTGCAGATATGTGTGTTTCAACGCGTGAGCAGCCTTCTGTGTGTATGTGTATGTGTGTCCATGTGCAGATATGTGTGTGTATGTGTGTGCATTTGCAGATGTGTGTGTGTATGTGTGTGCATGTGCAGACATGTGTGTTTGTGTGTGTGCGCATGTGCAGATGTGTATTTGTGTGCGGGTATGTGCAGATATGTGTGTGTATGTGTGTGCATGTGCAGATATGTGTGTGTATGTGTGTGCATATGCAGATTTGCGTGTGTATGTGTGTGCATGTGCATATATGTGTGTTTGTGTGTGTGCGCATGTGCAGATATGTGTATTTGTGTGCGCGTATGTGCAGATATGTGTATGTATGTGTGTGCGTGTACATATATGTGTGTGTATGTGTGTGCATGTGCAGATATGTGTGTTTGTGTGTGTGCGCATGTGCAGATATGTGTATTTGTGTGCGCGTATGTGCAGATATGTGTGTTTGTGTGTGTGCATGTGCATGTATGTGTGTTTGTGTGTGCGCGCATGTGCAGCTATGTGTGTTTCAACGCGTGAGCAGCATTCTAATGCAGTGAACATGTGCCGAAAAACCTTTTTAAAAAACTAAAATAAGACGCGTATGTAAAGACTGCATGTGGTTATGCAGATGGTGAAGTCATACAGGAAAACAGCGAATTCCGGAAACACGACAACTGGAAACCGCTTGTATAATAGACTTTCCTGACGTCTTTGAATTCACTTGCTAATGAAATGTAGACATTTTTATCTGGCGTCAGATTTTAACTTTGGCTCTAAATGTGGAGAGTAATGCTCCCTCGTGTGTGCATGTGAGAATATTCGAAGGGGATACACAATGGAATATTAGAACTAGGGGCTATAACAGAGACAATCACTGAGATACACACAAATAAAATGATATATTCTATATCTTTGCTTCATCGACTGTACATAAACTTGAAATCGAATTTTATATGGGGAAATTCGAAGAAAATAAACATCTCCGGTTAAAAGTAGACAGACAAGACATCTAAAGGAATTTTTAAAGATGTAGTTGTCGGAGGCCCAAATTGACATTGTAGGTAGTTTCAAAATATCAGTTTAAAAAGGATCAGGACACCAGATTGGTTACATGTTTGCAGGCGAACAGCTGTCTGTAACATGCTGATCATGTTGATTTAATCAGGAATTTTTCAGAAATTATAAGATTAATAATTAATGTTAAATGGGTCGAACATAACTTGAAGCAGGGAGAAGATGAAAATATTTCAGAAACTGAAAACTACAAATGTTAAGTATCTATACATGTAAGGAAGAAGTATAGATGTTGCTTGAGTGTTTGTGTACTTTGTATTAAGAGTTGTTTAGGACTTAAAAACACTTTTAATGTGGTTATATGTAAATATATATGTCAAGCAAGATTCATCGGTCTGTCACTTCCACGTGGCCATTCTACTACCCACGCTTGTCGTCCTGATACAGGTAAACAGCGGACCTGGTTGTTCCATAAAGGAGCACCATAACCCACCTGAAAATCTTTTTATCAAACCCTTCCACAGACCAACAGGACAAGGCTAGAGTCCCTTATACAACAGAGGGATTACACGCAAGATGGCCACAAGATAACTGTGAGCACATGTGGAACGTTCCATCGCCATCTACAACCGGAATACGGGTGGGATTGTTGTGAGGACGGGAGCAAAAACATTCAGAATCTGTTATCATGCCAGGCCTGACTTTCACTTGGACATTTCCAAAATAACTATCACAAATTCTCGTCACATTTTGTAACGCTCACCATCTCACAATTTTATTATCGCGGGATTTTCGTCCCACCCCACGTGTCATATTTCACAATTGTTGTTCAAACAATGTGCAATAAACATACGAAAATAAAAAAGGAAATTAAAATTGTCGTTTATATTTTCCAAGTTCCACAGTGCATTTCAAAACTGATGCTCTCATGTTTAATCTAATATCTGCAGAACCTGTGCATGTATCCTCATCAATGTGTACACATAGTCTTAAATTTCTCATGACATTAAGATTTTATCATTCAGAAAACTGCAGATACTGCAATATTCTTAAACTTGCAAATTTCTTTGATCTTTGTCGGTAAAATAATTATTTACCCCTAACAAACAAAATGTACAGTAAACAAATTTCTCACATTTGAGGAGTCATAGGCGTATCCTCAATCCCCATTACAAAAATGCATAAATGTGAGTACCTTATATCACGCTTTAAATGCCTGTTGCTCATTTATATTTTTTAAAGTGCTCATTGCGAGGGAAATGTATTGCATCGCAAACGGCTCTTGGGTAGACACATGGCAGTACTGCTGCGCGATAGGTGGAAAATGTTTTGTAGGAAGCATGGGAGTCATAACTTACTACATGGCCCCTAAAAGGTCAACGTCAGATAAGGCAGAGAGTTTAAAGGTCAAGCACGTCGTGCATTCCTTGATAAAATCTGGCTGGATTTGTCTCTGTTCGATAACCCAGATATGGGAAGGGGAGATGTTTTACTTTAGTAAGTTTGAGGCGAATAGTTCAAGAGATACGAGTGTTCAAAATGGTGAGGGAAAGTCACTCTGAGGGGAATAAGGAGGCGGTAGTGTATCTTCAATAATATTTGTGTCTAATAGAAAGAAGGGTTATAGAAAGAATTGTAGGGGTGTAGGACCACCCAATGTAATATGGATATGTGGTTTTGAGCTACG
Organism: Ariolimax columbianus; assembly: GCA_036924085.1. Taxonomy (NCBI): domain Eukaryota; kingdom Metazoa; phylum Mollusca; class Gastropoda; order Stylommatophora; family Arionidae; genus Ariolimax; species Ariolimax columbianus. The sequence continues at coordinate 137,703,745 of JAVGWX010000001.1, read as the reverse complement.
CGCAATTTGATGACAAGCTGTCACACTGAGAATGCCGAGGTGACAAGACAGCCAGGGAAGTTAATAAGGGCTCCAAAAAAGATCAACTTGATAGATTGACAGGTGGGGCAGGTCTAATAGTAGCACGAGCTACTGGCCAGTCAACGAGGAGGGGACAGAAGTACCGCGTGACCGACAGCCATATTGGGTAGAGTGGATCACATGGGTCAATAAAGGCTGAAGCACAAAGCAGAACAGGCAGAGCAGCCAGGGACGTTTATCCACTATGTTTTTTGTGTACGTGCACTTTTGCCCAATAGAGTGAATGGTGATTTTCCACCAGCGACACGAGAGAGAAAACTGATCACTTCGAGTGACTCTGTTGATGACAACGTAACTGGGATTATCACGGGCATCAGTTCTTCATGATCCTCTATAAATTACAAAGAACTGATCACTCGAATGAGAGAGCTGGTGGCAAACCTGGTGTAGGCCCCACTGCTTCAGTCTTGAGTAAGGTGTTGCAAACACCTGGGATTCGATTCCCGAAGGCCGAGTTTCGATAAGGTGTTGCCAACACGTAGAATACAATCCCGCATAGAGTTTCTATAATCTGTTGCAAACACCTGGGATACAACTCCCAAAAGAAAAGATGTGTGGGGTGTAGAGTGAAATTTCAGGGACCACGCTTCCAAACTACGAGTGAGAAATATTTTTGGTCCAGAGGAGCCCAGACGAACGGAAGCTGCAGACTGTTTTAGACCAGCCTCGTCGTCAGATGACGATGAAAACTACAAAACCACAAGATTGTTAGATAATCCATTAAAAACGTGATGCATATTGTTAGTAATAGAAGAGGATAGTGCTAGAAAAGCGAACCGGGAAGTAGTTACAGGTTCCATTCAGCTCATGCTGAAATACTTCTGTCTAGAAATATTAGCCATATATAGATTAGTTATTAATGTTGTAAATTATTTGATATGTAATAAATTAATTATCTTGTACTGTTATATATATATATGTTTTAGTGTTCTCTTTGTTGATATTGAGTGAAAATGGTAATTGAGTTGAAACAGAGATAATGCCACTATACGACAAAGTAAGTTGAGTAATGTTTATATAACAAGTACAAGGTACGCTAGTTGTAGCGCTGTTACAGACCCAGTATCTGAAATTAAAAAGAAGAAAAAGAATGGGTTCATATGTGAAACTGGAAGAAATAGGTTTTTTTCAGTTCTGAGATGAATCTTCTTGGTGTATGGGGTGGTCTTGAAAAAGACATGTTTTCAAAGATGATGATAAATGCTGGTATGAAACTGTATTCAACATTTCACATCTCTTGCCCGTAATTTTGCTGGTTAAATATTTCCTGATAATAGTACGTGTTATCACTATATTATTCAGTCAAACAAGTCTAACATATCGATGACTGCTCTTGGTTGTATGAAACACAAACCATCATTTGTCCAATAGTACGCTTCCTCTTGTAAGACATGGTCCTCCCGAATAACCCAATAATCCGGTTCTATCTTTAAGAGGGCGCCAAATGCAAGATCTTAAACATTGCATAGCTTGGAAGTGTTGTTTTTCAGCTGCTACATATCCTGATAATTTTATCCACAGCAGTTCTATATGATTTACCTGGGAATGGTCAGGTGGCAGTCTCAAAAACATGCTCCATTATTATTTTGTGAATGTGAAATATGTGTCTTTTGTATCTGCTTTATAAGGGAAAGCGACTCAGGTTTTAGATACTAGTATGCGTTCGTTTTTGAGACATAACTTGATTGCATCTTGTGTACTCGATGATATATGGACTTTGTTCTTTTTTGACATGCCGTTGTGGTATGATACATTGTCTAATATAATAAAAAGGATCTATCTAAGGAAGAAAGAAAAGTTTTCTCAACCCACTCTTTAAATATACGGTCATTCATCTGTGTGTGGTAGTCTCGATTGTCTGTCGACTTTGAATTTGAAACAAGTTCAGCATTATTCACCAGCCCATTATGGCTGCTACTAGTATCTACTATTATCAGTCATTGTTCTTTGCTACCTGGTACACATCTCTTAATAGTTCCGTTTCATAGAGAACGATTGACACCTACCCAGAAGAATGGATACATGTCTATACTGATGGATCTGTGTTAAAGGCCACCATTAAAGCGGGATATGGAGTCTACATAGAGTATTCAGACACAACATCTGATGAGAGGTTTGGTGCCTGTTGGGGGATATGTTCAAATTATGAGGAAGAAATAACAGCATTGAAAGTAGATCTGTACCACTTGAGGACTGTATTTCATGCTTTCCCATCAAGAGCCCAAAACAGTGTAATCATTACAGACTTATTATCTGCCCTTCAAGCTCTGGAAGACGGTGGTCACTGCAGGTCTGAACTTACCCAAATATCTGTAGATGCCAACTAACTTCTCACATCCCATGAAGTGAGAATAGTTATGCAATAGATCCCTGGTCACTCAAATACACCTGGCAGTGACAATGCAGACAACTGGCTAAGAAGTGAGCAAGTCAAGAACAACAATACACACCAATAACCCTACAGACAGTCAAACAACTACTGAAGACTGTGAACAAAGAGGCCTGGCTGAATAGATGGGAAATGGGAAATACTGGGAGAGAAATCTACAAACATATGGCCATCCCAAATCCCAAAGACAACATCAACCTCCTGAGAAGGAAAGACCAAAACACCATTTTCCGACTTCGTACTCAACACATACAACTTAACAGCCGCTTGAACAGAATCCAACGAGAACATACTCCAGAGTGCCGGCTGTGCACACATCCCTATAAACTGTTGAACATTGACTATGAACTTCCAGAGGCTTGTGACCGCCTTAGCAATGATTGTTTCCAAAAAAACCTAAAGCGCAGATTGCTCTTTTTCCACATAGTTATACACACAGATAAAGACTCCCTCGCCTTATCATCTCTGCAAAAATGTTTATCTACCTTCAATGCGATTTTGTGAAGTATAACGAATTTGACTTTCAGACTCATTGTTCACCCAGATCAAATTTCACGAGAACGCCAGTGTAATAAAGATAGTTTTTGTTTTTGTAATGACATATACAGAACACCAGAAGTTACTATCCATGTGTTGAACATTAGTACTATTTGCTGTAGTCGTGCAAAAATCGACATAGCACGTGCAAACAATGTTTTCAAGATTACACACCAAATGAACACATCTAAGGTACTATAACAAAAATTAAAATGTCTATCCCGTTTACATGTGCTGGTTTTTGTATACCGCAAAGAAGCAACAATAAAAAAAACCACCTGTCTGTTTCCACTGACATTTGTTTGCCTTAATGTAATGACTAACATTTTCCATTCCACATTTCAACCATTTCTGTACAATGGTTGTTGAGCTATAGATTTTTTAATAGAGGCATGAGTTTTGAAACGCACTATAGTGTCCTGTGATCATTTCAGTTTCTATAATAACAAACCTGAACTAGTCCAGACAGACTTTATTCCTACATTTTGGTTGAAGATTTTATGCAAATTTAATTGACCTATACATTTCAGTGCGTTCTTCACTAGCTTCCATCTCTTATACGAGGGTAGTTCAAGTCAAACTGTGACATTTCTTTTGCAAGGATAAAAAAATATTTTTTTCAGGTAGTCAAAATGCCATTTATTTTTTTATATAATCTCCTGCAACGTGTGTGTACTTATCTCGGTATTTAAGTAATGCTTGAAAAACTTCAGCATAGAAAGATGTGTCAGTATGTCTGAACCAATGCAGGATAGTCTGTTTAACTTCGTTATCAGTGCTGAAATGCTGACCTCACAGGAATTCTTTTAGGTATCCAAACAGATGAAAATCGCATGAAGTGAGGTTTGGGCTGTAAGGTTGATGTGGCAATACCTCTCAGCCGAGTTGCTGCAGATGGCACACAGTGCGGTGAGCCGTATTATGTCGTGCGCTATCTTGCAATAGCAGGACGCCCTATATGATCAAACTAGGCCAATCTTTCCGCATGACAGTTATGCACATCACTCAAAATTCAATTTCGCGACAGGTTCTGCGTCGATTTTTCAGGATAAGGCGTTCCACAATATGGATATTCACAGGAATGACTGTGGTTGGTTGAGAGCCACTAAGGCCGGGACCATTACTCATCGATGTACGGCCTTCTCTAAAACATTTACACTATTCAAATGTCTAAATACGGCTGAGTGTCTCCTCACCGTATTGTTATTGCAATCTACTGATCATTTCAGCAGATTTTTCGCCTTCTTTAACAAGAAACTTCATCACAACACGCTGTGCCATGCAAGCACTAAAAGTGTTGTCCGTCATTTTTTATTCTTCTGCCACGTGACTGGCCCATGACAAGTGGGCCACTTAGCAGTGATAGAACACTTGTGCCCTAATGATAGTAGTTCCAGCACGCTTAAACCCATTTCTCCTGTCTCTGTGTCTTCTATCCCGCCCCTCTCTTTCCCTTCTATCCCCCTCTATCTCCCTTCAATCCCCCTCTCTCGGAATAGAAACTCTAGGATGATAATATTCTCACACGTCCATCTCATTAATTTGACACTAATTGTTTCATGGCCTACAAGAGACGTTGATACCATCAAAAGAACTGCCCTGCTTTCAACCTAGAGGAAGGGAACGAAGCGGATCTAAAGCACTTGGCTGAGAAATATAACACACAAAATAAATATAAACCATGGCTGTGGTGCCGTTCGAATGATGACAGTGGGACGAACATTGTGGACGTGGAGGGAGGTTGTTGACAGCGGTCCCAGCATTGTGGACGTGGGAGGGGGGGAGGAGATTGACGACAGCGGTCCCATCATTGTGGACGTGGGGGGAGATTGATGACAGCGGTCCCAGCATTGTGGACGTGGGAGGGGGGGGGGGATTGATGACAGCGGTCCCATCATTGTGGACGTGGGGAGGGGGAGATTGATGACAGCGGTCCCATCATTGTGGACGTAGGGGGAGATTGATGACAGCGGTCCCATCATTGTGGACGGGGGGGGGGGGGAGGTTGATGACAGCGGGACGATTATTGTGGACGGGGGGGGGGAGGTTGATGACAGCGGGACGAGCATTGTGGACGTGGGGGTAGGTTGATGACAGCGGTCCCACCATTGTGGACGTGGGGGGGGGGAGATTGATGACAGGGGTCCCAGCATTGTGGACGTAGGGGGGGGGGTGGTGGGGGGGGTGGGAGATTGATGACAGCGGTCCCAGCATTGTGGACGTGTGGGACGATTGATGACAGCGATCCCCCCATTGTGGACGTAGGGGGGGGGTGGGGGTGGGGGGAGATTGATGACAGCGGTCCCAGCATTGTGGACGTGTGGGAAGATTGATGACAGCGGTCCCACCATTGTGGACGTAGAGGAAGGTTGTTGCTGCCTTGATGAACATCTTAGTCGTGATGGTTCACCGACTACTTCAACATTCATTGACCAAAGGGTTTAAGAATACGAGCCCTATTACAAATTGTGACTGGAAGAAAAGTTAAATAAATGTTATATAAAAACATAAGTCTATGTAGGATCATCGTCTACTAACTGTCAGTAAAGAATAATGTATGTTAACATTAAAATTTTCCAGTCAACCGTTGGATCAATATGTACAGCAGTCACTCCTATATCAACTTTTCGATTAGACATTGGACAACCGAAGCCGACTAATGTTTCAAACGACGACAGACAAATACAACATCATTTCATACAAATGACGGATGGCAGAAGAATAGACGGATGACCATAGTTGATGTTGAAAGAATGTGTGTAAGCGTGATATGAAGGCCCTGGGTATGAGTCAGTCATGCTAGGAAGACGAATCTGAAGACCGATACAAGTGAAAATGTATCCTGAAGAGCCACCTCACGCTTGGTGAAGAGAAACTCTTGCAACACAGAGAAGTGAAAAGACAGCCCTCAAGGAGAAAATTAAGAATACAAGAAAATTATATCTTTTTCGTTATCACTCCGTCATATTATCCTATATTCAGTCATTACGGAAAGAGGCTACTATACAATAATACAATATACTATAAATATCAGATAGGTCGATATAACAAAAATATTAGTCTATTTTGCCCTTATTGCTGCAAATTTTATTTGTTCAGAAGAACATTTGTGTAATGCTTTTAAACAAGAAAATTGCATGAAATCATAAGTTTGAAGTCCTAGCCGTTTCAAGAAATTATCCAATCTTCCCAGTGCTGAGAGCATCTGCTTTCTCTATTCATGTCTTTAGAATCCCAAACTCATAAATCCTGGACCTTCTATTGACACTTGCTTGACCTGAAGTCTGTGTAACAAATTATGTGCTGCATTCACAGTTCTGCACCTCCAACAGCTGAAATCCTTTCAAAGTTCACTTAAACACAAACCGACACATGTTACGAATCAGTCTGCATGATTCAGTATTCGGGCGTTTATTTGTTTAGCTAGTCTGCATATTTTAGTTAATTGGGCAACCGACAATGGATTTTGTTTGCAACACCTGTTACAAATGTGTTTGTCGTGTTATTTGGCTCTGCACAGCAGGGACATTACTAGCGTTCTTTGTACCCTATGTACTTATCATCATCTTCATCCATCTACTTGGTTCACACCAGAACACAGGGCTGCAAACTGTTGCGACGTATTGATTTTTTCTTTGGGATATTAACTTTAGTGACTTCGGATACCCTGGATATTGCTTCTCCTGTTTTAGTTTTCACTTTCAAGCTCTTTCTTTTCAGAGTTGCTCGTCAAAAATATGGCTTTCGTCATTTCTCTTTTTATATATTTACAGAATGTTCGTTTGATTTGTGATGCCCTGCTAGCAATTATCTTTGTTTTTTCTGTTTTCTGTTTTTTCCTATTTTCTGGATATCGTGGCGTGGTGTTAAGAGTCATTCTTTGACCTCTTCATCATTAACATCCCGAGATTGGCTACACCGGCAGGCTCACAATCAGGTGAAAGTTATATATGATTGAAAGGTCAATGTTGTCGCATAATAGACACTGCTGTTGAGGATGATATGTTAGAAACCGTCAGGTGTACTAAGCCTCAACCTTTTAATGACCTGCTATTAACAGATTTCCTTCCTCGCCGTACTAATTTCATTAAATGTACAAGAAACCATTGACAGTTTGATTAATTGAAGGATGTCGAATACAAGTATGGATACCTTTGTCGTTTGAAATGAGTTCACTGCTACTCATGTACTCTTATTCTATGATACATGAATCTCTAGGACTACATCTGGTTCGTCACAAGATTTTATCAGGCCCGCTACATTATTTTATTAAACACGAATTGTTGCCCTTTGTTATTTCTTAAACAAGAAGTATAGTTGACGTGTCCATTTCTTGCCAACACGCGTGCTCGCCCCATGCCACCAAGTCAGTGTGTTGTGAGAGCTGCGAACACACGATTTCAGTTGCAGACGCCATATGACCTTGAGCCATGGTGTAAGAAACACGTGGTGCCACTGCCTATAATAATAATAATGCTAACAATAGTAATAATAGTAATATAAAAATAATAATAATAATAATAACGTTAAAAATAGTAATAATATAATAATGTTCGCTTAGGCCTCAGTGGCCAGTTGCGTCGATTGACCACAGCCATGGTCATGTGCTGTTGAACTGCTAACATCCGAGGATGAAGCGCTGGCGCATTTTGGTTTCAGAGTAAGTGTGTAGATCGAGGTCTCTGCTGACTCTGTGGAGCCGAATACTCCGCTGCCTTGGGACGGGGGGGGGGGGGGGGGGGCACGGAGTGTGTTAATTCGAGACATATTGTCTTCCGTTAGTTGGTCCGGTGTTTTTATCTGGTCTTCTCTAACCTCTGGGGTATGAATATTCTGGGGTGGTAGCTACAGCAGAAACGCTTCTGACGATTGGTAGGTGTTTCCAGGTCTCCAAGCGGAACGCTACAGCTGAGAAGTAAGGCGCTCGGCTTTCAAGTACAGAACGAATGAACGCGAGAAACTGTGGATGGTTCGAATCCTGAAAGTTGTAAGTATCCCCACGTCTCAAGGAAGGTAAGATCGGCATCTAGTCGTATAGGAGACGATAGATAAATTCTGAATTTCTGTGTACACGTTCTGCGTGTAATAGCACCTTTGGCAACTGAAAATCTATATGAGTATGACGTTAGTCGCTGCCAGGCCAATATGATCTAGAAATTCGTACCTAATGGGGGCCTCTATAAAAACAAAAAAATGGCGGACCTTCCGTCGTGCAAAAACAAAGAGCAAACATCCTGCACATCGTCCTTCTTCTCCCTTATCAGCCGGGGCTGTATTTGAAAATGTAACCAACCCACTCCAAACAGACCGACACTGTTTTCTTTAGTTTGTGTCCACCTTCTCTCTGTATCAATGTATAGGTATAAAGGTCTCTTCCTCATCTGCTATTTGACCTTCCTTTAACACTTTTTCCTTGTGGGTTCTATGACAGATATTGCCTTGTAACTCTGTCTTGTAGCTTTCGCAGTGTGTGGCCTATTAAGGGCCACCTCTTTCCCAACATTTCCTATTACATCTGTCTTTGTCCTGTTCTCTCTCAGAAGCTTTCGTTTGTAAACTTATCAAACTACTGTAGACCCAGAATCTTTCTAAAGGCTCTACTGACAAGTCCCTGTAATCTATTAACATTATATTTGGTCCATCTGTTTCTGCTTCTTATAAAAGGACCGACTTCACATTGAAGTTGAGGATTCTTAGCTTAGTACGCATTCTGTACTAAGTACTTTTTTTCTTGAGTATCCTGGTTTTGGCATTCGCATCTACACCACCTGTTTGTTTATAATGTATGTGAAGATGTGTACCTCCTCCATTGCTATTACTCTCAATTCGATGAAAACCGTGTTGTTGACTGCATTTAATGTTTACAGTCTGTATCTTTTCTGCATTAACCTTTATACGTACTTGCTGGGAAATTATGTCCAGTCTGTCGTATTCTGTGAGTTGGCTGTGAGATAGGAGGGCTATGTCATCAACAAAGTCCAGGTCTTTTAGCCGTCTCAAGAAGCTTTATTGGATTCAATTTCATTCATTAGCTGTAGTTTCTTGCATAATCCAATCAATTGCCATCAGGAAAACGCTACATTTAATGTTAAATTATTATGTGAGTCGTCTTTCATGACAAAAGACTACGTGTCCTCATACGTCTGATTTGTTATAATGTGGGATCCCGTAATGCCTTGGTAGTTTCAAGAGTTAATCCCTATCCAAGCTGTCAATATCTTTTTTCATAGTCAACGAAGTTGATGTACGGACTTGAATGTCATTCTAATGACTGTTCTCAATTATGCGCTATTTGGTTATCTGATCTGCAAGTGATCTGCTCTGTCTCTGAAATTGGTATCAACATCTCTTTTTAGTGTTTCAATTATTATTTTGTTTAATACTTTACAAGGTACTGATAAGAGCATCATGCCTGTCATTTTGACATTTTTCTAGATCGTCTATCTTTGTTAGCTAAACCATATACCCTTCTTTGCATTAATTTGGAATATTTTTAATATCCCATGTGTTTCCAATAAAACTGAAAAATACATTTAGTAGATGATTCAATATGTGCTGTAATAGATTCAGCTGGTATCCCATTAAGCCCACCAGCTTCTCCATTCTTTTAAAGGCTAGATGCTTTCTTTGTCTCTTATTTACTTGGTTTATCACGATTAACTGTGAGATCTACTTCAGCAGGTAAAATGGCAGGAGAGTTGACTAGTGGTGGACTATTTAGGAGCTCTTTAAAGTATTCCGCCGTTTTTTCTTCTATTTATCAAGATGTGTCATCCTTCTTAACACTTTGCCTTCTATTTGTCTTCTTTGTTGGTATTTTTTTTACAGTTTTTTTTTTACAGTTGGTAGTTTCCTACAGACCTTAAACGTTCCTTCTAACTACAGCTTCTTCTGCTTCTGTTGTCTGACTATCCATGTAACTTCTCTTGCCTAACGTAATGCCCCTTTGACTTCTTGGTTTGCCTTAACGTAGTCTTTCTGTGCTTTGGCTTTGGTGGCTCAGTTTTCATTTTTGAGTGATTCCACTTTTTTCCTCGATTATCTTTAATCTTTGTGAGCGTTTTGGCCGTTATCTATTCTTTGTTCTTTTCACCCAAAGCGTCCTCTCACGCTGTTGGCCATACCTTTTGCAGTTGTTCCTATGTTATTCAACAAGGCTGACCCTATCTCTAGTTGTTCCAGTGCTTGAAACTAATGCCGAGTGAGATGCTGAAGTCAGTTTTCGTCTGACTAGCTGGTCCGCGTTATATACACCGTTGAAAGACCTTTGTTCTTCAAGGTTTATAATAAAAATAATGTTCGCTTAGGCGACTGAGACCGGTTGCGTCGGTCGGCCACATCTATGACGAACTGCTGCGGGGTGGTTCCATGTCTCGTCCAGAGCGGAGGTGGAGGTTTCTATCTGTATGAACCATATTGTACGCGGACGGCCACTTCTGCACTTCCATGCAGTCGGTTAAAGACTTTTGTCGCTGAAGTTGGCTCGTTAGATATGTCAGTTGAGGTTTTTGTAACAAAATGGGTTTTGTGGTGTTGGGAGGCTGACCCGACGTCCAATTCCCCTCAGTTCCTATCTGGACTTGGGACCGGTCATTAAGGAGTTGCGCTACACGATTGCAAGTCATATCCTGAAGGAGTTGCATAACATGATTACAAGTATTATCATTAAGCAGTTGCATTATATGATTGCAAGTGTCACCATGAAGCAGTTGCATTATATGTATACTGGGAGCAAATTAGTACTATAAGATATGAGGGGATTTACTCACCATGTACAGAAGTAAACTAGTACCAGTGAAGCCGTATGTAAATGTGGAGATGGCACTTGAACTGAACTAAATCCGAAAATAACGTCAAAGTGTGAATGATCGTCTTTCGAAATATTGAGATCGCCTCCCGCAGTCCTCTATATTATGTCAGTAGTATATATCTTCTCACGTGTGTGTACGAGTGTGGGTGTGTGTGTGTGTGTGTCTGTGTGTGTATATCTATTTTTTTAGCTCCCCTGGAAGAGGCTGCGGGGGAGGGGGAGGAGAACTACCCACCACGGCATTTATTCCCGGACTTACGATCGTTCTGGAGGGTTTGTAGGACGGAGGACTAAATGTCATGGCACATCCGATTGCCAGGCACTATAAAGCGAAGTTATTATTGTACCTCCAACTTAAAAGAAAGTCTACACCGAGTCGAGGTCCTGAAAGCATATCCTCGTGGCTAAATGGCATACATACAAACTGCTCGCCGCAAGCGACTTATCAACTTCCAGAAATGGTGGTACTACGCAGCGATTGGAATTCCCAAGGGCCGTAGATCGAAGAACCATAACCCGCAGTATGCTAGACACAGATATGCTGCAGATGTTCGACAAGCAAGGGGTGAAGGAAGGTAGAGACCCTTTAGTTGCTTTAACTGCTGGTCTTTCTTTCATATTGTACAGTTGTGCGTGAGTGTGTGTGTGTGTATATATATATATATATATATATATATATATATATATATATATATATATATATATATATATATATTGAACATTGCTCTCCGTTAGTAAGTTTACCTTGCCGAGATTGGAGAGCTTGCGCGCCCCAATAATCCAAGGAGCTATGTCGGCTGAAGTGTTACTCCTGTCAGGGTCATCCAAGCCGAACAGGTCCTTGAAGACGGGCCAGACAAAAGGGCTGAGGAGCAGGTGGAGCCCTATAGGTGTAGCTGCAGAACCCACAGGTGAGTTGTACATGCTCTGGGGTGCACCAATCCGTCCCCACTTCATGGGTGAAATGCATTATTGTCTCGTTCTTTCCTTTTTGTCCTCTATAATTTATCCACAAGGAGGACGAAGAGATGCAGATCAGGGAAGATTGCACCTCTGCCCCTTTGTGATGGTCTCCAGATGACGGTGAATGCCACACATGTCATCACTACAGATGGGCTGGCAGGACGTGACCATCTTCCAGATGGCGGTGAATGCCACACATGTCATCACTACAGATGGGCTGGCAGGACGTGACCATCTTCCAGATGGCGGTGAATACCACACATGTCATCACTACAGATGGGCTGGCAGGACGTGACCATCTTCCAGATGGCGGTGAATGCCACACATGTCATCACTACAGATGGGCTGGCAGGACGTGACGATCTTCCAGATGGCGGTGAATACCACACATGTCATCACTACAGATGGGCTTGCAGGACGTGACAATCTTCCAGATGGCGGTGAATGCCACACATGTCATCACTACAGATGGGCTTGCAGGACGGGACCATCTTCCAGATGGCGGTGAATGCCACACATGTCATCACTACAGATGGGCTGGCAGGACGTGACCATCTTCCAGATGGCGGTGAATGCCACACATGTCATCACTACAGATGGGCTGGCAAAACTAACGGAAGAATGATGAGATAGCCGACCCCGATGAATATGATGGGTCCCTGGCAGGACGTGACAATCCTAGGGCACAGACACACTGGGCAGCCTGCCTTCGGGGATACTCGAAAGATGGGTCCACAACCCGCCTTCGCAAACATGACGCCTCTAAGACAACAGACTTTATACGAGATCGGACTTCGCCTCGGTTACCAAGGCCCCCGCTGCTCTTCCACACCTGGGAAGAGCAATGACAAGTATGCTACCAGGATCCTAAATAGTATACAATCACTACACATCCTCCAGCGCAACATATGAGGAATTAGAAATAAAAAGCTAGAACTGACTAAGCTCCTGATGGATCTTGAAATCCACGTGGCACTAATTCAAGAAACAATGCTGTCAAAGGACACCCCCACCCCCCCCCTTCCACATCATAGGCTACAAGGTGTACCAATGTAGTGTATAAAATGTCAGGGATTAGGGACACTTATCCGGAATGACATCCAGGCAGAGGTGTCCGCTCTTGAAACCAACGACGAAACTGACCTACAGGAAGTGATAGTCTGGATAGGGGGAAGAAAGCTAAAAATAATTAACATATACAACCCATCAAGACACACCTTAACATATACAACCCACCAACAGCACACCTTAATATATACAACCCACCAAGAGCACACCTTAACATATACAACCCACCAACAGCACACCTTAACATATACAATCAACCAAGAGCACACCTTAACATATACAGCCAACCAAGAGCACACCTTAACATATACAACTCATCAAGAGCACACCTTAACATATACAACTCACCAAGAGCACACCTTAACATATACAACTCACCAAGAGCACACCTTAACATATACAACCAACCAAGAGCACACCTTAACATATACAACCAACCAAGAGCTCACCTTAACATATACAACCAACCAAGAGCACACCTTAACATATACAACCCACCAAGAGCACACCTTAACATATACAACCCACCAAGAGCACACCTTAACATATACAACTCACCAAGAACACACCTTAACATATACAACCCACCAAGAGCACACCTTAACATATACAACCCACCAAGAGCACACCTTAACATATACAACCCACCAAGAGCACACCTTAACATATACAACTCACCAAGAGCACACCTCATTGCAGATCCCCCATACTACTGATCTAAAAAGACTGATCATTGCTAGTGACATGAATGGTCACTTCCCCCCCCCCCCTGTGGGGTTATTCAGATAGGAACGCAATAGGAGCAGCCATAGAGGAACTCACTACCACACTCATCCTGTTGTAGAACGCCATACCCACCAACACTGCTCCGTCGAGCCAGTGGAACCAAAAGCAGACCTCACCTCACCATTGTAACAGCCGATATGCACCCGTATTGCTCAGTTAGAGTCATCGATGACATCGAGAGTAACCACAAACCAATATTCTTGAGATATTCCAGAACTTAAGATGGCCTTAACAAAATGTAAGAAAGGTAAAGTCGGTGGACCTAACCAGCTCACTAGCGAGATGCTCTTAAATCTCTCAAATGATGAGCTCCATACCATCCTTGACCTCATTAACAAAACAAGAAGAGAAGGCAAGCTACCAATAGACTGGAGAAAAGCCGAACATCCCCCCAGTCCTAAAGAAAGACAAACCATCAAACCTAGTAACAAGTTATCGTCCAATCTCCATGACTTCAAACCTAGGCAAGGTCGCTGATAGGATGATAAACGAAAAGTTATATTGGTGGCGAGAAAGCCCCACGATTCTTAATACAAACCAATCAGGTTTCAGAAGAAAGAAACAGACGATGGATCAGCTGATAAGATTTACCCAAGAGGTAGGTGATGCTTTCCAGGAGTGCTTTCCAAACAATGTACTGGCAACATTCATTGACCTCAGACAAGCCTACGATCGAGACTGGCCTCCTCTTCAAGATGCATAAAATGGAAATATCAGGGCGAATGTACATCTGGCTTAAATGTTTCTATCATAACAGAAGAATTCGAACAACATTCAGCAAATCAACATCCAAACAAAGGACCCTGGAAGAAGGATTGCCCCAGGGATCTGCGCAAAGTTGTTCATTATTCCTTGTGTACATAAACGACCTACCAGATGTCATAATCGGCCAAAAGGCCATCCTTTCGGATGACCTGGTCATTTGGTCAAAAAGAAAACATTTGAAATCCATCACCAAAAATATGAACATGAATGTTACAACCATCTCTACATATTGCCAGTTTTAGAAGCTTGAAATGAATGTAGAGAAAACTGTGATCAGCTTAAATAAAAGGATTAAATTGGAAAATATCGATGGCAAAATAAACGGAGTGAAATTAATCTATGACAAAACCCCGAGCTACCTCGGAGTTGGGCTTGACCGTAGACCCACTATGAAACCCCATATAGATTGAAAAAGATGAGGGGTGTGGGGGGGGGGGAGGGGGGGGGAGATCAAGATTCACTACGCCAGTTATACATTGGAAATGTCCGGTCAGTGATTGATTATTCACTCGACCTCCAAGCCATTACAAGCAAAAACTTCTTTCACAAGCTGAACAGAGTACAAAATCAGGCTCTGCAGTTTATAAGTGGTGCCATGAAAACAACCCCGACAGATGCATGTGAAATTAACTCTAACATATAATCTCTAAACCTAAGACGAGGATGCTCTGTCGTGAAAATGCGTGAAAGATACTTAAGAATTGACACTACAAAGGAGAATATGAAAATGGTAGACATCCCAGACAGGACTAGTATATTAAAAAAAACCAAGCAAAACCAAATTCCCATGACCCAGCCAAGAAACTAAAACTAAAAGACCAGAGTTTGATCTTAAAGCTGAGAACAAGCCATGCCACTCTCAAAAAACATCTGAATGTATTACACGAACCACACTACAGATTATACCATGACCAAGAGGAGTCACTCGAGCACCTCCTGACTTTGTGCCTAACGCTGGCTGATCTGCGGAACCTGCTGTTACTACCACATCCCACCATACACAACACGCTCTACATCACTACAACAATTGAGGAGGACGTGTGCTTTTGTTAGGGAGGCATTGGGCTGTCAAGAGCTGCCAGCTCACAGCTAAGGGGATTATGTCATAATCATTATATTGCATGTAAAAGGCGATCACCCGAAAGCGAATTAACCGGCCGAGGGTTGAGCCCATACTCCAGTCGCTTTATTAGTAGTTTTATCCTTTACAATTCGTGAAGGCCTCTTGCTACTGTACTAGAATGACTGTACTACATTAATCTATACTGATAAATGTTCTTTCAACCTGGATTAATATTCACAATGTTTGTCTCTTTCATAGCCTAAGCCCCATTTTTTATAATCTCGTTTGAATTGTGCAGACAAATTGTCTGCCTAGCTGCCTGCCTGTCTGTCTTAATCGGCTCTCTGCCTGTCTGTCTGCCTGTCTTGTTATTCTTCTTCTTCTTCTTCTTCGTACGCAGTCAGACAGTAACAATAATTTTTTCGAAAAAAGCAGCCGTCATCCTGAGGCTGTCGACACTGCCATAGAGCTTGTCTAGTGTTGCCACTGGTGATGGCCACATCTGCTCTCTCTGATCCTCGTATGTCGGGCAGTTTTGCAGCAAATGCTCAGCGGTCATTTTCCCGGTACCACACGGGCATTCGTCGGTGCCACCTATCTTCAATTTGTTGAATAGGTGGTACCTCAGTCTATTGTGGCCAGTGCGAATACTGAAGACCACGACCTGCTCTCTTCTGTTCAACTGGTAATATGCATCGTTTTTGGTGAAGCCAGTATGTTCGGTTTCCCATTTGGTCATGTATCTAGCTCTAATGAGCCGTTTTGACTCTGCGTATGTCATACTAGTATCAGGTTGTGGTAGTTTTGCACCTTCTTTTGCCAGTCTCTCTGCCTCCTCGTTGCCTTGGATGTTGCAGTGAGATGGAACCCACTGCACCACTACCCTTTTTGGTGCGGCCTGCTGGCATAGTTGACAGAGTACTGCTCTTAAATCATTAAGTTCAGTATTTTTCTGGCTTTTCAGTGCTGTGACTACGGCCAGTGCATCTGTAAGCAGGACTATGTGGCTTTCATTCTTTTTACCTGTCGTCTCGTTATTCAATGGACTGATGTAAGCTGTTGTGATTCAGCGTGGACTGTGAGATTTGCAACAGACTGTAAATCAAAAAGGGGCAAAATGCCTCGCCATCTTCTTCTTCGTTCCCAAACGCCCGCTACCAAGCCATGAAAAGGGCTTTGTAAGTAGCAGAATGTAGTCCGGAGAACGGAATGCGTTGTGTTGTAGTTTACAGCTTGACTGCGATATCTGCATCATTCGGTCCGACACACCCGATTTGAGCCTGGCCTCGCCCTCCAATCTGGTGACTAAATTATAGTGGTCAATACTCGGGTGTGGATCTTGGTGGCAGTAACAAATACGTTATAGTTGACAATTATCTGCGGGATGTTGAGACTCAGATCGACAGACGATCAACATCTCCGTTGACTGTTCACGAGGCTGGTGGCTCTTCAACAGACCAGCAATGACGGAAGACTGATCTCCGAATTTAGCATTATTGGATGATCGTTTCCTGCCAGGAACGTCGAGGCAGACGCCTAGAGAAGTGTGTGCATTGGCTGACAACCTGGTATGTAAATACCACTGCAACCGAAGCTACACTATAGACAAATGGATTCTAGATTTCCTAAAAGCTGGTAAGGGTATACCAAATGCAGTGTTGAGTCTATATTCCGCCATGTGGAGTGATACACGAAATGATGATGATGAATGAATGAATGACTCATGGATTACTGATATGCTGTATGATAGTATGATAGGAACAGGTGGCGCTCGTCACAATATAATAGTCCCCATATAGTGCAATGCAATAATATATTTAGTGTGTGCGCATGTGTGTGTGTGTGTGTTGGCTCATTTTGGCTTACATTTCCATATTTAGCTTCTGTTTTTTAACCTTGCAAAATGCCTTTTCTTTATAGATCATATATATGGTGTATGATCTTGAATTTTGGACACCCGTTTAAACCGATGCAAAATGTTTATGCCACAGTAGATTTTCCAGACATGTGCCTCTGTGTATGTCCCAATAGATTATCCAGACATATGTAATTTGTTGTGCCCCAATATATTCTCCAGACATGTGCTTCTGTATATGCCTCAATAGATTCTCAAAAGAGGTGTCATTTGATGTGCCCCAATAGATTCTCCAGTCATGTGATTCTGTGTATGCCCTGATAGATTCTCCAAACATGTGTAGTTTGATATGCCATAATAGATTCTCAAAACATGTGTCACTGGTTATGCCACAATAGATTCTCAAAACATGTGTCATTTGTTATGCCCCCAATAGATTCTCCAAACAGGTGTCATTTGTTATGCCACAATAAATTCCCCAATCATGTGTCACTGGTTATGCCACAATAGATTCTCCAAACATGTGTCTTTTGTTATGCCCCAATAGATTCTCCAAACATGTGTCTTTTGTTATGCCACAATATATTCTCCAAACATGTGTCATTTGTTATGCCCCAATAGATTCTCCAAATATGTGTCTTTTGTTATGCCACAATATATTCTCCAAACATGTGTCATTTGTTATGCCCCAATAGATTCTCCAAACATGTGTCTTTTGTTATGCCACAATATATTCTCCAAACATGTGTCATTTGTTATGCCCCAATAGATTCTCCAAACATGTGTCTTTTGTTATGCCACAATATATTCTCCAAACATGTGTCATTTGTTATGCCCCAATAGATTCTCCAAACATGTGTCTTTTGTTATGCCACAATATATTCTCCAAACATGTGTCATTTGTTATGCCCCAATAGATTCTCCAAACATGTGTCATTTGTTATGCCACAATAAATTCCCCAATCATGTGTCACTGGTTGTGCCACAATAGATTCTCCAAATATGTGTCACTGGTTATGCCACAATAGATTCTCCAAACATGTGTCACTGGTTATGCCAAAAAAAGATTCTCCAAACATGTGTCACTGGTTATACCACAAAAGATTCTCCAAACATGTGTCACTGGTTATGCCACAAAAGATTCTCCAAACATGTGTCATTGGTTATGCCACAATAAATTCTCCAAATATGTGTCACTGGTTATGCCACAAAAATTCTCCAAACATGTGTCATTGGTTATGCCACAATAAATTCTCCAAATATGTGTCACTGGTTATGCCACAAAAATTCTCCAAACATGTGTCATTGGTTATGCCACAATAAATTCTCCAAACATGTGTCATTGGTTATGCCACAATAAATTCTCCAAATATGTGTCACTGGTTATGCCACAA
This sequence comes from Ariolimax columbianus, assembly GCA_036924085.1. Taxonomy (NCBI): domain Eukaryota; kingdom Metazoa; phylum Mollusca; class Gastropoda; order Stylommatophora; family Arionidae; genus Ariolimax; species Ariolimax columbianus. The sequence goes on along the minus strand of JAVGWX010000001.1, from coordinate 137,685,034 downwards.
AAATTATCCAAACATGACAATATAAACTCCCCATGAGCTGGTTTAGAATCTACAGAGAAAGTGACTAGTGGGGAGACTAAAAAAAATACTAGATGAAGAGGAAAACGTGGAATCTAAAATCTAATTGGTTGTATCTAAAGATGAGCCATGAACGACGAAACCCCGTCAAATAAACAAATTACTATCAAGCAAGGCGAGAACTTGATCACAGGTAAGAAAGCCGCAAACGCCTTTGTCGATCACTATGCCAGAGCAAACCACATCGAGGTCCCTGCAGATAAGCATACAGACATTAGCGAAGAGCTAAAGGGGCACGAAAACATAAATACGGCTCCTGAAGAGCACATGATGGCCAAACTAACAATGCGCGAAATGGAAGAGGCTATGAGAACACTAAAGAGAAGGAAATCTCCCGGAAAAGACGGGATAACAAACGAAATGCTGATGGGGCTGGGCCAAACAGCGAAGAAAAAACTACTATCAGTCCTGAACCAAAGCTGGAAAAGGGGTATTGTACCCCAGGCATGGAAAGATGCAATACTGGTACCAGTACCAAAAACAGGAAAGGACAAAACAGATCCGAATGGATACAGGCCCATAAGCCTACTGAGCTGTGTCGGCAAGCTGATGGAACGGATGATAAACACCAGACTGATGTGGCATCTGGAAGAAAAACGAATACTAATTCCACAGCAAGCCGGCTTTAGACAGCACAGATCCACTGAGGACCAGGTCATCCTCATAGCCCAAGAGATAGAAGATGCCTACCAGGCACAGAAACACACAGTAGCTGTTTGGGTGGATCTGGAAAAGGCATTTGACAAAGTCTGGAAGGATGGACTTAGAGTCAAGCTAAGAAGAAGTGATGTTTGTGGGAAGATGTACAAGTGGATCAACCACTACCTCAAACAAAGAACGGCCAGAGTCCAAGTACAAGGGCAGATGAGCAAAAAGGTGACACTCGAGCAGGGAGTACCCCAAGGGGGAGTACTGTCACCCACACTCTTCCTGGTATATATAAACGATATTACAGAGAATATACCAAGAAGAGTCCATAGCTCAATGTTTGCAGACGATCTGGCTATGTGGACCTCTGAAAAGAATCTCACCATAGCAAGAAATCGGATGCAAACGGCCCTAACATCGCTGGAAGAGTGGGCGAACTCATGGCTGGTCAAAATAAACGAGGAGAAAACCACGTGCACAATATTCTCGCTCTCATTAAAACCCCAAAGTACCAAACTAAGCCTAAATGGCAAAATCCTGCAGCCAAACGACAACCCAACCTATCTGGGAGTCACATTTGATCGGCGCATGACATGGAAAAGTCAGATTGAGAGAAACCGAATGAAAGCCAGAGAAAGAATGGCGATCATGAGGAAACTTGCTGGCACAAGCTGGGGAGCAGACGAAGGCATACTAAAGAAACTGTACACTGGAAGAGTGAGACCAGTTCTCGAGTATGGCATCGCGGCATGGACAACAGCAGCGAAGGCGAACTTCGATAAAGTTAACAAACTTCAAAACCAAGCCATGAGAATCATAACAGGTGGCATGAAGTCAACGCCAATTGTAGAACTTGAAAAGATTACAAAACTGCAATCCATGACCGACAGAAGAGACTGCAGAGCCCAGCTGCAGTCAGAGAAACTCCGAAGACTGACGGACCATCCAATGTACCAGAGGCTAAGCAATCTGGGAACTAGGAAACTAAAGCGGAGAAACTTTGCAGAAATAGCCAAAGCAAAGATGCACGAAGATCCCATAAACGCACTAACAACACCAAAACCCATCAATACTGTACGAAAACCTACTTGGAGGCAGGATATATTTCCAGAGGTGGTAGAAAATATACCAGGTATTGCAAACAAAAACTGCCAGACCGAAAAAGAAAGGAGAGACACTACCCTAAGCCTCATAACGAAAAGCTACCCAAGCATGGACTGGACCCATGCATACACCGACGGTTCTGTAACAAACACTACACAGAACGGAGGGGCAGGAGCATTCCTGAACCTACCAAATGGCAGAAAAATAACACTGTCATTCGCTACTGGTAAGTACACGAGCAATTTCAGAGCAGAGGCAGAGGCACTGAGGGCGGCAGTGGAAGAAATGGCAACACACAGTGAAAATGAGAGCCATATAGTCCTGCTGACAGATGCTCTCGAAGTAGTCACAGCGCTAAAAAGCCAGAAAAACACTGAGCTTAATGACTTAAGAGCAGCACTCTGCAAACTGTGCCAACAGTCCGCACCAAAAAGGGTAGTGGTACAGTGGGTTCCGTCACACTGCAACATCCAAGGCAACGAGGAGGCAGACAGACTGGCAAAAGAAGGTGCAAGGCTACCACAAATAGATACCAGTATGACGTACGAAGAGTCAAAACGGCTTATCAAAGCCAGGTACATGTCCAAATGGGAAACCGAACATACTGGTTACACCAAAAACGATGCCTATTACCAGTTGAACCGAAGAGAGCAGGTCGTTGTCTTCAGACTTCGCACTGGCCACAACAGACTGAGGTACCACCTCTTCAACAAATTGAAGATAGGGTGTACCGACGAATGCCCGTGCGGTACTGGTAAAATGACCACTGAACATCTGCTGCAGAACTGCCCGACATACGAGGATCAGAGAGAGCAGATGTGGCCATTGCCAGTGGAACTGCAAGACAAGCTCTATGGTAGTGGCGAGAGTCTCAGGATGACCGCCGCTTTTTTCGAAAAAATAATGGTTACTGTCTGACTGTGTACGCAGAAGAAGAAGAAGAAGTATCTAAAGATGATGGTTGAAAATATGTAAAAAGGGGAAAGCATTCATTGCGTCATTAATATTTCAAGGGGAAGTGGGACAGGTAAAGGACGTAAGTAAATATGCAGCACAACTTCCTCCCATGTGATCCACTGAAAGATGACAGCAGTCAGCGGTACAAGGACAGAAGACTATACATATCCCATAAATGTTATAGATTGGGTCATCTACTGATACTACAATCACAGGTACAGAGAAGCAAGCAGATATATGTTTATAGATGTTATAATCTGAGCCGTTGGAAGATCTTACAGCCGGCAAAACAGAGACGCAAGATGGTGGATGTTAAATAAATTTTACAGCATGGGTTCTCTAAAGATCGTACATCCAGCAGAATAGAGATACACTACAATAAATGCATATTCATATAGTTTGGGTACTGAAAAGATCTTATAACAAGCTTGACAGACAAATACATATTTCTATTCATATTGTAGTTTGGGTCTTTAAAGAATATTACAGCCAGCAAAACATAGATGGAAGAAGATAGGTTTCTACAAATATTAAATCAAGCGAAGGTCTTCCACTGAACGTACAACTGTCAGTGTAATGAAGACACTACTACGTAGTATTGTATTTACTACGTGTTTCTCAATGCATATACACAGAAGACTGAAATGCAATGTACTGTCGACCCTTTCAAACAAACCCCACAACACCAAAATAAGTCTTAACGGCAAATGCCTGCGGCCAAATAACAACCCAAACTACCTGGGAGTCACATTTGATCGGCTTATGACATGGAAAAGTCAGATCGAGAAAAACCGAATGAGAGCCAGAGAAAGAATGGCAATCATGAGGAAACTTGCTGAAACAAGCTGGAACAGCTGGGGAGCAGACGAAAGTATACTAAAGAAACTGTACACTGGAAGAGTGAGACCAGTTCTCGAGTATGGCATTGCGGCATGGACAACAGCAGCAAAGGCGAACTTCGATAAAATTAGCAAACTTCAAAACCAAGCCATGAAAGTTATAACAGGAGGCATGAAGTTAACGCCAATTGTAGAACTTGAAAAGATTACAAAACTGCAATCCATGACCGATAGAAGAGACTGCAGAGCCCAGCAGCAAGCAGAGAAACTCAGAAGACTGACTGACCATCCAATGCATCAGAGACTAAAATATTTTGGAAATGGGAAACTAAAGCGGAGAAACTTTGCAGAAATAGCCAAAGCAAAGATGAACGAAGACCCTATGAACTCACTAACAACACCAAAGCCCATCCCTACTGTACGAAAACCTACCTGGAGGCAGCATATATTTCCAGAGGTGGAAGAAAATATACCAGGTACTGGAAATAAAAAACAGCCAGACTGAAAAAGAAAGAAGAGATACACCCCTGAGGTACATAAAACTACCCAAGCATAGACTGGACCTATGCATACACCGACGGTTCTGTAACAAACACAACACAGAACGGAGGTGCAGGTGTATTCCTGAGCCTACCAAATGGCAGACAAATAACACTGGCAGTGGCAACTGGAAAATACACAAGCAATTTCAGAGCGGAGGCAGAGGCACTGAGGGCTGCAGTAGAAGAAATAGTGACAGGTACAAGGAATGAAAGCCATATAGTCCTGCTCACAGATGCCCTGGCCGTAGTCACAGCACTAAAAAGCCAGAAAAATACTGAACTTCATGATTTAAGAGCAGTACTCTGTCAACTATGCCAGCAGTCCGCACCAAGAAGAGTAGTGGTACAGTGGGTTCCATCCCACTGTAACATCCAAGGCAACGAGGACGCAGACAGACTGGCAAAAGAAGGTGCAAGACTCCCACAATCAGATACTAGTGTGACATTCGAAGAGTCAAATGGCTTATTAGAGCTAGATACATGACCAATTGGGAAACAGAACATACTGGCTACACAAAAAACGATGCCTATTACCAGTTGAACAGAAGAGAGCAGGTCGTGGTCTTCAGGCTTCGCACTGGCCACAATAGACTGAGGTACCACCTATTCAACAAATTGAAGATAGGTGGCACTGACGAATGCCCGTGTGGTACTGGGAAAATTACCGCCGAACATTTGCTGCAAAACTGCCCGACATACGAGGATCAGAGAAAGCAGATGTGGCCATCACCAGTGGCAACACTAGACAAGCTCTATGGCAGTGTCGACAGCCTCGGGATGACCGCTGCTTTTTTCGAAAAAATACAGGTTGACGTCTGACAGCGTACGAAGAAGAAGTACTGTCGACCTTATTGCAGAAGCTTTCAATAACTACGTTCTCGTTATTTCTACCAGTAATAATGAAGTGCTACACCAAGCATCTCCACGAACTGAGCACAATGAGTCATCAATCACTATTAATAGCCAAATAAAACGCTGCACAGCATCAAAGAAGAACTGTGGCATTGACCTTGAAAACTAAGAGAACATTGCTGCTGATCGTTCTGCCTGACGAAGTGAAATCTCTGCTGGAACGGAACGGCGTATGTGGAGCAGATAAGAAAGACTTAGCTGCACAGAGGTGTCCCACACGAAAGGATAGAGACGAGTTGTTTGCGTTAGATATTGTTTTTCTGCCATCAGTATTGACTAACGTTTTCGGGCACGGGGTGGTTTGATCAGCCACCTCCGAACCCACTCCAGTATTGACAGATGACAATGTTTTCCTCGTCGCAAACATGGATAAAAAAAACAACAGCAATATGTTATTATATTTATTGCGCTCATGGATGTATTATGTCGGTTACCGTAGCCCTGCTGTTTTTCGGGTTACTTGTTCACTGGAAAGATTTCAATAATAAATTCTAAGGTTAAATCTGTTTTCTTCAGTCGTCTCGAGTACGTCTTGTCACGGGACTAAATTAGCTCTGGACCAGAGAGTGAGGTTTACGACGGCACACATCTACATCACTTAAATCTAATTTAAGCACGTCACAGCTTCAGGCCCACAAAAACAATTTGCCCATTGTTTATCTTACGAGAAATCGACTGAAGACCGCTGCCTTCAGCATGTGAAACGTGCGCAAATTACCAGACAACGTCAAGGTGTCAAGGCCGATAGACCGGAAATAATGAGGGAACTGGTGGCCAGAAAACTGGCACGTTACAATGTGGATTTGGTTGACCTTAATAATCACTGGATGCGATGCCTATGTGCTCACGGGCCACGCCCTTAGCCCCAAATCTCTTTTTCTTTTACTAAGCGAAATGTTGTTGATATGTTAATAAGTAATAATAATTATTAACTATGTAACTAATACTTTTATAGACGCCCAATTATTGGCGAACCCAGAAAGACGAATGCAGTGTATGTTTCTACGTTCTAGACAGTCCGAGCTCAGTTTTCAAATTAAATCGGTTGCAATTTCAACTAAGGTAGCGCTATCCTCATTGAACTTCCAGGCATCAGAGAAACACTTTATTCACATCTCAGAGCATTGGCATGTTGCTTTGTCATTCAGTCTTGTATTTATCGGTTGAAAATGCGTGTTCGTGAATTACAACAAGGTGCATTCAGCTTTCTGAGCTTACCAACTAAAATTAAATTAAAAGTTAAGTTCAGTGCCTAAATTGAATATTGAACAAAAACTATCTGCATGTAAGAGTCGAGGTACATTTACCTGCACATTTGCTGCTTCTATGTATGACAGGATTTCCTGGTTGTGTGGCTGCAACCAGAAAAACGCTCTTTACTGTTGTGTATGATTACTGTTTGAAGGAGATGATAGTTGGACAAAGGAAGTGGTGTGTGGCCTAAAACATCTTCAGAAAAGAAAACAAAAAGCGTTAAAAATCAACAAAACATATACTCAATGTTAATAAAAAGGTAGCATCGCCGAAAGTTTCAGTCTTGTCTTATCCCTTTGTTCCGCAAGCGCCGTGGGGAGCCGTAGTTTTCTGTCCAGGGCAGACGCGTAGCTGAAGTAGTCGTCATCCCATGACGATTTAGAGTATCCGCAACATTTCCTATCCATCTAGTTCTCTGTTTTCACGGTAGTGTAAACATGTGCGTTATAGGCGCACAGGGTTATTTGTCAACTTGCACTTTCATTAGATGGCCGAACCACTTGATCATTTTCTCATCAATATATTCAGTGCATGGTCTTGCTTCAACTATTCTTCTCACATCTTCATTGTGCATTATGTCCCCCTTCAGTTTCGTTGATTGTTTTCCGGAGACGTCTTATCTCCCATGTCCTGATCTTTGTGTTCTGGAGACATCTCATCTCCCATGTCCTGATCTTTGTGTTCTGGAGACATCTCATCTCCCATGTCCTGATCTTTGTGTTCTGGAGACATCTCATCTCACATGTCCTGATCTTTGTGTTCTGGAGACATCTCATCTCACATGTCGTGATCTTTGTGTTCTGGAGACATCTCATCTCCCATGTCCTGATCTTTGTGTTCTGGAGACATCTCATCTCACATGTCGTGATCTTTGTGTTCTGGAGACATCTCATCTCACATGTCGTGATCTTTGTGTTCTGGAGACATCTCATCTCCCATGTCCTGATCTTTGTGTTCTGGAGACATCTTATCTCACATGTTGTGATCTTTGTGTTCTGGAGACATCTTATCTCACATGTTGTGATCTTTGTGTTCTGGAGACATCTTATCTCACATGTCGTGATCTTTGTGTTCTGGAGACATCTCATCTCACATGTCGTGATCTTTGTGTTCTGGAGACATCTCATCTCCCATGTCCTGATCTTTGTGTTCTGGAGACATCTTATCTCACATGTTGTGATCTTTGTGTTCTGGAGACATCTTATCTCACATGTTGTGATCTTTGTGTTCTGGAGACATCTTATCTCACATGTTGTGATCTTTGTGTTCTGGAGACATCTCATCTCCCATGTCCTGATCTTTGTGTTCTGGAGACATCTTATCTCACATGTTGTGATCTTTGTGTTCTGGAGACATCTTATCTCACATGTTGTGATCTTTGTGTTCTGGAGACATCTTATCTCACATGTTGTGATCTTTGTGTTCTGGAGACGTCTTATCTCACATGTTGTGATCTTTGTGTTCTGGAGACATCTTATCTCACATGTTGTGATCTTTGTGTTCTGGAGACGTCTTATCTCACATGTCCTGATCTTTGTGTTCTGGAGACATCTTATCTCACATGTCCTGATCTTTGTGTTCTGGAGACATCTCATCTCACATGTCGTGATCTTTGTGTTCTGGAGACATCTCATCTCACATGTCCTGATCTTTGTGTTCTGGAGACATCTCATCTCACATGTCGTGATCTTTGTGTTCTGGAGACATCTCATCTCACATGTCGTGATCTTTGTGTTCTGGAGACATCTCATCTCACATGTCGTGATCTTTGTGTTCTGGAGACATCTTATCTCACATGTCGTGATCTTTGTGTTCTGGAGACATCTTATCTCACATGTCGTGATCTTTGTGTTCTGGAGACATCTTATCTCACATGTTGTGATCTTTGTGTTCTGGAGACATCTTATCTCACATGTCCTGATCTTTGTGTTCTGGAGACATCTTATCTCACATGTCCTGATCTTTGTGTTCTGGAGACATCTTATCTCACATGTCCTGATCTTTGTGTTCTGGAGACATCTCATCTCACATGTTGTGATCTTTGTGTTCTGGAGAGATCTCATCTCACATGTTGTGATCTTTGTCTCTAGCGATGTTGTTAAAGTCCACGTTTAGCATTGGTAACAAAGAGTTGGCATGAATATAGTTGATCAGCATTCTTTTTTTTTGGACATGTATATGTTATTGTGTTTGAATAATGGTGACAGCTGGTATGTAATTGCATTTGCTTTTTGGCACCTGATCTCAATTCTTCTATCTAGATATCAATCCTATTTGAAAACACTGCCTAAGTACTTGAACTCCTGCACTTGTTTTATCTTGGTCCCGTTTACCATACTGGCCATGTTTTCAGGCGATCTGCGTATCTGCATAGTTTCTGTTTTGAATATGTTAATTCGCATACTGTATATTTCACACCCTGAGTTGCGAGAAGTCAGATATTACTGCAGATCGTCTTTACTTTCGTGAAGTAAAAATCTGCAAAAAGGAGTTCATTTCTGATCAGCCTCTGTCCTGTCTTTCTCTGCATTTCTTGGCAGATGCTCCATTTTGGCCTCAAGCGTTATTCTGACAATATATGTGTTGAAAGTAGAGGCGACAACACACACCCTTGTCTCACCGCGGTTGTTATCTCCATTGTCAGGCCATCTACTGGTCTTACTTAAACTTTGGTATCCAAGGCACAGTGCTCTAATATGCTCTAATAGCTGGCCGTGTACTCCATTGTCGTCTTGGATGGTTCATAGTTTATTTCTGTTTACTCAGGAAGAAGTCTTTTCTTGATCAATGAAAGCAACTTTTAGTTTCCAATCGTATTCGATGTTTGTTTCGCTTAGTTGTCTTAGGGTGAGTAATAATTTACACAAACTTAGTTTTTTTAATCAGCATAATATCTTCAAAATAATTTATGCATTGAAATTATGTGGAACATGCAACCTGCCTCTTCAAAGTCAGATGTCTCGAATTACACAAAAAATGATGCCTACTACCAGCTGAACAGAAGAGAGCAGGTCGTGGTCTTCCGACTCCGCACAGGCCACAACAGACTGAGGTACCATCTATTCAATAAACTGAAGATAGGTGGCACGGACGAATGCACCTGTGGTACAGGGAAAATGACCGCTGAACATCTGCTGCAAAACTGCTCGACATACGAGGACCAGAGAAAGTACATGTGGTCATCACCAGTGGCAACGCTAGACAAGCTCTATGGCAGTGTCGACAGCATCAGGATGACAGCTGCTTTCTTCGAACAAATTCAAGTTGACGTCTGACAGCGTACGAAGAAGAAGAAGAAGAAGAAGATGTCTCGAATTACTTCCAGACAATTATAGTATTTCGGTACAAGTTTACGGGAACAATTTACAAACGATATTGGGGATTTGTTAATACAGAAACCAATAAGGCACAGGATTTGTCAGAATGTATATTTGAAATAATGTTATCCCTCGAGAAAGACATTGTGAAAAAAGTTCATGATTTCAACAGAAAAATGATTGAGAAGTTGGCAAGTGACAAGCAACGAAATATTGAGTTCCATTAACACTACAAATGAGTACCAAGGTGAGTAAGAAAATGTCCTATTTAAACATGTTTCAGTGCTCTTTTTTCACTTCTATGGCTGAGCCGCTCCAGCATAAAATCCACCAACCGCCATACGATTACATGAAGAGGGCTTGATCTAAGAAGCTAAACATTCTTCTAGAGTGGACATAATAGCATCGAACTGCACGAGGCTTGTGTAGAATTTAACATCAGATCTCATTTCGTACGCAAGCATGTTAGTTTCCCAAATGGCACAAATTATAGACACATTACATTAATAAGCTTTACTACGAATCTGTGCGTCAATGTCACGGTCAACATCTCCAAGCAATTGATAGCTCAACCTGCCCAGGTAGTAGCCTCGCCAATGAAGCGAATATTAACACTGTAGTCCAAAAAAGGATTGACAAGACACGTGCTGCTTTTGGAAGACTACAAGCACACATTTTGGACCGACAAGGCATCAGTTTTGCTGCCAAGATCAAGGTCTACTGTTCTGTGATGCTAATCATTTTTATACATCAGTGAAACATGGGTAGTATACTATAGCAGACATGTCAGGCATCTCGACCATTTCCTTACCAGCTGTTCCGCATGATGCTTATGATCAGATGGCAAGATACAGTTTTCAAGTGTTCTTCTTCTTCTTCTTCTGCGTACACAGTCAGACAGTAACCATTATTTTTTCGAAAAAAGCGGCGGTCATCCTGAGACTCTCGCCACCACCATAGAGCTTGTCTTGCAGTTCCACTGGTAATGGCCACATCTGCTCTCTCTGATCCTCGTATGTCGGGCAGTTCTGCAGCAGATGTTCAGTGGTCATTTTACCAGTACCGCACGGGCATTCGTCGGTACACCCTATCTTCAATTTGTTGAATAGGTGGTACCTCAGTCTGTTGTAGCCAGTGCGAAGTCTGAAGACAACGACCTGCTCTCTTCGGTTCAACTGGTAATAGGCATCGTTTTTGGTGTAACCAGTATGTTCGGTTTCCCATTTGGTCATGTATCTGGCTTTGATAAGCCGTTTTGACTCTTCGTACGTCATACTGGTATCTGTTTGTGGTAGCCTTGCACCTTCTTTTGCCAGTCTGTCTGCCTCCTCGTTGCCTTGGATGTTGCAGTGTGACGGAACCCACTGTACCACTACCCTTTTTGGTGCGGACTGCTGGCACAGTTTGCAGAGTGCTGCTCTTAAGTCATTAAGCTCAGTGTTTTTCTGGCTTTTTAGCGCTGTGACTACGGCGAGAGCATCTGTCAGCAGGACTATATGGCTCTCATTTTCACTGTGTGTTACCATTTCTTCCACTGCCGCCCTCAGTGCCTCTGTCTCCGCTCTGAAATTGCTTGTGTACTTACCAGTAGCGAATGACAGTGTTATTTTTCTGCCATTTGGTAGGTTCAGGAATGCTCCTGCCCCTCCGTTCTGTGTAGTGTTTGTTACAGAACCGTCGGTGTATGCATGGGTCCAGTCCATGCTTGGGTAGCTTTTCGTTATGAAGCTTAGGGTAGTGTCTCTCCTTTCTTTTTCAGTCTGGCAGTTTTTGTTTGCAATACCTGGTATATTTTCTACCACCTCTGGAAATATATCCTGCCTCCAAGTAGGTTTTCGTACAGTAGTGATGGGTTTTGGTGTTGTTAGTGCGTTTGTGGGATCTTCGTGCATCTTTGCTTTGGCTATTTCTGCAAAGTTTCTCCGCTTTAGTTTCCCATTTCCCAGATTGTTTAGTCTCTGGTACATTGGGTGGTCCGTCAGTCTTCGGAGTTTCTCTGACTGCAGCTGGGCTCTGCAGTCTCTTCTATCGGTCATGGATTGCAGTTTTGTAATCTTTTCAAGTTCTACAATTGGCGTTGACTTCATGCCACCTGTTATAATTCTCATGGCTTGGTTTTGAAGTTTGTTAACTTTATCGAAGTTCGCCTTCGCTGCTGTTGTCCATGCCGCAATGCCACACTCGAGAACTGGTCTCACTCTTCCAGTGTACAGTTTCTTTAGTATGCCTTCGTCTGCTCCCCAGCTTGTGCCAGCAAGTTTCCTCATGATCGCCATTCTTTCTCTGGCTTTCATTCGGTTTCTCTCAATCTGACTTTTCCATGTCATGCGCCGATCAAATGTGACTCCCAGATAGGTTGGGTTGTCGTTTGGCTGCAGGATTTTGCCATTTAGATTTAATTTGGTACTTTGGGGTTTTAATGAGAGCGAGAATATTGTGCACGTGGTTTTCTCCTCGTTTATTTTGACCAGCCATGAGTTCGCCCACTCTTCCAGCGATGTTAGGGCCGTCTGCATCCGATTTCTTGCTATGGTGAGATTTTTTTCAGAGGTCCACATAGCCAGATCGTCTGCAAACATTGAGCTATGGACTCTTCTTGGTATATTCTCTGTAATATCGTTTATATATACCAGGAAGTGTGTGGGTGACAATACTCCCCCTTGGGGTACTCCCTGCTCGAGTGTCACCTTTTTGCTCATCTGCCCTTGTACTTGGACTCTGGCCGTTCTTTGTTTGAGGTAGTGGTTGATCCACTTGTACATCTTCCCACAGACATCACTTCTTCTTAGTTTGACTCTAAGTCCATCCTTCCAGACTTTGTCAAATGCCTTTTCCAGATCCACCCAAACAGCTACTGTGTGTTTCTGTGCCTGGTAGGCATCTTCTATCTCCTGGGCTATGAGGATGACCTGGTCCTCAGTGGATCTGTGCTGTCTAAAGCCGGCTTGCTGTGGAATTAGTATTCGTTTTTCTTCCAGATGCCACATCAGTCTGGTGTTTATCATGCGTTCCATCAGCTTGCCGACACAGCTCAGTAGGCTTATGGGCCTGTATCCATTTGGATCTGTTTTGTCCTTTCCTGTTTTTGGTACTGGTACCAGTATTGCATCTTTCCATGCCTGTGGTACAATTCCCCTTTTCCAGCTTTGGTTTAGGACCGATAGCAGTTTCTTCTTCGCTGTTTGGCCCAGCCCCATCAGCATTTCGTTTGTTATCCCGTCTTTTCCGGGAGATTTCCTTTTCTTTAGTGTTCTCATAGCCTCTTCCATTTCGCGCATTGTTAGTTTGGCCATCATGTGCTCTTCAGGAGCCGTATTTATGTTTTCGTGTCCCTTTAGCTCTTCGCTAATGTCTGTATGCTTATCTGCAGGGACCTCGATGTGGTTTGCTCTGGCATAGTGATCGACAAAGGCGTTTGCGGCTTTCTTACCTGTGATCAAGTTCTCGCCTTGCTTGATAGTAATTTGTTTATTTGACGGGGTTTCGTCATTCATGGCTCTGACTAGCTTCCATAGCTTGTTCCCTTCTTTGTCCAGGTTTAGACTTTCCGTTTTATTTTTCCAGCTTTCTCTTGCTGTTTGCTTGAGAGTGTGTTTGTACTTCGCCGCGGCGGCTTTGAGGGCGATGTTTGCCTCCATGGATTTTTCTCGTTCTGCCATGTTCCTAGCATTTGTTACTGCATCTTCCACTTTCTGTAACTCATCATTCCAGTAGGGCTTATAGTTTTTCCTAGCTCCTCTTGGGATGGTTTCAGTGGCGGCTTGCATTATTGCCTTGCTTAGGCTCTCTACCATGGGCTTCATTTTGGTGTTTCGTGTGTTGATGGTTTCACACAGCCCATCTGTCAGGACTGCAAATCTGTCCCAGTCGGCTCGTTTGTAATTCCAACGTGGGAGCGGTTTTGTTTCCTGTGGGCCTACTTCCATGTCAATGGTTAGCCTGATCGGCCTGTGGTCGCTACCTGCCAGTTGGTTTAGCACCTGGCGGTCTATTTTATAGTGTATGTCCTGTGTGGAGAAGGCCAAATCTGGAGTCGAGGTGGTATGCCATGTTCTTGAATAGAAGCTAGGGCTATCCTCCGGCCTATTGATTAGGGAGAGATTTGCATCTATCTCCCAATCTTCCACTTCGTCACCTCTGCTGTCTGTGTCAGAGTATCCCCATCTCTCCGAGTGGCTGTTGAAATCTCCAACTACTATGCAGTTGGAGTCTCTGACCTCCATACTCGAGAGCGATAGGTCCCTGTTTGGTGGTCCGTACAGATTGAAAATGCGGAGCTTCGTCTCTTGAGCCATTATGTCAACTCCTACAATTTCTGCTTGTCCGGTGTGATTGACAGGTACCGCGCTACTCGGTATGCTGTTTCTGGTCAGTATCAGGACCCCTCCTTTGTGGCCTTCTCTATCTAGACGGAAGGTCTGGTATCCTCTGATTGAGAATTTGTGATTATTGTTGAGGTGCGTTTCCTGGATACATGCCACGTCAATCTTACCTTCATGCAGGTGATGTGTTAGGGAAAGTTTTTTGTTAATGACTCCCTCCGCATTCCACTGTAGTATTTTGAGGATCTTGAGGTTTTGGCCAATAGACGTTGCCCCATAGCCATGTGCCTTGACTCCACGACACATGGGTGGGTGACCACCAGTAGTCAAGGGTGGGCCCCTTCGACGCGTGAGGCCCGGCACTATCGCTGCCTGGCGGGACTCCGCAAGATGAGCGCCATACGTTTTTCGAATAGGTTGTACTGCCATCATACTGTGATTTACGTTGCACTGTTTTGTTAGGCTTGCGGCCCCGTGCATCCGATTTCAACAGGCGTTTCTGTAGGGATGCCCTCCTTAGCCTTTGGCTGTCCCCAGCCTATCTGCAAGGCAGCAGTTGTTTACGATCAGAGTTTTCTCTCTTATGGAAGTTGTCTTACCAGACTATCGAGTCTTCACTACTCGTGTCTATAGGGTGCAATGATGATATGTGATGATATATGAGATGGACTGGTTTACCCGGAAGAGAGGCAGTCCAGTGTGTCTGTGTCCCAGGATCGTCACGTCCTGCCAGGAACGTAGCATTTGCATGTGAGTGGGGTATCTCTTTTTCCCTTTATTTTCTTGGCTTCTATGCAGGGATGGTACGCTTAGCATTCCCCGCCACCTAGGGTGTTGACACAGTGGGGCAGGTGTGCAATGTCCGCTGGTCTGCATCTCTTCTGCGTCCAGTATGATAGTTATATGGCTGATAACGTACAGAGGTAGATATCGTAGCCGGAGTGCATTCAGCCAGAGGACAAGCCTGGTAATGTCACAGAGATGTTGTTCGCCTGGTGTGCGGACAACTCTCATGGTCAGTGGTTGAGTCTTGACAGTTCACAGTGAGGTGGCTGCTCTACTGTTTTCGACACCCCGACCAGGTACTAAGTCTTTGGTTGGTGTTTTCGCACCCCATCGCCGTTTAGGGTGAGTATCAAGCAGTTGTCCGCCCGCTTTGATTGGCGGGCGGCAAGGACCTCTTGCTGTGGCTCTACCTGATAGGGCTGGGGCGCAAGCCCCAGGTCCCGAGCATGTAGGAGCCTCCCATTGCAGTGGTGCTCAGATTTTGGGCGGGATTGCGGCTTACAAGGGTTCGGCCGTAATCCCCCACATGGTAGCCTCGCGCCCTTGGCTTATCAGCCTGGTACGTGAACCAAAGTGTCTGCGGCTCCTCTCGATTTGAGCTGGTTTTCCGTAGCAACGCCCTGTCATTTGTAGGGTAAAACTGACCTGTCTTCAGCTGATCTATTTCCAGCACCCGTTCACTGTTTGGTCAGACGAATTTATTGAGGGCTTTTGTTTGTC
Organism: Ariolimax columbianus; assembly: GCA_036924085.1. NCBI lineage: Eukaryota > Metazoa > Mollusca > Gastropoda > Stylommatophora > Arionidae > Ariolimax > Ariolimax columbianus. The sequence goes on along the minus strand of JAVGWX010000001.1, from coordinate 137,669,555 downwards.
AATGACCAGGTATTTGAAATCTGCGGTTTCTGCGGAGTTAAACACGATTTCCGTAGCGTTCTTTCATTTGACTGTTTGAGAGCTGACTTGTCATCCGTGAGTCTAATACCAGCGTACGTTCATTATTAGACCCAAACGGCAGCGCTCTCGATTTGTCAGTTGTTCTACAGTATTGGCGTGTTCAGTCAAGTTAAGCCGCAGGTTCCACACCTGGTGGTGCCCTTCCGTCAATTCCCTTAGCGAGACAATCATGTTTCTTAGGGGGTAGTCCCAGATTTTCGAGGGTCTAATTCCAGCACATGTTCTCTATTAGACCCCACGAAGGTGTACTTTTTGATAGTCATTCTGCAGTATTGGCGTGTTAAATTAACTTAGGTCTCAGGCTCCACTCCTGATAGTGCTCTTCCGTCAATTCCTTTATCAAACACTGGATGCAGACAAAACCGGGCCACAGGGGGCATAACCCCAGGTTTCTGGGGGTCTAAGTCCAGCACCAGTTCAATATTAGACCCCAGAAGAGTGGTCTCGGCATGTCAATCATTTCAGTGTTGGCCGTGTTGAGTCAAATTAAGCCGCAGGCTCCACTCCTGGTGGTACCCTTCCGTCAATTCCTTCAAGTTTCAGCTTTGCAACCATACTTCCCCCGGAACCCAAACAATTTGGTTTCCCGGAAGCTGCCCGCAGAGTCATCGAAGCAACTCCTGCGGATCGCTAGTCGGCATCGTTTATGGTCAGAACTACGACGGTATCTGATCGTCTTCACGCCTCTGACTTTCGTTCTTGATTAATGAAAACATTCTTGACAAATGCTTTCGCAGTAGCTCGTCTTGCGGCGATCCAAGAATTTCACCTCTAACGTCGCAATACGAATGCCCCCGTTTGTCCCTGTTAATCATTACCTCCAGTTCAGAAAACCAATAAAATAGAACCGAGGTCCTATTCCATTATTCCATGCACCATTATTCAGGCAGCCGAGGCCTGCTTTGAACACTCTAATTTTTTCAAAGTAAACGCGCCGGCCACCCAGGACGCTCAGCGAAGAGCACCCGTGGGAGAGAGCCGGCAGACGGTAGGGCAGGAGACAACGGGCAGTGAACCAGCGCGAGCCGGACCGCCCGCCTGCGCCTGAGATCCAACTACGAGCTTTTTAACTGCAACAACTTTAATATACGCTATTGGAGCTGGAATTACCGCGGCTGCTGGCACCAGACTTGCCCTCCAATAGATCCTCGTTAAAGGGTTTAAAGTGTACTCATTCCAATTACGGGGCCTCGAAACAGTCCGGTATTGTTATTTTTCGTCACTACCTCCCCGTGCCGGGAGTGGGTAAGTTGCGCGCCTGCTGCCTTCCTTGGATGTGGTAGCCGTTTCTCATGCTCCCTCTCCGGAATCGAACCCTGATTCCCCGTTACCCGTTACAAACATGGTAGGCATGTCACGTACCATCGACATTTGATAGGGCAGACATTTGAAAGATGCGTCGCCGGCACATGAGGCCATGCGATCAGCACAAAGTTATCCAGAGTCACCAGTGGGGACGCCGCAACCCCGCGAGGGGAAACGACGATTGGTTTTGAACTAATAAAAGCGCTCTTTCCGCAAGGGTCGGAGCTTGGTAAGCATGTATTAGCTCTAGAATTGCCACAGTTATCCAAGTAGGATCGTGTCATCTAAGGAACCTCGACTGATTTAATGAGCCATTCGCGGTTTCACCGTGAGGCAGTGTGAACTTAGACATGCATGGCTTAATCTTTGAGACAAGCATATGACTACTGGCAGGATCAACCAGATATCTGTCGGAGACGTACTGTGTACAGCACACACCGGTCGGCGGAGGAAGGGTGTGTTTTTGTAAAAGGCCTCGCTGGGACGACGGCCGCAGGGACCGACTGACGGGACGGTTTGTTCCACCCGTCCCTCACTCCGTCGACCTAGGACCGCCTGACAGGGGCCTCCCACACGCACCAGACGACCGACCGACCGGGCTCGCTCGAGGAGGGATGGCAGCGCTCTGTGCAGAACGGATCCCAACGACCTCGGCGATGAATTTCACTGGGACTGGAGACAATTTGGCCTGCCGGCCTGCCCTTCTCCGTAGGAGAACGCAGGGCCTCGAGGCAACGATTCCTGCTTTCCATTTGCCGGTCACAAGCTCTTTGCGAGAGTCGGACCACCAGCGAGACGTACTGTCGAGCTCTGCTATAAGCTTTAGATAAATCACCACGGACGTACCACGTTTCCTGATACGGACCAGACTAGCGCACCTCGGTGGAGGAGCCACTACAACAAACCGCACCCAATTCGCACTACGGGGAAAGGCAGGCGAGCGTTTTCCGCAAGCCCGCGCTATCGCTCCGCCTGGCGGGACTGAGATCGCTTTACGAACACTGGTTGCAATTGAGTCGCCGCGGCGAGACAACTACCCCAGATTTTCAAGTGTTCAAGTCCTGAACAAGGCAAGAGACTTGAGCACAAGGCAAGAGATGGGAGCACAAGGCAAGAGATGGGAGCACAAGGCAAGAGACTCGAGCACAAGGCAAGAGATGGGAGCACACGGCAAGAGATGGGAGCACAAGGCAAGAGATGGGAGCACAAGGCAAGAGACTCGAGCACAAGGCAAGAGATGGGAGCACACGGCAAGAGATGGGAGCACAAGGCAAGAGATGGGAGCACAAGGCAAGAGACTCGAGCACAAGGCAAGAGACTTGAGCACAAGGCAAGAGATGGGAGAACAAGGCAAGAGACTCGAGCACAAGGCAAGAGACTCGAGCACAAGGCAAGAGATGGGAGAACAAGGCAAGAGACTCGAGCACAAGGCAAGAGATGGGAGAACAAGGCAAGAGACTTGAGCACAAGGCAAGAGATGGGAGAACAAGGCAAGAGATGGGAGCACAAGGCAAGAGATGGGAGCACACGGCAAGAGATGGGAGCACAAGGCAAGAGACTCGAGCACAAGGCAAGAGACTTGAGCACAAGGCAAGAGATGGGAGAACAAGGCAAGAGATGGGAGCACAAGGCAAGAGATGGGAGCACAAGGCAAGAGACTCGAGCATCTATAATCTGCTGCATAAAACTGAAATCAGGTGAACTGACCTTTTTTCATGCTCGATCACTGCCCCCGTACGTAGCTACTGTATAGCGGGTGGGGGGGGGGGGGGGCCTCAGGACAAACACGTAACGACACAAATACTTATTGGGCGGGGAAGGGGGAGGGGGGGTCCTAACAGTATGCTCACTGATGTCGCCTCTTGTGAGATGCTCGCTCCAGACTGCTCAGCCTGGCGCACTGGCAGCTGACAAAACCCTCGCATTGTTACACATAAAATATCGATAAAAAATAAGCGAGCTTTCTAAGGGAGAGGCCGTAAGACAGCCCAATTACTGGAGCATTGCACCATGTGTGCTCCATATGATGTAGGGTTTTAGGACTGTGCAGTCATCTGACTACATTTCTGATGATGTCGTTATTTTCGTTTGACATGGGCAACCATTATTATGGAGACTTAAAAGAGACAAAAGACGGCCAATGCCAATCTATGAAGGGGGCTTTAAATGAAAACCTTAAATGTTGGATAGAAGGAGAAAAAATCGTGCCTTTGTATTGTAACTTGTTAATATGATTGCTAAGGATGTCAAGAGTGCCCTGCACGTGCCATCGCGGTGTAGACGAACAAGGTGATGTCATGATTGTAGTTAAATGATGGCCGCACACTTCTGACATGTCCCAAAGAGGAGACTTGTTCTGTTATTGGTTTTTTCTAAGCAACGATGGGATAAAACCTATTGTAATGCATCGGTGAATGATGGTCAATTACGGTGATGCATGCGTTTCACTCCAGCAAAGGTAGTGAAGTCGGAAGTTCTAAAACGGCTGAGGTCTGTTACATATTGTTCACGACCGGGTCAAGCACACCAAGTAGCCATCCCAGGATCGATTGCAGCCGTTGACCGGCTCGTATAGGGAAATCGTCGATTGGCTGAATGAAATTGCAGCACATCGGAACATCAGCCAAGGTTCAGCACACCACATCATCCATGATGTGCTACAGTACCACAAAGTGTCTGCAAGGTGGGTGCCACGGCAGCTTGCTCCAGAGTTACAGAAATGAAACAACGATGTCGGGAACTTGTTCGGCGCTTTGAAGGTGATAGTTTCCTAAAAATTATTGTTACTGGAGATGAAACCTGGGTTCACTTCCACGATTCTAAAACAAAGAGAACAAGCAAGGAATGGCGCCATCCCTCCTCACCCAAACTGAAGCAGTTTCACACGCAGCAAAAGGAAAGTTATATTGGCTCTCTTTTGGGATGAACGATGTGTGATTTAGAGCACTAGATGCCCAGAGGGAAACGCTATCACCAGTGCCATGTATACAGATCTTCTCAGGAATAAACTTCGTCCCGCAATCAAATGCAAACGTGGACTTCTGAGTAAAGATTTCCTTTTGCAGCATGACATTATTCGACCACATACTGCCCGTGCAACAGCTGCAACCATCGAGGACCTCCACTTTCAGTGTGCAACACATCCGCTATACTCACCAGGTCTAACCCAAAGTGATTTCCTTGTCTTTGGACAACAAAAAGAAGCATTGGTAAGAAAGACTTTCAGGTCCGATAAAGAGGTCCAGTAGGTGCTGCATGAGTGGTTGCAGACACGACCACGAGAATTTGTTTCTACAGGAATCCATGCACTTTATAGGCGCTGGAGGACTTGCATCGAAAGCAATGGTGACTACGTTGAAAAGTGCTAAAGTTGTGATTCACATTTTTAGGATTAATTTACTAAGCTTAACATATTGATGGTTTTCATTTAAAGCCCCCTCATACTATATAAATATATATATATATAAAGTGGTTCAAAAATAAAGTTAATATATTCATAAGTGGACGAACCTAATGCAACTGTATTAACATGAAAATACACATTAATTATCCACTTTACCTATACGAAACAAATGTTAGATGCGAGTCTCTTTGGTAATATGGCAGGTGTATACACAGTATACAAGCTGTTACCAAACGCGAGCCAGCATGTCCTAGTGTACGAGCTCCATGGCTTTAGTGATGCTTCGCCTCAGGTCGTTCAGGTCCTGGGGGTCCGTCATCTCAGGTCGTTCAGGTCCTGGGACATGTGGATCCGTCGTGTCAGGTCGTTCAGGTCCTGGAGGTCCGTCGTCTCTGGTCGTTCAGGTCTAGTGGGACGTGGACCCATCGTCTCAGGTCGATCAGGTCCTGGGGCATGTGGACGCGTCGTCTTAGGTCGTTCAAGCCCCGGGGTCCGTCGTCTCAGGTCATTCAGGTCATGGGGCATGTGGACCCGTCGTATCAGGTCGTTCAGGTCATGAGGTCCGTCGTCTCCGGTCGTTCAGGTCTTAGGGCATGTGGACCCATGGTTTCAGGTCGTTCAGGTCTTGGAGGTCCGTCGTCTCAGGTCATTCAGGTCCTGGAGCATGTGGACCCGTCGTCTCAGGTCGTTCAGGTCCTGGGGCATGTGGACCCATCGTCTCAGGTCGTTTACGTCCTGGGGATACGTTGTCTTAGGTCGTTCAGGTATTGTAGCATGTGGTCACGTCGTCGCAGGTCGCTCAGGTCCTGATGCATGTAGACCCGTCGTCTCAGGTCGTTCAGGTCCTGGGGCATGTGAACCCGTCGTCTCAGGTCGTTCAGTTCCTGTGGCATGTGAACCCGTCGTCTCAGGTCGTTCTGGTCCTGGGGCATGTGGACCCGTCGTTACAGGTCGTTCAGGTCCTGGAATTTGGGTCCCGTCGTCTCATATCGTTCAGGTCTTGTGGCATGGCTTCCGTCGTCCCAGGTCGTTTAGGTCTTGGGACATTTGGACCCGTCGTTTCAGGTCGTTAAATTGCTGTGACATAGGGATTAGTCGTCTTATATCTTTCAGGTCCTGTGGCATGTGGACCCGTCGTCTCAGGTCGTTCAGCTCTTTAAGGGACTCGTCGCTTCTGGTCGTTAAGGTCCTGTGATATATGGGCCGCTTCGTCTTAGGTCGTTCAGGTCATGTGGCATGTGGACCCGTAGTCTCTGGTCGTTTAGGTCCTGTGACGTAGGGGGCGCATCGTCTTAGGTCGTTCAGGTCCTGAGGCATCAGGGGCCCGTCCTCTCGTGTCGTCCAGGTTAGGGGGCATGGTGGTCTGTCGTCTCTAATCGTTCAGATCCTGTGGCATTATATTCCGCATCTCTGTTCGTTCAGGTCCTGTGTCATGTGGGGGCCCTTCGTCTCTGGTCGATTAGGTCCTGTGGTATGGGGGTCAGTCATCTCTGGGCGCTCATTAAAGTGTCGGCGAACATCCAAGTGGAAATGAGGAGGAGCACCATCCTGATTGACAGAGTACGTCGCACAGATCTTCTGTTATCTTTGGCATGAGCCACCCTTTTATCATGCCCATGAAGCGACCACGCACGTTGCTAATGCTCATTGCACAATCAACGTTTACTTTTGGTGAGCCCCTCACGTGCTCGACAATGACACGAGTGTTTTCTTGACCCCAGATTCTTATGTTGTGGGGATTGACCGTCCCTCATTGACGAACACTAACTAGCCTGCCAGTGAATTCGTCATCTTCTAATTTGGACTTGCAAGTCAGAATGCGTTTGCGAATGTCAATGCGTTTGTACACGGCTCCAATCCTGCTCATTGTCTCTTCTGAAGTCAGTGAGCAACCCTGCCTTTTCCCAGGACATAAATAGCCATTTGGTTGAAATTACTTCATCAAACGTACAATGCAGTTTCTATGCGGTGCACCCTTACCTTATTGAGTGCGAAAGTTTCGCTCTGCTGTCACAACAGCCCCCTTTCGTGTGAATTCCTAAATCAGAAATGCTATCTTGTGCTTCAATGTCGCCATCATGTACGACACTACGCCACCTAGCGGTCTTGACGTAAACTAACACACACACATACACAATAACTTGAGACCTATTATCTTCTTATTTTCCGTCAGTGGCTGTTTACCATTGTTGTTACTCTCGCTAAAGGTTTTTACTTTTGCCCCATTCTTTTCAAATCAGCCTGTATATATTGAGTACAACTGTTATCGCCATTTCTACGGTCGGTGCAATGGATCGTCAAAGCCATATATCGTTTTCCTGGATATTGCAGCCTGCCAATATCCATCTTTTGATGTTATCCATCTTTTGATGTTATCCATCTTTTGATGGTATCCTCCGGCTTATAATGTTGTTTACCTCTGACACGTTTGCCTTCCCCTTTCCTTCCAGTATTGTTTTCAGCATGATGTTATGTCTTTTCAATCAATCAAGCAATCAATCAAAACCTGTCAAGTCCCTGTACAGCATAGGCTCTCACCAAATTGACCTGTCCTTTGCCCATCCATCCAGTTCTGTCCACGCAATTATAAAACAGAGCATTATTGTACTTATATCAGCTGTGTTGCGCAAACTGGGTAGCATCAATGCAAGAGCCCTTACGTCAAGTGCTACTGATGTCTGGATCTTTCCCACAGTTCCACATTAGTGACTTTATCATACAATTTTAAACCACTATTCGGCGCAGGCAGGGAGCCGCGTAGCTCAGTGATTATCGCACTGGCTTCGCATCTGAGTGGTCTTGGGTTCATTCCCCAGTTGAGGCGGAAATGTTTTTTCAGACCGCAATGGCACCCGGGTAAACCCAACCTTAAATGGGTACCGGTTCAATCAGCGTAATAAAGGCGCCGGCGTGATGCTGACCACATCATCCACTAAGTGCCGTGGGTTACCAAATAATATGGGCCTAACACCATGTGTCGCATGACGTGATGGTATCTTTAATTTTTTTTCTTTTATTTGGCGCAGGAATCCGTTGATGATAGTTCAAACTATTATCGTTGCCGTCTTCGTTAATTCCAATATTGCATGGCTATACTGTAGAGCGAACTTGACATTGAAATTGACGATGAGTATGTTTTTGGTGGGATTAATTTCATTGTGATTTACATACATTCTATAACGTAATTAAAGTCCCTCTCACCTCTAGTGGGTTATTATATCTTTATCTGTTCCTACTACTGTGTCTATATTGCTACATAAGTGAATCCATCTCCTGTAGTATAGTGTCTACAAACACAATATAATTGCCCTTTGATGCTTCTAGTCTCAACTTTTATTTTTTCTATGTGTTTCCCAGTTTGTATGACCATTCGTCACGTATATTTATTTTATGTTGTATCTGGTTTTTGTTGGGAGACAAAAGAGCCAAGTCATCAAAAAAGTCCAGATCACCAAATTGTTTTGCCAAATGCCAATCAATTCCATTTTCGTTGAAGTTATGTTCTTGATAATCCAGTCAGTAGTCACAATGAAACAGTAATGTTGATAAGATATATCCCTGTTGTACACCTTTCTTATCCAAAATATTTTTGTAAACTGACAGTCTTAACTTCATATTTGCATAAGTTACCTTATTTTTGTTTGTCAACCACAGGTGCACTCCACGGTGCCTTAGCGACTTCCAGAATGATTCATAGTCTAAACTGTCAAATACCGTTTCATAGTCCACGAATCTGATATCAATTGATGGGTTACGTTGCAAACTTTGTTCAACTATTATTCACCATGTCGTTATCTGATCTACACAGGATTTATTTTGTCGAAAGCCCTTTTGTTCATTCAACAGCTGTTTATCTATGGCCTTTTTCCATCTCTCTCGTATGATCCTGTTTAATCAGCTTTTGATTAATGTAGTGGTAGAACAAACGTGCGAGGTTCAACTCTCTCAGTCTACAAGTTCCAGTCAATCAGCTGTAAAAGTGTACCAGACTTACTGTTACGGAAGTTTTAGTACATGTATTTCAAATTTATGTTTGTCCCAGCTTCTTCTCTTCATTTACCAACTCTTTTTTCCACCTCTTTATTGACTGCAGCATATATTTCCCTAGCTTTAGTTTTGATGTATACGATTTTGTTCCCATTCATGTCTACTTTATTCATTGATCTTGCCTGTATCTTCGCAATGGTATCCGCTGTCACTCATACTTTGTGTTCTATTTCTTTGTTCCCAAAAATGGGTTCAATGAGTCTCCTTCCAAATAGTATTACCTGTCATCTTTGCTTTTATGTATCTTCTATGTCATGTTGTTTGTGGTTATTCGTTGTTGAACAAACTTATTTTAGGTTACCAGAATATGGTTGTAAGATGGTGACCTGCATCTTTATTACTTTTACATTTTGTAATGACGATCTGCTTATTATTTCTATCTTTATAGTAAACCTGTTGTTTTTTTTACCTTGATTATGGTGATATTCATGTTGCTTTACGGATCCCTCTATGTGAAAACTGCTTACCCACCAATCTGCAGTTGATTGAAAGAACGCGTCCATAAATAACTCTCCATTATCATTTTGAATCCCTATCCCATGTCTGCCCATGATCTCTACAAAACCGATATGATCGTTTCCAACCTTAGGTGGCCAATCAAAACCGTAATGTCTTTCCTTCGTCGTCTATCAATGACGTCTCCAAGTTTGGTGCACAATTCCTCTTTCAGTCACTCTTAGTTATCATTGGTTGGTGCATATCATTTAACGATATACCTATTTTATCTTATTTTTAGCGGTTTCAAAAGTAACCAATATTATTCTAGATCTTACTGTCTCCCATTCTATAAGCGCCATTGGCAAACATTTTCTCCGAAGGCAACCGAGAAACTGAGACCAAATGCCAGAAAGCAGCAGGAGTGATTTATCAACTGGCGCTCCTACTTAAACATCCTCACATTAGTTTGACAACGAAGCAGCAACTGATCCACATCATCGTCCCACCACCCCTGTGTTACCAGAGCCAAACACAGGCCATGTCTAAGGCCCGAAAGAGTAATATCCACCCCTGTGTTACCAGAGCCAAACACAGGCCATGTCTAAGGCCCGAAAGAGTAATATCCACCCCTGTGTTACCAGAGCCAAACACAGGCCATGTCTAAGGCCCGAAAGAGTAATATCCACCCCTGTGTTACCAGAGCCAAACACAGGCCATGTCTAAGGCCCGAAAGAGTAATATCCACCCCTGTGTTACCAGAGCCAAACACAGGCCATGTCTAAGGCCCGAAAGAGTAATATCCACCCCTGTGTTACCAGAGCCAAACACAGGCCATGTCTAAGGCCCGAAAGAGTAATATCCACCCCTGTGTTACCAGAGCCAAACACAGGCCATGTCTAAGGCCCGAAAGAGTAATATCCACACCTGTGAAATGAGAACCTCTGAATTTCTGCCGGCGTCTTCGCCGATTGGAAACACGGACATTCGCAAAAGGGCCTATTCCATCCCATGTGCCGAATACATACCAAGACAGAATGTGCAATGGTTCGGTCATCTCATGTCCCCTGATCAGCTTCTCCTGCGCGCTTATAACGCCCAACGGTCCAACTCATAAAGGGAAAAGTGGATAGATGACGTAAGGACGATTTTCCAGCGACACAGGTTGACGACGTCAGACGCGACGCATCTGACCGCCAAGCACAGGCGACATGCTCTCCACGTCGTCCATCATGGAACAAGTGGACGGATAACTAACTAACTAACTAATGTCCAATTCCTTTTCCTGAAGGAGGAGAGAGGATTGAAAGACTTAAAGGAAATGACGGTCGCATGTACGAGTTTATAACACTCTAAATATATCTAAGCAGGCGTCATGAAGTATGCAACACTCCAGACGAAAGATATGTAACGTTACCTATTGTCCTATACAATATCTTTACCACGTTTACCCTTACAAAAAATGTCTTATTTTTCGTGCGATCACACATTATTATCTTTATAACTGTATCCCTACTAGTGTGGATGGGACAGATCCCACCTTCCCGACAAATAATCAAAAAAAAAAGAGACATTATTTAATGGATAATTTTTTCAGAAGATTTTCTTCTTACCAGTATAAATGTTTGTTTAATACAAAATGCTCTCAGATTAGTTCTTAATAAGTTCTATTGCAAATATGTATGACATTTTATTATATTTTTGCTCTTGATCCTGTTTTTGTTTGCTATTGTTTGCATATATGTTCAGGGATCAGCTGTTTTGCTAATCATCCGTTGTTGAGATGCTAATCTTCATAGTACATCTTTACCTGGCAGTACCAAGCGCATTAATTTGATTGTACAGTCTATCGTGACGTTGGTGGTCTGCAAGATATTGGATTTGTCGTTTCTTATATTGAACTACTTTTGGTGATACAATTTGGCTGGCGTCTGCTGTAATTCTATCCATGTCAATGTTGAACAGTAGTGGCGAAAGTGCACATGCGTGTCGTATTCGTGTAGTTATTTCAAAATAATCTGACTCCATCAGTTGTTCTTATTTAATTGTTATCCATATGGCACAGTGCACTCACGTGATCTAATAGATGTCGCTGTATATCATCTCATCTCATCTGTCCCGTGACATAGGTGGTCGTGTGAACATCACATCTCGGTACATTACAAATCGCCCATCGCCATTGTGTGGGTTGCTGTTTTAATCAATGTCATGCCTGTGGACTTGTGACTATCATCTGTCCAGCACAACTTAGGGAGACACCTCATTGTCTTGCCAGGAACTGCGCCTCTGAGTATCACATTGGGCAAACCACGAAAACTCATCACATGGTCGAATAACTGAAAGGAGGTATCGATACGGTCCGATTGACCGTCAGGCAGTATTGCATGTACTAACATTGTGACGTCATCTAGATATAATATTCCAAGGATCCTTCTGAAACACTTCATCTCCGTGGTCTGTTTTTCTCCGCTACATGTTTCACAAGCATACATGTACTCAGATAGGATTAAGGCCCGTATTAAACTGATTTTAGTGAACAGAGATATACTGTTATCTCTCTAAACTGACTTCAGTGAGGTAAGACATGTCATAGACTGAGCAGTCCAGGTTCGAAAATCTACCGTCGTACCCTCCTCACCAATGACAGACCCATAGTGTACCACAGTTTTCTAATATTGTTCAGAGTTTATTCCTATCAACTCTATAAGAAGAAATCTCTTGAGTTATATATGATACGGTTAAATGAGTGTCGCATTATATTCTTCTTTCACTTAAGTGCATTAACGTAAATACTACATCAATATTTCCAATTCCTTTACAGAATCCAAGCTTTGCTCTGATGAGGTTCAATAAGTGGTCCATTTTGTATTGTCTAATGTGTGTTCAAGGTTTTTTGCATACATTGTTCATGTATAACTTAGTAACAACATGCTTCTGCATGTGTTACGAGTTTTTTTTAACTGCCTTTTTCCTTCCAGATGTATATTATTGTAACTCGTTGTAAATCCTCTGGTAAACTTATTTCTTGACATGCTATCTTTAAAGATTCGCTCGTCACTTTACCCATGTCTTCTTTCAAGCTCGAATTGATTTAGTTGTTATGCCGTACATACCTGGCGACTTATTTCTATGGCTGTTCTTTATAGCCCTTTCTATTTTTTCAGTAAACATATTCATATGATAATTGTGTGTTGGTATTGATATGCATTGCTTCTGAGTGTCTGTAGGGTTAAAATGTTGTTGGTTGTACGCTTTTCATCGTTGTTTTCTTACGTGCTCGTTCAGAATTTGGGTTCCCTTTTTGTCATTAATGATTGAAGTAAAATGGTATTTCTACTTTAAATGGCATTGCTTTAATACTTTGTAGAAATCTCGTGGATGATGTTTGCAAACGGATGTTAAAAGTTCTCTAATTTTTTTTTAATAGTTCGTCTTTCGTGATTGTGATTACTGATTTGGTATTTCGATTTGCCATTTGATAATTAATATACTATCTCTGCGTATTAGACGTTAATCATGTAGTTTAAAACTTGTTGTTTAGTCTGAACTAATTCTTTAATTTCAGAATGTCACCAATTTGTTTGTTTTATATTTTGTTTGAAGTTTTTTGTTGCACATTTCCTTTTGAGCGTATTAATCATGTCTATTTTAAAGATGGCCCATTCACTGTTTATGTCTCCATTTTCTCTGTCATGTCTTTAAAATGTTTGTAATATCTTGATATTTCTTTTCTAATAGTCTCCTCTACGAATTTTATTTGAGATCTGTGCCCATTATTCGTTTCTCTCTTTTCTGTCTTTTATTATATAATGTTATATCTGGCATTACCACTGGTAGATGATCATCGGCATCTATATAGATTTTGGGGATTGCTCTAGTTTGTTGTATTTCTTCCCTGTGTCTTTGTCCTGTTCATATGTAATCATTTTATTATGTAAAATCTGGGTTGTTCCACCTGTACCATGTTCTGATATGACTGCCTGCTATTATTAGACCATGCTCGTAACGTAAATGTATACCATTTTCTTCATCACTATTCACATTTGGTGTCACTGAATCTTTCTAAGCCATTAAAATCGCTCATTACTAGCATCAATGAGAGTAAACACTACAAGGAGAGTTTTGAGTACAATGAACTATAGCATCGCGTGACGAGTACGACTGCAAAAAAGTGAGCACTTCATATCAGTGGTGTGTAACGACTGTAACAACAATTAAAGGTGTGTTTTATCACAGCTACTTAACACTCATTTGAATATTTACACCGTCGTCAGAGGTGCAAAAGAGCAAAGACTTCATGTAACTACTAGTTACTGATATCCAGCCTATATTTCTTAGAGACGGCACACGGCTGCAGCTCGTTTACATCCGCTATATTAGAGACAGCTCACGGCTGCAGCTCGTTTACATCCTCTATCTTAGAGACAGCTCACGGCTACAGCTCGTTTACATCCTCTTTCTTAGAGACAGCTCACGGCTGGAGCTCGTTTACATCCTCTTTCTTAGAGACAGCTCACGGCTGCAGCTCGTTTACATCCTCTTTCTTAGAGACAGCTCACAGCTGCAGCTTGTTTACATCCTCTTTCTTAGAGACAGCTCACCGCTACAGCTCGTTTACATCCTCTTTCTTAGAGACAGCTCACGGCTGGAGCTCGTTTACATCCTCTTTCTTAGAGACAGCTCACGGCTGGAGCTCGTTTACATCCTCTTTCATAGAGACAGCTCACGGCTGCAGCTCGTTTACATACTCTTTCTTAGAGACAGCTCACGGCTGCAACTCGTTTACATCCTCTTCCTTAGAGACGGCACACGAATGTAGATCATTTACATCCTCTTTCTTAGAGACAGCACACGGCTGCAGCTCGTTTACATCCTCTAAAAATATTTGATGTGATCGATAAAGAAAAATTATTGAACACATAGAGTAATGAAATCAGTTTAAGAAATATAAATAGTTTGTTTTAAAACTAAAAGCACGTGGAATTGTTTAAATTCTGCGAGGAAAAGGAATGTTAGACAAAGAGATAGAAAATAAAAGAGTTTGTATCAATTGAAACAACAAACCAGATTGCGCTTTTTACGAATCATGTAAAGGTTATGACAACTAGAATGAAAAGTCTATTTACTGTAGTCTTAACACTTCAAATAATCTGATTTCGGTTCATATCAGACGCCAAAATAAAGAATAAAAAAAGGAAGATAATAATGAATGAATATGAACGATTTAGAAAACTACAATTGACACGAAAAACAGAATCGTTGTAAGCAATGTTTGCACAGCAACATCATCTAGAACGAATGACACAGAGAACTTTTAGTCGTAACAGCAGCATTGCTTATTGCTGTACTTGTGTAAACCTGTCCCCTACTTATTTTCCTATGATTCACCATTATTATTCCCATGTGCTGCACTTGTCCAACACTGAAAGTTATGAGAAAGAATGTAAGCAAGACAGTCTTAACTTCCCTGATTTTATTTAGGAAATGCAAGATGTCGATTGCTCATATAACCGACTTCATTGCACCTGGACGCGTCCATTTGTGCTCAGTCCCTTTCATCGCTGAAAGTGCCCACGACAGAGCACAAGCTCCATAGCTCCCGCAGCGGCTCGGAAATTTTCCCCTGACTTTGTCAAGTCCACATTTACAGAAAAGGCGGTCATATTATGAAGAAAGTAAATTCGAAATGCCTGGTCTGTCAAATTGAGCACGTGGCGGCTCTTCTTCCTTTTTCTCTTCTTCGTTCGTTCTCAAACTCCCGCTACCAGGCCTTGAACGTTTAGAAACTCCCGCTACCAAGCCTTGAAAGTTTTGAAACTCCCGCTACCAGGCCTTGAACGTTTTGAAACTCCAGCTACCAAGCCTTGAAAGTTTTGAAACTCCCGCTACCAAGCCTTGAAAGTTTTGAAACTCCCGCTACCAGGCCTTGAACGTTTAGAAACTCCAGCTACCAGGCCTTGAACGTTTAGAAACTCCCGCTACCAAGCCTTGAAAGTTTTGAAACTCCCGCTACCAGGCCTTGAACGTTTAGAAACTCCCGCTACCAAGCCTTGAAAAAGCAGGATGTTCTCCGGAGAACGGAACGCGTTGTGTTGTAGTTTACAGCTTGACTGCGATATTTGTGCCTTTTGGTCCGACACATCCGACTTCAGCAGGCATTTTTTAGTATTGTGTTAGCCTTCCCTCTTTTATCCCTTCTCCTTAGACAGTCTTCTCTGTTGCAGCTTGTTATCCAGGATCACCCCGTGGAGGTGTAGAAGGGTCTTGGCATTTCTGGTTCGCTCTGCCTGGCGCTAGCAGTCAGCTATGGGTCGCTGTCCCTGACGCTAACAGTCAGCTATGGTTCGCTGGCCCTGACGCTAGCAGTGAGCTATGGGTCGCTGATCACTGCAGCTCAAGCATTGCTCAGCATCTTTATCTCCACGTAGTGATTCAAACCTGGTATGTTGGGAGCTCACGACCCCTAGACCACCGAAGAATCTCCAGGAAGAATGGTTTAGAAGATATTCAAGCATGACGGAAATGCAAAGAGACGTTCAAAAAGCAATTTGACAGGAGAACAGTAACAGGAGAACAGTTTTATATGAGTAAGTCTTTATCAAGGACTGAACAAACATAAACAGTACAAACGAAAACAACAAACGTTGTACAGTTTATAATATTAAGCAAATCATGAAAAAAAGTCCAATAACATGTCAGCAATTATTTTGTTGTTATTCTCAACTGTTAGATAATGATTAAAATATTTTTTTAAAGAACATTCATAAGAAGAATAAAGTAACAGCATAGCTTGTAGTAAAATACTCTCCATCTCATTGCATTGTATAACCTACCATTCACACAAGTGAGAAGCCTGCTGAGTAGGGAATAGCATTCTACAATTTAAACAAAGCCCTCCTTATAAACTTGGAATAAAATAGAATGATGAGTAATTCGATTTGTTTAGGTATAGAGAAAAAAGAAGATAAGTTTGAATGAGTTGTGAAGTCTATTATGCATGTCAGCTGCGGACGCTTTTATTATCTTTCTATTCACGTCTCCAACAGGTCGATTTGATTGTGGTCCAGAATAACGTCTGTTAGTTATTTCGTTCAAATTCACTTCGTCTCTCTGTTGACCTTCGAGATCTACCCACACATAAAAATGGTGTGGGCTTCTTGTGAGGGCAGTCAGCGGGTGTGCATACAAAGTTGAGTAAACATGGCGGACTATCTAGACGACGCTCAGATGTCGCGGTAGCTTTTCACCTTTCACACTAGACCAAAATAGTACAGCTGCAGATGTGTGTGACTGCATAACCTCTAGGATCGCTTAAGTTACTTCAACACGATATATGTATGCATCCAAGTTTAAACACATACACACAGACAACACGGGCACGCATGCACGTTCGCACGCCCCCACACACACAAACCGATAGACCAACAAACAAACGTACATAAACCAGCACAGCACTTCGTGGTGCTACGCTACTCTACGCTACTTTACTACGCTACTCTGCTCTATTTTACTACGCTACTCTACTCTACTTTACTAAGCTACTCTGTTTTACTTTACTACGCTACTCTACTCTACTTTACTACGCTACTCTGCTTTACTTTACTACGCTACTCTGCTCTACTTTACTACGCTACTCTGCTTTACTTTACTACGATACTCTGCTCTACTTTACTACGCTACTCTACTTTACTACGCTACTCTGCTCTACTTTACTACGCTACTCTGTTTTACTTTACTAAGCTACTCTGCTTTACTTTACTACGCTACTCTGCTCTACTTTACTACGCTACTCTGCTTTACTTTACTACGCTACTCTGCTCTACTTTACTACGCTACTCTACTTTACTACGCTACTCTGCTCTACTTTACTACGCTACTCTGCTTTACTTTACTACGCTACTCTGCTCTACTTTACTACGCTACTCTACTTTACTACGCTACTCTGCTCTACTTTACTACGCTACTCTACTTTACTACGCTACTCTGCTCTACTTTACTACGCTACTCTGTTTTACTTTACTAAGCTACTCTGCTTTACTTTACTACGCTACTCTGCTCTACTTTACTACGCTACTCTGCTTTACTTTACTACGCTACTCTGCTCTACTTTACTACGCTACTCTACTTTACTACGCTACTCTGCTCTACTTTACTACGCTACTCTACTTTACTACGCTACTCTACTCTACTTTACTAAGCTACTCTGTTTTACTTTACTACGCTACTCTACTCTACTTTACTACGCTACTCTGCTTTACTTTACTACGCTACTCTGCTCTACTTTACTACGCTACTCTGCTTTACTTTACTACGCTACTCTGCTCTACTTTACTACGCTACTCTACTTTACTACGCTACTCTGCTCTACTTTACTACGCTACTCTGTTTTACTTTACTAAGCTACTCTGCTTTACTTTACTACGCTACTCTGCTCTACTTTACTACGCTACTCTGCTTTACTTTACTACGCTACTCTGCTCTACTTTACTACGCTACTCTACTTTACTACGCTACTCTGCTCTACTTTACTACGCTACTCTGCTTTACTTTACTACGCTACTCTGCTCTACTTTACTACGCTACTCTACTTTACTACGCTACTCTGCTCTACTTTACTACGCTACTCTACTTTACTACGCTACTCTACTCTACTTTACTAAGCTACTCTGTTTTACTTTACTACGCTACTCTACTTTACTACGCTACTCTACTTTACTACGCTACTCTGCTCTACTTTACTACGCTACTCTACTTTACTACGCTACTCTCCTCTACTTTACTAAGCTACTCTGTTTTACTTTACTACGCTACTCTACTCTACTTTACTACGCTACTCTGCTTTACTTTACTACGCTACTCTGCTCTACTTTACTACGCTACTCTGCTTTACTTTACTACGCTACTCTGCTCTACTTTACTACGCTACTCTACTTTACTACGCTACTCTGCTCTACTTTACTACGCTACTCTGCTTTACTTTACTACGCTACTCTGCTCTACTTTACTACGCTACTCTACTTTACTACGCTACTCTGCTCTACTTTACTACGCTACTCTACTTTACTACGCTACTCTACTCTACTTTACTACACCCCGCCCCACACCCGCACCCGCAACCACACCCACACACACACACACATGAATACATACATACATACCTACATACATACATACATACATACCTACATACATACATACATACATACATACATATATACATACATCCTGTAGTGACATCCTGTATTAACATCATGTAGTAAGCCGTTTAGTTTCTTACCAAAGAAACAGAAAGTACAAACTAATCTAGATTCAACATGTTTCCTAATGAACATAACTAAACCGTGCGTTTGCCTCAAAGTTATTATGTAGTTCAATCAGCTGTTATTGCATATGTTGGCTAACAAGTTCCACGTCTGTTTCAAACGGATAAACCATTTTGGCATTTTGAGTTCCTGCAAATCTTTAAATCTAATAATCATATCATTCTTAATTACCTCCAAATAGCAGCAACATATTTCTAAATCTGCACGTTTCAGTCTGTCCTTCCTTAACTGCTGCAAATATGGAAATTGAACAAGTTCAACCCGACCCAGGTAGTTTTACAAAAAATGCCAATTATGCTGGAGAATCCAAAGAACATTCACTTCGATAAAGCTGGTGTAGTTGTCCTGTAGCTTCAGAAGGATGTCAATGAACTTGTCAAATATATCGGAATGGTAATTCACACCATTTCGGAGTACTTTCAATAGCAAGTTGTTCCTTCATTAAATAAAAAAAACTATAATTGTATCATTTAAAACCCACACTCATTTCACACAATTGCCTTTGGGCAGCCACCCTTAATTGCGTGAGCAGGAGAAGACGTTCAAACTCATTATCATTACATAATGTACAATACAATCTATCGTTCAAGGAATGCGTTTTGATTGAATTAACAACACTGATGACTATACTCATTGATTTGTTGAGTCTGTCGCTAAGTTGTTTGACTAGTAAATGCCGTTAATGAAAAACACAACGAATTAGTCAAACATTTGATGCCCAATATTAAGAACGTCACACGTTGTGAATATCTCGGCCATTAGCAACAATGGAGATTGCCAAACAGATGAAAAATGACCATGCCAATGTAGAGGTTAAATACAATGCAATACATCGCAGAACACTAACAACATTACCCCCAGCGGCAGCGTACAAATGCGAGACATGGACAGCCACACAAGTAGTAGGGAAGAAGATTCAATCCTTCGCTGCAGGAAAGTGCATGGATATCTATCTTCAGTCCACTTCTGTCGTTAGGCGTCTTGGGGAGGTGTGACCTCCTTTCATATTTTCTGGCAGGTGAAAATCCACTGGTGACTTGCCAGGTTAATCCCAGCATCGGTTAGCCCCTGGAATATACGATCGCCTATTTTGGAGACTGTGGAGGTGGGAGCGTAAATTAGAGCAAAGTAGACCCGTAGCCTATCAGGATACATCTAAGCCGCTTCGCTAACCACATAACCAAGACCTGTTGTTATGCCACACAGTCCCGTTTTTGTGGCATACTCTCGAGAATAATTTTAGTAGATTTTTAACTTCAATTTTGCCCGAGCAGCGGCCGTAAGGAATACTATTTTCGATTTCCAACTGCTAAAGTATTTTTAACGTTGGCGCCACTCAACACGGGTGTCTGATCTCACTACTTAGAGATCAGTGGAAATATTTACCGGATGATCCACGAAAAAAATTCCGATGTCTCCACCGGAGAACAAAACTGGAAGGCAGGAGCTGTTGATGGACCCGGGAGTTAGGCAAACACCTATACAAAAATAAATGGAAAAAAATGAAGTTCATTTAAATTAAATTTTAAAATGGATATGCTCATATATCCGAGAACACAAACGAAACCTACGTTACAACCAATAGGCCTTCATCAGGGACAACAAATAACAACAATGCTGAACTAGCAAATCATAGAAGAAGGGATGAATACATGTATGGGGGATGTCAACATATAAGGGACAAAATGGTGTACTTATCTGATATTTCGTCTCACATTGCGACTTATCAGGTCGTGGCTCAGCTGCAAATGACGGACAACGGTCAGATTAAATGGCCAGCAGAACGTAAGAAGTGAGTGGGAAAGGACCAGATAAGCCAGTGCTGGCCAAATACGTAAATGGCAAAATAGTGTTATGTGTGTGTGGGGGGGGGGGGGATTATATAAGCCGTGGGGGGGGGAGGAACCGATAAAGTAGGGGGGAAAGGAGAGGGGGGAGGTAAATATATGGAGGGCAGTATGAGATTTTAAGAAAAGGTATAGCAGATATTAATGCCGGGTGGTTGGAGGCAACCGATACTGGAGATAAGTCTGTTCTCAAGGGCGAATCGATAACGATAGTCAGAGAAGCAAGAAACTATACATGTAAAACTAACATCAGCCTTACTACAGTGGCCAGGACCATTGAAGTGGTTGACAATTGGGGAACCCGTGCAGTTACGGATATCATTGAGGTGTTGTCGGAAACGCTCACGCGGCTCCATACCAGTTTCCCCAATGTATCTTATACCACACTCGCGGCAGATGATAGAATATATGAAGTATGGGGAATTACACTTGAATCCCTCTTTGATGAAGAACTCTGTTTGGGGAACGTAATGGAGCGAGATAGGATGACATGAGGGCAGGTAACACAGACACGTGCATTGTTGCACGGCCTGGTGCCTGGAAGGCTATGAAGGTAGGTGTGTAATCAACTACTGACCAGCAAGTCCCTGAGGTTTTTGTCCCGTTTGTATCCGACAAGGGGAGGATCGGGAAAAAACTTTACGAGCCGCAGGATCAGAGTAAAGAATAGAAAAAATAAAATATCACGGACAGAGACGCAATGAGGGTGATAAGTGAGGGTGATAAGTGAGAACAAGTTTCAGACCGTCAGAGGGGGGGGGGGGGGGGCGGTGAATGAGTGTATCCGTCCTTGAGAACAGATTTATCTCCAGCATGGGTTCCTTCCAACCACATGGCATTAATATCTTCCATACCTGTTCTTAAAATCTCATATTGGCCCCCATCTATTTGCCTTCCCACCCCTTTCCCCCTACTTAGATCACTACCCTCCCCCCACCCTTATATCACTTCCCCCCCCCCCCCCCCACAAGTATAACTATTTTGTCTTTTCCGTATTTGGCTGATACTGGCTTATTTGGCTCTTTCCCACTGACTTCTTACGCTCTGCTGGCCACCTACTCTGACCGTTGTCCTTCAATTGGAGACGTCCGACGACCCGATAAGTCGCAATGTAAGACGGAATATCAGATAAGTACACTATTTTCTCCTTATATGTTGACATCCACCATACATGTATTCGTCCCTTTTTCTATGATTTGCTATGATTTGCTAATTTGTTGTTATTTGTTGTCCCTGATGAAGGCTTATTGGTCGTAACGTAGGTTGTGTTTGTGTTCTCGTCTCGGTGCGGTATCTGACCATACCCATTTTTTAAATTTTGATTTAATTTAATTTTAATCAACTTGAAACATGTTTTTCATTTATTTTTCTCACTATATACACCCATAGTGCCGTCATAGCCTCGCCTTATTTTAATTCAAAATATGGTCGACGTTTATAATTTGTGGGTAAAAATGTTCTATGATCTGTTTTGATTTATGGTAAATTTTTGCTCCTGAAAGTTGACATTTTTTAGCAGAGCTCAAAAGGAAAATACTTCATATTTCATGTTTTTTAAAATGAATTTTGGATTAAGGTATTATTACCTATTTTTTTTTCTTAAAATTAATTAAATAAACTGTTAAAAGCACTTCTTTGATCGTAGATAAAACTCCGTTCCTTCACAAATTCATCAATGAACAAGTCATTGACATTCTTCCCACTCCCACGAAAATATATATTTATTATGAATATGTCATAACGAAGTGTAAATGTGTTTTAAAATTGTAATTTTAGCTCAATCTGTCTAATATCTTATTTTGAGGGGAAAATATTCGAGATACAGAGTTGTGGCACTTGCCTCGAACGTTAAGTCACAAATTTGATAAATTCACATGGTGTGAGTTGAAAAATTGCTTTCGGAGCTTACTGTTGTGTTTGGTAACATTAAAAATAAATATACAGAGCTTGTGCGGTTGTTCGAACGCATACTTTAAATGGGTAGTAGTATATTGAAATATATGTTGTACAGTTGACAAAAGGCATTCGTCAATCATTTATTAATATTTTGTATAAATTTAAATCGCAAAACTTGTCTTTCATTGGCGAGAAGAAAATAACAGTTTACATCTAATACCTATATAAAACATAAAACATGCAAACCTGTTTTCTCTCTCTTTCTCCACACATTACTTAGTTCATGCGATATAGGATTTATGAACACAGAAGCTGTTAGGCGTCACCTTCCAATTTCTTTCTTAACGCAGTCACGTTTAAAGACGATGGCGAGTCAATAAGGTAAGAAGTAATTGATGTGTATGCTGTCGCTGTAGAAATAATACAACTAAGTCTACCAGGGTGAATTATTTTATGAATTAAAAAATCTGTATGGGATAAAGAAAGGAATCAAAAGTTTGATTCGTTTGCTTAGAAAAAGCAATCACTGTTTATGTTGCTTATATGGAGCGATCGCGCCCTCTGAATGGTATGGTACCTGGAAAACGAGGCAGAAAATAGAGAAAAATGGACACAGGACATTAAAGAAGTTCTGAAGATGACAATAGGGGCAGGAGAGAAGGCAAAAGATCGAGTCTTACAGATTTGCTGTTGTGACAGCGACGTTCTGCAAAGAATATGCAATATGACGATGATCCTTTTTTGTTTACAGTACTCTATTGAGTCTTCTAATTTTATATCCGGGGAATGCTCAAATTAAACCCGCGTATGCTGCGCCACGTGGAGATGCGCGCGACGGGCATGCTGACGTCATACATGATTTAATAAGCCCATAATAATGTACAAGTGCTAACGTGTTTATTATCTTCGCATTCATAGGTTATGCTGCAGACCGGTGAGAAAATGCCAGGTGTAATACGGAATCCGTCCAAGATCGATCAGCGAGCGGGAATCCAGTTCCTAACAGCTGAAGGATGTCGACCAGTAGACATTCATCGCAGTATGCAAGCAGTGTATGGTGACAAAAGTGTGTGGAAAACAACAGTGAAGGACTGGGCACGGAAGTGTCGGGAAGAACGGGAATTGCGACAGAGGAAGCCATAGCTTACGTCCGCTAGCAGAGGAATTCACTGTGTCGCT
The DNA here is from genome assembly GCA_036924085.1 of Ariolimax columbianus. Lineage (NCBI taxonomy): Eukaryota > Metazoa > Mollusca > Gastropoda > Stylommatophora > Arionidae > Ariolimax > Ariolimax columbianus. The sequence goes on along the minus strand of JAVGWX010000001.1, from coordinate 137,646,039 downwards.
AGGGAAAGTTCATATGGTGGTTAGCAAGAAACTGAAGTATCGGAATGTGTGTTCACAATGGGTCCCACGGATGCTGATAGACCATCATAAGGAAGAATGCTTTGGGTGGACTTTGAACCACTTTCTGCGTTGTTTTTTTCTCGGACGGCATCTGGCGACTACTAAAGAAGGGGGATGCGTGTAGGAATGCCTATGGCGACTCTTTCTAATAAAACCCTTTGCGTCGTTTGCTTCTTAACAAAGATTCTTTGTTTAATTCTGCAACACCTACTGATGTTCTTGTCATATCTTGATCTTCTTGGTTTACCTGATCCGTTCCTCTGTGTAGTAACGTGTTTCAACTCCAGCAACCCTGTCTTGGGCCACGGACGTCCATTGCGTAGTAAGCACTCCTCCACTGGCGTCTCGGATGTTTTTGCTTACAACCAGGAAGTCTGACCAACACATTGGAGGATAAAGAAGGAAGGGGGGGGGGGGGGGGTCTTCCCCTCGATCATTTTTTACTTCGGGGTACCGGATTTTTTATGTCGTACTCCATCGACCATCATCTTGTCGCAGGATGTGACCTGCTCATCTATGTTTTGCCTTGTCGGTATAGGTTTCCGCGTCATTCACCAAGGACAATCGTTGTGGGTCAGAATTGTGGAAATTGTGCATTCGCTGGTTCCGGAGAGTGATTCCGACTAAGCATCTATGAAGTGAGGCATGGGTCACTCTCACTTTGTCCTCCAGTGATTTTGTTATTGTCCATGTCTCAGCACCGTAGCTCCTCGCAGCAAGCACAGTGGGATTGAAGAGAGAGGCTCGTAGATTCTGGTCTTGGCAATCGTCCAGTACAGTGTTAACGGACGAGAAGGCTGCCCAGCCAGCGCAGCGACGTCTTGTCTGTTCAGGTTCCAGGTTATTGTCCATATAAAGGTGACGCCCAAGATAGGTGTACTCGTTGATATCCTCTAATCACATCCGGAAAAGGAAAACTGTGGATCACAACTGATGAAACTATTGCACAACACTTTAGTCTTCGAGATATTCATCTGCAGTCCCGCTTTCCTGCCTTCACCATCGAGTAGCTGCATCATTTGGTTGGCTTCAGCCCCTGACTCTGTGATGACAACTATGTCGTCTGCAAATCGAAGGTGATTGAGGCTCCTACCTCTGCGTCCTTTTATATGTTTGTAATAAATCCACTGGATTGGGTTTCCTTTGAACACTCCTCGTAGTATTATGCTGATTCTCCTTATTGTATACAATAATATCCTGGCTCTCCTTATTATACAGCATGATACTGATTCTCCTAATTGTATACAGTATTCTTTATTGTATACAGTATTATACTGATTCTCCTTATTGTAAACAGTATTATACTGATTATCCTTATTGTATACAGTATTATACTCATTCTCCTTATTATATCCAATCGCCTTAGCGTACATATCAGGATTCTCAAACACATGTTCTCATGGCGCCCACAGAAGTCGTTTTATTGAGTCCAAGAGGTGACTGACGCCGTTAAATATAATCAAGGTTGGACAAGAATTCAAGCGATTATGTAACATAAAATAAGACATGCACTTTTTTTTTTTTTTTAATAGAAGTAAGGAAGCACTAAAGATTACATGTTACAGCAATTTCTTTTTTAAAGTGGAAACTCAGCAGAATTAACTGCTGGTTGAAAATGGAGTTTTTTAATACTCCCTTGGACTAAGCCGCAGCCTGTGAGAGGTGGGGTGGCCAGTGCCGTCTTTGCTGTTCTTACTTTCCCTAACTCATGCGTCGGGTATCTATTTACAGCTCGGTTGACTGGAGAAGCGGTTTAAAATCAAGACCCGTTTTTAGTCTCCAGACGCGACTCGAATCGAGACACGCTGTTACGACAGAAAATAGTGAATTGCTGGCTATGAACTGAGCTAACGCGTCAAATGTAGATAATATTAAAATAAGTGAAAGTCCTAATAGAAAATGTGAACGTAAACTGTTAAGGGAAGATTTATTTTTTTTAAACAGCGTTACGCATCAGTGAAAGCGGAAGCAGACTTCCAGTGGAAGAATAAAATACGTATAAAGAAACATAACTGCATCTTGGATATGAATCCTGGACATTAGATAAAACCAAACAGCACGTGAAACACACATATGTCTCACCTAATTTCACGGAAGGATGAAAGTTCACAAAAACGTGTTTGTTGGCCAATTTTCAAAGTAAATTGTCTTATATTCTTGCAGCACGGAGATTAGTTTCTGAAAACACGTAATTTTAAGAGGATTCTATTCTAAATTACTGTAGCTTGTTCTTCGTCCAGATATAGCTCTTAAACGTTAATAAGGTTTCAATTTAAGAAGTATTGATATTTATTTATTTTTTAACTCTAAAAATTACGGCCCTAGAATTATAATGTTCTAAAAGAAAAGCCAAATTTTTGAACGCGTTGAAGTTTACTACTTAAATTCTCTTCAAGGGTTAGCTGTACTAAAAGCCTTGAGTGGTGGTCATCATTACACGACCCTCCATATAATAGCAATGCGCTGTGATGTCCCAGCGACCTCATTGGGTACGGAAACAAGTGAAGAGAAGAATACATATTTCCCTATGGTGTGGCCAACGGGATATTAATATTTCCATATGCAGCCCTCGTGGTAGTTTGAGTTTTAGACCTATTGTGGTATACAGTATTATTTCGACTATTCGTACCATATACAATATTTATTCCAACTCTTACCCCTCTTTAATGATTATTTCCTCCACGGAAAATATTGTGTAACTCTCAATCAGAATTTCTCATGACCCGATCCATTTCATTGCACATAATCCTTGTATAATTAAATTGATTCTGTTTGTTTCTCTCTACATGTTTTTCTATTTCTCCATCTTGTATTAGTACTCTTTTCATGCACGTAATGAACAAAAAAGCAGCGAAAAAGTACAAACTAACCCGGCCTATTTAAAAAGAAAAACTGTGTACGGCAACATTTGCAAGGTACAGAAAAGTCTTTATGACCAAGAAAGATAAGAGGCAATTTCCCACTGTAAAAAGGATTTTTGGTAATACATAAAGGACACAAGAACCTGTGAAATCTAACAACACGTTGGCAAATTGAATATTAAAAAAGAGCAATTTCAGAGCGGAGGCAGAGGCACTGAGGGCTGCAGTAGAAGAAATGGTGACAGGCAAAAGAAATAAAAGCCATATAGTCCTGTTTACAGATGCTTTGGCCGTAGTCACAGCACTAAAAAGACAGACAAATACTGAACTTAATGATTTAAGAGCAGTTCTCTGTCAACTATGCCAGCAGTCCGCACCAAAAAGGGTAGTGGTTCAGTGGGTTCCATCCCACTGCAACATCCAAGGCAACGAGGAGGCAGACAGACTGGCAAAAGAAGGTGCAAGACTCCCACAACCAGATACTAGTGTGACATACGAAGAGTCCAAAAGGCTTATTATGGCCAGATACATGACCAAATGGGAAACCGAACATACTGGTTACACCAAAAACGATGCCTATTACCAGTTGAACTGAAGAGAGCAGGTCGTTGTCTTCAGACTTCGCACTGGCCACAACAGACTGAGGTACCACCTATTCAACAAATTGAAGATATGGTGTACCGACGAATGCCCGTGCGGTACTGGTAAAATGACCACTGAACATCTGCTGCAGAACTGCCCGACATACGAGGATCAGAGAGAGCAGATGTGGCCATTACCAGTGGAACTGCAAGACAAACTCTATGGCAGTAGCGAGAGCCTCAGGATGACCGCCGCTTTTTTCGAAAAAATAATGGTTACTGTCTGACTGTACGCATAAGAAGAAGAAGAAGACTCCGCACAGGCCACAACAGACTGAGGTACCACCTATTCAATAAACTGAAGATATGTGGCACTGACGAATGCACGTGTGGTACCGGGAAAACGACCGCTGAACATTTGCTGCAAAACTGCCCGACATACGAGGATCAGAGAAAGCACATGTGACCGTCATCAGTGGCAACACTAGACAAGCTCTATGGCAGTGTCGGCAGCCTCAGGATGACCGCTGCTTTTTTCGAAAAAATACAGGTTGACGTCTGACAGCGTACGAAGAAGAAGAATATAAAAAGACAAAATAACATATTGTATCTAGTGAAATCAGATTTAAATATTATCTACTGGACAATTCCTCGGGATAAAATCATTTGACAAGCTTTTCGGGGTACGTGTTAAACCATACAGACTATGGCAGATAAGACAAAACATTATCCTAGTAAAATATGTCTTCGTAAACAGTTTACAAAAAGGTAACGTTAACCCAATTGCAGCCACTGCCGTCTGGGAAAAAGTGTTGCATAAGTCAGTATTCGAGGCGTCAGAATTTTGGCAGGTAGAAGTAAACAGTTATTTTCCATTTGTCTTGCCATAAATCCAGCAATCCCAACGCACCCGGTTCGAATCCCACCGTGTCCAGTTTAGCAGACACAGGTTTTTATCGGTGCGATCGCTCCTTCACGTGCGGAAAGTAATGGCAGCCTACCGTTCTGCACACCTGCCAATTACTTTAACTCTAGGTCAGGTGCTCATTTACAACTGTGTAGACTCAATATGTCATTTGTGTCACGAGAAACAAGCGCGTAAATCGCCCTATCGCTTAGCAGGATGAAGCGGTTCGTAACATTCACCGTCGGGCTTTTACTAGAACAGCATGGACCTCCCCTTGGCACATAACAGTTGAGAATAGCAGACAAGGAGAATAGACAAGAATTGCTACTTCTGATAGTTGAGAAACCTACTTCCTTTGCTTGTTGTTCTAAATTGTATTTTATTATACTGTGTTCAAAAATCATCTGTTGGTATAAGCTGTTTCTTGCATGTTGAGGCAAGTGTGGGAGATCCATAAAACAAATCTCCAACATTCTCACGGAAAATTATGGTTGACAGGTACGCGAAAACCAACATTCTTAGATAGAACCCTCAGCTGCAGGTACAAACCAGGTGTGGTTACGCGCTAAACTGTGTTCATTGGACATCGGATCCAAGCGCTACGCTAATAAACCGACAGCCAGAATCTGGTAAAACATCGTGTCAAAGTTAGTATCACGTCCTTTTGGTGCGATAGAAGATTAATAAGACACTACGTCTCATGCGCGAGACAGCTGTGAACATTTGAGACAGTAATGTTCATTTGAGACAGTGTTAATTTGAAACATGAGTGTTAATTTTAAACATCAGGGTTAATTTTAGACATCACTTGTAATTTGTGACATCAATGTTAATTTTATATACCAGTGTTAATTTGAGAAATCATTGTTAATTTGTGACATCAACGTTAATTTGAGAAATAATTGTTAATTTGAGAAATCAGTGTTAATTTGATACCTCAATGTTAATTTAAGACATAGGTGTTAATACGACAATTCAATTTTCATAATAAACATACATTTTTATTTTGAGACATCGGTGTTCATTTCAGATACCAATGTCCTTTTCAGAAGTAAATATGCATTTAAGACATCAGCTGTGAACATTTGAGACAGTAATGTTTATTTAGACAGTGTAGACAGATGTTAGTTAGAAAAATAAATGTTAATTTGAAACTAGAATGTTAATTTGAGACATCAATATTCATTTGAGACGCCCTTATTAATTGGAGACAGAAGTGTTAATTTAATCACAAGTGTTTAATTACGGATTGAAGACTTCCGTTTTGATGTTCGACGACGATAATGAGTACACAATTTTATTTCAATGTTGCTCGTGAAAGGTCAAGGCAATGTTGCTCGTGAAAGGTCAAGGCAATGTTGCTCGTGAAAGGTCAAGGCAATGTTGCTCGTGAAAGGTCATATTGAAGGCAATGAGAGCAGATGTTGCTTACTTACTTACTTACTCACTCACTCACTCACTCACTGACTGACTGACTGACTGACTGACTTACTTACTTACTTACTTACTTAGTCGCTCCTCTTCTACCGTGAGGTGTAGATGTGCAGATGATGCACAGATGGATTTCTTGCATGAAATCAAGTTAGCAGGAGGAACTGATTTGATCAACAGCGATGCGGACGAGAGGTCTGGGGAGCTGTTATGGTCTACACTATGTCAGCGGGAATAGAACAAGAAGTAGAAGAAGAATTTTAAATATCAGAAAAAATAAAATAAAGAAGGGAAAATGTTTATTAGCTGTTGCTTCCATTATTCAACTCTAAATCGTATGAAAAATGAAAGACATTTCCTTTTTTTTATTTCATTACATATTTCATTAGTGTTTTTATGACAACTAATTCTAGTATCGTTATATTTCTCATACCAGCCTGTAGTTGCAGGTGAGATTTAACTAAGGATATAATGTCATCTGAAGCTTACTCGTACCATAGGTAAAGAGACAGAAGAAATATTTCCAATTAACGAAACAGAATGGCAAAAAAGGTTTATTATTATGGTAATTACGTGGAAGTCTAGGCATGTCATACACAACACAAACGTTAGATTCGAAAAAAGACTATAACCATGGAACGAATTTGTTAACTTGTCATACTAGTTGGCGAGCATATTTCCAAGAATATAATTGGATTTACCCCATACAAAAAATTTAGAATAATGGATTCATTTGCTTGCAGTATGGTTTTATTGGCAGTTTTTTGAGTATGCAGATGCTACTCGCGATACTGGTACTAAAAAAGCTAATTTAAATACATGTCAAATATTTAAACAATTGAAACTTGTATCTACAATACATGTCACTATTTCGCACTCCGTAACGTATAATATTTAGACTCGAATTGTATGTTAGATATTGTATATATCCATTTTGCCTTCCCTTAAAATGTATGTTGTCAATTTTACTGACGACCATCGTTGTTGATGCTATTGGGGTCTAAAATCGGTGTTGGCATTTTTGTCAACCATATATTAGTCTGTCTGGTTAGTCCAGCAAACAGTCAATCATTCACTAATCTGTCTGGTTAGTCCAGCAAACAGTCAATCATACACTAGTCTGCCTGGTTAGTCCAGCAAACAGTCAATCATACACTAGTCTGTCTGGTTAGTCCAGCAAACAGTCAATCATTCACTAGTCTGTCTGGTTAGTCCAGCAAACAGTCAATCATTCACTAGTCTGTCTGATCAGTCCAGCAAACAGTCAATCATATACTAGTCTGTTTGATCAGTCCAGAAAACAGTCAATCATAGACTAGTCTGTTTGATCAGTCCAGAAAACAGTCAATCATACACTAGTCTGTTTGATCAGTCCAGCAAATAGTAAATCATATACTAGTCTGTTTGATCAGTCCAGAAAACAGTCAGTCATACACTAGTCTGTTTGGCATCGTTGCCTAGGTAAATGTAAAGGTTTGTCCCATAGTAGTTACACTACTGTCACTGAAGTTGTTAGAGATGTCAGTAAAGTAGAGAAATGTCTCGTAGTAGTTACACTACTCTCGGAGAATGAAGTTGTTAGAGACTTCAGTATAGTAAGCCATAGTTTGTATGAGCTAGAGTGGCCAGTTTCTTTCTTCCCTGTCCTTTACTTCCCGAGTCGTTGTCCCCTTTGTCCCAACGCACTTGTCATTAGCCACTCATTTCCCCAAAATAACAACAATATTAACAATGTATAACAATACAATTAACCTAATAAATGAGACAGACGAATGCAAGGACAGTATATCAACCCCATGAAGTACTTAACCAAGAAACGATGGTCTACAGACAAGTCGCAGAATGGAATATAACTAAATACAGACAGTGATGTTTGTGAAGAACTATTGGGTTTGGTAAGCAGCTGCAGAGCTAAATAAATAATAATTTCATTAATGGCGTTTCCAGAAATTCATATATCGTCTTCTTCTGCGTTCGTTCTCAATCTCCCGTTACCAAGCCCTGAACATGGCTTTGCAAGTAGCAGTATGTCGTCCGGAGAACGGAAGGCGTTATGTCGCTAGTTTATAGCTTGATAGCGATAGTTGCACCTTTCGGTCCTACACATCAGTCTTCAGTAGTATATAATGTTGTTGTTGAATGACCCCAATGAGTAGAATTTATTTTTTGTGCGCCCTAAAAAGACGTTAAGTGGCGGGTTGTTGTAGCTGTCCTCGCATCCCGAGCGTGCTGATGAAGGTTGACCGGGGTTCTCCAGGCGGCTGTACTATACGTGGCTTCATCTGCGTGTCGCTCACTTCAACAGAGATCACGTCGATCCCTCACCTTGTTAGCCAGGCTACCATGAGAACAGCCCGTCTCCAGGAAGGGCTACGAGATATTCAAGGAGAGGGTCTTGCGCGGTATGTTTTGCCTGACCAGACTTTAGTCTTCCCTCCCTATATATATTTAAAAGATAGAGAAGGAGAGAGAGATGGTAAACATAATTATACAAGTCTTCAAGGGATGATTTTGGGGCTGTCTATTAATAATTTGTTTTAGTTTGTCATGATCATTATAATTATGTTTGTACGAGAAATACATTAATCTAGCTAGTAGTAATTTGTACAGAAGCAAATGGTAACAATATGACCCACACATATGCACACACACATACATACACACATATATATATAAAAATAATGCAGATGTAGTATAAGTTAATAATAAGACCATTTGCATATTGCAAAATCAAACTGAGTCCAACACAAATACAATACGAAGGAAGAATCCATTATGTACATTATCTGAACGGGGGATGAATGTTGGCAGAGATGGTATTGAGAGAGAAAAAGCTTGAGGTAGTGTGCCAATACGCGAAGCAATATTTTGAAAATGTAAACTAGCTAAGAAGAAAGTAAAGATTGTTTTGACAGCAAACATTGTTGATGATGATAAAAGTAGAAAGAATATTCAAGTAAAAAATACACGAAGCAGGTAATTGGTACTCACCTTAAGGAAGTATAATCAGTCTGCGAAGAGAACAGTCACATGTAATCTGAAGATATAGAAGTCCGCGTACTAGTTGCTTATAATCCCACTGTGAATTCAACGTTCGTGTTATTGAAATGAACAAGTGTCGGATCTACTTCTCCTCAACTCCCCGTATCCTTGCGCCTGTCAAGTCCCAAGGTACACAAAATGTTGCACTGGCCGTTTTATTCAAAAGCCATCAATGTATTTAGGGATCTCTTCAGTTGAAACTGGATAAAACGGAAATATGTGTCAACGAACGTGCGTATTATTTAACACATTCATACTTAATTACTGGCTTAGTTTGCACGTTATCTGTGGACCGCGAGGGGACAAACACGTACATATACACATGTACACTTCTAATTGAAACAATGTCTGTGTTTAAACTAATTCTTTGTTTTGTTTTGAAATTGAGGTCTGGCCACTGTTCTTGATATATTAGCAGCATCCGTGTCAGAGATGTTAGAAATGTGTCGTCTCCATTTTGTTACACATGAACTTGTGATCAATGTTCGGACGTAGCTACTCGACTCAGACCGTGTCTGATTGAATTGGTTGATGTTGTAAGTTTGTGTGTGTGTGTGTGGGGAGGGGGTGGGGTGGGTGAGAGAGAGAGTGAGTGAGGGAGGAGAGAGAGAGAGGGGAGAGAGAAAGAGAAAGAGAAAGAGCGAGTTTATATGTGCTAGGCTGAATTTTTGTGTTTTATGTAATGTATTTTAACTGTATCATTACTGTATGTTTTTTCTCTCTCATTTCTTGTTTCTTCTTGATGATTTTATCTGTCTGTGTTGCGTTCTGTGTGCGTGTTTAATGTCTATTTTTGAAAACTATCTCTTTCTCACTATCTTTTTCCGTGTGTCTCTCTCTTTGTATGCTTGCATTTGTGTGTGTGTGTGTTGATATTTGTAATTCATGCTGTGAACCAACACACTAAACACCTACACCTACACTGGTCTGATCCATCACTGGTTGCTTGTAATGTTCAATATCTACTAACAATAACCCGCCCATAAGGACGGAATGAAATCAAAAACTTTAACATATTTCGACACTTGTGTTACTATGACCCACATACAAACGGCGAAAATTGCTGTTAATGAATTGTTATATATATATATATATATATATATATATATATATATATATATATATATATATATATATATATATATATGTGTGTGTACATGCGCGCGGTGTGTGTGTATTTTGGGTGGATGGAGGATTTGTGTGTTTACTGAGTCTTTTGAACTAAAATGCTACAGGGCAGTATTAAAAATACAATGAACAGTGACAAGAAAAATGCAAATATCCTAAAAGACGTGGATATCGAGATAAATTGGCTAGAAAACAATATATGGTCTAGAAAAGTGAAATATTAGACCACATCAAACGTATAATAGCCTAGAAAAAAACGATACTGGAGAGTTTGGTGTATGGAAAGCGGGATAGAGGCAGACCGAGAAGAAGATAGGCACAAAACATCACTGAGGTCCTGAAGATGACAGCTACAGAGACGGAAGTTATGGCCAGAGATCAAGTCTTAGAACGACTGTTGTGGTGACAGTCACGACATGCTAAATGATGATAGTGATTATATATATATATATACGAGGCGTGTTCAAATGAAACCGGACCAAACTGCAACAAGTGAACATACGTACGTCGCGCACGATGACGTCACTTCTGGTGTAAACAGCATATACGAACTGTCAAGTTTGCAAAATTTCTTTATCCTCTGCCTGATAGTTTTCTCAGCAGACTGTTGAAAACATGGCGGGTGTGATACGGAATCCGACCAGAGTTGATCAACGAGCGATGATTCGGTTTCTAACAGCCGAAGGATGTCGACCAGTTGACATTCATCGCAGAATGCTGGCGGTGTATGATGACAAAAGTGTGTCGAAGACAACAGTGAAGAACTGTACAACGATGTCTGAAGAAAGACGTGAGTTAACGAAAGATCTTCCGAGACTAGATCAGGCGCACATTGTTGCGTTAGCTCACGTCCTTCTTTAAACATCGTTTTCCTGTATCAGCACGCTTTACTTGGTGCAGGTCGGAATCCACATCGAATATGTCTAAATATATCTAAACACACAATTAAAAAAATCAGTGTTTTCATTCACCTTCTCTATTTCGCTCCATACGGAGCATGAGGCAGCCAATATATATGGTCATTACGGGAAGTGTGCATGCCCTGACAGTGGAGATTTATGTAGCAATGAGGTTTACATTATGAGGTTGCTAGGCCTATGCACAACTTACTTGAACCATCTTTTAGGACAAGCAAATTGCTGTAATGATCATATTATTTCCTTCCCAAAACAGAACCTCAGTATCCGCACTGCCATTAATGCCATTATTGCATTACCTCTGACGTCAACGTGCTCTTAATTCTGCGATATTAAACAGATTGTTTCAACTGACAAGTTATCCCCATCTGTCACACTTCACCGTCCACCATTCTAATCAACTTGTTTCTTCACTAGATTGATTCACATTCTATTCTTACATTGGCCTCGCCTTCGACCACTGAAGAACATTGTTCTGGAGCTTTCTTCGTTCCTGGTTAATTGGTATTTACTAGTGAATTTAGTTTTGTCAAACGTGGACAATGCAGTTATTCGTCGCTCCGATTATATGCAGGCAGCCGAAGAATATGACGTGGTGGTGTCAGATTAATCATAGAATTCAAAATATCTGTCTACCCACGTTAATATCACGGCTAGACTTTCTATTTTATTAATTCAAAAAAGTGTATGTAAATAAATGCAGTGCACTGGAGAAAAAAAAGATGTGTATTCGCGAGAATGAAGCTAGGTATGTGTATGTTACAAGTGATGTATACTCGTGAGAGTGAAGATAGGTATGTGTCTGTTATAAGTGAATGTGTACTCGCCAGAGTGAAGATAGGTATGTGTATCTTATAAGTGAATGTGTACTCGGGAGAGTGAAGATAGGTGTGTGTCTGTTATAAGTGAATGTATATGTTATAAGTTAATATGTCATAGTTAGAATACTAAGGCAAACATTGGAATGATGTTAATAAATTGTCTGTGTGGTATGTGGGGTCGGGTGAATATGTTGTTTGTGTTGTATGTGGGATCGGGTGAATATCTAGTTCATCTGCTATGCGGGTTCTGGTGAACATGTTGTCTGTGTGGTATGCGGATTCGGGTGAACATATTGAATGTTTGGTATGAGGGATCGTGAAAGCATTTTGCCTTTTGATATGTGAGGCCGGGTAAGCATTTTGCCTGCGTGGTATGGGGGGGGGGGGGAGAAGGGGCAGATAATCATGTTTCTTGTGCAGTATGTGGGGTTGAGTGAGCAAGTTGCTTGTGTGATATGTAAGGTCAGGTATACATATTGTCTGTCTGGTATGTAAGGTCAGGTAAAATATTGTCTGTGTGGTATGTGAGATCGGGTGACCATGTTGTCTCTGTGGTATGTGTGGTCGGGTGAACATTGTTGTCTTAATGATATGTGGGGTCGGGTAAACATGTTGGCTGTGTGGTATGGGGGGACGGGTAAACATGGTATTTGGGGGGAATGTGGGGTCGGGTGAACATGTTTGTGTGGTATATCAGGCCGGGTAAACGTGTTGTTTGAGTGGTACGTGGGATCGGGTAACATTGTTGTCTGTGTAGTTTGTTAGGCCAGGTAAGCATGTAGTATGTGTGATATGTGGGGCCAGGTAAGCATGTTGCCTGTGTGGTATGTGGGGCCAGGTAACCATGTGGTAGGTGGGGCTGGGTAAGCATGTTACCTGTGTCGTATGTGGGGTTCAGCAGAAATGTATCTGAAGCGCTCGAGATTGTTTGCAATGAAATGACATAGTTGTTTGTTTGTTAGGAGGGTCCTCGTATTAGTTGTTTGTTTGTTAGGAGGGTCCTCGTATTAATTGTTTGTTTGTTAGGAGGGTCCTCGTATTAGTTGTTTGTTTGTTAGGAGGGTCCTCGTATTAGTTGTTTGTTTGTTAGGAGGGTCCTCGTATTAGTTGTTTGTTTGTTAGGATGGTCCTCGTATTAGTTGTTTGTTTGTTAGGAAGGTCCTCGTATTAGTTGTTTGTTTGTTAGGAGGGTCCTCGTATTAGTTGTTTGTTTGTTAGGAGGGTACTCGTATTAGTTGTTTGTTTGTTAGGAGGGTCCTCGTATTAGTTGTTTGTTTGTTAGTAGGGTTCTCGTATTAGTTGTTTGTTTGTTATCAGGGTCCTCGTATTAGTTGTTTGTTTGTTAGGAGGGTCCTCGTATTAGTTGTTTGTTTGTTAGGAGGGTCCTCGTATTAGTTGTTTGTTAGACATCATCTCTGGATTTAGCAAATCTGATTACTTAAGATGTATTTCATGACTTAACCTATCTTGTATGTGAAACAACATTTGTTATCTTTTTTTATTAAATTTTTGAGGAAGCTGTTGTGTTCAACGTTAATGCTAAAGATAATTTATGAACATGCAATGTCAAAATTTTAGTTCATTTTTGCAAGTGTCTTTGGTGTGAAAGCTAATTTTAATTTTTTATGACAAGATTTGGTAGCTTTTATTTTTGTGAGCTTGTGCATATTTTGTGAGTCTCACATACCTAACTGAAATTGCCTGTCGTGTTTGCCTGCTTGATGTGGGCCATTCCTAATACACGAAACATATAGACCGCCTTTGTGGCTTTATGCAGTAAATGCATTTTGTGGGTCATTTTATTTTAGCCATTTTGGTGAGTTCCATCACATGATCCAGAACGACTCTGTCATCTGAATGACGTGGATTATATAGAGTTGAGAGCTCGATTCTCTCGGCAAAGAAACTGAATTAGAACTCGAACCTTCTCGATACGCTCCAGTTGACCCGTCTGTTAATACGTAACTTACTTTCTGGGAAGACATCGAGGAAAGGAACTAGACACCCACGCCTAATTAAAAGATGTGGCCTCGTGCAATGAAGGATTTAACACTTTATCCCCAACAGCAGTGTATACGTGACTTCCTTTATGTAGCGTAAAACTATCCTAAGGGCTATTCGCCGAATAAGCAGTGTTAACCTATTTGATTGGAAGCTATACTATCATAGATTACTTTCTGCAGGCAGATTAGCTACACGTCAAGTTATAAAAACAGAGAAGCAGCTGCAGAAACATGAACAACAGATGACATTCGTATAGTTATCAAGGAGAACATAAAGCTTATTTGTGCGTTACGCTGTAGTTTTTAATTAGGAGGGCATAGAAAAGACAAAAGCCATGGCCTTAGAAGCATAACAATGGAAGCGCGTACATTCTGCTGGCTGCCTCCATTTGCTCTCCAGTTTTCTATCAAATTTGTGGAAGTTCGGTTTTTATATTAATCTTGCTTAGGGCGGTTGTCGAGTGTTATATCTTAGTTCTTACTCGACCTGCACCTCTACAATGGCGTATGCCTTTGTGCAGGTCCCAGCACTGATATGAAATAGATGTAGTCGGGGGAGGGGGGAGGATTTCCTGCTTAATGGGCTAGGCTCGAGCTGCGTATTTCTCCGCTGCGTTGGAACGAGTGCCGCGTGTGTGTGTGTGTGTGTGTGTGGGGGGGGGGGGGGGGGGGGGGGTTAACCAATGTGCGAGTCCATCTTACATGTAATAGACTAGAGCAAAGTGGACCCGAAGCCTGCTAGGCGCCATCCATGGTGCTCTTAACAAACCACCTAGCCATGGCCGAAGGACTCTAGCCTTTGGTTAAATGGATGTGCGGTGGTAGTAGGAAACAGATTTATAATATTCCATTGAGAGATATAACAGTCCATGGCCAAGACAAGAGACTATAAGTTACAAGACAAGTCAAACCGTGACTTTATTTTTGTAAAGAAAAAATAATTGTTGTTCAAGTAGTTAAATTGGCCTTTCTTTTTCTATATAATTATCTGCAACGTGTATGCACTTATCACAGCGTTTAAGTAATGCTTGAAAAGTTTCAGCGTAGAAAGATTTGTCAGTATATCTGAACCAATCCAGGACAGCCTGTTTTACTTCGTTATCAGTGCTGAAATTCTGACCTTCCGTAAATTATTTTATGTCCAAACAGGTGGAAATCGCTTGGAACGATGTCTGGGCTGTAAGGTGGGTGTGGCAATACCTCCCAGCTGAGTTTCTGCAGATAGCACATAGTGCTGTGATCCGTTTTCAGTCGAGCAGGCTTGACCTCGTGTCTGCCGGTCAAAAGCGGAAAGCTGTCTTAGCACCGAACCTGCAATAACCTTCCGAAAATACAAATGTTCATGAACAATAGTGATCACCGTATTGTGATTGCAGTCTTCTGTAAATTTCCGCAGGTTTCACGCCTTTTTTCTAAAGAAACTTCATCACAACACGCTTTCCAAGCAAGCACTAACAAAGCTTTCCGCCATTTTTATTTAACTGGGGGAGGGGACTTGTAGTTTCTTGTGACATATAGTTACTTGTCTTGTAACTTATAATTTCTTATTACTTGAAGTTTTTTTGTGTGCCTTATAATTTTCTGTGACATATAGCTTCTTGCGGCTAATAGATTCTTGCCTTGTGACTTACAATTTGTTTTGCATTTTAGTTTCTTATCTTTTCACTTTGAGTTTCTAATGACGCACAGTTTCTTATGACTTACAGTTTCATGTGGCATTGTGACTTTTAGTTTCTTGATTTGTGATTTATAGTTTTTTTTTGGGGTAGTATTTTTTTTGGTGACTTTTATTTTCTTGTGATTTATAATTTCTTGTTTTGGCATTAATAGTTTCTTGTAATTTACAGTTTCCTTTGATTTACAGTTTGTTTTACAGTTGCTGAAGTTAGATGCGGAATACAAGGTAGGTGCACTTGGTCACTTGTGTAATTCTCGTAGATCTAGGCTACAAAGAAATTAGGTGATTAGTATGCACTTGTCCACTTACAAAGTTCTTGAAAAGTAACGGAAAATTTCAACTTGTAAACATGTTGGCTGCGATTAAAGAGAGTTGTGTTTATGCCTACCAACCTCATCATGTACAACAAATTGATACATAAACTACCACTGCAAGAGCATACTGAGTGCTTTGGCGCGGGTTTTCTAAAAGTGGCAACTGTAATGGTGGACGTATGATTAGTAAGGAGTAGAATGAAAACATGATGTGAGAAAAGATATCAGCAAACATAACATGGGTGAAGATGTCCCAAACATATTGTGGGTGAAGATGTCCTAAACATAATTTGGGTGAAGATGTCCCAAACATATTGTGGGCGAAGATGTCCCAAACATAGTGTGGGTGAAGATGTCCCAAACATATTATGGGTGAAGATATCACAATACATAATCTTGTTCACTACTATCAGCTCATTCACTGCTTTCAGCTCGTTCACTGCTGTCTGTTAGCTTAATCACTGATGTATGTCAGTTCATTCACTGGTGTCTGTTAGCTCAATCACTGATGTATGTCAGTTCATTCACTGGTGTCTGTTAGCTCAATCACTGATGTATGTCAGTTCATTCACTGATGTATGTCAGTTCATTCACTGGTGTCTGTTAGCTCAATCACCGATGTATGTCAGCTCATTCACTGCTGTCTGTTAGCTCAATCACTGATGTATGTCAGTTCATTCACTGGTGTCTGTTAGGTCAATCACTGCTGTCTGACAGCTCAATCACTGCTGTATGTCAGCTCAATCATTGCTGCATCATCGGTACAAAGTCTGAGTCACAACACCTTTAACAGAAACAGACAAGCGTACTGGAGGATTTAGCATGTAGTTGCATGTCGTTAGCATGTCGCCCCAGTAATCCGCACGAAGATGAGTATGTTAAGGTGATTGGTGATATTTCTTTTTAACTGCTATTATCGTTATCAATGTTGAGATGTCAGTAACATTACAAGTTGTAGGAATTGCAAGACAGGCGATAAATATGAGATCCTCTGTTAGGGTAAGTACAAAAATGGTCAAAATAAAGCCAGAACTTATTGGTAAATTTGTTTCGTTTATGATTTTGGAAGCTGCATTCGTCTTCAAGCAATAATCGTCAAAATAAGAATATTCGTCAAAGTACGTCACAGCCACATGATCATCCATACAGAGTTATCTACCCGCTACACCACACGTCACAGCCATACAATCATCCGCACAAAGCCAACGACCCCACGCATCACAGCCCCACGACTATCCATACAGAGCCACTGACCCACACATCACAGCCCTTCGACTTTCCATACAGAGCCACCGACCCACACATCACAGCCCCACGACTTTCCATACAGAGCCACCGACCCACACATCACAGCCTCACGACTTTCCATACAGAGCCACCGACCCACACATCACAGCCCTTCGACTTTCCATACAGAGCCACCGACCCACACATCACAACCCCACGACTTTCCATATAGAGCCACCGACCCACATATCACAGCTCCACGACTTTCCATACAGAGCCACCGACCCACACATCACAGGCACACGATCATTCGCACAGATCCACCGACCGCACATTTCTGAACAGCCTCGTCTAATCTCTTTAGCAGTTCATTTGAGATCAAAACAAATAGACACTCACGAGAAGGGCAGAAGAAACACCGCAGAGACTACTTGTTTCTGAAATGCTTTAATTTTGTTGTCACCTTTTGTGAGATATGAGATGCTTACACAAGACCGTACCACCCGGCGAGCTAGTACCAGCACAGGTGTTCAGATCGCAGATAATGCAATCATCGTGGAGGCTAAGCGAAATCTGGCTGTCCGAAATAACAATACTCACAACGATTCCACTGCCGGCTCCCAGCATGTGCGCCTTGAATGTGATAGGATTTCCCGTTCCAGAATTGGTCTTTAGAGTCATCATAGAACATATATTTCGTAGAACTAGTCTGATGCTGACGCCATGCTCGTTTACGATGAACAACTAAGAAGAGGAAGAAACAGTTCACTTCATTAATTGGTGAAGGGGCATTCAACTCGTTTTTTGAAGCTCCTAACGAAAGAACAATTGGTTTCTTTTGTTTTATCCTCTATGCGTTCGACAAGAGCAAGTGCTCTCTGTGCTCAATATTCCGTAGCTGATAAGAAGGTTTGATTGATTTGGAGCATTCCTACAAATGGAGCATAAGGCTACTGCAACAGCTGGCTTCTTCTACAGGAAGCTTGTCAGAGCAGCTGCTGTAGCGGTTTCATAACAATAGTTTTATATGAAGAAAATGCTAGAATTATGCACAATCTTCTCTAGTAGCCTTTTACAACATGCTTGGAAGATTACAGTGGCTCTATCATTTGTTAGATCAGCCATTTTTCGTGTGATAAGATAGTTTTATTCATCTAAAATTCGACAGACTAATACTTCCATTTTTATTTGCCTGTTGTTTGCAATAGAACTTCCGTGAACTTGTCCTTGGGGACTAGATGATAATGCAGGAGAACCTGTTGTTGTCCTTCCTGCCCCAGACAGAAAGCAGCAAAGTTTTGGCTCCTTCCTGAACTCAGAAGCAGCATATACACACAGAAAAAAAATTAAAAACCACTGTAACCTTTCTTGTATGACGAAAAAGATAACTAAAGAAGGTTGTATATAGGGCTAGCAATTTCGTCACGTAAAGACATTCCTACTAAAACCTCCACTCCAAAGGTATGTGTACACGCTTTCTGTAAGTTGGCCGGTTACAGGGATGACCATAGCTTCCCTTAACGAATCAGTCAATCATTTATATTGTGTTCTTCATTTAATATCTTCCATTTTTAGCTGTATATCTCATCCCATCTCACATCTCATCATTCCTCACAGGTTGTTAGTTGGCGCGGTGATGTGTCACCTTCTTTCGCGCGCAATATGTGCGGCCGTTGATATTTTCAATTCACGTCTCTTTAGTGTATATTGAATTGTGTCAGTCAATCTTTTTTATCTTCCTCTTGCTCTGAATCCGTGCTTTATGTTGTTATTGGAAGTGCAGTTAAGTTTGGAAGAATTATTTGTATATGAGCAAACCATTTCAACAATAATGTCTGCATATGTGTGTCAAACCAAGCATTGGTACGGACCAGTAAAATCCAACAGTCTAATTAAAACAAAGTAAACCGTCAATACCCAGGTGTGTAAGCAAATGTCTCCCCGTTGACCGGTTGTTGTGAATCAATCTTGACACTAGGATGTGTTCTCACAGCATACGATCAACATCTCTGCCGTTCGCTGGTACTGCTGTTGATTCGTCAACGGACTTACCTCGACGTCAGAATGGCGCTAATTCTTTGTCAGTTAGTTTGTGACGCACATGATTGCACGTAAATTCATGTTTTTGCAGTTAAAAAGCTCGTGGTTACAAAGTTAGATTGTTCAAAAAGTCAGTTACTGATGCGGATCTAGATGACAAATACCTCAACATCGAGTGGTCACTGCAAGATGTTAAGACTCAGTCTGGACTGAGATTTTTTTGCACAGCAGACGAAAAACATCTCCATCGTCCGCTCGAGCTACAGCTCGTCCCTCAACGTGTTCGCGAGACGGCCGAAAGTTTTCATCATTAAACACAATAAGGTCATTGTCGTGAGATGAGCCTTGGAAAGGTTGTGCGTGTGACTTGTAACCTCGCCATATAAAAACCATTGCTACTGAAACCGAACTGCAAATTACTGGCCTGATGATTCCCTAAAAGCTGGTTAGGATAAACCGAATAGAATGCTGGACCTAAACCCCACCATCTGAAGGGACAGGTAAACCTATTAGAATGCTGGACCTAAACCCCACCATCTGAAGGGACAGGTAAACCTATTAGAATGCTGGACCTAAACCCCACCATCTGAAGGGACAGGTAAACCTATTAGAATGCCGGACCTAAACCCCACCATCTGAAGGGACAGGTAAACCTATTAGAATGCTGGACCTAAACCCCACCATCTGAAGGGACAGGTAAACCTAGCAGAATGCTGGACCTAAACTCCACCGTCTAAAGTAACAAGAGACCTAGTAGACTGCTGGACCTAAACTCCACCGTCTAAAGTAACAAGAGACCTAGTAGACTGCTGGACCTAAACTCTACCGTCTGAAGTGACAGGTAAACCTAGTAGACTGCTGGACCTAAACTCTACCGTCTGAAGTGACAGGTAAACCTAGTAGAATGCTGGACCTAAACTCCGCCGTCTGAAGTGACAGGTAGACCAAATAGAATGCTGGACCTAAACTCTACCGTCTGAAGTTACAGGTAAACCTAGTAGAATGCCGGACCTAAACTCTACCGTCTGAAGCGACATGGAAACTGTGTTGGTGGTGTCGATTCCTGTATCTATGGAATTTCTTCGTTTCTGATTCTGTCTATGGTGCGGCCAATTCTATACTGTATATTTTAAATATTAAAATGTGTTTCCTCCTGTGATTATTTGATTTAAGACCTTGTACTTTAATGAAGGCATATATGTTAAAATATTAGTCTGATTTATTGCGATGTCACATTCAGTCTTGCCTTTTCATGGACATTTTATATTTACTTTTCATTAATTCTCGTTCTCCAACTTAATCCTGTTCACTCATTTATATTTCAAGCTAGAACCAGGGACTGTCAACAATTCCAGTAGGGGAGAGAACACGCTGAACAAACTGAACAGTGTAACACTAGACCGTTGAGTTTTACAAGAATTGCCAGGCATATATAACATTTATGTTTCGGGAAGTTTCCAGATTAATTGTGCTCCATAAATAACCAGACGTCAGATTTACAATGAGCAGAGATTGTAGCAGAGTGGAGGAGAAGTATTGGCGTAGAGCACCTGACATCGTACGACATTCAATAATGCACTGTAAAATTTATGAGAATTTATATGGGGAGAAATTGTTTCCAACATTCTTCTTCTTCGTCAAAGTACAAGCTCTTGGGATTTTCTTTGCTGAAAACAAAGCCGTTGTGAACTCTTTTTTTTATAAATGTTGCTCGAATGTTCTATTCTCTAGTCATATAGAATTGTTACTGTGATCTCTGTCTGTCCTTTCATCAATCTTCATCTTATTGATACACGAGTTGTTTCTTGGACGTAAGCTATAATTCTTGTCCATTTTTGTAGCTTATGTTTGTTGAAAATAAGTTTTTGTACTTATGGTAGCTTCAATATCACCAGTAAAATGGTTGTCACTTATCAGGGCGGAAATATCAAAGAGGGGACAAAGAAGAAGAAGAAGAAGAAGAAGAACAAGAACAAGTAGAAGAAAAATAACAAGATGAAGAAGAAGACGATGATGATGTCAAGATGACGAAGAAGAGAAATTTGAAGAACTTCAAGAAGAAGAAGAAGAAAATTAACAAAAAGAAGATGACGATGATGATGACGGTGAAAAGATGGCGTTAAAGAATATAAAAACAGAGGAAGAAGAGATGGAGAAAGTTGATGAAAAAGATTAGGCACAAGAAGACGAAGATAAAGAAGACAAAAGAAAAAGTGGCATGAGAAAAAAGATGCAAAAAAGGAGATGAAAAAAGATGCAAAAAAGATGAAAAAAGAAGAAAAAATGAAGGTAAGAAAGGGAAAGAAAAACGTTAAAAACCTGAAAAAAGAAAAAAAGCAGAAAAAAACAAAAAAAGATAACGAAAAAGATGAAGTAAAATAGGAAAAACCGCAACAAAAAGAAAAAAGATAAAAAATAATTTCAAAATGGCGAAGACGGAAAAAAAAAGAAAAATGAAGCAGGCGATAAAGAAAAAGAAAAAGATTAAGGAAGATAAGAAAAACAGTTAGAAACAGAAGAACAGGAAATAAACGAAGAAAGAATAGAAATAGAATTTAAAAGGACAAGAAAAAGAAGAGGAAAAAAGAAGAATAGGAAGCAGAAAAGATGAAAAAACGAGGGTTTAAAACAGCTGAAAAATTAAGACCAACAAATGTGGTTGTTGTTGTTGTTGTCTTTGATGTCGTTGATGTTGTTCTTGATGTTTTTGTTGTTGATATTTTTGTTGTTGATGTTGTTGTTGTTGATGTTGTTCATGTTGTTGTTGATCGATTTTGCTCGAGGTGAAATAACTCTTAACGACGTTTCTTTCGTAACCGGTTTCAACAGCTTTTCTTACATCCTGAGCCAAACTTGATAAAGCGTACCGAAGTTCTCCTAGCTGTAGTGCAATGTGAGGCTTGTCTCAATATGCTTACTACAGTGGATATTACATTGTTGATCCCCACCTGGTTGACCAGACTACAGCTCATTTTCAAGAGCACGAACAAGAGGGTGCGAGGTAGGGGTCGCGTTCAGTATGTTTCACCTGACCCTAATTACTCTCCACTCCCACCATCAGACGATCACGGTGAATAATAGAACACAAGCAGAGGCGGCTCTACTCTGATGCACATTAACATATTATATCTGTGCCACCCACATCCTCGTCCGTAAAGTTGGCGTCTGAGACTCGCGGACTGTTTAACTTAGCGCCATATTCGCATCCGTAAAGTTGCCGTCTGAGACTCGCGGACTGTTTAACTTAGCGCCAAATCCTCATCCGTAAAGTTGCCTTCTGAGACTCGCGGACTGTTTAATTTAGCGCCATATCCTCATACCTGAAGTTGCCGTCTGAGACTCGCGAACTGTTTAACTTAGCGCCATATCCTCTTCCGTTAAGTTGCCGTCTGAGATTTGCGGACTGTTTAACTTAGCGCCATATCCCCATACCTGAAGTTACCGTCTGAGACTCGTGGACTGTTTAACTTAGCGCCATATCCTCATACCTGAAGTTGCCGTCTGAGACTCGTGGACTGTTTAACTTAGCGCCATATCCTCATACCTGAAGTTGCCGTCTGAGACTCGCGGACTGTTTAACTTAGCCCCATATCCTCGTTCCTGAATTGGCTGTCTGAGACTCGTGGTCTGTTTAACTTAGCGCCATATCCTCATACCTGAAATTGCCGTCTGAGACTCGCGGACTGTTTAACTTAGCGTTCCATAATCACGTGTAATCACATTTGTAACGAGTGCTATCCGAGGGTAACCCTCAGCTACCAAACAAAAAGTGATATGCGTGGAGTAAGATCCATTTTGTAAAGAAATCTTTTTATTAAGTCACGTATTGTTGCTTCCCTGCTGTAGGCACCGCGCTTTCTTCTTCTCTTCTTCTTCTGCGTTCGTTTTCAATCTCCAGCTACTAAGCCCCGAACAGAGCTTTGTAAGTAGCAGGATGTAGTCCAGAGAACGGAATGCGTTGTGTCGCTAGTTTACAGTTTGACTGTGATATTTGCTCATTATGGCCCGACACATCCGTCTTCGGCAGTATGTATGTATGTATGTATGTATTTTTGTGTATGTGTGTGTGTCTGTGTGTGTGTCTGTATGTATGTATGTCTGCACTTTAAGCCTAGGCCAGAGTCTGGGGTTATTGAATGTCTCCTCTCTTAGTTTGGAAACTATTAGCACAGCCAGTCAGCACTCATCGCGCTTTCACTCACAGAATCCGTTTGGTTACACCATAGCAGGATTGTCATGATGATGGATTGGATGAACGTCTGAAATTAACCCTGATAATGACTAAATCATTGTGTAAATGTGCTGTTTTCTTGGTTGGTGGTTAGTTAAAATTTGTGTAATTAAATGTTACTAAACGAATAAGTAAATAAAACAAAACCCAACTCGTTAGACACGAACACCAAGATGAACACACCTTGTTTGTGTTCGGATGCCTGGCTTACATTTACGAAAAAGCAAGGCGATGAGGAAGGAAAAAATGGTAACCTGACAAAACAAAAAAGCTCAAGTACAATAAAGTCGCTAACATTTTATCCCAGACGGCAGTATCCGTTCTGAGACTATATGTACCTGTACCTTACTTTCTTTCACGTGGCTCCATCTTGGCGAGGTGAGAAGTCTGCCTTCCTATGACCTTCAAAGTCACACCGGAATTAGCATAGTAGCCAGTAAATTCTACAAGGTTCGATAAGTCGACAAAGTGGTTTACACATTGTATATATCTTTGGAAGCAACGGAGATGTGGTATTACATATAAATGCTGCGGATTCCATGGACTGCAAAGAAGACGAATGATACAGTACAAACATAACGACAACTTATTGCAAGGATCATAACAGGGCAGTCATATTTTTTCGGACATGTTATGAGAGGAGGTGGCTTGGATCATGTCGTGACAACGGGAAAGATAGCAGGAAAGAGAAACAGAGGAAGGTAGAGAGATAAGATGTTGGACAGCCTGAGAGAATGGCATGGGCGACAATCAAAACCAGAGTTGGTAAACAACACATGTGAAAGAATTAATGGAGGTCCGTGTTCGCCAACGCCTATTGATGATGATCCTGCAGGCAGGCTGGGAACAGTTAGTGGATTTTGACGACACGCCTTCCAGAAACAGTTGCTTTAATTGAATGAATTAGACCACATGCCCAATCAAACGGGGCAGCGTAATTTCAGGTGATGTGGATGCCTTACATAAAAACGGCTCGCCGTGGAGTTCTACCCCGTGGTAGGAGAGCGGTCCACCCTCTCCCTACTTCTGCATTGGAGAGCATGGCGGGAAACCAAATGTGACCATCTCAATCATGTTTGAATATTGGTTAATATGAATTAACCGTTAACAAGCAAATGTCGACCGTATTAGAATCCATACTGATTTAAATTCCAGCCTTACAGTTATCTGCATCCGGGTATTGCTAAAAGAATGCGTGAAGATAACATTTCCAGATCTAAAGTATGCGGTGGCGAGATAAACATTCAATAATCAAGATGGCAGTGTGAGTGTGTTGGCTAGTTGTTGTTTACGAATGCCCGCAATGAGCAGGTTAATGAGTAGGTCCTGAAAAGAACGTTAAGTGGCGGGTTGCAGTAGCTTTCCTCACATTCCAAGCGTGCTGATAATTGTGGATTGGGGTCCTCTGGGCGGATGTGCTATGTTTTGCTTCATCTGCGTGTGACTCACTGCTACGGGGATCACGTCGATCCTTCATCTCATTAGTCAGGCTGCCTTGAAAACAGCCCGTTTCCAGGCTTCCACTAGGAAGTCGAGGTGAGGGTCTTGGCCAGTATGTTTTGCCTGACCCTAACTAACATGTCCGATAAGTATATTTTTCCTTACTAGACGTTAGTCTTACGTCCCCGTGTTGGCTAGTGAATGACATGCTGTGAATCCGTTTGTAAAAGTTGTTGCTACCATCACGTAAATTATTTTCTTTTTTCTTGTGGTTTACGTTTTCTACAGCTTGGAGTAACCAGACCCATGTCCAATCCTCATTAGTTGCCTTTTTCGTCATTTCTAGCAGACTACAGTGTTACTATTATTTGCTACCCTTTCTGGCAAAACCCACAAAACACTGTTGACTTACTGTCAACAACACATTTATGTACATCCTGCAACTGGGGCAAAACCCTGAATTTTAGAAACCAGACGAGCCTTTTGCATTAAGTTTAATTGTTACCTTATCTGAAAGCCCCAGCAACGCTTCTGCAAAGCTGCCACTGACTGAAAACCAACATCATCGACAAATCGAAACAGTAACACCGTTTAGTTATTAATGCGAGCGCGTGCTGTGTTCTAAATGGTGACAGAGACTAAAAACTAGAGAGGAGAGGAAATAAGCGTTGAGTTTTCTGCATTATAAATTCAGTGCCCGAGTCCAGCGATATTTTCAAGGCGTAGAGACGATACCTTGCGCAAACAAGGACTAGCCAACATAAAGAGACTAACAAGGGGGCGGTTAAAGGCAGGTCCAGATTATATACTAGAATATATTTTTATGGTCAGAAAGTCGTGAATGATTGGAATGCATTGACACAGGAAATATTGAAGGCAGGGTTAATTAATGCATTCAAGATTAAATTGTATGCACATCGTTTTTTTAGATCAAGTGAAGTTTTTTTTTTAAATGGTTGTATACAGACTCTGTAGAGTTTTCTAAACAAGTATAAAGACGTTAAGTTTAGTTACCTTAACGTTAAGTTAAGGTACACAAATATGCACAAATAAAGCTGTTAGAACAAATACACCGACTTTAGAAGTAAGCAAATTAAACACAGCAGCACGCACAAACAGAAAACACTCCTATAACCAAATCAGCTAGCATAAATGCACAGATACCAGCAAACGGCCAAAGCAGCAAGCACAAATATACAGACACGCAAAATTAAATAAATAATAAAGAACAATCACGCAATTCACAAAACGTACCCTCCATTCCCCACAGGTTTATTTCTACATTTATGTGTCTATTGCCCGCCTCATTTCCATATATAAAATTCACGGCAATTTCAAGGCAGAGAGAAATAATTCTTCTCAATTATTGGCGGTTTCTATTTTCGTTATTAGTCGCCGAGTCCATGATTATTTGTTCTCATGATCCTTTCTACACAAACCTGCACTAGCCCACTTCCGTGGCACCTTTCAGGCCCTAATGATGGCAATGCCTACCTGTTTTGTTCTCTACTTCTAAAGACCCATTAACAGAGATAAATGATCACATGAGACGCCAAAATCATCCATGGGTGACGTGTGCTGGCGATGTTTCGCGCAACGTCATCATTATCACGTGCCATGCAGATTTCGTAGACGATCACATTTCTAAACTTCAAAATGCAGAAAATAGGCTCGGTTTATCTGAGTAAATAGATATACAAAGTGTGTCAACTCCGCGTCATTACTTAGCGAATAACTTGTCTTTGCATATTAGATATTGTACAATAAAATTTGCCTAAATCACATTGGAATTGTTAATGTCTTCGAACTCCAGCCGTATTTTAATCTTGCTTGTTGTTAGCTATTAAGATTTTTGGGTGGTGTACGGACTAAGTTTATTAAATGGGCATTGGCTTCATACGGACAATTCGCTTTATTAGTCAGTTTAGCTGTTCTTTGGACTAATATCATAATTTGGTAAAACCATCCCCTTTGGTTATCAGTTATCTTCATTTGTGTTTGTTCTTTGTTTGTGATTCACTTCCATTGGATAAAACTGTAAGAATGTCACGATTAAAAACACTATTACTTCTTTAGACAAACGTCTGTTGCGTAGTACACCTTCATTTTAACTTAACTTAACGTATTTATACTGGTTTAGAAGACTCCACAGAGTGTGTATACAACCAGTTTCTTGGAGTGTGGTTTAACCTTAATAGACTCAAACGGTGGAGCTAAGTAGACCCCCAACCAGTTAGGCGCCATGTATAGCTGCTCTTGGGGAAAGGTACAAATAACTTGGGTAGATTTTTAAATTCAATTGTGTTCGGGTAGGGACAGTTAAGCCTACTCTTTTCAATTTCCAACTTCAAAGTAATTGTTAGCGTTCACTGAACACGGGAGTCCGATCTCACTACCCAGAGATCAGGGGAATTTTCACCAAAATACCCACGTGAAAAAATCCCGATCTTCACCGTGATTCGAACCCGCGACCTCAATGCGGACACCTTACCTCAGGACCAATGAGTTCCCCGGTACAATTTTTGCTTAAGTTTAGCGGTTGTCTTTTTTCCGAAGTGCATCTCGTGGTATTGACGTGGCAAAATATTTCTGTATACAGACAAGTTTTAACTGCATCCCACTTACGATGAGGCTGGATACTGGTATTTATGTTTCTGAAAGAGGAACATGCCATGACATTTGTGTTCTCGCTGATTAGAGAGAGAAAGACAATTTTTCTGTCTTTTTATTCCAATATTTTTATGAAGAACAAGCTGACACTCGTCGTAATCGTGCATATGACGATCAGATTGTCGCATTAGAAATAATGATCGAACAAAGTGGGAGATGGAACTCTCTGTGCTAGTTTCGTGGATTACGAGAAGGTATTCCATAGCTTAGTCATAACTGACACATAAAGGTATTGTGAAACTGAGATCTTGAAATATCTAAAATAGCCGGAGACATCAATATCTTTTTTGAAACGCAACAAATGAAACAGGTGAAAGATATTTACATACTTAGAGCGAGCACGTTATTATCAGAAGGAAGAATTGCAGCGGGAATCCAACAAAGATGCAATAATGTAAATTAGGCCATTAACCACAATACTTAATTGCAAGCACGTGACAATAAGTAATGAAAGAGCTTTAAAGAAAACGATTTTCGTCCCGACACGAAGCTATCAATGTCAAGACTGGATACTAACATCAATTGAAAAAACGACAGTTCGTAACAGCAGAAATGAAATGCCTCCGAAAGCTATTGGGTGTAACAAGTAGAGACATGATCAGAAACTATGACATCAGGAGACTAGTTGAAACAACACCAGTATTAGACACATCAAGGTCAGGAACTAAAATGGTTTGGTCACGTAACAAGGCTACCAAGGCACAGCACACAAACAAGCAATGCTTTTTAGATACAACGGATTCAAAACACAAAGCAGAACACGAAAAAGGAGCCCTAAGGAAATAAATTTGGCACATAGTCGGGCTCGTTCTACAGATATCTTCATAAACTGATGCTGAACTGCATAACAGGATAAGCGGGGGAAAAAAAAGAAGAAAGAAGGCTTTCTAAACATTATGAAGTGTCTCTAAAATTCGTTTCCTTGACTCAAACGATTTATGAGAACATGCAGTGTAAAGTATTAGAAGGAGAGCTCTTTCAAAGCCCTTTCAAATAAAACAGGAGTTCGACAAGGCTGTTTACTGTCGCTTTTCCTGATTATGTTGACAGTGGACTAGACTAGAAAGGATGTCTACTACCGTGTCTATCTGCAACGGCATTGACTTTCTCTCTAGACAAATGGAGGACCTGACCTGGACTTTTCTGACGACCTGTCTCAAACATGTCCAGAAGTGCATCAATTTGCAGAATAAATGTATGATACTTGATGATCAGTCACAGAAATTGTGGCTACATATCAATAGAGAAAAAGTGAAGATTATGGAGATCAATACGCTCGTTGGCACGCGGATTGCGCTAAGTGGAACTGCCCTCCACGAGGTTAATTCCTTCGTCTATTTAGACAGTGTCATTGACAATACTGAGGGGGGAGGGGGACACGGAGGCAGATATCAAAATTAAAATTAAAAAAACACGAGTAGCCTTCATTGATTCAGAACAGTTGTGGACATCAGGTGAAATTAAGTCCATTGTGACAATTGATCATGTTCGGCTATAATGTGAAATCGTTGTCATTTATTGTATGTCTCCAGCCCATGGGGAACAGCTGATACAGTTACTAGAAAAGTACTTATTTATATAATTTCTTGTCGAGGAGAATAGAGGAAATGAGATGGTAGGGTAACATCGGTTGCTCAGTTGAAAAAAGGATTTGTTTTTATTTTTTTATATTTTTTTGCGTTCGCCTAATTTCTCTATTCCCCAAGGCGGTGTACGTTGCACTGTGATTTTTATTTTGCGCCTGTCGGCCCAGTGCATCCGACTTCAGCATGCATTTTATGATAGGATCTGCTTCCTCTTGCATTTTCTAAGGGTTTGCTTCACCGGGGTAACTGCCAGAGATGGGGATCGAACCCAGCACCTTCGAGTTGTGAGCCGTGCTACTTAACCACTAGGACACGCCGTCCCCGAATAGAGGATTTGAAATGTTATGCTAAGATTGGTTGCTCTGTGGAATAGAGGTTTTCAAATGTTGCGATAAGATTGTTTGCTCAGTCGAATAGAGGATTTGCGAAGATAAGGTCAGCAAAGAAGAGTTATCGCGTCATAATGAACACATTTCAGTGGAGTATTACATCAAGAGAAGGAGATGGCGTTGAATTGGCCATACATTACGGAACCCATAGGATACAACTGCAAGATAATACCTGTTTTTGAATCCTTAGGGTGAGTGTAACATAAGAAGATCAAAATAGACGTGGAGAATGGACCTATAGGCAAGCTAAATTATGTGTAATTTAATAACGGACATGCTGGTACGGCAATAAGAACCTAAATAATGTCAGGCCTACTGTCAGACCATTGGCCCTTACCAGGGCGAATGTCAGGCCTACTGTCAGACTATCTGCTCATACCAGGGTTAATATGAGGCCCACTATCAGACCATCGGCCAATACCAGAGCTAACCTCAGACCGCTGCCATGCCATTAAACGCGCCACGCCGTCAAACGCGCCACGCCATTAAACGCGCACTGTTATAATCACAGGAACGCAGTCTGTAGCTGAAAGTGCCAACACGAGGTAAAGTACATATCTTAATGAAGTTTCAGAACCTATCTAAATTGGGTAAAGGACTTATAAGTGGTATGTGGTGACCTTTCTCAAAGAAGACTTGGGTCAAGGACAATTTTTCATTACTGAACTAAGGAGGAATACTCTCCATATAATATACGATCTCAGGAGGAATGCTAACCATATAATATAGCGACATAAGGAGGAATACTCTCCATATAATATAGCGACATTAGGAGGAATACTCTCCATATAATATAGCGACATAAGGAAGAATACTATCCATTTAATATACGATCTCAGGAGGAATACTCTCTATATAATGTAGCGACATAAGGAGAAATACTATCCACATAATATAGCGACATAAGGAGAAATACTCTCCATATAATATAGCGACATAAGGAGAAATACTATCCATATAATATACGATCTAAGGAGAAATGCTCTCCATATAATATAGCGACATAAGGAGAAATACTTTCCATATAATATACGATCTAAGGAGGAATACTATCCATATAATATAGCGACATAAGGAGAAATACTCTCCATATAATATAGCGACATAAGGAGAAATACTATCCATATAATATACGATCTAAGGAGAAATGCTCTCCATATAATATAGCGACATAAGGAGAAATACTCTCCATATAATATAGCGACATAAGGAGAAATACTATCCATATAATATACGATCTAAGGAGAAATGCTCTCCATATAATATAGCGACATAAGGAGAAATACTATCCATATAATATACGATCTAAGGAGAAATGCTCTCCATATAATATAGCGACATAAGGAGAAATACTATCCATATAATAAACGATCTCAGGAGGAATACTCTCCATATAATATACGATCTAAGGAGAAATGCTCTCCATATAATATTCGCCATAAGGAGGAATACTCTCCATATAATATACGACATAAGGAGAAATACTATCCATATAATATACGATCTCATGAGGAAAACTCTCCCTATAATATACGATCTAAGGAGAAATGCTCTCCATATAATATACGCCATAAGGAGGAATACTCTCCATATAATATACGACATAAGGAGGAATACTCTATAATATACGATCTAAGGAGGAATACTCTCCATATAATATTAGATATGTCCCTTACCAATAATACTTTTACCGATCACAGTTTAAGCAGTTTAGATCGCTTCAAACGATGTATAATATTTAGACATTGAATACGCAATCAAATATATTATAATCTATTATAGTTTTCCATAAAGTTATTCATTTAGTTATTGCGGCTAGGTGTGCGTGAGTTTATTCGATACGTATCTTGGCGTTGTGAGAAATTATGATATCACAAAATCTATTATTATTCCACACTTCCTGATCTGTTTTGAACAGCACACAAGGCCAGCAATCAGTTTCTTGATTTGTAGGCAGTTAACGATTTTGAAGAAGTATAATACTGTTTTGAAATTACGTGTATAGTCTTTAATTCTTTTAACAGAAATGTCTGAAGTTGGTCTAGCGTTTGTTATTACTTGCCGCATTTCTTAAACATTAAAGGCTCCAAACGAATCTGTCAACGATCGTTAGAGAACGCAGCATTGCGACACGTGATCGGGTTTGCTATATCCCGCTGACCTACTTACTCTTGTCTATGGCAAGCTTTGTTGTGAAGGAACAGTTTCCAAATCCGAGCCCCTTCTACATTTCCCCACTTTGTAACACTGTCAACTATGTTGATAATTGAACACTTTACAAGATCTCTTTCACTAACGGCAACAATAACATCAGCTTCAATACCACAACATTACACTCAAAAGAAGAAAACAACAATTGTATTTACTTATGACAGAACGCTAAGCGTTAGCATGTATCTTATTATACAGAGGTACTAGGATCGATTTATCTGGTTCTCTACACGAGGAGAGCCGATTACACTCGAGCGCTTTCGATGACAAAGCCCTTTCATTTGGCGGCATACAAATGGTGAATATAGTTGAGTATTAAGACGCAAATTGAGATTCAGATAGTGAGGAATACTAATGCTGTTTCTTTCATATGTTTATTTTATGCATTTATGTCCCGTAAAAATTTAACTCAAAATAGCTGAACTAAAAAGTTTCAAGACTAGCCTAGTCTTACTGCTAAATTGACGGCATGCCACTGGTACCTATCTAAATGAGGTAAGGTACCTTTCTAAATGAGGTAAGGTACCTATTTAAATGAGGTAAAGTACCTTTCTAAATGAGGTAAAGTACCTTTCTAAATGAGGTAAGGTACCTTTCTAAATGTGGTAAGGCACCTATCTAAATTAGGTAAAGTAGCGTTCTAAATGAGTTAAGGTACCTATGAGGTAAGGCACCTTTCTAAATGAGGTAAGGTAGCTTTCTAAATGAGGTAAGGTAGCTTACTAAATGAGGTAAGGTAGCTTTCTAAAGGAACTAAGGTAGCTTTCTACATGAGGTAAAGTACCTTCCTAAATGAGATAAAGTACCTTTCTAAATGAGATAAGATACCTTTCTAAATGAGGTAAGATAGCTTTCTAAATGAGGTAAAGTGCCTTTTAAAATGAGGTAAGCTACCTTTCTAAATGAGGTAAGTTACCTTTCTATCAACAACTGATAACTAATTGACAGACTAGACCACCTAACTTCATTATCATCGCTCCCATTCAAGTCTGACCTTTAACCCTGATTGTGATGTGCAGGCTGAAAATATGAAAAGTCTAATCATGTACATTTGCTTGACTAGTTTTGGTGGGAGGGGTGTGGTGATGCTAAGCTGGTTAGAGAATATAGACAAAATAAATTAAACAAACAACAAATTAATTTTCATAGCCGTACATATTTTGTACAAAAATTCATTTACATTTTTATAGTTCTAAATAGTTAGAAAAGGTGTTGATCGTAAAAATTTTCCCGTTTTTTTGTTGTTTTTTTTTTATAGCGAAGGCACGGCTCTTTCAATATGAGACATAGTCTTTAAGATTATAAAAGGACGGTTCGTTCAGTCATTGTTTGGATGCGTTTGCTTGTGTGTGTTTGTGATGTGTATATGTTTGGGCTTGTGTGTGGGCGCATGTGTGTGTGTATGTGTGTATACGTGTGTATGTTGGTGATGTAATGTAGTGCTTCTATTGTCGTAAGTTCACTTTGTCGATTGTCCCAAGTCTAGCCACTAGCTTAGCCTCCGACATTTCATCTCTGTCCTTTTCAAGCTACAATGTTCCTTCGGGACCCATTTTTCACTTTCAGGATCCACTGTTCCGATTCGTTTGGGGGGGAAGGGGCGTTGGGTGTGGTTTGAGTGTATAAGAACACTATAATAGATACTCGGAGTAGTACATTAATAGCTATGGCTCTCTTGAAAACTTTTAGGAGAGGGTTCGGTAGATTAGTGGTTGAGGAGAGAAAACTAATCCACGCGTAGCGAAAGTACAGCTATTTTTGACCTTTCACACCCTAAGGCTTTAAAACAGTAAAATACACTGCCTACTCCTCATCATAGGGACTTATGTGCATAAATATACGTCACACCATCAAACGCGCCGTCTTATAATGACAGGAACGCACTCTTGTTCGCATGCAAATTTCATTTTTTTTAATAATTAGTGTAAAAAATGAATATCTTAATAGATTTTTAAATACAAATGACAAGTTTAATTATGTTTAAAAAGTTGATACGATTCCAGAAAAAAATGTTACTTTATAGCTGTTAGTGACAAATTATGAACATTCGATTTCATGAAGATGAAAATCAGCTTAAGATTTTTGAAAGGGAAGGTTGATCGCTGTCTCTGATTATTTGATATTGAAACTGTTGAGGGTTATTTTAAGTCGATTGGGCTATGGTGTATACAACAGATACATGAGTCATATCTAGATTGTGAGGCTCTTGTGGATACTTGAGGAGGAAAGGGGGGGGGAGGTTGAGGAGACATAAAACAAGACAACACATAAGTCACATCTAGATCTTGATGCTCTTAACTTAACGTCTATATACTAGTTTAAAAGACTGCAGAGTCTGTATACAGCCAGTTTCTTGGAAAGTGGTTAACCGATGTTCCAGCCGATCTTACTAGACTCAAACACTAGAGTAAAGTAGACCTACAGCATGTTTGGCGCCATCTATATTGCTTTTAACAAACCACCTAACCTGAGAGTAATTCCATTTTTGAACCTAGAAAAGGTTTAATTACATCCATGTATTACAGCTTTAAATAACTGGAACAAATACGTTCTTATATCTATAAATATTTGGAATAAACCAGTAATTTGCACAGCTGTAAATAATTGACACAAATTAATTTGTACAGCTGAATATAGCTAGAATTAATCCATTTTTACAGATGTAAATATTTAACACAAATCAATTTTACAGCTTTAGTTGTAAGAAGCCAATTTTTACAGCCATACTAAACTGCCAACATGTTAAGTATTTTTATTTGTGTATATTTCATTCAACATATTCTGCAAGTTTTTAGCTAATTGACCAGGAGAAAGCCTTTGATCGAGTCCCCCTTTTTCAGATGTTGCAACAAATAGGTGGAGAAACCAATTATTAGATTTTTCCAGAACATAAATGAAAATTATGAGACCATTATTTCCACCAAAGAAGGACTAACAGATTTAGTTTCAATAAGTAATGGACGTAGACAGGGCTGCTGGTTTTAACCGAATCTTTATAAAGCAAATTATGAGACGATGATGACAAATATTGTTCGGATTTGTTGGAGGGGTGTCAAAGTATTGGAATGAAAGTTAATGCCATCAAGTGTTTTCTTATTATCAGGCCATAGTGGGTGGATCAATTGGAAAATATGCTGATTCTGCTTATGTATACATGATGTGAAAAGAATTCTAGGGGAACAAACGAGATGCATATAGAATGTGAGAAGAATTCTAGGGAAACAAACGAGACACATATAGAATGTGAGAAGAATTCTAGGGGAACAAACGAGATGCATGTAAGATGTGAGAAGAATTCTAGGGAAGCATAGAAGATGAATACATGAAGTGAGAAGAATTATATGGGAACAAACGAGAATCAAATACAGATTATATCTTCTGTCAGTTTGTTATGACAATTTATGTATGTTTCATATGTACCATCTGCTATACATTTGATGTAAGGACAGTGTTACGGAGAGGGAATTTGAATTATTGTATTACCCAAAGTAAAGTAAAAGTAAAGTAACCCATAGCATTACTGGCATAGGGGTGTGAGATGACAGCTCTCTAACCACTGCGCTACGCGGCTCTCTGCAATACCTGTATTACCTAGAAAGACTAAATTGTGTTTAATAATAATTGCCAATCGCATGAGAAGAGGACGACTGCATCAGACTTGTGCTGAGAGATGTAATCTCAGATGACTGTAAAGTCTAATTTAACACGGCGTATTCTGCTGCACTTGAGACACATATGTGAGGAGTCGCCAGTGGTGGTCGTCTTGCTTTCTGTTCCTTCAGGCGAGTTGCTCTTTCTGAGCCTCGTTGATGATGTTTCGCTCTGTGACCTGAGCACTTTTTGTGATACTATCGCCCTAGGTGAAATTATTTCCCATGAGATCACGAGAAATCTGTAAAGAGTCTCTGTAGCCTTTCTTCCACTACCCGCCACCATCACCCACCCACCCCGCTGAGCTCCAAGTACAGCAGCTGTTTGAGAGGACGCTCATATGTCATGCAAACTACATGTCTCGTTCATCTCATCTTGACTTTTCGCTTAAGCGTGTGCAAACTCAACATATTTAGCGTGTTACACATGTCAGAATATGCAAACATCTAGTGTAGAAACGATTTAGCTGTCTGGCATGTATGCCATACATTGTCCATCGTTCGCAGGCTTACGACAATGTGGTTAGCGCTACACTACGACACACTCTTACTTTGGTGGCGACACTGATGCCTAAACGACGAGCTCTCCTTTGCAATCAATCTGTACTCGTTTTCCTGTTGAGGTAACGCCTAGGTAGGTGAAGCTCTCGTCTGCCTCTAGACAATGAATTTGTATGGTGATGTTTGTTTCCCTGTGCTGCTTTCCGAGAGCAGCTTGGAAGAGGACTTCAGTTTCCCTAGTCGTGGTTGTGATACCAAAATTATTGAGTACCGCGGAAAACTCCGTCATGATGACTTGCATATCTTGTCTATGGATTTTTTTTTGATTTTTTTGTCGTTCACCTTATTTCTCTAATCCCCAAGGCGGTGTGCGTTGCACTGTGGTTTTTATTTTGCGCCTGTCGGCCCAGTGCATGCGACTTCAGCATGCATTTTATGTAAGGCCCTGCTTCCTCCTGCATTTTCTAAGGGTTTGCTTCCCCGGAATAACGGCCGGTGCTATGATGGGGATCGAACCCAGCACTTTCCGGTTGTGAGCTGTGCCACTTAACCACTAGGCCACGCCGTCCCCTCGTCTATGGATTTCAAGAATAACGATGGTATCGTAAATAGTGTGGCCTGTATCGAATACAGATTAAGGCAAAAATAGCATGGTTCCATATGAGAAGGACATGTGATCAACTACCACTGGAAGCGTATTGAAAGAAGTTTGGTTATATGGAGCGATGAAGGGCTGTCGACGTGGGTAGTTAAAATAACATATCCTACAACAACACGCAACTTTACACACTTGGCACACTTGGCACAAGAGAGGAAACATCAGATTCTCAACAAAAATAAACTCAAAAAGTAAAACTTAAGTAAATCTGCATCCTTGATCTTGAGAGATAGCGTTCTCGTTTAATATTAACATGTTTCTTGTTGTCCCTTTCAATCAAGGTGCCGACATGCGTGTAACCGCAGAGAAGATTGAACATGAAAACTGCCGATATCAACTAAACAAGAATTGAGAGAGGACGTCATGTGCACAGATGGCGATTGGTCAGGTTAACTACGGAGTGACCTTAAAGCTAAGTCAAAGGATGGATCAACGTTGAAGATAAAATGACAGTTTGCCATCGAGTGACCTCCCCCCTCCCTCTACCCTCCTCCTCCCCCCCTCCCATACCACCCTCCCCCTCCCTGGACATGTATGTATGACGGAAAATTATGCAACGAGACAGCGGGATTCGCGGTGACGCAACTGATAAGTAGGATTGATAGGATTTGCAGAAATGAAAGAGCCGACACGCAGGTTTCAAAGTAACCGTCGTGGGAACATTGGAAATGGAAAGAGATGACGTTTAACGCTGATCAACGACCGTCTGTAAGATCATAACACTGGAACTAATGAACTGACAATGCACAGATTTAAAAGTTTTGAAATAAAACGAGTATCGAGCAGAGAGGGGCGCCTGAGAGAACGGAATAGGTTAGTACCAGCCAGATGTGGGAGTTCTCCACACCTTTCGCCATTTACTGAGAGGGATTTAGCATTTTGTGTCTGTCTGGATGCAATGGCGTATATTCTTAATAAAGCAAAACAAATTTGAGAAGAGTGTGGCCAAGCTGTCATGATTCCGATTGTTTAGTTTTGAGACATGGTAAGATGTATGTTCTTTAAAATAGGTGATGAATAAACCTAGCACTGTGCAGCGACTGTCGCTTAAGACACCTTTATTACTCAGTTATAAAATTTACCACCCCACACACTTTCCAATCCGTATAACCCGGGAAATGGGAAAAACGCTAAAATAAATGGATTTTGTCATGAATTGTTTGTGTGCAGGACAGTCCTTCTTCTGGGTTCGTTTTTCTGTGGTGAGTAATGTAAATGTTGTCTATTTTCGTCACTTTTTCTATTTGTTTTGCATGCTGTGTATGCTGGGCAAGCTGGGTATGCTGGGCATGCTGGGTATGCTGGGTATGCTGGGCATGCTGGGTATGCTGGGCATGCTGGGCATGCTGGGTATGCTTGGCATGCTGGGTTTGCTGGGTATGCTGGGCATGCTGGGCATGCTAGGTATGCTGGGTATGCTGGGCATGCTGGGTATGCTTGGCATGCTGGGTTTGCTGGGCATGCTGAGTATGCTGGGCATGCTGGGC
Source organism: Ariolimax columbianus (assembly GCA_036924085.1). Lineage (NCBI taxonomy): Eukaryota > Metazoa > Mollusca > Gastropoda > Stylommatophora > Arionidae > Ariolimax > Ariolimax columbianus. The sequence goes on along the minus strand of JAVGWX010000001.1, from coordinate 137,608,206 downwards.
ATGCTGGGTATGCTGGGTATGCTGGGCATGCTGGGTATGCTGGGTATATCCTTCTAGTACTGATAATAATAAGACGTGACGTATTATGTCGTTGTCAGTTCAGTTCACGCGTCCTCTCCACATCAGCGGCCAATGGATCTCCAGCGTCCTCTGCCTCTTGCACTGAGGATCCAATCAGCCGGACACCTCTTAATCAACATTTGATGTTTTAATCCTACTTTTAATCCCACATAGTTTTCTGGCAAAGTTGCTTTATTTAAAAGATAGGAAAAGCTCATTACCTGTTTGAGTATTGATGGTATAATTGTATGTGTTGAGTAAATGTTGAGTCTACCTTGTTGAGTTTCATAGTTTTCGTTTTCTCAGTGGTAATAGCTAATCCATATGCATGGCTTTTGTTCTTAAATTCAATCCCTAATTCATGTAATATTTGTTAGCTTTCATTTAGCAGAACGGTGTCAACCGCATATCTGAGACTATTTTTAAAATTCTCCATCGATAATGAGTCTTTACATTTTTTTTCTATCTGTTGAAAAATATGTTATGTGTACATGTTAAACATACAAGTGGACAGTACACATCATTGACATACTGCATTTTTCACATCTACATATTTGTCAGCTAATGTACTTGTACAAAACATTACTTATTGCGTTCCGCTGTTCTGTCGATATCCAAGTTGTTCGTCCAGCACCTCGATGACGACTGTACACCAGATTCTGACTTAAAATCTGAACATTTGGTTGTGCCAGGTTTCTTGGGCAGTCTTATAAAGACTGATGTAAGAAGAAGAAGAAGAGGAAGAAGAAGAAGAAGAAGAAGATGAAGAAGAAGAAGAAGAAGAAGAAGAAGAAGAAGAAGAAGAAGAAGAAGAAGAAGAAGAAGAGACGAAGACGGATCACCTGTTTGTCTACACGCTGGATCGCAAGTTTATACGAAAAGACTTACATTCCCAAGGAGTAGAAGAGGGGTGACTGAATATAATATTATATACAATTTGCAACCAATCTTTGATGTTTAAACGGCATCTGATCTACCCATTTACATTACCCGAATTCAAGAGGTACACGCCCACGTATTTATTTCTGCGTAATTGTGGCTTATCTATGGCTTTTACTTCTGCTACTTCTTCGCTTGCTCTTTTATCAGCGCAAAATGCATTGTACCGCATGTTACAGTCGTAATGTCACAGCTGCGTCTTTCGAACGGCCCCATCCATTTGTGGCACATCCACCTTTTTATGTAGGTTAACTCTCTGCAGCATTTAGTCGTTTTAGCAAACCAGCAGGTGGCTGAACGTTTTTCTTTTCCTAGTTCAAGCGTTGGGAACCTTTCCACGTTGGAAGGTAGCATTCAGTGAGCTGTAAACCTAGTAAGCTCACATTAAGTTAGCTGTGAACCTGATAAAAACCGCATTAAGTAAGCTGTAAATCTAATAAGACCACATTAAGTTAGCTGTAAATCTAATAAGACCACATTACGTTAGCTGTATACCTAATAAGGCCACATTCAGTAGGATGTAAACCTAATAAGATTACATTCAACTAGCTCTAATCCTGTAAAGATCACATTCAGTTAGATGTAAACCTAATGAGATCGCATTAAGCTAGCTCTAATCATGTAAAGATCACATTCAGTTAGATGTAAACCTAATAAGATTACATTCAACTAGCTCTAATCCTGTAAAGATCACATTCAGTTAGCTGTAAATCTAATAAGACCACATTAAGTTAGCTGTATACCTAATAAGGCCACATTCAGTAGGATGTAAACCTAATAAGATTACATTCAACTAGCTCTAATCCTGTAAAGATCACATTCAGTTAGATGTAAACCTAATGAGATCGCATTAAGCTAGCTCTAATCCTGTAAAGATCACATTCAATTAGATGTAAACCTAATAAGATTACATTCAACTAGCTCTAATCCTGTAAAGATCATATTCAGTTAGCTGTAAATCTAATAAGACTACATTAAGTTAGCTGTATACCTAATAAGGCCACATTCAGTAGGATGTAAACCTAATGAGATTACATTCAACTAGCTCTAATCCTGTAAAGATCACATTCAGTTAGATGTAAACCTAATGAGATCGCATTAAGCTAGCTCTAATCCTGTAAAGATCACATTCAGTTAGATGTAAACCTAATAAGATTACATTCAACTAGCTCTAATCCTGTAAAGATTACATTAAGTTAGATGTAAACCTAATGAGATCGCATTAAGCTAGCTCTAATCCTGTAAAGATCACATTCAGTTAGATGTAAACCTAATAAGATTACATTCAACTAGCTCTAATCCTGTAAAGATCACATTCAGTTAGATGTAAACCTAATGAGATCGCATTAAGCTAGCTCTAATCCTGTAAAGATCACATTCAGTTAGATGTAAACCTAATAAGATTACATTCAACTAGCTCTAATCCTGTAAAGATCACATTCAGTTAGATGTAAACCTAATGAGATTAAACTCAACTTTCTCTAATCCTGTAAAGATCACATTCAGTTAGATGTAAACCTAATGAGATTACATTCAACTAGCTCTAATCCTGTAAAGATCACACTCAGTTACATGTAAACCTAATAAGATTACATTCAACTAGCTCTAATCCTGTAAAGATCACATTCAGTTAGATGTAAACCTAATAAGATTACATTCAACTAGCTCTAATCCTGTAAAGATCACATTCAGTTAGATGTAAACCTAATGAGATCGCATTAAGCTAGCTCTAATCCTGTAAAGATCACATTCAGTTAGATGTAAACCTAATAAGATTACATTCAACTAGCTCTAATCCTGTAAAGATCACATTCAGTTAGATGTAAACCTAATAAGATTACATTCAACTAGCTCTAATCCTGTAAAGATCACATTCAGTTAGATGTAAACCTAATAAGATTACATTCAACTAGCTCTAATCCTGTAAAGATCACATTCAGTTAGATGTAAACCTAATGATATTACATTCAACTAGCTCTAATCCTGTAAAGACCACATTCAGTTAGATGTAAACCTAATGAGATCGCATTAAGCTAGCTCTAATCCTGTAAAGATCACATTCAGTTATATGTAAACCTAATGAGATCACATTCAGTTACATGTAAACCTAATGAGATTACATTCAACTAGCTCTAATCCTGTAAAGATCACATTCAGTTAGATGTAAACCTAATGAGATCGCATTAAGCTAGCCCTAATCCTGTAAAGACCACATTCAGTTAGATGTAAACCTAATGAGATTACATTCAACTAGCTCTAATCCTGTAAAGATCGCATTAAGCTAGCTCTAATCCTGTAAAGATCACATTCAGTTAGATGTAAACCTAATGAGATCACATTCAGTAGGATGTAAACCTAATGAGATCACATTCAGTTAGATGTAAACCTAATGAGATCGCATTAAGCTAGCTCTAATCCTGTAAAGATCACATTCAGTTAGATATAAACCTAATGAGATCACATTCAGTTAGATGTAAACCTAATGAGATCACATTCAGTTAGATGTAAACCTAATAAGACCACATTCAGTTAGATGTAAACCTAATGAGATCGCATTAAACTAGCTCTAATCCTGTAAAGATCACATTCAGTTAGATGTAAACCTAATGAGATCGCATTTAGTTAGATGTAAACCTAATGAGATCACATTCAGTTAGATGTAAACCTAATGAGATAACATTCAGTTAGATGTAAACCTAATGAGATCACATTCAGTTAGATGTAAACCTAATGAGATTACATTCAGTTAGATGTAAACCTAATAAGATCACATTCAGTTAGATGTAAACCTAATAAGATCACATTCAGTTAGATGTAAACCTAATGAGATTACATTCAACTAGCTCTAATCCTGTAAAGATCACATTCAGTTAGATGTAAACCTAATGAGATTACACTCAACTAGCTCTAATCCTGTAAAGATCACATTCAGTTAGATGTAAACCTAATGAGATTACATTCAACTAGCTCTAATCCTGTAAAGATCACACTCAGTTACATGTAAACCTAATAAGATTACATTCAACTAGCTCTAATCCTGTAAAGATCACATTCAGTTAGATGTAAACCTAATGAGATCGCATTAAGCTAGCTCTAATCCTGTAAAGATCACATTCAGTTAGATGTAAACCTAATAAGATTACATTCAACTAGCTCTAATCCTGTAAAGATCACATTCATTTAGATGTAAACCTAATAAGATTACATTTAACTAGCTCTAATCCTGTAAAGATCACATTCAGTTAGATGTAAACCTAATAAGATCACATTCAGTTAGATGTAAACCTAATGAGATCACATTCAGTTAGATGTAAACCTAATGAGATCACATTCAGTTAGATGTAAACCTAATGAGATCACATTCAGTTAGATGTAAACCTAATGAAATCGCATTCAGTTAGATGTAAACCTAATGAGATCACATTCAGTTAGATGTAAACCTAATGAGATTACATTCAACTAGCTCTAATCCTGTAAAGATCACATTCAGTTAGATGTAAACCTAATGAGATTACATTCAACTAGCTCTAATCCTGTAAAGATCACATTCAGTTAGATGTAAACCTAATGAGATCGCATTAAGCTAGCTGTAAATGTTATTATCTTTTTCTTTCTTGTTTTTGTCGTCTCACTTTCTACCAAGTTATAGCCCAGTGTCGTGGTATGTATTTGTCTATCGTCTCCCTCGTGGCCCGAGTAACATGTGTCCCCATTTTACGGCAGGTCTCTTTTACGTTGTCTTTCCACCTTTTCCTCGGCCTACCTCTCGCCCTTTTTCCTGATGTTCGCCTGCAGAAGGTTGCTGAACAATGTGGTCAAACCAATTCATTCTCTGTTGCTCTATGCACTTTAGGCAGGGAATTGTTTCAACCTTCTCCCGGATACTCATATTTGTGAGCTGTCTTTTCTGGTGTTGTTGGTGACTTTTCTTAGGCACCGCATTCCGCAGGTGGCTAACCTTCGTTGCTGCACCTTATGCATTGCCCATGTCTGGCACTGGTAGCACAGGGTTGGGATGAAGATACTATTTCTGATCTGCTTTTTTTTGGCAGAGGGTATCGCGATAGCGCACTGGCTTTCCAGTCAGGTGATCAGGGTTCAATACCCAGTTAGTGCGAGATTTGTTTCTGATCGGCGTGATGCTGACCACATCATCCATTAGCTTGTCCAATTGGCTTATCCACTTTGTGCCGTTGGTTACAAAATAATATAGGCCTGTGCGCCGCACGGCGTGACAGGATCTTTATTTTTAACTTGGAGGAAAATCGTGGGGTATTTTTGTAGTTGACAGCTGGTAGGTTCAACGGCTCTTCAAAACTAGGTTTCAGTCAATAGGCTGCACTGAATAGCTTTAAAGCAGCAGGTTCCCCATTTCTGTCCCAGATGATAACCACATATGGCTTTCATACTTAATCTGTCCAAAGAATTCTTGGTGGAAAGCGCTAGAGTAGACATCTACGAAGGTCTATGCCGTATGCACTCTTCATACCATATGTCATAATGTTATTCCCTCTTCCCATAGTGTATTTGTTTGGATTATTTTGATAGTTGAATAGCAAATGGTATAGCAACAGAAAATGTTGATGGATTTTAAAACTTGATTAAAATTAGTGCTCTTTTTATACTCATTACTGATTACTTGGAGGCAGTGTGGGCTAGGGCTGAAACTCGCTCGGCGTTCACAATTCTAACGCACTGTGTTCGAATCCTGCAGTGTCTAGTTTGCCAGACACGGGATTTTTATCTTGGTGTGAACGCTCCTTAACGTACGGAAAGTAATGGCAACCTACTGTGCCTACCTACCAAGAAATGTATACCAAATAGGTTGGCGGTTGTAAGAAGCGACGTTCTGCAAAGGACATGCTACCAATTTTTTACTAATTTCTATATGACTAATGACTATACTGAAGTATAATTACGCCCTTTCTCTAACCCAGTGTTTCCCAAACGTTTTATATTCGCGGACCGGTGAAAATGGGAAAAATTTGTTTGCAGACCCGTGAAAATAGGAAAAATTGTTCGTGCACCGGTGAAAATAGGAAAACATTGTTCACCGACCGGTGAAAATAGTAACACTTTTTCACGGACCACTGAGTCAGAATATATATCCCATTACTTATATAGTATTTTGTCTATTAGTTGTTAAAGCTGATATCATAAAATACAAATTATATAACAATATAAAATAAGCTGAATTCGAGCAGTAAATAGATAAGGGGTTCAGCAGCAATTTCCTTTTTCGTGGACCGGGAGGACATTACTGCGGACCGGCAGCGGTTCGAGGACCGGCGGTTGGGAATCACTGCTGTACTCCATTGACTCCATATAAGGTGAGGGGGGGGGGAGGTGTCACTGCTTGTTGCGGGCGTGGACCCTTGCGCCAGAGACTCGCATGTCGCTCTGTCTTCTGTTAGTAGAAGCAGTCAGGCCGCGAGAAGAGCTGGAGGTATTTAAGTGTAGTCAGAGCCATGACGTGACGAATCCAGCAGTATAAAAATGACTATTGGTAGGGTCACCGTACTTAGAGAAACAAAATTTCAAATTTTTTCTTGTTGATAACTTGACGAGCTGGGCGTATCAGACATCCTGGAGCGTGCTAAGGGCACACCCTTTCTGAAATTCTATGACCACACAGTCTTCCATACCAAAATAACTGTGTGTACAGCTGTCACTTAGTTTGTTTTGTTTTTTGTTTGTATTTTGTTTTTTTGTTTTTTTGTTGACCCAAAAGAGACCTTGATGCTGGGTTGTGAGTTTTGTGGGCAATTGATGAATTTGCACAAGCCTCACGGAGGTGGATGTCCCATTTTATGGCAGCATTATTGGCAGCTCCTGGCTCTGATTTACGGAAGGCAATACCATTCATCTCTTTGCTCAATACATGAAGAGAGTGGTCTCCCTGTAGGACAGACGTGTACTCTCTAGCCATGTGCCGGAGCGAGCAGAAATGCCCTGCAGACATGTGCGACCATCTCTAAGCGTTCTTGGTGGGCTGTTGGAGACATAGCAGGTCTTGACACTTTGTTTGGTGCGCAGTCCGACGATGCGTAAGATTCGTCTTTCCTGCGATGACTGCACACGGGGTTATTCTCCTGCGGTGCAGGAGGTCCATTTTCCACGTGCGGAGTTGGATCTGAAAATGACAGTGGTATACCTCGCGACTTAAAAATGTGGTGCTTCGTGTGGTTACATTCTACTAAATTTGACCTATTGTTGTCCGTGGGTAAATTAACACACAGGTGCCCATGTGGCGATAGACTCGGTGGATTGCTCTAGCTTGGCCACAGTTTCTGTGTCGCCTGTGCCTTGCACGTGGTGATCGGTGGTCGATGCTTGTGGATTCAGTGGGAGGATGCGTCGACTGATGATGTAACGGACTCACACTACAATTAGCCCATCGGTTATGTAGCAAGTGGGTGGGACAAATCACGAACGCTACAGTGTGCACACATGTAGATGTGCACATATGTAGGTGTGTAGATATGTAGGTTTGTAGATATGTACGTATGAGTATATATATGTGGACATTTTAATTTACACTTATGTATGTATTTATAGGTGTATATATGTATATCCCTTCTGCGGGCATCCTCACCACTATATATCCACACTTAATATAATTATACTACTACTACATCAACCTTTTTTATCTATAATTATTTAATCAATTATCTACCTTTCTATTTGTTCTTCTGTTCCTGAGCCTACCACACATTCAACACATAATTGACTGCGAGAGCTAGAGGGCACAGGTGAGATGAGGGATCTACAAGGTGACACACAAATCAGTGAATCGCTTACAAGTTGGAGTACATGAATGCGATGGAAAAATATGAGAGCAGGCAAAACCTGATACACCAAGACCAGACAGAAGGAAGTCAACACAGATGGGCCTCACAACAGAAGGAAGACACTTTTCAATTAATTTATATTGTACTCTTAATCCTTATGTATCAAGTATATTGTTTGTTATATTTCCCAATCATTCCATCTCATTCATTCTCGTTGTACACCTCACTACACTGCTATCTTCACAATTGTGTATAAAATGTATGAGAGGGCTTTATATTTTTTTTTATAAAATAGAAGGGAAAAAAAAAAAAAAAAAAAGAAGAAAAGAGGGGGGAAAAAAAAAAAAGAAAGAAAGAAATCAGGAAACAAAAAAAAAAGAGATCCGAATCAAGTATGACAGAAAATAAAAATTGTCCCAGGAAAACTATTGTGCATATTTATGCAAATACCTACGGCGGACAACTAGGAACATCAAAAGCGAGGAACAACGGGAGGAACATCACGGAAATACCAGGCTAGGTACAAACAGATACACACACGCATCCAAGCACTGGTTTATGCGTCTTAATATCGCCCAAATTGACTGCGGTCTGGGTCGGAATAGGCGCGCCTCCGCCAGTAGAAACTAGTGAGGCAAACACATAACGAAAGGATAATTAGAAGCGAGTAACAACGGGAGGAACATCACGGAAACACCAGGTTAGGTACAAACAGATACACACACGCATCCAAGCACTGGTTTACGCGTCTTAATATCGCCCAAATTGACTATGGTCTGGGGTGGAATAGGCGCGCCTCCGCCAGTAGAAACTAGTGAGGCAAACACATAAAATAAAAAATAAAAGACAATACAAAACAAGAAGTTAATTGCCCAGCACAAGCAATAATGGCGAAATCTTCAGACGGTTTTGTCTTGATGATATAGCTTGTGTTGTATTTGGACTATAGTGAGGAAGACCCTGCTCTGTTCGCGATTATGTGTTGGGGACATCCTGGAAGCATTTAATCACAATTGAGAGCCCACTGCCGATGTCAAGCCCGGCTATGACATCACTTTAGAATCGCGTTTCTGTGCTAGACATACCTTTCACATTTAAACGCATAAAGCACTTTGTTAATCCAGATAATTGAATAAATCTTGGAAATCTCTAGACAGAAATTGAATGTTCGTAGTTTCAAGCTGCGAGAAAAATAAAGACATTATGCTCATGTTTCAAGATTCAGCAATTACATATTAGAAGTTTAGTCATATTCGAATATTTTCATAAACCACAAAGAACAATTTCTTCTTCCTCCATTTTGTTCTTATTATTATTTGTCGGCGTGTGCCCTGAAAAGCAAATTACCTTAGTTCACAGCGAGACTACAATAGTTGTGTCTTTCGGGCCGACACATCCGGTCTTATAATGCCATTTTGGGACCACACTTGCCTCCTCTCTTTTATTCATATTATCTTAACCAGGCTGCATGGTTACAGTCAGTTTCCAGGGTCGTCAGGTGGAGGTAGAACATGATCTTGGTCAGCTTCAATGGCTGGCCTTGTTTCATACAGCTGCCTACTATTAGTTAATTCACTGCGGCAGCTTGCCACCCACCCCCAGAACAATTTATTAAGCTGTCAATCTGGGTTTTTTCCTTAATGAAAAAATGTTGTTGCCATGAAATAATATGGTAACTTTCAATCAAACACGCACATCTTCTGGTTTCCTATACGTCTCGCTCATCAAATCGTCATCTGAACATTTGATTGAAGATAATGTGTCTGGTCTTGCTCAGTCAACTCGGGGAGGTAGTTACATTAATTTTCTCTAAAACTAGTAATCCTTTATATTATCATTATTAGTATTGTTCATTTTAACTTTGATAAGAGCATAAAACCTCCTATCAGTCAGCCCGCACCAAACCTTTTTTTTTTATTTCACTGTCTTGGACTATGTAGCACTTTGTTAACATGAAGAAATAGCCAGCCTACATGTAACCCTTTTACATGAAGAGGATGTCTGTCTGTACGTAACTCCTGTTCGATATGCCTAGTTAGCTGAAGTGTGTCTACGTTGTCTTCCTCAACAAGAGCCCAAACGTTCACTTGTGTTTTTGTTCTTATAGAATACCCTAGCAATTCCTTCTAGAAGGTTCTGGTATGGGAAGATCTATTGCTAGATACTCGATGACATTCTTGGGAAAAGTTTTCAGTCTCAGTAAGAGTATTTGTTCTTGTAATCAAACCAGGTTGTTTTCCACAGAAAAACAACTGTTTTTAAATGAAAACAGCACTCGAATCACAAATAACATACATTGAAAAATATGGACAAACGTATGATATTATAACCCTTAAATAAGTTATTTTATCCACCAAAAATCTTCCCACCACAGAATCGTGACTGGAAGGTATCAATGTTCATCACGCTCACAAAACTGGCTTTTTTTCTGTTGCTTTGGGTCGCTGATACAAATCTCAGAACTTCAGTCACTATTATTTTTGTGGTCGACGTGTAATATTTTTGTGTACCGTCTGATAATCTCTCTGATCTTAAGTGATTGTTTCTACAATCAATATAATTGTTCTCTGTCTCACGAAGACGAGTTTCACTATTCATCCTGGCAGTATACAAGTCGAAACTCCATTTACCGTCCAACCACTTTATTACTCTGCTTCAGGCGGGTACATAATTTCATTAGTTCATAAGCACTTACCACTTTACATCCCTTAAGCCCGTCTCCTCTAACATAACTGTCAATTATTATTGTGTTGTTAGCTTGAATTATGCCCCATTTTGGCGAGCCGAGCCTAGCTTCAATTGGACCCGATGCCATGGTTTGCTTTAGTGCCAGTTTCCGCACACAAATATTTTATTCTCACTGAACGTCTAAGAAAACTGTCAATTAACATTTCTTTACGTGTCTGCTTATAACAGCAGCTGACTTAAGCGGGACGTGACCTAATTGTAGTTGGTTCTTCTTCATTTAGTATTCTGGTTAATCGCTTGTTCTATTTTTCGTTGGTACCCTACTGACTCTCGCATCAAAGCCTTCTACATCTATATTCCCTACTGAACATCTCCTACAATAGCATTTCTGGACAAGGCAAAGCTAAATGTAGTTTTATAGAACATTGGATCTCAGACTTTACCAGATCGCTGTCCTCATTTAGCCACAGATATTTCAGAGCTGGTCCCACCTATATCTTTATTTTCATCCATTTCAAGAGGTATAATAAATTTAAAAAATGTTTAATGCGGACACTTTTTCTAGTATACATTTACAAAAACTAATATTTAGATATCGTATTACTATGAAAAGTTGATAGCTTTAATGAAACTTTATCGTGACATTTAAACATGATTTCGTCATCCTATGATGGCCGTTGCTTTTTTAAAAGTTTAATTTTAGAATATCATAATTTAATACTAAAGAAACGGTCATAGAACTGTATTAGAGTCAATTAATCCAACGGTAATGGCGAGGGAGTTGGAGAACTGGGCAGAGCAGAACGGATTACAGCCCTTGCACGACAGAAAACTACCAGTAAATTTTAATAGCTGCAGATGGCGAGCTGGAAACATTTCTGACATCGTATTTGTGAACGACAAAAGAATACATCAAGTGACAGCATTTGTTTAGAAGCCTATTCCACGGACGCAACACAAGCACATCTCGTGTAGTGTTACAACGGTTTTAAAACGAGTGAACGAATCTTTCAAAAAGACCCTTTAGCTTTTAACGAGCCAATATATGCCCGTTCGCCTTTGACTTCGACAAAGATGTGTATTAGCTAGGACACCCCATAAATACAAGAATTTTGTTGAAATAGTAAATATGATCTCGAGAAGCCACATACCAAGAGGCTGCATAACCTAGTATGTTTCTGACCTTAACGAAGACAGAAAGGCACTGTACGAGCAATACCAACAGCTATTTGAAAGTGACGCCTGTTCCGAAGAGAGCATCCATGTTGGGGGTTATCTCCTACATGCCATTTCAGAAACGAAAAAAAAAAATGGCAGACCTAACATGAAACAAATCTGGCAAAGATGGCGCCATAACTGGCTGCGAGTCTACATTTCTCTACTGTTTTGGATCATTATGGATGCTGCCAGACCACGGATTTGCCTGGAATTCACACTAGTCGACGACTTACACTTGTGTTCACGGAAACGTGGTGTTGTTTTCCGTCTGGACTTGTTATTTCGTTCTTTTTTTGTGATTTCTTCCATCCGTTTATCCTGGTCTGGACGCCGGCTGAATGGAACTACGCTTATACCTGTGTCGTATTTCACGGGTTAGTTCTGCCGGTTCACCTTCACGAATTTGGCGTGTGGAAATTGTAGATGCTACTATGATGAGCTGAATACAGCTGGGGAGAGATGCCATACTCACTCACACGCTGAGTGTTGTTCATACGACCTCTTGTGGTTATCGAAAAGGCAAAAACAAACTGCGTTAGATGCCATCCCACCTTTCTACCCTGCGGGTTACATGTTTACGGAAAGGCTTCGGTGGTAACCTTGAGGCAAAATCTGCATCCTATGCTATCTCCAGTCGTTTCGATGAATGTCTTGCCACTGGCAAAATGTAGCTTAGGCTCTGTGAGTGAGGTTGACAAAAGGCGCAGTTTCTTCCTCACTTTAATCCAAATCACCGCGCAAGTCACCCATTTCAGCGGACACAGCAAGAGATACGACTGTCCACACGGCTGAATAAAGAGAGTGGTCTTCATCACTTGTGATGGACAACTATTAACATGAAACAAAGCAGTCAATACACCTGGAAACTTGTCAATAATCTAAATAATGACTCAGAGAGCAATCCAGTAGGTATAATGCAAGCTGCTCCCAACCAATTATTCGACCAGCTACTGCTAAACTGGAAAACTACTCTTTTTTTTAAACCAGAGCCTTCAAAGCTCCAACAAGATCGCAAAATTGACAATGACTTTCTGACGACACTCTTCTTCGTAGAAGAATGAAATGATGCAATACATGAAATGAAAAACAACGAAGCAGCAAGCCTTGATTATCTGAGGGCAGTGCAAATTAAACACGTTGAATCAGAAGTCATAAATTAGCTGTGAAAGTTTGTAAAAACATGCATCAAATCTATGCAAATTCTAGGAAATCGTGGTTGCGCGGAAACAAAAGCGAGAAAAATCCGAAAAGAACCCAGGAATTTCCAACCGATGTCGTTACTATGCCATCTGTATACGGTTTTTGAAAGAATTATCACGAACCGTATCGCCCATTTGATGGGTAAGAAGCTTTTCAAGGAACACGCGGGTTTCAGACCCGGAAGAACATGCTGCAACCAAATTCTCAACCTGGCACAACTAATGGAGGACGAGTATGAACGCAAGTAAACCACACGAGTGATCTAAGTATAGCATACGACACTATAAGCCACAAGAAGCTTATGACAGTTATACTCTATAAGCTAACGACTGACGCTTTACCAAACTCGGCAAATGTCTCTTGCAGAATAGCCGGTTCTTTGTCAGTTGGCGTGACTGGTGGGTGATGGAATAGAGAGAAGAATTTTTTTAACGGTCTGGCACATGGAAGCGTACTAGCCCTTATGTTGTACAACATATTTACTAACGGCCAACTTATACACTAGGAGGTAATTAATATATTTGAATCGACGACGTAGCAATCCAAGGATATGGTTTTGAAGAGGTTGAACACAAATTGACAAACGCCATTCATGTCTTTCCCGTTTATTACAATAAAAGGTCGATAAGACCATGTATAATTAAGTACTCGGTGGTTGCACCAGGACAAAAACAAAACGGCAGCTAAGGTACAGCCACAAGGCCTTCATCGGAGACAAAGCACGGATAGAGACAACTAACGAATCACTGCAACAAAACATGTAATGATGTGAAATAAACAGTTTAAGTTAATCTTATCTTTTTTGTTGTAATGTTTTAACATAACTTCTAGAACTCAACGCTTAGTATCTGCTCTTGGACTATTGTTTTTAGCACACGTTCTAGGACTCGGCGTTAAATATCTGCTGTCGGACTCTTGTTTTTAGCACATGTTCTAGGACTCGGCGTTAAATATCTGCTGTTGGACTGTTCTTTTTAGCACATGTTCTAGGACTCGGCGTTAAATATCTGCTGTCGTACTATTGTTTTAATATCTGTTCTCTTCTCAAAACCTTTGTCCCTGGGCTCTCGTCCCTCTCTCAGTCTTTCCTTTGAGGTATCTCTACTTCTCCTGTTTCTACTCTTCTGTGTTGCTCTTCTTAAATCTTTTAGTTCTACTGTACTATGTCTCAACTATTAGAGGCTGATTCTCAGATATATATTCTTGGACTCTACATTTAATATCTCGAGTTGGTCTAACAGCAGGACACTGCTTTTGGGTACGCCAATTACACACAAACCGTATCTCTACCGGTCGCTTGCTGTGACTTCTGTACGCCTCACTGTTTATCCATTCAGGTCCCTCTACTTTATAATGTTTGGGTCATGTTTCTGTGTTGCTCTGATTTACGTTAAAATGCTTTTTCAGAGGTTTCACTCCTATTGGCCTACTGGACCTTCTCCGTCCCTATATATGTAGTGCATGTCCATCAAATCCTGGATGTTTTCCATTCGTCGTACTACATCAAACCAAAACTAGACTAACCTCTCAATGATTTATCATTGGTCAACCTTCTGTTCCATGTCTTGAATGATACAAAATACATCTGACTCACAAACTCCTTTCTCGTTTAATTGGCTGGAGAACTTGCACTTTCCCAGCCAGACTAAACAGCATATGCTCTCTGAATTGTCCCGATTATTTATGGGAATAGTATACCGCCAAGAATCTCATATATCCATGGAAGCAATTATTCCTCGAAATCCGCACCTTTCTGCTGGTATGAATTGTCCTTGTTTCTGTGGTTAATGAAGTGACCTCTGACCCCTACCATCTGTTTCTGTCTTATTTTCCAATTACACGGTCCACTGACATTGTTGTTCTTGACTTGAAAACACCTTTCACGTCGACAATCTGGCCTTTGCCTTATTTTCCAAAGATACGGTCCCCTGACATTGTTATTCTTGACCTGATAACACCTTTCACGTCGACCATCTGGCCTTTGCCTTATTTACCAATAATACGGTCCCCTGACTTTGTTGTTCTTGACTTGATAACATCTTTCACGTCGACCATCTGGCCTTTGCCTTATTTTCCAACTATACTGTTCCATGAAATTGGTGCTCTGATCTAAGAAAACCTTTCACGTAAATTATCATCTCTCTGTCTTATTCCTTACCACACTACTCCCAAATATATTACCCAAAACCCGACAAGTAAAACCATCAATTCCCTTCCCCTGCGCCTGCATGTCCAAGTCCATTCCATTTGTAAAATTGGTTCATTGTTCATAATCTTGTGGCCATTTGCCAAGTGACCATAACAAGTAACAAGATAACTCTAAAGCTCGAGGTTCTCAACTTGCGAAAAAAGAGATCGTTACAAAAGGCTGTCACTCAGACGTCCTCAATGTCAATGTGAACAAACGATCTTTTCAGTCGTAACTTTGGCTCTGCATTAAGTATCTTCAGATTTGTATTTTTAATATGGAGAAGAGTTTAGAACGTTGTCTTAGATTGTTAAGTGGTACACTATACAATGTATACACCAATGATCAACCAGTTAGCATAGAAACGAGACATATATGCCGACGACACTGCAATAGCTTCACAAGGAATGTGTTTTGAGGAAGTGGAGCTCAAACTCACAAAAGCTCTAGATATAATGGCCGAATACTTCGAGAAAAACTATCTCAAAGTCAAACTCCAGCAAAACATAGATATTTGCTTTCTACTAGAAGAACAGCGAAGCAAGAAGACTACATATTAAATGGCATGTACATGTACTTGAATATAGCGATACAGGCAAGTAATTAGGCATTGTACTGAACAGCACCTTACCCGTACAAGGCATACTGCAACGCGGTAAAACAAAAAGTCAGTGCAAAAAACAATGCAATTCGTAAGATGACAAACACTGCATGGTAAGCATCCCCAACGGTGCTCCGAACATCAGACCTTGCACTATGTCTCTCAGCGACAGAGTAGGTGGCACCAGTATAGAATTTATCTACGTACATGAAACAAGTAGACGGGGTAGTAAATGAGACATGCCAAATTGTGACAGGATGCCTTAAATCGATGCCAGCGGAAACGATCTACGCAATCACTGGTATTGCACCTCTGAATATTAGAAGTCGTGGCACATCTGAAGTTGAAAGAAAAAAGCAGTCATGTGACCAAATATAATACGACTGAAATCGAGGAAACTGTGGACTGTACAGTCCTCGGAACAGAGCTCCGAGAGAAACAGTATAGAAAAGTGGCGCCAAAAGAACCGGGAAGGTTGGATGGAGATTAAAGAACTTTCACCAGGACATGATATGCCATATACTACCTGGAGATCTCTGAACAGGTTAAGAACAGGTGTGTCCAGGTGTGGGTCTAAACTGAAAAAGAGGGGATATGCAGACGATGAATATTGCGAATGTGGGACCGACAAGACTTGGAACACCTGTCCCTTTATTCAGAAATAATCTACAGCGGAGAACCTGATGGTCGCAAATAAAAGAGCACTGACTGTCTGGGTTTTTTTGGACGAAAACTATATGAGGTTCTCGGACACGGAAAGTAAGAAAGTAAGTTAAGTGATGGCAAAGTCATCAAAAATGTAATGTCTTATTTTGTAACCCATCAAACAAAGCAAGACAACGATATTGAAAGAAATTAAACTTCACTGTCAAACCACGCGACATTTTAATTATCTTTAACCGTCAGTAGAACAAAACTTTTTTTTTTTTTTATTATTTAAGATAGGATTTGTTATTAGTAGATGGGATTTCAACAACAATACTATTTCTGGATATATTTTCGTCTTGCTCTTTTTCTTCGTCGTCATTTTTCATACTGCTCATGCTTTGTGACTTCGCAAACATGATGTATGCATAGACTTCTCGTTTTCGTTAGTTGGGAGGCGTGTACTGTCAAATTGTTAAGACATTTTGAGTGTTTATTTGATCCCTTCTATTTATCGTCGACCTGTTTCTCGTAGACTTGAAACCTTCACGTAGTATAATTTCGCTGCAGGTTGATCATACTGCATAATTGTCAAATGACCAATCCACTTTATCTTATGTGCGTCAATATAGTAGTTAATTGATGTAGTCCCCACCATATGCATCAGCGTGCTGTTGCGAATTTCTGTTTTCTGTTTTATTTCGTACACAGCGCATCTCACATGTCTAGATTTTACCTGTGTGTCTATTTAATTGGGCTGAACGTTTGACGCTGATAACGTAAGGTAGGGAAGATCAAAGTGTTTATCGCCGTCTGTTTAGTGGACATAAAGACACTTGGATGTTTCAGTATCAGTGCTAGATGGTAATGCACATTGTTTGCCTCATGAATTCTAATTTCTACCCCTCTGTCCAGTCTGCCATCGCTAGTGAAGACACTTTCCAGGTACTTGAACTCCCGTACCTGCTTGAAGGTTTTGCTGTCGGTGGTGAAACTGCGCTGTGTCGGTTGACGTTTGATTGTCTAGTTTCTGTCTTATCACAGCTGATCTTCCTACTTACTCTAGACAGGCTGAGTCGAGACAGGTGAGGTGAGGTGTTGTAAATCCTTTCGAATTACGGTCTTTTCAATTTCAATAACCTAGCTGTTAACCACATATTTCGAATATTCAATATTAACACTAATGATACAATTGACACTAATGATAAAATTAACACTAATAATCCAATTAATACTAATTATACAATTGGCACTGAAACGTTTAAAGTTCCACATTAGACATCAATATCTTAATCCCAGTAGGATTGAACTAAATAACCCAAGCAGAAAAAACACATTTCTTTAAACGACATAAAATATAAATTTGGTTAATTTAGTTAAAGATGAAATGAAAAATTAAGAAAAATAGTTTATTTATTTCCCAATTATCATGAGTTTGCGCGCTATCAGGAGTTCGTGGGTCCTCGTGAGTCCGTGGGCCTCAGGAATTAACTGGCTTTAGAGAGTTTAGGGACCCTCAAGAGTTAAATGGCCCTCATGAGTTTAGGGACCCTCAAGAGTTAACTGGCCCTCATGAGTTTAGGGACCCTCAAGAGTTAACTGGCCCTCAGGAGTTTAATGACCCTCAAGAGTTAACTGGCCCTCAGTAGTTCACGGGTCCTTATGACATCATTGAACCTCGGGAGTTTACGTACACTCAGGAGTTAACTGGCCGTTAGTAGTACATGGATCCTCAGGAGTTTGCGTTCACTCAGGAGTTCACGGATCTACAGCAGTTAACTGGTCCTCAGTAGTTAGTTTGGTAAGTTAGTTGGTTCGTTGGCTGTTTGGTTGATTAGTTAGTTGGTTAGTTGGTTGGTTCGTTGGCTAGCCGGTTGTTTATTTGCGGGCTGGTTGTTAGTTGATTGACTGGTTAGTTGGTTGGTTGATTGGTTGGTTGGTTGGTTAGTTGTTTGATTGGCTAGTTTTTGTCACTTATGCCATTAAGCGATCCACTGCCATAGAAGATACTGTCCCCGGAAACAAAGTATTGGAGACGACTTATGAGGTCTGAGCTGTTGTGAAACGCGATTGCTGGTTCTCTTCTTCACCGCGCTACCTTTCCTACGTCTAAAAGATTTAGACATCGATTTACAGCAGGGTTATCTAGAACGTGACACAATAATGAAAAATGCCTCAGTCGGCTGTGATGTGACAAGCAAGCACTCTAACCGCTCTGGTACTAGGCGCCGAAAATGAACCGATATGGGGTAAACCAATGAAGCTACTCCATAATGCCATATCATTCATAAAGAAAGACACAGAAGCTATGGAAATAACGAACTGAACAGCCTGTCCATGTTCAACGCACTCAAGAATATCAGTTATAATTTGAGCTGAGTGAAAATCCAGTTGATTCCTGCATACTGTAAGATGCGGGGACAGGAGCAGGCAGGTAGACTTGATAAAAAGGGAGGAACCAAAACCAAAAATTAAGACAGAGCTATATGCGAATAAATAAAGACAATTATAAACATTAACTTTAAATACAAATAGCACAGAGAATACACAGCATCTGCTATATATGATGTAAATAACTCATCCCAAGCAATCAAGTATCAATATTTAGACTGTGATTATGTCATTACATGTTGCAAGATAATATGTTCAACAAATTAAAGATTGGGCAGACTATACACGTTCTTCATCTTCTGATGCGTTCGGGTTTTTCTGATCTTGCTAAATCTTCAGTCCTATCGCTAGGATGAAGTCCACAGTCCTATCGCCAGGATGAAGTCCACAGTCCTATCGCCAGGATGAAGTCCACAGTCCTATCGCCAGAGTGAAGTCCACAGTCCTATCGCCAGGATGAAGTCCACGGTCCTATCACCAGGATAAAGTCCACAGTCCTTACCAGGTCTGAGCGGTGAGCCCATAGTTTTTGCCTCAGTTCTGCTCCATCTGGCCAGGTCTAGCATCTTAGTTTTTCTTAGGTCGGGCATTTCTGAAGTACGTGTTCATGGGTCTGGACTCCTGTCCCACATGGACATTCATTTGTTTAGGAGATTTTGAACCGACATAGGTGGCCTAGTAGTCTGCTGTGGCTCGTTCTCGTGCGGAAGGTTGCTGTTTGCTGGTGTCTTTGTAGCTGGTGGATTTGGTCTGGACTGTTACTCTCTCCCATTTCTTTCTACAGTTTTATTTTATACTGGCAGCGAATGATGGTTTTGGCCTCCTTATATGGCACTTTATGGGAGTATTGTTCCATTTTTCCACCTGCTTTGGATAGTGTATCGGCTCTCTCGTTTCCCGTAATTCCACAATGAGAGGGGAGACATTGTAATGTGATCTTTGAGATCTTTTGTATGTTATTTAGCTCTGTTCTGATTTAATGTTTTATGTTCTCATTTGTTATTTTGTCTTATAAAGATGCCTCCGCCACCATTTTTTGCCACCTTTTCTGCAGATTCATTTATGTACACATGTGTCCGTTCTTTGGGGTTGTATTTGCCTTCAATCATCTCTTGAGCCTTGGCTCTTAGGTGTGGGATGATATTTTTTTAATATTCCGGGCAGCTCGATGTTAATTGAAACTTGATCTAGATAGTGGTTTGGCTCCTCACAGCCCGCCAGCATGTCCGTTTCTGTGCTTTTGCCTGGGAGGATATCCCTGTGACAGCTATGTATGTGTTGTGATGTGCTGTGATGTGTTGTGTTGTGATGTGTGTGTGAAGGTAGTCCATTTCAACCTTTTTCCTCCTGGATTTTGGTGTTTGGCCTGCTTGGGATGGTTTGGCCTGCATGGGATGGTTTGGCCTGCATGGGATGGTTTGGCCTGCATCGGATGGTTTGGCCTGCATGGGATGGTTTGGCCTGCATGGGATGGTTTAGTCTGCATCGGATGGTTTGGCCTGCATGGGATGGTTTGGTCTCCATGGGATGGTTTGGTCTCCATGGGATGGTTTGGCCTCCACGGGATGGTTTGGCCTGCATGGGATGGTTTGGCCTGCATGGGATGGTTTGGTCTCCATGGGATGGTTTGGCCTGCATGGGATGGTTTGGCCTCCATGGGATGGTTTGGCTTGCATGTGATGGTTTGGCCTGCATGGGACGGTTTGGGATGCGTCGTAACTTCTCGCTGTGCCCAAGCACCTACTCTTCTCGACTATTATGCACCAGTCTGAGTTTGGTATGTTTTGTCCATTGCCTGGATTGGGGTACTTTTCACTCTTCCTGTGATTAATCGAAGGCCTGCGTTTTGTACTTTTGTTAGGAAGTCTGTATTTGTTTTGGATGCTGTGTCCCAGACAGACATGCCATATTCCAAAACTGGCCTGACTGTACCTGTATAGACTTTTTTAAGAATGCGACTGTTTGCTCCCGAGCTTATGCCTGCCAACTTCTTCATTGGGGAGAGCTTTCTTGTTGCTCTCTGTTCTATGGTGTTCTTGTGTGGATTCAGATGAGCTTTTTGTCTAGCTTTATCCCAAGATATGTAGGGTTTTCTTCATAGGTGATTTCCCTTTCCTGTAGTTTGAGTTTGAATGTTTCTTCCCGGTTGGATAATGAGAAGCATGTTACTTATGGTTTTTGAAGTATTTATTTGAACGCCCCAGTCTGACGCCAATTTTCCTATGATATTTAGTGATACATGCATCCTCTGTTAAGCAGTGAGTAGGTTTTCTAGAGCACACCATGCTGCAAGATCATCTGCAGATAGAGAGACCTGGAGATATGTTTAGGAATTGTCTCCGCTATGTCATTGATGAAACTGATGAAAAGGATAGGTGATATAATTTCTCCTTGTAGCCCTCCTTACTGGAGAGTGACACGATGGCTCAGAATCCCATCTAGCTACACTCTTGTGGCACTCCTTACTGGAGAGTGACACTTTTGTGGCACTCCTTGCTGGAGAGTGACACTCTTGTGGCACTCCTTACTGGAGAGTGACACTCTTGTGGCACTCCTTGCTGGAGAGTGACACTCCTGTGTCACTCCTTGCTGGAAAGTGACACGATTGCTCAGAATCCCATCTAGCTTCACTCTTGTTGTTCGATAACGGAGGAAATCACGTATCCAACTGAACCTTTTTCTCTTCTACTTCATTTTTAAGCATTTTGAGGAGAAGTCCCTCTTTCCACACCTTGTCGAATGCTTTCATTAGGTCTACAAAGATTGATATCACTTTTTCCTTGTTTTGGAATGTGTCTTCTACCGCCTGTGCCAGGTAGACTAGCTCGTCTTCTGTGCGTCGATTGTTCCTATATGCGGACTGTGAGTTATCTAGTATACAGTTATTTTTCCAGGTGGGTCATTAGTCTCGTATTTACTATTCTCTCCATGACCTTGCCCAGGCAGCTCAGTAGGCTGATTGGTCTGTACCTTGACTGCTTTGTTTTCTTACTTTTTCATTATTATGGGGATCGTGATTGATTCCCGCCATTTGTCTGGAAATCTTCCGGTGCTCTATGATTGGTTAAGTATTAAGAGACTTATGTGTCTTGCTCTGGCTTGTAGATGTATAATCATGTCATTGGTGATACCATCTTTTCCTTTCTTGAGTTTTAGTTTGTTTATAGAGATATTTAGTTCTCTCATTGTAAGAGATGACCGCATGCATGTGCCTTGGTTTTGGTGCTTTAGCTTGTTTTTGATCTCAGTGTGCCAAAAAACGATGCCTATTACCAGCTGAACAGAAGAGAGCAGGTCGTGGTCTTCAGACTGCGCATAGGCCACAATAGACTGAGGTACCACCTATTCAATAAATTGAAGATAGGTGGCACTGACAAATGCTCGTGTGGTACCGGGAAAATGACCCCTGAACATTTGCTGCAAAACTGCCCGACATACGAGGATCAGAGAAAGCAGATGTGGCCATCACCAGTGGCAACACTAGACAAGCTCTATGGCAGTGTCGACAGCCTTAGGATGACCGCTGCTTTTTTCGAAAAAATTCAGGTTAACGTCTGACAGCGTACGAAGAAGAAGAAGAAGAAAAAGAAGAAGAAGAAGAAGAAGAAGAAGAAGAAGAAGAAGAAGAAGAAGAAGAAGAAGATCTCAGTGTGCACTTGTTTGATGCGCTCTTGTGTGATTGTTCTGTTACTTTCATCTCTGTATGAGTCTGCTAAGATATTTACCGCCATCTTTCCTGTAAATAATTTTCCATTTTCGCTGATCACAGTCATGCCGGAGCTCGCTTTGGTTTGCTCATTGAGTATTTGTGTTAGCTTCCATAGCTTATACGTGTCTCTGTCCATGTTAAAACTGCATGTCTTTTCATGCCAACTCCCTTGTATGTCTACCTTATTCTATTCATAGAAGTAATTTTTTGTCTTATTGTGCTTCTGTGTGTTTTCTTCTGTAAGGCTTTCCTCCATGGTTTCTCTTGCTTCATTTAGGTCACCATGTAGTTTTTCTAGTATGTGGCTCCAGTATGGTCTATAATCTCGCCATTTACCACGTGGGATCGATGTCTTTGCGGCTTGGATTATTGCTTCATTTAGTATTGAAACGTTTTTGTTTATATTGTTGGATTTGGTGATGACACAGCTGATCAGCCAGTTCCTTGAAACGAGCCCAATTTGCTTTTTTGTGTAGTTCCAGCTTGGGGGCCATGTTGTGATTCCGTACTCCATTCTCCTGAGATTTGTAGATAAATTGGCACATGGTCGCTTCCTCCCAATTGGCTATTTACTGTATGTCGTCCGTTGCTATGGCAAGGTCTGGTGTACTCACTTTTTTCCATGCTCTTGAGTAGTATGTTGGTGGTATGAAGACGAGATTATCTTCAATCATCCATTCTTCAATCATCCATTCTTCAATCTCTTCTCCCCTTGGATCCATTGACGCATATCCCCAGCTTGGTGAGTGGCTGTTAAAATCGCCCATTATGATGTGCCTTTCCTCTGTGGGTTTCACCTTATTTATGTCAAAGTTCGTGGTTGGGTGGGGGGGGGGGGGGGGGGGTAGCAGTTTATAATTGTCATGTCTCCATCCGGTAAAAGTAATTTGATAGTTAGATGTTGGCGCTCATCCTCCTCTGACCGGTTTATCTGATTACAGTTTTGACTAGAGTTATGATCCCCACCCCCCTTTTTAATTTTTTTCCGTCTTGCTTATCTGAATTACTCATATCCCCGGTTTGAGAATCTTTGTGTGTCTTTAAGGTGTGTTTCCTGGATGCAGATGATGTCAATGTTGTTGTTTTTTTAGGAACTCTTATAGCTGTGGTTTTTTGTTCTTCGCTCCTTCTGCATTCCATTGAGCTACTATGAGGCTCTGGGTTGGTTGGCCAGTAACACTACTCTGCCTTCCCCTGACCATCAGATTAGCAGAGGCACCGGCTGCTTGGGTGGGTACTTTTGAGGCTCAAGTCCCGGCACCGCTCCTCCCCGGTTTTGACTGATAGGAACGACACCATAGCGTTAGTTTAAATCGTCTCATGATCATAACCCGTAATTGCGTGTGTGTCCTAATCTTCCCTAAGTATCTGCGCCTTATCTGACACACTCCGTCTTCGGCAGGCCAGGTTGTGTTTTTCCTTCTGGGTTTCCTCCCGTAGCATCTTCGTCTCCTGATGATACCTGCGAGGCAACAGGTTGGTTTGTTTGCCGCGGTGTCCTTCCTCGGGGGCTAAAGGTTATAGCGGCTCTTACTCGCTTGATTGATACACCCGTCTTAGAACTCATGGGGTATTTCAGTGTGGACAGCAGTGTCATCTGTTTCACCGCCCCATCCTGTTGGGATATACTGCCGTTTGGTCCGCAACTGCTTATTCGTCCAATCTGGGGGTTGTTCCACTATCCGCCACCTGTGAACGTGCCTGGTTGGGTCCACTATCCGCCACCTGTGGACGTGCCTGGTTGGGTCCACTATCCGCCACCTGTGGACATGCCTGCTTGGGGGTCGATCGCCCCTGTCCTCCAGAACTATACATATGTCCAAGGGTTGAAAACAAGCAAACGAGGGAACGTGTTCTCTTGGTATGTCAGCTCCACGAGAGACAACTGACCCTCATCAATCCAAACTGCGAAATATACACTCACTGCATAGCGACTAGATAAGCCTGAGACGGGCTGCCAAGTTTATCAGTGAATTAGATAACACTATTTTAGAGCGAACAAAGAAGTAGAAGAATAAAAAGAAGACAAAGAAGAAGAACAACAACAAGAAGAAGAACAAGAAGAAGACGAAGAAGAAGAAAATTTTTAATCTGACTTGTTACAGAAAACGAATAAACGACGGTTTTTAATGGGCATAACCACCAATCATAAAATGGACGTGTTCATCCTTCCTTAATGAATACGTGACTATTCTCGAAAGCAATAGTTCTCATGTCCACGATGTTGATTACCATGTTCCCATGAGTGAAAGACTCCCCATGTTACTAAGGCACCACGTATTACCTTGTCTATACAGATGACGACTGAGACACCGCATGAGGGGTTTCTTCATACATAGGTTAAAAAAACGTAGTCTTTTCCTCAGTGACATTTCCTATCAATATCCTGGCTCGTTCATCGCGAATGAAACCTGTGTCTCTGCCCATTACATGAGCTCGTACGTTTCGGGTGATAGTATTATCTATATCGGATCTACTTCAGATAAATATCTTTTTTTTTAAACTCTAATTTTAAAAACAAAATCTAGAGCAGACCAACAGAAGCACTACCCCACTATAGTCCTTATAGTCTACTATAGTACTTAGATCGGTTGCGCATAGCTTCTAGAGCAAGGACATGTAAATGAAACTGGTTGAATACAGTCTCCTCAATCTTCTAAACCAGTATAAAGACGTTAAGTTAAGTTAAGTTATAAAGGGTTATTCCACGGCCACCTGGACCCACACTTCCTTTATACGTTCTGATATCATCAAAAAGACTGGGTAAAAGCGGCGTCCTTCAGCCAATGAATGGTACATCTTTAATTTAAACAAACAAATCTCTACATCTTCATCTCCTTCTTCGTCTGATTCATGGAAACGTCTGTTTTATATTCTTTTATTCATGTGTCATAGTATTGTTTCTAGAGCTCTCTTTTATTAACGTAAGGTTGTTTGGGGAATTGTTTCTAGTGACATCTTTTAATTATGTATCATAGTTGTTGGTGTTCTTTCTAGAACTTTCTTTTATTCACGTATCATGGTATTGCTTATTGTTTCTAGAGCTTTATTTTATTCACGTATCATGGTATTGGTTATTGTTTCTCGAACTTTCTTTTATTCACGTATCATGGTATTGGTTATTATTTTTCGAGCTTTCTCTTAAATCATTAAGGAACTCCCGCATTAGCAGGACTTTTAACTGTTTTAATGGCGGTGTATACAACACAAGTAGTTGAAGGGTCTTATGTCCTAAATAAGTTTATTTGCCATTGTTAGTCTCCTCTTGCAACATGTAAATGTGGCAGTCTAGTTGTCTTATTTTAGTCTCTGTCAAACATGGTGCTCTTTCGGAAACCATTATGGTCATACAATTATTTCTTGTCTTGTTTCATTACCTATTTTTGAAATTATTTTATATTGTTCACCTTCTTGTCTTCTACTTTTCCTGCAAGCTAATCGCTTTTACTACATAATCACTATTTATACTTTCATCATTTCTTTTTTTTTTTTAGTGTGCTTAGATCGTTAGGTGTCGTCGGGACGCGCAATCTGTTTTTTGTGACATCTGCGTCGCGTTTTCATTGTCAAACAATGTCTCTGTAACGTCTGTTAGTCAATATAAATGGTTTATTAACATCTTCGATCCGTAGGTCTTTAGTTCAACCTCTTGCACTGAAGTACTGCTGGCTTGTGTTATAGACTCGCTCACAAGCCGGTTGGTTTTCGTTTTTGTTTTATGTGCGTCTTATCAAATTTCTAAACCATTTAATTAATTGACTGTATATTGTATATATATATATATATATATATATATATATATATATATATATATATATATATATATATATATATATGTATATATGATATACATGGTGCTGTTTCAATGTCCTACGGAATTTGTTTTGTTCCTCATTCGGTCTATTCAGAAAACCTCACAAATGTTTCCTTGTACTCTAATTGTAATTGGTCCAATTATTTCGTTCGTGTGCCTTGGATCATCGAAATCAATACAAGGTGCACAGCTGACAACAAACATTTGGTAAAATCAACTCAGATACCTTTATGAAACCGTGACGCATATTGTCTTATGCTAATTTTATTTCAACAATATGATGTAAAACGTTAAAAAAAAGGTATTTCTGTTCTGCAGAACTTGATCCTTTTTCCTGAACATTAAAAAAACTAAGATAATGTCCATTGACTAAACAGGGCTGCAACCACAGATTTCCATTAATAATGAAGAAATCGAAAATGTCAGACATTTTGAATACCTTGGCTCTACGTTATCCAACGACGGAGACTGTTTGAAAGAAATTAGAAGACGTTTACAATGGCGATGCAAAAGCTAAACAACATGCACAATTTATGACATAATACTAACAAACAACTAAAACTGAAGATCCCGAGAACATGCATATTTCCTGTGGCAATGTACAGGTGCGAGACATGGACTATGACACAAGTAGCAAGGAAGAAAATTGGAGCGTTCAAAACAAAATGTTACAAAAGAATCCATAAAAATCCATTGGATAAAGAAGGTGACAAATACAACCATCATTGAAGACCTGAATGTTGAAGAAAACTGGCTCATAAACAATGTTTTGTTTCGGAAACTGAATTTCTTGACCACGTCAAACGTCATGACGGACTGGGTAGAACGGTCATAGGGAGCATGGTACCTGGAAGGCGACGCAGAGGTCGACCAAGGCGAAGGTGGATACAAGATATCAAGGATACTCTAAACATGAACATGGAGCAGGTGGGAAGATTGACTGCAGACTGAGATTCATATTGGCTGGCTGTGATGAGAGCGACGTTATACAAAGAACATGCTACATGATGATGAAACGTGATCTACTGACTATAAATAGTATTAGCGTGACGTATGGTAGCCAATAAAAATGAAACTTGCATGATCACTACAGCTGAAGGGTAAAGGGCTTATCTCTCCAAGGAACAAACGACGAAAACAAAAAATGGTGAGGAGTTCGAACCCTGCACATTTCTAGTTCCCCTTGGTCTCTACGGGATCTGACTTAGTACATATTGCTATCGGAGATGGACGATATGCTTAGATGTACCATGTGCATGATGAGTAGGTAGCAGAATCCCATGCAACTGAAAATAAATAAGAGCAGGCTGTTAGTCACTGTCAGGACAAAATTCAGAAATTCCTACGAATCCGCCACTAACCAAGACCTATAACTCCGGGAGTAACCCCGGGAAAGAATACATTTGCATCCCGTGATGTCCCGAGCAGCGTCGACTACCACGGCTTGCCACTGGATCAAGGTAGTTCAAGATGTGGGGGCGTTGTGGATGATAGCGCAAACTGCCTCACTTGAAATTAAAGAGCAAGTCACTGTGGCAAAACTTAGACAGCCTAATAAATCCTATTCTGACTCTCTGCCATGATCGCTTACAGTGAGCAACTGAACTTGCACAGTATGCAGAATGATCGTTCAGCTATTTTAAGAAGAGAGTGTGTCTTTCTTACAGATGAATCTGTCGGGATTCTTGTTCAGGATTATGTGAACATTTGGAACATTTGCATTGTCTGCAGTAGACAAACCTCTGCATGATGAAATGATCACTAGCAATCGCATCTCAGAACAGTGTTGGAGAATTCGGCTGTTCTTAATCTCTCTACTAACATTGGTATTCGGAACAGTACGCTATCTTTCATCGTCTGCACACAGCATATACATATATGGAGTTAATGGACCAGAAAATACGTGATTTGTATGCAGTGACTAAAAACAAAACAGAGCAACACACACACACACACACACACATACACACATCCACACGCAAAGACTTCGGCCTCACTTTTCCTGAAGAAAAATAACCGATATACTCTGTACTAGAAATTGCTTTTCTCGTGGACTGGACAACCATGCCTGAAAATATAGATGTTTCTTATTGTAGTCATGGTTACTCAACCTTTGTTGCGCTCAACCCTAGTGTTCAGCGAAAGGTATCCAAGGAATCTGCGAGAGATCGTTATTTAACCAGATTATTATCTGTGTAAAAGTTGACTCACCTCTGTGGTAGACACTGACCAGCCCCGAATGTCAGTACGCAATTAAATGTTGAAAAACAAGTTTAGGATAAAAATGTTGAGAAATGTTTTAGAAATATAAAAATATGTACAAGGGTTTCTAAAAGATACAAATGTTGAGAAATGTTTCAACAATAGAAGATCTGTAGATAGTTTTCTAAAAGGCACAAATGTTGAGAATGATTTCTAAAGGAAAACTATGTTTAGTGTGGTTTCTAAAGGAAAACAATATTTAGTAGGGTTTCTAAAGGAAAACAATATTTAGTAGGGTTTCTAAAGGAAAACAATATTTAGTAGGGTTTCTAAAGGAAAACAATATTTAGTAGGGTTTCTAAAGGAAAACAATATTTAGTAGGGTTTCTACAGGAAAACAATATTTAGTAGGGTTTCTGAAGGAAAACAATATTTAGTAGGGTTTCTAAAGGAAAACAATATTTAGTAGGGTTTCTGAAGGAAAACTATATTTAGTAGGGTTTCTAAAGGAAAACAATATTTAGTAGGGTTTCTAAAGGAAAACAATATTTAGTAGGGTTTCTAAAGGAAAACAATATTTAGTAGGGTTTCTGAAGGAAAACAATATTTAGTAGGGTTTCTAGTTGAAAACAATATTAAGGATGGTTTCTAAATAGCACAAATACTAAGAAATGTTTCTGAAATATACAAAAATTAAGAGCGATACGTCCCGTTCCTTTGGAAACAAGTTATTCCCTTTTGTTATTCATTGTGTCGTATATTAGATACAATTTCTAGATTCGCTCCAGGTACCTATTGCAAATCGCATTTCTAATTACAAAGCCCGAAAGGATTTCATGCACCTTGCATTTAAACGATCGCATGTGAGAGAGAGATAGAGAGAGAGAGAGAGAGAGAGAGAGAGAGAGAGAGATCGCGGTATGTGTGTGTGTATGTCTGTGTGTAATGGTGTGTATTGTGTGTTTGCAATGGTGTGTGTGTATAATTTGGTGCGTGTTGACGTCCGATCAATTATTACACTCCACCATTGCGTCATATAGTATCATCTAAGGATCGCACGCTACTTCTTCATCGCTTATGTTGACACACACGTCTATTCTAGGACTTGTAGCCAGAAAGGACAATCCCTCCCCATTCCTCAATGCTATCTTTCATCGACCTCTAAGACAACCAGTGGACTAGATAAAGCAGGTGGGCTTTGTTGAGAAAGTTTCATTCTAAATTCAAATGAACCCAACCACTAACCTTGAATAGGACGGCATGATCAAATGTGTTACCACGGTTCGGGTATGGAATGTATACAGCGTACTCTGTACTTTATCTATAGACATCCTGCTAGAATGATTACCTTCAAGGGCTGTGTGTGCGATAGAGATGAGGATAAGATCACTGTCACACTGACAGCATGTCGTAAGAGACTTTTAAAAGTGCATCTTACACACTCTGGAGTGAGGCAATTTCTAATTCATTACATTTGCCACCCGGACCAATATCCTGCTTGCTGAGTGTGCACTTTACTTGGTTTGAAAGATATCTCTAGAAACAATAACCCAAATATTACGCTAACAATAGAGGAGCGCACTCGCTATCCTGTGAAATCAGAAGAAGATGATGATAAAGGCACCCAAAGCCAGTCAAATGTATGTATAAATAATAGCCAAACTAGAGAATTAATGGAGGAGCAAGATATATCTCGGTCACATACTAAACATGAACACAGACTACAAAGACATTCATGGCATGGACTGCCCAACAGCTTCGAGAGCAATACAAATACTCGCAATTGTATCTATCTCTTAGGATCATGGTACTACAAGCTTCCCTCAAAATGGAGAGAAAGCAGCTTATTTTGAAAGAATGTTCTAGAGAACAACTTCCTAAAATATAAACTAGGACAAGCGTCATTGTCAGGTGACACATATTGTACAAGTCCTCTCGTCTCCATTGTACTTTTGCAAACAGGGTGTGCTACAGCAGCCTTGCAACGAAGTGGGGATCGACATTGTTATTCCCATAGTGGTGAGTTTATTGAGTCGCCTTGCATTGCACTACAGCCAGGAGCACCCAGGTTCACCGTCTTAAAACGCCTCCTATAATCCCCTACCAATAAAGCAACGCTAAGGTTGAAGAACTCAGCACGAGTAGCTTTTACCATCAACAACAACAGCAGCAACAACAATAACAACAAATACAGTAGCAACAGCACCAACAATAGCAGCAAGAATTCCAGCAACAACAAAATCAAGAACAAAAACAGCAACAACACCAACAACAACAACAAAAACAACAATATTAACAGCACCAACAGCAGCAGCAACAACAACAACAGCAGAAACAACAACAGCACCAACAATAGTATCAACAAAAACAGCAGCAACAACAACAACAGCAATGACAATAACAAAATAGCAACAACGACTCGGCAACAACAACAGTAAAAACAACATCAACAAAAGCACAAATAACAACAGCATAAATAACAACAGCAGCAACAACAGTACCAACTTTTCCTTAAATATGTTTCTTGGCTTTAAAGTAGAGAAAAAAAAAGCTGAACATGAAAAGGATAAAAAAGAAGCAGAAAAAGAACGCGTAGTAGCCAGTTATAACGATTATTTGTGTGTGTGTGCGTGTGTGTCTGTATGTTTGTGTGTGCGCGCGCGCGCATGTCCTATATTGTTTTTATATCTTTCTTGACAGGTGTACGTGCAGTAGGTTTCCATTACTTTACTGACTCGGAGAACCGATCGAAGTTTAAAAAAATGTCCATGTCAGTCAAATTGTACACGGCGAGTTTCGAACCCAGTGCGTTGGGATTGTAAAACGGACTTTCCATCACCACGCCACGCTGCCTCACTACTGTAAACATTTGGAAATCAATTTTTCAATACCTGACGTCGGTAACCCATTATGAATTGCAATGACAAGTAAAAGACTAATGCATATGCAATGACGCTATTTCTTTTCAGGAAAGCTTTATTTTTGTTTCTTGCAGCTGCGGTAAACAATTTGAAAATTCGTGGCCAATAACTGTTTATGCTTAGTTGGCTGCTTCCAGCTACCATTATGCAGAAGGTATCGATCTACTATGTGCCGCTTCTCGATCAGTCAGTTGTACTTCACTGTCATATGTTCGCTTTCCAAGACCATTCCCGGCATGCAGTGCAGGATTTAATTCCAATTTAAGTCTTCTTTTCTGTCTTCATTTCGATCCTTACAAAGTATATATTCACCACTATAGTTGGCCGCCTACGTTCTGTTAGTGTAACAGTATTTTTTATATAATGAAGTTTCCAGCACCATGCACAACTCTCTTTAGACGGCTTTTACAATAAATACTAGCCAAATACAAGGGCCAAATTCGGTCATTCCCAGGATCCTAATAGTGGTGACGTCATGGATTGTTAGAGGAAAATGGAGGGTAAGAGAGTTAAGACATACTGTAACTTTTTCTTATCTTGTTGTTCCATTTGTAGAAGTATAGATTCAATACTATATTTGGGTCCACTAACCAGCTTTTAGAATATCCTGCCTGCCGAAGACGGATGTGTCTGACCGAAAGGTGCATATATCGCAGTCCAGCTGTAAACTAGCAACACATCGCATTCCGTTCTCTGGACTACATCTTGCTATTTGCAAAGCCCTATTTATGGCTTGGTAGCGGGAGATTGAGAATGAACGCACAAGAAGAAGAACAAGAAGAAGAACAAAAAGTAGAAGCAGAAGAAGAGGAAGAAGAAGAAGAAGAAGAAGAAGAAGAAGAAGCAGAAGAAGAAGAAGAAGAAGAATATCCTGATTCAGGTCATCTGTAGAAGTATAGCTCCAACACTACATTTGGCTCCGCTAACCAGCTTTTAGTAGACCCGTATTGCAATCATTTACAGTGCAGTTTTGGAGCAATGATTTTTACCAAACGATGTTTCCAGCCAATTGCAAAAATGTTGTTTCTCGCCTCCTACAATATACTTGGATGGAATCAGTCGCTATTATGTTTTCCCTGTGAACCACTTGGGTGATATTGTAACTTACAAATTGTAATTGTTTATTTAATATCAATTTATTTTCTCTGACAACCTCACGCTCAATCGTCATGCTACATGTGCAGGTATGGAAACGTGTCGATGTTATCCAACTATCCCAGCCGTTTGATATCAGAAGTGTGTGTGACATATTAGCGTGTATCTGTGTATGCCATAACAGCATTAAGCTCAATTGTTTTGAGTGATATTAACGGCTGAGCTGAACTACATCAGGTGCAGGTAACTCTTGTTGTAGCTGTAGTGGCACACAAATCATTATCGTCCCTTCTTCCGCAGCTGGAGCACGGGGTCATCAGTACGGTTATAAGGAATCTAATACAAGCATGGATGTGTTCTTGTAGAGGGGAATCGTGGTGTGTCCTATTCGTAATAATAATAGTCGTCCGCCACTAGTGATGAAGGTGAGGTTGCTAGTTTCCAACACAACCCTACGTAGTCGTCTTTTACCAAATGCATAGTATGACTAGTTTGTCTAATTCTGTCCATTCCAAAAATTTGTCATTGGATCGACATGGAAAGCTCAATCAAACAGTTTCTTTTTAGTAAACAAAACAAGTTTCTATCTTGTATCTTCAGTATTTATTTCGTAAACGTGTCTTAAAGAAATTAGGTAATCCACATTCTCCTACTGGGGATAGTCATCATGTACGCCCTGTACCGTTCAGCACCGACACAGTACGTTAAAAACTCCTAAAGTGTCGACAACTAAACGATTGTATTTGTGAACCTTAGATAAACTGATTCATGATTCTCACTTACAATGGTGCCCCTTAAATAATTGTAATGCAGTTAAATATAAGCATCTCTTTTTTCAAAAATTGACTACAATTACAATATTTTACTCCCCAGTAGTATTACAGCATGGACAAATACGTCTCAGATATCACGTCCGAACAGAAACAGAAGCGAAACCTACGTTACGACCAGAAGGTCTTCGCGGGGAACAAGTACAACA
This sequence comes from Ariolimax columbianus, assembly GCA_036924085.1. NCBI lineage: Eukaryota > Metazoa > Mollusca > Gastropoda > Stylommatophora > Arionidae > Ariolimax > Ariolimax columbianus. Next base: position 137,574,765 of record JAVGWX010000001.1, on the reverse strand, counting down.
TAAATGAAATGACCAACGCAGATTGGAGAAGTAATTTTCTGAATGAAAAGTCACGCCATTTGACCTGTTGCTGGGGCCCGCCGGGGAATACATAGAGCAATTATGTAACGATAAATGACAATTGTATAGCAGGTATGTGACAATTGTATAACAATTATTTAACGATTAAGAACAATTTTAAACAATTAAATAGCAATTGTGTAGCAAGTAAATAACAATTGTATAACTATTAACACTACCAAATGTATTTCTGACTCGTCCACTTCACAGGTTGTGAAAATGTTAATGCCCGGTATGCGCCACTCCGAGTCCAGGAACGCTTAAATTGGTTCAAAGAGCAATATGGTTTCTACCGGAAAGAGTTGTATTCATTCTCGAACTTTTTCAGAAGTGAAGACTTTCTGATTCGTATCAGCAACAGACAACCACTTATTATTATTCAGGCTTCTGTGCAGCTTATGCAGTAATCAGCCTTAACTTTTTCTTGACAATTGTAGACACTCATTGAGCACTTCATCTTGTGAAACAAGTCGCTGCAGAAACCGCATCTGTACGAGAGATGAAACGTTGTCTGATAAAAGCTTCTTGTAACGAGTTTATCTACAGTGGGGGCTCTATGCTTCGTATTGAGCGGGAAAGATATTAAACTAGACTATAGTAATTGTGAGGAGCATATGTAGGGCACCGGTTGAATTCCCGTTATGGCATATGCTGTTTTTCTGTTGGGGGTGAAATTAACAAACAATAGACAGCAAACGACGTGGCAACAGCAATGGCAAAGCGGCTTGTAGTCCTCAGTCTAAAACATCCTCTACTACACCAGCAATGAGAATAAAGTCGTACGACAGTTTTTATAGTTTTAAAGAGAACCTGATTTACAGCTAGGGAAGAAAAACACGTGTTCACCCCACAAAAAGACCTATTCAACTCAAAAAGACCTCACCCCACAAAAATACCTGTTCACCCCACTAAAAGGCCTGCTCATCCCACAAAAAGACCTGTTCACCCCACAAAAAGACGTGTTTAACTCATAAAAAGACCTGCCCACGCCTGCTTACCCCATAAAAAGACCTGCTCACGCCTGCTCACTCCATAAAACGACGTGCGCACCCATCAAAAAGGCGTGGTCACCCAACAAAAGACCTGCTCACCCCACACAAAGACCTGCTCACGCCTGCTCATCCCACACAAAGACCTGCACATCCCACACAAAAACGTGCTCACCCCTTACAAAGCCCTGCTCACCCCACACAAAGACCTGCTCACGTCTGCTAATTCGACACAAAGACGTGCTCACTTCACAAAAAGATCTGCTCACCCCACAAAAAGAGCTGCTCACGCCTGTTCACCCCACACACAAAAAAACCTGTTCACCCCACAATAAACCCTGATTAACCCACGAAAAGACTTGATCTCACTAAGGCACAAGAGAAACAAATCATGGTATGTGAAATGAGGTGTTTGAGAAAGGCTGTTGGGGTCACAAGGCTGGACAGATTAAGAAACGAAATAATAAGATAGACGGTGACGCAACACCGTGTATGGAATACATAGACAGGCAGAGAATGAAATGGTCCAGACACCTGGCAAGAATGCAACGAAAGTTACTAACTGCTCGTATCTACAATACCAAACATCAGGGTTGCAGAGCAAGAGGCAGACCAAGTAAAATATGGATAGATGGTGTCAGTGAGACACTGAAGAAACACGGAATGACAACATCGGCGACAGGGTTTGGCACGCAACAGAAAACTACACCTCTCCACGTCTTACGACACAAGTGGAAAGAACATGATGACAGTCACAATTATTGCAGATTTTCCGAAGTTCTGTTTGATACACATACACTCTTCTTTCCACGTTAGCACCATTTAAGATGATGCCTTGTTACAGTTAAAGGTAAATTACCTCAAGTTATGCTTTTTTTTGCAGCCCAACTACATGTACATTGAACCCCACGCATGTGCTCATTGGCGTCTGGCTCTATTTCTGAAACCTGACATCTGACTGGGGTCATGTGCCACAGGTGGTGAAGCTCTGATGTCTGTTAGTGATACTCTTATTAGCAGATCCTGTTTCTCAGCCACATACTTAGATAGGGTAATAGCTATTTCCTACCTGTGTGTTACTGGAGTCAGAATAGGGAGCACAGAATACTAACACTGTAACCTGATATGCGTCTCGTAAAAGACGCCTAAGGAGCTTAGGCTTGGGTCTAGCTCACCCCATCCTTTAGGTCAACATTTGCTAGCTTGGTGTCTCTCTGTTGAAGTCCTATGGTCCACGCGGAATTGAAAATGTTTTAACTGATTGATTTATATGTATAAATATATCTTTTAACCTTAGCGTATTTTCCTAATAGGAAGTTGCTGAATTATGTTATGTGAGAAGACAAATGTGGTAATTAATTCTAGTCTTTATAAATCATGTTCCTGAAAAACAGAGAAGATCAAATAACTGTCGTCTTCTCTATGGCAGAGGTAATTAAATGGAGACGACAGATACATTTAGTGCTCTTGTGTGTGATCTTGCATTGAATAACACCAGATCATCAGAGATACATTTAGTGTTCTTGTGTGTGATATTGCATTGAATAACACCAGATCACCAGAGATACATTTAGTGTTCTTTTGTGTAATATTGCATTGAATAACACCAGATCATCAGAGGTACATTTAGTGTTCTTGTGTGTGATATTGCATTGAATAACACCAGATGATCAGAAATACATTTGATGTTCTTGTGTGTGATATTGCATTGAATAACACCAGATGATCAGAGATACCTTTAGTGTTCTTGTGTGTGATTATGCATTGAATAACACCAGATCATCAGAGATACATTTAGTGTTCTTGTGTGTGTGATATTGCATTGAATAACACCAGATGATCAGAGACACATTTAGTGTTCTTGTGTGTGATATTGCATTGAATTACACCAGATCATCAGAGATACATTTAGTGTTCTTTTGTGTGATATTGCATTGAATAACACCAGATCACCAGAGATACATTTAGTGTTCTTTTGTGTAATATTGCATTGAATAACACCAGATCATCAGAGATACATTTAGTGTTCTTGTGTGTGATATTGCATTGAATAACACCAGATCATCAGAGATACATTTAGTGTTCTTGTGTGTGATATTGCATTGAATAACACCAGATGATCAGAGATACAGTTAGTGTTCTTTTGTGTGATATTTCATTGATTAACACCAGACCATCACTTTTTAGTTGTGAGGCCAGATCTTTTAAGGCTACTGATGGTAGGGAATTGGACTGCCCTCTAAGTAACAGAACATTCCATTTTGTGAGTTTCTGTATCATTGATATACAGTGCTAGTCAAGAAGCGAATATACATTCAGAACAAAATACAGATTTACAAATAAACAAACATAGAATAGTTGGAACGTGATAAATAAATGAAGCCACACAATAATAGCAATGTAACGTGCAATTGAGTTTTCATGAAACTTTAACAGCAGCAAGTGAAAAACATGGTTGCACAAGATATATATATATATATATATGTTAATGGTTACTGGATTACTGGTCGACCCGTTCTTCAGAGGCTGTTACACTACTGCTCGAGTCTCAACATTCCTTACATTGTATTCTGTCTTGGGCCACGCTGGACTAGTGGGTGATACGTTGTCTGTCAGTAGCGTCTTGAATGTTGTTTCTTAGTTTGAGGGAGTCGGTCCAGCCCGTGGTCATGTTCAGTCTCGTGGGTACCAGACTGATGTCTCTGTTCTCTAACAGTCATCAGTTCTCCGAAGCAGGTGACCAGCCCAGCAATGCTTTGCTTTGTTTGCTTGGGTAATTGCGTCCTTCACCAATGACATTTGCTGTACGTCGGTGTTGTGAAGACCTTTTAAACCTTGACTGTGGGACATGAGGTCGATCCATACATCTCTCAAAGGAGGCTTGAAGCACTCTGAGTTTGCACTATATTTCTTTTGTAAGCGACCAAGTTTTTACTGCATAACCCACTGCTGTGGGAACTATGAATTTGAATAGGGAGGTGGGGAGGCTCTGGTCGTGGGAATGGTCTAGTTCCGTTTTTAAAGACGAGAAAGCCGACCTGCGCACGTCTTGTTGATTATGTGTTTACATCGTTCTGCATATACAATAGGTGTCAGGCGTAGATATACTCCTCTATGTTCTCCAGATTCTCGCCATCGTGGATGACTGGATCATTGGTAGGGAAACGGTTACGCATTACTTTTGTCTTGAGTGTTCATTTAGCGACCTACTTTTCTCCCTACTTTATTAAACACAGCTACCATCTGGCTGGCGTCTTCCACTGTTTATGTGATTAGAAGTAAAATACTGCAAAGCGGAAGTGGTTAGGTCGCTCGACATTGACGTTGATTCCAAAGGTCGGCCAGTCGCATTGACTGATGATAAATTCCAGGTATGCGGAAAAGGGGCTTGGTGAAATAGGATCGCCCTGGCGAACACCTTTCTGGAAGGATACTATTACTGGTCGTTGGAAGGTCTGGAATAGTTGGTGTACATTCTGAGTAGCAGTTAGAAAGGATTCTGACATAGCAAATCAATTTCCAACTGATAGTGACAGACGAATAATTGCTCTGCAGAGTCAAATTCTTTCATATAGTCGATAAAGATGAAGATTAAGTGGGTTTTGTACTCTCGGGCTGTTTTAATTAGACGACAGCAGGTTGAGATGTGGTTCATTTAAATGTATGCGCGGCCATAACCAACCTGTTGGGTCGGTTGCGCGGCCCAGATGCGGTGACGGATTCTAGTGTATAATCATTGAGAAAGAAGTTTATGCGAATGACAAGCGTAACTTCATTGTCTCCTTATTTGATATAGGAGTATCGTTTTGGAGTTACACAATGCAGTAGGTATTCTTCCTGTGGGATTAAAATAATACTTGAAGTCCCGACGCAGTATCAAACAGCGTATTGACTTATTGGTTATTTTAATCAGCTGACCCTCAACCCATCCAAACTCAATCCTCACTTCCATGGTCGTAGTGGTTGTAATCATAGTGATAGCGTTGACTTTGATGAAAATACTAACCAAATTGACAAAATAGATTTAAATGATTGTGATTAATATTGTCCTGATGATATTTAGGACGAAGATGGTCATGATGATGTTTACAATAGTGACTATGATAATGATAACGGTAGAGATGATAATAATAATTATAGTGATGAAGATGAAGATAGTGATAACGTTGAGGATTATAATAATAGTTATGGGGATGAAGATGAAGATGAAGATAGTGATAACGGTAGAGATGATAATAATAATTATAGTGATGAAGATGAAGATAATGATAACGGTAGAGAGGAGAATAATAGTTATAGTGATGAAGATGAAGATAGTGATAACGGCAAAAATAATCATGATATCGGTCATTTTTGTGACAACAATACTTGTGAAAATAATGACTGCTTCGATTGTATCTTTCCTTGTGTTTCGCAGGCCCTGTGTTAGCCTATTGACATGCAGTAGGACTTATCTTTGTTTTTCTTTTTTCTAATACGTTATGTGTCTGACGTAGTTCGTTGCCGCGAGTCGATAACCCTTCTTTGTTTCAACCACTCTTCGTCCTTGTATCGATTACGTAATATTAGTGGAGTCGTTCTATTTCCATCACTTGTCATATTCGCCATCTGTCAGAACATTGTTCGTATTAGTTATTCTTATCAAACATATGAGTTATTGAAGCAATCGTTTCTCACTGCATAGGTAACGAGTCACACTCCGACAGCTATACTCTCCAGGCTACCCAGCTGTAAATGTGTACCTGACTTAAGTTAGGGAAGGCAAGGAAGAAAATTGGTCACCCCCACTCATGCTGAGACAGAACAATGGAGTCACTCCCAAACGCCAGAAACTGATATGGGCAGACTTTATCTCTTTGAGTGCCTTATTATAAAATTATTCGTCAACAGTTCATCATACGTATTGTGGACACTGAAATCGTTCTATTTGGATCAGTCACCAGCAAGCGCATTGTATGCAGTTCTAGATTCCTGATTATCGTGTGGTCTTATTCTATGTGGCCGAAACGGTAGCCATGGTAGCCATTTGAATCAAAAGATTGTAGTTCTGGTTAAACTGTGGCACAGCTAACATGCCAGCATTGATCGTTAAACTGATCAAAGCAAATGTTCAGTTACTAAGGTCAAGGTTAATTGGTTGTTTCCACATTCGTAATTACTTGACTGTTGAATTGCTTACAATGGATTGATTTTTACAATGCTGAAATTAAAATGATTAGTATAGTAATCAAATGATAAAGAAAATCTGGTGGAGTAATACAAATGAAATATAAGTAATCAATCCCGTGGCAATTTTGAGATTTCTTTCATACGAGTCGATAAGCAATATTATAATACAAAGGGTGATATTTCAAAAGGAGGGTGGGAAAGAACACACTGGTATTGCGTGCACAACCTAATGTTGGTAACACACTGGTATTGCGTGCACAACCTAATGTTGGTAACACACTGGTATTGCGTGCACAACCTAATGTTGGTAACACACTGGTATTGCGTGCACAACCTAATGTTGGTAACACACTGGTATTGCGTGCACAACCTAATGTTGGTAACACACTGGTATTGCGTGCACAACCTAATGTTGGTAACACACCGGTATTGCGTGCACAACCTAATGTTGGTAACATACTGGTATTGCGTGCACAATCTAATGTTGGTAACATACTGGTATTGCGTGCACAACCTAATGTTGGTAACACACTGGTATTGCGTGCACAACCTAATGTTGGTAACACACTGGTATTGCGTGCACAACCTAATGTTGGTAACACACTGGTATTGCGTGCACAACCTAATGTTGGTAACATACTGCTATTGCGTGCACAACCTAATGTTGGTAACACACTGGTATTGCGTGCACAACCTAATGCAGGTCCAGGTCATCAAACTAAGACAAACACTGTAACAACCAGCAATTAGTTAATGACTACATTAATCTAGCTTCGCTCAATGATAAATGACGTCACGTTCACATTGTTTTCTAACTTACAAACATCGTGCATCCGACTTCCTCTATCAATAAACAAATGTTTCCAATGCTATTGTTAGTAACATGATAAGCCTCTCCCCTTCCCTTCCCCTCCACATTCTACCTTACCCTCAAGTATCTGCTAAATAGATGCTTGAAGTTGTGAGGGATAATTATATAACATTTTTGTTTTCACAAACAGAGATATTTCCATTAAAGTAGCACTTACAAACCATTTCCAAGACACTGATCCCTTCAAAACAAAAGATATTTCGCCAGTACCACGCGGGGTGAGATCACCAACCGGTGTACATATTATTAGTACTCTGTCAACTTAATTAACGATATTAGAATATTGAAACACTGTTAAATGTAGGTTGTTTCAATAAGTTTATAATATATTTAACAAGGATTCAACACTCACCTAATGTGATGGCATGGGCTGTTTTTATTTTGTGTGTTTTGTTTTTTTTCGCCGTCAGCTTTAGAATGTCAGATTTAATGAAGGATAATTGTAATCGTATTCTGCCTTTACGATAAGTATTTGTTTATATTTTTCATAGAATACCAATACGCGTGCAGAAGATGTGTCTCTCAATCGAACTGCACAATATGAAAGAAGCAAAAGCAGTTTAACAATAAAAGAACTTTCCCTTTCCCGCAAACCTATCCTGCTTCAAATTCCCGTCACTCAACTCACCTATATCACCCTCCGCCCCACCCCCACCCCTTCAACCAACGTGCTCCCCTCTCAACCTGCAGTTTATTCCTGTTTCATCTGGCTCATCAACCTGCCCATTTATTCCTTCTATCTAGAAGGTGCTAGCTTTCTTCTTATTGCTCATTCTTTTCAGTTTTTCGTATTTTCGCTCTTCTCGGCACTTTCATGCACTCCAACAAGAACATAAACATTGTTGTAAGCAATCCATTCTTACCTATCTGCTCTGTATTAGATAGAAAGACACACCATTAACACAATAATTACACATTCCTAATTTTTGATATATTCATTTTGTCTTGAAGTTACAAATAAACGTACTCATAAACTTACATTTTAACCTTAGTGACCATGAATAACGGTCCAAAGAAAGAAGCTCATTTTACATTTAATAGCTCCAACAGCGCTAGATTCGCTTATTGTTAAAGGTCCGATGGAAGCAGATGAGCTGACTACAACTATCAAGTGACGTCAGTACTATACATTATTGACAATTCATGAGAGTTAGTTGTCGATGAACAAAGATAGATAGAGTTTCTTCATTGGGACAAATGTAGAAGACTCTTATATAGAACTAATATGTTACTCGGCCTTGTCCGGTATAATTATGAAAATAGTTATTTGTTTAAACATCCGTCACATCCCCATTGCACTTCCATCCTGTCCTCTAATACGTCCTTTACCCATTACATCCTTTTGTCCATTCATTTCTCAATATACCGGTTTCTTTTCACCATACCGCAAATCTCTTTCCCCACTCCCATCAAACCGCCTATCTCGTCCCCATCAACTCACAAACTCTCTCTTCCCCATAATCCATCAATCTCCCAGCCGCCATCCCCTAAAACTGTCCATCTGTCTGCGGCCTCTTTCAACTACAATTGCATTCCCTTAAAACCTGTCCGTCACTTCCCTTCAAGCTGTAATGCTAAACTTCGCACGGGAATCAACATAATTTTTAAAACACACAATTCGGCAGTAAATACAAACGAGGCCAACAATTTTCAAAGAACTAATATAATAAAATCGAAAATGCTGAATTTTGTTGTTGGTTATGGTATCAGTTCATGGTGTTAATTCAGTATTTGTCGTTAAACAATATGTTTTTCTTACAAACAAAACTCGTGAAGAGATGGACTGAAATATTTAAGGGCCCAAGCTTTTGAGGCGATAACTCTCGCATTTCTGCAGTAAATAGATAAATGAACATTTGCCCATGACTCGAAAAAGGAAGACAAATGAGCTTGAAATATATTGGTCTGATCTACAAATCGACCATAACAAAAGTGTAGATCCCAATTTCACATGAGTGTAGTTTTTTTTAAATATGTTGTGAGATTCATATTTTTCTTGACCTCCGGCACACTAGGGGTTATGTCGTCAGCATGAGGCCAGCCGTCCGTACTTTCCCAGATTATTCTGGTACCCAATTTGTGTTACTGGGTGGACCCCCTGTAGCAGTTTTTCTACTGGAAAAAAATCCCACACCAACTCGGAACCAAACCCCAATCGTTCAGATTGGAAGTTAGTGTACTAGCTCTTCCTCTACCTTGGCTCCCATACCATAGAATATTCTATGAAAATGTTAGCTCGTTATGTCCTTCTGTTCGTCAGTTAAAGCGTCTTCAGACATATATACAGACATTGAGATATAGATATATCCGATAGAGGAAATGTTGTCTTGCAACAGATACCCGATGGTCAATGACAACATGAACTTTTTGACTCATTTGGAACACAGATGTTTAAGGAACGCACAAACATCAGAACTTTTCAAATATATTTTTTTGTAAAAAACAGATTTCAACAATAAATTGTAAATCTATAAGTGGTCAGCGAACACCAACAGGAGTCAACGTGAACCTGTGGATAGCAGGCCAGAAACCACTGCATTAAGCGTGTCATTTACTTCAGAAACGGCATGTGTTATTTGGCTTATTTTCGGTCGCTACCAAAATAGATTTGTCGGGGTTTTTCCCCCCAGCTTTACCAGTCCATTGTATTGATATTTTCATGATTGCATTGTTCTACTTTAGTGTGTGGCAACGGAAATAATATGAAGCCATTGCGGGTGTTAAAGGATAACAAACAATCAAAGTTGGTTATTGAATTTATAAGATTTTGCAACCGTTGGCATTCTTCGTGAGCAGACAAAACATTCCGTTTCATTTTACCTCCAGAAAACAAATTACTATTTTAATTAGTTTCATCAGCGTATTTCAAATCAAATCAATGTTCGTCTAGTGTATGTGTTTAGATTGGTAGTTGATGCTGTTTTGCATTTTACAAAATGTCGCTGCTTAATTAAGTTGCCAATCTGTATGAATGTTTTCGACGTGTTTATGACATATAGCAGTTACCAATTTCCAGGTTGTCTGCCTTTGAAGTTGTTGTTGACCATTCTCTCTGGAAATAAAAAGTAAGTGTAGTTTAATTTTCACTTGGCCACACATTTTTAAAAAAAAATTACAGCCTACTTTGTACTAAAAGGTACAAAGGACAACATTGACGTATCCACGAAATCCAACAAATGATAAGCTACGTTACAATCGAAAGGGCATCGTCGGTAACAAAGAACAAGATAGACAATGGTACAAATACATAATGCACGAAAACCTGCATTAGGTCAAAGAAGATCTTTATCAAAAAGAAAAACAGCAAAGACGAGGACAAACACAAAAATATGGCAACCTAAGTTTGTGACCAGAAGCTCTTTTTGGGGTACATAACACAGACGTTCTGTGCTGAACACATGTCTTGTGACACTCTTATTATAATGTTTAATTTCTTAACCTCTATCTACAGACAATATGTCAGTTACACGAATTGTATAACCTCACATTGACTTTCACATTTTTTTATTATCTTGTCCCTATAAAATTTGATCTACCATAATGTTCGAATTTTGTTCCGATGATATCGCATCGTTTTCGTCTTCTTACTATACGTGAAATTCGTTTTCTCATTTAATTAGTTTTATTTTTCAAGAAGAGTTTTAGGAATAAAGAGAGTCCAACATTTAGAGAGCCCACTGTTATCCTAACTGATACACTACTTTTAACAACAAGAATAAGTGATATCTCAAAAAAAGGATTTTTTTAATTCAGGAAAACATATAAAGGCTGACAATAATGGCATTAGCGTAGAATCAAACATGATGTCTCAAATTCACAAGTATTCTACCCCGTTGCTGGGGTAGTCGAGGAGTTTGAGAGGTTGAGGACTACAGGTTGCCTAGCCACTGCTATCGCCAGAACGTGTTCTTTCTTGGTTTGTTTATTTCACCTCCAACAGAAAAACAACATATGACTAGCCTGGGATTCGATCCACAGTCCTCCTTATCAACAGACAGGCATCGGAATCATTCGGCCACACAGTCACAAGTAAAGTTTACAACTATCAGCACATTATCTTGGCCATGACGCTGGTTATATAACTAGAACAGACATCAGCGAGTATGACAAACTCAGGTATCGAGAATAAAGACAGGTGGATACGCATGCATTAAGCAAAACAATGTGTTGACAGATATATGTGCACATAACTGACAGATAATTTGAGGCATACATTCTTTTCTGATTAATGATCTGCAAATGAAAAGCTAACACTTAACTACAGAGCTAGCAACTATTTCTTAGATGACAGTAACTTAAGAACACCACAGGGCTAAGCAAAACTAATGATTACTAAAATAAATATGAAATCAGACAGCACGTGAAGGTCAGGAAGCAACCTGCGAAAAGGTCATACAAATAAATTTGATATCAGTCAGTCCAAAGGAGTGATAACTGTTTTGTTTTTTTAGATGCAGCTATATGGTGATATGTTTAAAGTGGCTACCCTAATACAATTCGTGTAGATCAGATTACATCGTTTACTTTATCCTGTGAACATTTCGTCCTTGAATGTTTTTAGTGCATGTACTTCTTCTATGAGAGTCTGTGCACTATAGTGATTAGAGCGTTTACATCTCTCAGCAGTGGCAACGGATTCGCTCTCTAGTTAAATGTTGCAATCTATTCAGATATAAATGGGTACCGTACTTACTGTTAGAGGCAGAGAACTGGTCTGCCATACTTTAGACATAGCTTAGACCTAGTACAAAGACGCATTTCACACTATCACTGACGACTGTTCGCTTTGAGACAACATTTGTCTTCAGTCCCGCTTCTTACGCTCAGCAAAATGTGTAAACAAAATATCGTGTCATTTGATACGCTTCTCGTAAAGATATCTTGTCATTTAATACGCTTCTCGTAAAGATATCTTGTCATTTGATATGCTTCTCGTAAAGATATCTTGTCATTTGATACGCTTCTCATAAAGATATCTTGTCATTTGATACGCTTCTCGTAAAGATATATTGTCATTTGATACGTTTCTCCTAGAGATATCTTATTATTTTATTCGCTTCTCGTAAGAATATCTTGTCATTTGATTTGCTTCTGGTAAAGATATCATGTCATTGGATACGTTTCTTGTAAAGATATTCCCACGTTCAATAGTAGTAGTGTTTCTGTGATCAACAGAGCAAGTGAAAGACAGTCTCTTTTGTCATTGTGATTATCTGACAAAGATATCAGCCCTTCTTTAGCAGTACCTTTTTTTCTTTTCAAACAAGAAGGCGATGATACATCTGTTGTTCTGGGTGCTACAATAGTTGCAAACGATTATGTATGTATGTATGCCTGTAGTTGTTGTTGCTGAATGAGCTGTTGTTGTTGGTGTTGTTGTTATTGTTGACGCTGTTGTTGAAAGCTACTGATACTGAGTAAATTTAACTCTTCGTGACATTTCTTTAGTGACGGGTTACAGTGACTCTTCTTACATCCCAAGGCGTACTTGATAAGAAGATCCTGGGTCTCCCTAGCTATAGAGCAATGCAAGGCTACTAAATAAGCTCATCACTTTGGGGATTACAGTATCGATCCTTACGTTACTAGCTAGACTGCTGTAACACAGCAGGAACCTGACGAATGAGGTGGGGGTTTCAATCAGTATGTTTCACCTGACCCTGATATTACTTTTCGCGCCCATTAATGCATGTAGCCGTCTGGACAGATTGTTCAACAATTAAAGTCTTGCCTTAAGATATGTTGTCTGATCCCAATTGTATCATCATTTACCCTTCTGGTTCCTTTTTGAAGCATAATGTCGCTACAGATGATGTCCTTCTGCACCTATTCAGTGCCGAGTATTTAGTTCCGTACGAGACTTCAATGGATCTTTCTTCCTGGACGGTTCGCAGTCAGGAAGCTCTTGGCCTTCCCATTCGTTTCTTTCCATACGGGTTCCAATCTAGCCCATGTCTGCTAATTCCCCTTCCGGTTGGGATCAAGATGCTTAGCAGTGCATTAGCTGCAGCGGTCAGTGACCCATAGCTGACTGCTAGCGTCAGGGCCAGCAAAACAGAGCTAGCAAGACCCTTCAACACCTAAACGTGGTTATGCTGGATAACAGGTTGCAACAGGGCAGACTGGCTAAGGAGAAAGGATCGAAGAAGGAAGGCTAACACTGTACTTAAAAAGGCCTTCTGAAGTCATAAGTGTAGGACCGAAAGGTGCAAATATCGCAGTCAAGCTGTAAACTACAACACAACGTATTCCGTTCTGTGGACAACATTCTGCTATTTGCCAAGCCTTTTCCAGGGCTTGGTAGCCGGAGGTTGTGAACGAACGAAGTAGAGGATAACTGAGAATGGGTATTTTACGAGGGACAGATAGTAATAAGTAACATGAATTTTATAATAAATGGCATGGAAGAGTATGTAAAATGAAAAACATTTCAGGACACAAACTGGCTCTTTAGCAATAAAAAATGTAGAGGTCGTGGCGATCAAGTAGTGTGGGAAAACGCAATATTGCATAAAACATGGCCATCTCTATATCGACGTGCACTTTTGAAACGGTATTCGTAGCTAGTGGTCACGGGGTGTGAAACCTTCTGAAATATACAGACGAATGAACGTTTAGTATGGAGACAGTTGTTTGAGTCAGGGAAGAGTGTATGAATGGGTAGGAAGATTTCATAAAGGAAGACAAAACGGCATTGAAGAACTGCGGACCAATAATCTTGGCATCTGGCACAGTGAAACAGCAGATTGACCAACTAGTTAGCGGCAGCAGACGAGTCCCAATTTATGAAATAGCCGTAAATTGTCCATGATGACCTAGGTTATAGAAAAGTGTGTAGCAGATGAGTCCTAATTTATGAAATAGCCGTAAATTGTCCATGATGACCTAGGTTATAGAAAAGTGTGTAGCAGATGAGCCCTAAGACAGATGACTAAGGGGTAATAGGGGCGGTGCAAAATTGCTAAAAGATCACACCAAAATACTTTTTTCAAGGGAACATTCACAAGTTAGCGGACAGGTGGACAAAGTGTGCTACCAGGCCCTGTGACTACGACGAACAATAAGACACAACAAAATTGCTGGTTCACAACAGGAATTCGTGTTACTTATTGACTGTTTCTTGTATTTCTGAGCGTTTGAGTGGCTTAGTGCTCTAGCTCCGGCTTCTCACAGCAAATGGGCAGGTTCCGAACCCTGTTCTCTGCACTCCCCGATCGACTCATTTACAAATGATATCTAGCATATCCTAATGGAATAAAAAGCAGCGGAGAAGAGAAATGGCCACATCGCTTTAAAAAAAACTAACTAAATCAAATAAAATGAAGTCTGCAACACTTCATCTCTGGCAGTAGAGCTGATTTATCGTAACTGTTACTGTATATTATTTCTACCACCTCAAACGCATGTTTAATGTAGCTAAAACAAGCATAATAAATAAACTTCATAACTTTGACATGTTCAAGTTTTGTGAGCATTAAATTAGTTACAGAAACTAGACAGCCAATGTGGTTTCCTGCTTGGTCCCGTCAACCGTTTCTACCTTCATTTTTGTGGTTGACATGTTTATTGTTTTTAACATCAATAACTTTCAATCTATCCCTATCTCTCATCTCTTTTCTACTCTCGTTCTTTTTTTTCTGACGACACGGTATGGTTAAGAAAATATCTTCACAGATGTGGTATGTTAAGGAAAGAGCTTCAATAAGGGGAATTGGTTAAGTAAAGAGCGTCACAGATGTGGGATGGTAAAGTAAAGACCTTCACAGATGTGAAATGGTTAAGGGAAGAGTTTCGCAGTTGTAAAATTGTTTTTTTAAAGAAAGAAAAAGCTTCACGGATATGAAGTGGTTAAGGAAAAGGTTTCAGAGATGTGAAATTGTCAAGGACAAGTTTAAAATATGTAGCACTCATGATTGGAGTCAGCTGCACTAGCTGGAACCAGAGGGAAACGATAAATGTTTCTAATTGTTCAGACTTTTGTGTTGCTTAATAATTTGTAATTAAAGAGTATTCCTAAAAGAAAACACTAATAAGATAACCAGTGCATGGAATATAAGAGAGCATTTAACAGGAGATGGAGTCGATTAAAAACATAAAGGTAACGGCTTAGTGATCGCAACAGGGCAAAAAATAAAACACATCATTCGTTACGGCCACAAGGCCTTCGTCCGGGACACAAAAAACGAAAACAACTAACAAATTACAACAAAAGTAAAAAAAAATGAGGTATGGCTGATCATTTACACCTCTAACTGTTAATTATAAAAATGAGATATGCTGATAACTTACACCCCTACCTGTTAAAAATACAAATGAGGTATGGCTGATAACTTACATCCCCAATTGTTAATTATAAAAATGATTTTTGGCGGATAACTTACACCCCTAACTGTTAAAAATAAAAATGAGACATGCTGATAATTTATACCTCCAATTTTTTAAAATAAAAATGAGGTGTGGCTGATAACTTACACCGCTAATTTGTCATTTTAGTTGTGAATTTTTATTTATTTTCCTCCAAAATGTTGTGCCCGACGAAGGCTTTGCTGCAGTAACGCAAGTGCCGTTGTGTCGCTGTCCTGGCGAGGTCACTATCTGTTTTTTTATTGACGATTGAACTTCAGTATGTGCAGCATTGATTGACTGATTTCTTTAACAGAGCATGGAGTCGAGGTCGAGCAACCCTTCGAATTAACAACAATAAAATTGTGATCTGTGGCCGCCAATTTGTGTGTCTTCAATAACTACATGAAAACTGACTAAGTCTTCACTCGCCTACCATGGCGTGTAGAGGTCCACTTTTTTTTATTCTTGTAACGTTTCGTTTCTAGATGTTAAGGAAGCCGATCTCCGTGCCCAACCCTGCTTAGCAGCTTATTACAACATGCCCTGCAAGTTCATGGGTGTCTCAGTCTGTATAGACCATGTGCGTGGCGCCCTGTCCAGCTCGTCTCCTGTATTTCGACACTGTCTGCTATGGCTGTAAAGGCTGATCCGGGAGTGATAGTCCCTGCCACAGATCGTACAACCATACTGGGGAGGCTCACTTGCCTGGCTGTTTCTTGATCTCTTCAATCTTTCTCTTTTCTCTGCAGTCAGAAGACCTTTTACGAGCGTCAGCAGTCACTATGCCCCCTCCAACTGACTGTCTCCAGATAGCTCGACCCTGGGCAATTTCTTCCCAGCCCTCGGATGGGATGTCGCATGACTTAATGTCCCTCTTGCATACGTCCTTGAATTGCAGTGTGGGCCGGCCGATACTTCTAACTCCAATGGCTAGCTGTCCGTATAGGATATTCTTCAGCAGCCTCTCGACTTCCATGCGATAAACATATCCCAACTCCCGTAGACGTCACTGGCTCAACATCGAGTACATGCTGTGTTTACTCTCTGCAAGAGCGTATTATGTGACAGTCTCTCTTGCCACCCAATCCCCAATACAAGTGAAAGGTGTTGACTCGCCATTCCTGTTTAGTGTTACGTGCTCCAAGTCTCGCTTCCATACATGAGAGTGCCAAGAACGCAGATCTGATAGACCCGGACCTTCGTGTAGTGAGACAGTGCAGTGTTCTCCCAGGCTCTCTTCGTCAGGCGGGCCATGACGGTACTCGTCCTGCCAAGCCTACTGTTTATCTCCTTTTCGAGCGAGAGAGTGTTGCTGATGGCAGACCCGAAGTAAGTGAAACTGTTGGCGACCTCCAGAGTGACGCCACCAATCTTTATGGAGGGCGGAGTGGTAATGCCCTGTGCACAGACCTTTGTCTTTTCTAGGCTTATGGTTAGCCCATTTTGCTTGCACATCACGGCGAATCTGTCTCCCAGTATCTGCACTATTGGTCACTAGAACTACATCACCCGCAACTAGCATCTCCCTAATGAGCACTGTCTTCACTTTGGTCCTCGCACGCAGTCGGGACAGGCTAAACAGCCGCCCATCTGACCTGGTGTGCAGATAAACTCCGTCCACAGACGTGTCATAAGCGTAGGACAGGAGAATGGAGAAAAAGATCCCAAAGAGGGTCGGTGCGAGCACACATCCCTGCTTCCCTCCCCTCTTGATGGAAAAAGATTTTGAAGATGATTCGTCGTACAGAATTGAGCCCTTCATATCAGTGGGGAAAGAAACTATCAATGCTACGCAGTTTGTTGTTTTTATGGAGGGTGGTCGATTTTCAGTTCAAATAGACCTTCCTACTAACCAAGTCGAAGGCCGCGGTGAGGTCTAGAAATATCATAAAGAGCGGCTGGTCTTGTTCTTTCCTAGATTTCCAAGTTACAGAGTTACTGTTCTTTATTTCATTTTTGTGTCCAGTAATAAACGGGTGATATGAATACATATGGGAATTTCTTGTTGGTTCCACTATTCCAACTGCGAACCAAGTGTGTCATTGTAAGTTTCAGTGTGTAGTTCGTGTATATGAGTATTTACATGAACTTGCGTGTATTAGTGTGTATCTGTGTATGTGTGTTTTGGTGCATACGACTGACTGAGAGCTTTTTTATCCACATGTGTATTTCTCTGTGGATGTGGGCATGTGTATGTGAGTGTTGACTGAGTGTATGTTTCTGTCTGTAAGTGTCTACACATGTGTTTATATGTATATGAATGCGTCTGTCTGAGATTTACTTTAACAAACGCCAAAAGTAAATTAAAACAGCAGCCCCTAGAAATGACCCTGTGAAAAGAAATCAGGTTTCAGACAGAGTAGATCCTGCACTGATCACACAGACAGAGTAGACAAGGAATTATCAAAGAGCAATCAGTTGAATAAAGCGCACCCGTACGTGGACTCCTAGAAGACAATCTAGTCTAAAATTGGAAACTATATGGAAGTCCTAGACATTTGGAATGTCAGACATGTTCATCAATTGAAATGTTTATCACGGGACAAAATGCAGGAATCTTCTGATGATAAAAGTTGTCAGTCTGATGATAAAAGTTGTCAGTCTGATGATAAAAGTTGTCAGTCTGATGATAAAAGTTGTCAATCTGATGATAAAAAGTTGTCAGTCTGATGATAAAAAGTTGTCAGTCTGATGATAAAAGTTGTCAGTCTGATGATAAAAAGTTGTCAGTCTGATGATAAAAAAGTTGTCAGTCTGATGATAAAAGTTGTCAGTCTGATGATGTATCTGCATTGCAAGACCAGGAGTTGCTGCCAACACCTGGAATGCTGGTAATATATAGCTGATTACCTTTGATCAGACAGGAATTAAATAAGAGACATTAGCTACCACCATATGCTGCGGTTAGTATGAAGAGCGGTTAGTGTTCAGTCTCCTAGTCAATACGACACGGCTTCAAACCTCGATAAGGATTTTTTTTTATCTAACGTGCACACTGCGCGGTGACTGCCGTGGCAAGGTACCTGGATTTTTCCGCTGAATAAATTCACTTAGGTGTTCCCAGCAATGGTAGAACACTCGTAGTTCTTTTAGTTTTCACGTACACAATTTAACAAAAATCTTTGGCATATGTACACCCAGCACGCCAAGAAGCGGCACACATCTGTACAAACAGCACGACAAGAAGCGGCACACAGCTGTACAAACATCACTCCAAGAATCGACATACATCTGTACAAACAGCACGCCAAGAAGCTTCACATATCTGTACAAACAGTACGCCAAGAAGTGGCACACAACTGTACAAAGGGCACAACAAGAAGCTTCACGATTCTGTGCAAACAGCACGTCAAGAAGCGGTACACATCTGTACAAACAACACAACAAGAAGCGGCACACATCTGTACAAACAGCACGCCAAGAAGCTTCACACATCTGTACAAAGAGCTCGTCAAGAAGCGGCACACATCTGTACAAACAGCACAACAAGAAGCGGCACACATCTGTACAAACAGCACAACAAGAAGCGGCACACATATGTACAAACAGAACAACAAGAAGCGGCACACATCTGTACAAAGAGCTCGTCAAGAAGCGGCACACATCTGTACAAACAGCACAACAAGAAGCGGCACACATCTGTACAAACAGCACAACAAGAAGCAATACAACAAGGGATTAGGAACTGAAAGAGGAACAAGGTAAGACACGTCATCAAAATGAATCCTCGAAATATAGCTAGACATGCCTAAGATTGATACTGAAAGAAGAGGAAGCATGGTATCTGGGTCCTTGTAGGCAGAATTCAAGAAGACGGCACGAGAATGGAACCGGTACAGAACGTCAATAGTGGCTCTATGTTTCTATGCAACCAGCAAGATTTAGTAAGATTATGTGCAGATATGTTATTGTTTACTGCTGGCATGAAATCTGTTTGATTGTTAACTGTTAATATGTTGTTACTTGAATGTTTCATTGTTTACTGTCGGTATGGTGGTACTGTTTCATTTGGGGCAGATGATGCAGCAGTGAATGAGCTACAGGAATGCCCAATCTATGGGGAAATGAGATGCCAAACCTGGCCAGAGGGTGCGGAGCTGAGACAAAAGCTGTGGGGTAGCCGCTCCGACCTGGTGAAGACTACAGACTTCATCATGGCGACTGGCCTGCAGATATAGCACGACCAAAAGATCCTGAACCCAAAGAAGAAGAAGAAGAATGAGCTGACAGATGCCAGCGAATCATAACTGGCTGCTTACATCAGGGTCAGCCAATCAGAGCTGACCAAGATCATCTTCCGCCTCCAAACGGCGGCCCTAGAAATAGACTTCACTAATGTAGTCTGGCTAAGGGATAGGGATCGCAGTGGAGTGGCGAACTCGATCCCCCCAAAAAGACAGCTGAAAATGAATATGTACGGTCGAAACTCGCAGCCTCGCTGTAAACTACAACGTTCTTTTCAAGATGAACGCGGAAGGATAGTTTACTGTTTTCATAATTCCCTGTTTGTATCTGCCATGAATAACAGAAGTAAGAAGACGACTGACTATGGCAATGCAGAGGCTAACGAGTTTGCAACACTTATGGTATAATACAAACAATGCACTAGAACTAAAGATCCTAATAACATGCATTTTTCCAGTAGCACCCTATGGTCGTGAAACATGGACGTTTACAACAGCACTAAGGATGAAGATCGGTACTTTTGAGACACAGTGCAACAGAAGAGCCCTGAAAATTTCGTGAACAAAGAAACAAACAGTCATCTGATAAGACCTGAATGTGGAAGATGTGGAGAAGAATTGGCTTATAAATGATGCAATGACCCGTAAACTGAGGTTTTTGAGGTTCAACGACACAAAGTCAACGAGTCAAACAGGACGGCATGCTGGTATCAATGATATATGGAGCAAAAACATGGCGTATGAGCGAACTAAATATCAGAGATCACTTGGTTTCGTCAACAAATCCCTGAACACGATGATGACAAACGAACGCTTATGGTATTGAACATAATACAGACATATAAGGAGGAGGAGGAAGAGGAGAAGGAAAACTTAGGAGGCGGCGTTGAATAGATAGATCACACATTGCGAAAGTACCAAGACAGTATTACCAAGGGAAAAAGGTACGGTAAGGCCAAAGAATACGAAAGTCACATAGAGGCTGATACAATAAAACAAAAAAAAGGTATAGTAAGACCAAAGAACACTGGAATGTATCTTAGGTTGATATAATTTTTTTAAAAGGAACAGCAAGCCCAAAAAATACGGGACGGCACCTTGAGGATGATACAATAAAAAAGAAGGTTGGGAGGTTGAAAATAACTGGAAATGATAGAACAAGATAGAACTGCTGCACATGATTAGTTGATAGCCTAATGCATCTCAAAGTGATAAGGGCAAAGAAGAAACATTCAATTTATTTCATCATTAGCGTGTAATCTATCGCATTATTTCTCGCTAGCGTGTAACAATTACATGCATGTAAGAGATTGCAGTTATGCATGTCAACATAACCATTACATCCATGTAAGCGATCGCAACAATATATGTCATCATAACAATTACAACCATATAAGCGTTTGCAGTTATGCACGCCAGCATAACGACATATTAAGATCTCTGATAGCTTACTGCAAGACTGTGCAATGGCTTCTGGCTCTAACTGCATGTACTGTACTCCAACAAAAAAGCAAGAAGCACAGTAGTATGCCTACCTAATTACTCTTTTTTAAATGGCTCAAAAACTCTTCACGTAGGCTGATCATTCAGTTTTTTTGGACAAATGGTATGTGACTTGCAGGAAGAATGCGTAACATGTTTGTGTTTTTTGTTTCTAAATTAGTGTGCATACTAGTGCAACTACACGTCCGGATTTAGTTGGAGTTCTATTTATTTCAAAATTCAGTGTCCAATTGGATTGTTAAATATGATTTGGACAAATTGTCCGGATATACCTAAAATTCGTTAGAAAAAAAAATATGGCAAATGTAGAATCTATCAAAAACATTTTGCAATTTTAGAAGTGTGTCTGTTACTACTATTACTATTTAGTGGGAAACTGTTTATTTGTTAATCATGTAAACAAAACCAGACATGTGCAACTTCATTACGAGCGTGGGTAGCTAAAGTGAATTTTAAATATATTCACACGCCATACAACATTAACCTTTTCTCTTCTCTTACCTCACTCTGTTTCATTTGACTCTGTCCTACAGTCACACCCTTGCACAACTTTCACACGCGCCCTCGTGGTAAAGCCCTTCCATTGCACTTTGGTTGGGCTAGCTTCTGAGGGCGCACAAACCTAGCATAGGTACATACAGATGCACACATGCATCCAAGCACTGGTTTATGCGTCCTGATATCGCCCAATTGCCTACGGTCTGGGGTGGAAAATGGCGCGCCTCCGCCAGTAGAAACTAGTGAGGCAAACATCTAAGCAAAAAAAAAAAATCACACGCCATACCACGTTAAGCTATTTTGAAAATTTAAATATACAAGTATTTATTTAACAACAAAAATAAACCGTTGTTTTTTGTGTTTTTTTGTATAATTTTGTAAAATTTAAGTTATGCCATTAGTATTTTTTTTGTGTTTTTATTTTTGTTTTGCGTTCGCCTTATTTCTCTAATCCCCAAGGCGGTGTGCGTTGCACTGTGGTTTTTATTTTGCGCCTGTCGGCCCAGTGCATCCGACTTCAGCATGCATTTTATGTAAGAATCTGCTTCCTCCTGCATTTTCTAAGGGTTTGCTTCCCCGGTGCTGTGATGGGGATCGAACTCAGCACCTTCGTGTTGTGAGCCGTGCCACTTAACCACTAGGCCACGCCGTCCCCTTATGCCATTAGTGTAAAAATGTACAGTTAGATTAACAGTAGTTGCATCGATACGATCAAAATGACACATCCTGCACTGACCATTCACTTTAACGACGCCTTCGATGAAACTCTAATAATTACACAAAGTATCACCATGACTACAGAAATCTGGAAACAACTTCGATCTAACATCCACAGTACTGAGCTTGCTATTTTTGAAAGAAGCACTGGAAAATCACATGATTGGTTATAAGCCAACAAAAAATATATGACATCAATCATCAAAGCAAAGCGCACTGCCCTGCTTAACTACGTTTGCCTCTCAAATGCAGTTACTCTGCAATCCCTAAAGTCAAGTTAAGCAAACAGTTCGCCTCTGTGCAAATAAGTACTGGTTCTACCTCAGTGGAAAATTCCAGACTAGACAGAAATGGCCATTTCAGAGAAATGAATGATGGCATAAAAAGAAAAAGCTATTGGTCCCGTGCACAAGATGACAGCGCTGCTCAAATCGATTAGTGGCGAGAAAATAACTGACAAAGTAAGTCAAATGAGACGATGGGTTTACTCTGAGCTCTACTCGTGCGACAGTACGATCACTCCCACAGCCATTGATACAAGACTATCCCAGAATGGAGAAGCTAGACGTCGAACCATCTTCAGAAGATCTCAATACAGTCATTGCCAACTTGGCCCTGGGCAAAGCAGCAGGCAGCGACGGGATCCAACCTGATCTGATCAAGCATTGTAAAAACTTACTCTTAAAACCGCTACACTTGCTGCTATGCCAGAGTTGGAAAGAGGCCGTCATTCCCCAAGATAGGAGGGATTCAAAAATTGTCTCAGTATACAAAAATTAAGGTTTTAGAAGTGACTGTAATAATTACCGAGGCATCTCACGGCTCAGTGTTATTGGCGAAGTCTTTGCCAGAGTGATCTTACTGCGGCTACACAAACTGGCTGAGTGTGTGTACCCAGAGTGATCTTACTGCGGCTACACAAACTGGCTGAGTGTGTGTACCCAAAGTAATCTTACTGCGGCTACACAAACTGGCTGAGCTCGTGTACCCAGAGTCACAATGTGGATTCCTATTTGAAAGACCAACGATCGACATGATCTTCTCTCCACAACAGCTACTAGAAAAATCTCGCGAGCAGAACAAGCTTTTTTATGTTGCTTTCATCGGCCTTGAAAAAGCATTCGATTTCGTTAGCATGGCTTCTTCAAAATCCTTTCAAAAATGGGCTGTCTTAACAAACTGTTGCAGCTTATAGTGTCATTTCATGAGGATATTAAAGGAACAGTCCAATTCGACGGTAATACATCACCTTCATTCAATATTTAATGTGGTGTTAAACAAGGCTGCGTTCTGACCCCAACACTATTCGGAATCTTCTATTCGCTGCTACTGAAGCACACATTTGGTAATGCAGCAGAAGGGGTTTGCCTTTACATTAGATCGGTTGGCCGTCTGGTTAATCTTGCGAGACTCAAAGCTAAAAACAAGATCAGGGACGTTACTGTCAGGGACTTGTTATTTGCTGATGACGCTGCGATTGTCACTCACAGTGTGCATGAACTTCAGAGATTGATATATAGATCCTTACAGACGTGCAAAGATGATTTCGGGCTCACGATCAGCCTGAATAGAACAAATCTGCTAGGACAAGACGTAGATACCACCCCAACCATCACTATCGATTACTTCGAACTGACAACTGTGGACCAGTTCACTTACCTGGAGTCACTCGTCAATTATAAGCTCTCTATAGATCCCGAATTAGGCAATCGCATTGGCAGAGCTGCTACCATATTTTCTTGTTTCACAACACGTGTCTGGAAAAACCACAAACTAACAGCCAAGACCAAGACCATGGTCTACAATACCTGGTTTGACAGTGCGCTTCTATGTGGCAGCGAAACGTGGACAACATATACCAAACAAGAGGATCGACTCAACACATTTCACCTATGGCGCATGAGATCCATTCTTGAGACAGAGTGACAAATGCGGATGTGCATTCTCGCACCGGTCTTCCAAGTATGTATACCTTCCTTTGCCAAAGAAGGATGCGATGGCTTGGCCATGTTCGTCGTATGAAAGACGGCCGCATCCCCAAAGATATTCTATATGGGCAGCTGGCGTGTGGTAAAAGAATAGCTGGCCGACCACAGCTGCGGTTCAAAGACGCATCTAAGTGGGACATGAAGGCTCTGGATGTGGATCTGACATCTTGTGAAGACATAGCTGCAGACACAATCTAAAATGGAGATGTATCCTGAAGGAGCATCTCAAGCTGCACGAAAATAACCTCATGCATCACATGAAAGTGAAGAAAAAAACAGCGCCGAAATAAAAAGGCAAACCAAAAACTCAATAAAGAGTTTCTACTCCAAGACCACATTAACCAAGTCAGATATGACTGAAAAGGAGTTACTACTACTACTAGAATAACAGTAAATCGTGTATTACACGAGAGATATATACATCTATTTTTTTATTTAATATTTATTGTAATGAATTTAATTTTTTAAAGTTTTGCTTTACCAATAAATTGAAGTTGAGGTTACGTTAACTGTTAGGATGCTGCCAACGGGGCATATTGGATCACGTCTAACACAAAAGGGTCAATGTTCGTGGAAATAACTGAAGTTGCAAAACTCTTTGTCTATTCTAAATGTGAAGACGTTTCTCGTTTTAGATTTAACTAGCTCTTTTCTGTATAAAAATTGCTCGCATCTGCATGTGCTTCCAAACAGAATTATACTCTTCGGAGCAAAAGATGTGAATTTGCTCTTTCCAGGATTTTGTCTTGAGGTCTGAGGTCTTTTTTGTAGTTCAGTTAGCTCCATTTGCAAAGAAGGTGTAGCTATTTCCACGGTGACATCAAACAGAGAGAGAATATTTTGAAATGTGTTTCTTGTGCAGGAAGATCCGGTAACCTGATGTTGAATTCTTCATTCAAAGACCAACTTGTCTGCAGTCAAAATTTTGCTGTGCTTTGTAGGTGTGAGAAAATTATAAGTATTGCCTATCCTTAGCTGACTTTCACAGGGTCAAATTTTGTTCTGAAATGACTTAATGTGCATATATCGTTTATGAACGAACTGTCCTTGAGTTTGTAACTTGGCATTGAGCACATTAAGACGAGTTGCCACGTCTACAAGAAATGGCTGCAGAGGTTTTAATTTCATACTCGTGAAAACAGATATTTCATCTCTAAAATCATTCAAGCGCTTCACTGTCTTCTGATTACTTACCCAGCGAACTTCCCAGTAAAAGGTGAGGTCTTCATGCTCGAATTGAACGTTTTTCGGGATCAAGATGCTGAGCAGCGCATTAGCTACAGCTGTCCGCGACCCTTAGCTAACTGCTAACGTCCGGGCCAGCGAACCAGAGCTGCCAAGACTCTTCTCCGCCTCCACACGGTGATCCTTGATAACAGGCTACAACAGGGCAGACTGGCTAAGGAAAAAGGGATCGAAGAGGGAAGGCTAACCCGGTTCTCAAAACATGTCTGCTGCCAAAGACGGATGTGTCGAACCGAAAAGACAAAATATCGCAGTCAAGCTGTAAACTAGCGACACAACGCATTCCGTTCTCCTGACTACATCCTGTTACTTGTTTGATAACGAGAGACGGAACGCTGAAATATAAATTCTTGAAACTGGCGGGGGTTTAGGTCTCTCGATATGAGTAAGTTTATGCAAGAAACTACTGTGGTCATGACATAGCGAATTTGATTGATTTTTTACACAGGTTTTGTTGGTGTAAAATACAGTGAAGCATACACATATCTTCTGTATTGATGTTAAAATAAGTTACTCTAATCCGATGTTAGTAACAGTGCCTAAGGTTGATCAAATCATAGCTAGAGTCAAATCGGTTAATATCAGTAGTTTCACCCACTTAATGTTTAATTGATTAAAATCATGTTTTGCTTCCTGGAAAATGTCGTCTCCCGTTGTAGGATATTTGATTGGTTGAAGAATAAGTAATTTATAAATACAATTGAAATTAACATCGACTCAGCGGACAAGCATAATCAACTGAGAGGTATCGGTTTCAACTCTACTCTTGTCTAGAGCAATTAAAAATGTTTCAAATTGTTACTTTTCTTTGCGGCTAAATTGTATGTCGTCCACCATTCTGTCTTACGTCATGTCACAGTCCAATGTGAAAGACATATTTGTTCAATGTCATTGCTTTTATCAGGACACGGTATTCTAATGACAACAGTGCGGCATTATTTGACAAAGTCTAATTCGGAATACGGCTAAAAGTGCTTTTCAATTTTGCTCACTGAAGTCAATGGTGTCAGCTTCATTATTCCGTACTGACGTGCTTGGTATTATAATGCCTTTGTAGGTTTTAGTTTTCTCAACGAAAAAAAGTGATCTCACCAATAAAAATCAGATAAAGCGTTTTCTTTCACATGAAAAAAGGTAATTATCAGTTATCTTCTCTTGAAATGCACAGCATGCAGTGTCAATTTTGATCTTCTTTAAATTTTTCAGCTTAATAATTGTTAACGTCGATACAATTATAAGAGAATGAAACTAATATAATAATTTGCAATGTGTCACAAGATTTCAATATAATTAAATACAATAATCTCGCATATTGCAACTTAATACGATGCTCAATTCAATACTGATAGTTGTATGTGCTGGTGTTTGTTACGAGCACTCAAATATTTGGGTTTTGATTGGCCGCTTCTTACCGTGTTATTTTTACCTCAACAAATCTTAATTTGCTTTACCTTGAAAAGTTCACAAGTTCCAACTCTACAGACTTCAGAGGTGAGATCAGCATCCAGTACACATACGTGACTAGTGGTGAAACATTTCAAATGAGCTCATCATTATTTATTTGTTAAAAATGTAATTCTCGAAATGTATGAGTAGGTTATGGTAGTTTGATTTTTCACTTGGATTACAAAAAAAGGTGTATAGCCCGTATGTGACTTGCGGGTCAGATTCAATCAGATTTGGAAAAGTACTCCAGGGTCGGATTCAATCAGAACGAGGGCGGGATGTGGGCTGTGGCACAAGTCAGAGACACCTATTGCTTAGAACAACGTGTTTATGCAAATAATTAATAAATTGCATATTTTAGGGACATTGTATACTTAATATTCGACTTTTAGAAGCTTATTGTAGTGCATTCAATTGTTCCGTTTTATTGTGTCCTTCGTTTGTAATAAAAATTCACAAGACTTCCTTCTTTTATATGGCTTGGCTTCGTTCGTTCTCAATCTCCCGCTACCAAGCCCTGAAAGGTCTTAAGTATCAGAATGTAGTCCAGAGAATGGAATGCGTTGTATCGTAGTTTACAGCTTGACTTCGATATTTGTACCTTTCGGTTCAACACATGCGACTTCAGCAAGAATTTTTTTAGTACCGGCTTAGCA
This sequence comes from Ariolimax columbianus, assembly GCA_036924085.1. Classification (NCBI taxonomy): domain Eukaryota; kingdom Metazoa; phylum Mollusca; class Gastropoda; order Stylommatophora; family Arionidae; genus Ariolimax; species Ariolimax columbianus. The sequence continues at coordinate 137,547,093 of JAVGWX010000001.1, read as the reverse complement.
TTCCCTCTTCGATCCCTTCTCCTTAGCCAGTCTGTCCTGCTGCAGCCTGTTATCCAGGATCACCGTGTGGAGGTGTAGAAGGGTCTTGGCAGCTTTGGTTTGCTGGCCCTGACGCTAGCAGTCAGCTATAGTTCGCTGACCACTGCAGCTCATGCGCTGCTCAGCTCTGGTTCGCTGGGCCTGACGCTAGAAGTCAGTTATGGTTCGCTGAGCACTGCAGCTCATGCGCTGCTCAGCTCTGGTTCGCTGGCCCTGACGCTAGCAGTCAGCTATGGTTCGCTGACCCTGACGCTAGCAGTCATCTATGGTTCGCTGACCCCTGCAGCTCATGCGCTGCTCAGCATCTTGATCCCCTCCTTTTATATGAAACGATATGCTCACCATCGCACACATGAAAACAATTTCAACAATTAACATAGTTTTAGAAGCTCTACGCCTTATAATTATTTGGTCAATTCATACCACACCTTACAACACAGTGGTTCTCAACATTTGCCAGATCGTAGGAAACCCTGAAGACATACAAAATGTTCAATATCACTTAATTACCTTAATTAGAAAATTTACATAGATTTCTAGAATTCTACGAGACAAATGTTACAATAACCGAGAACGGTTAATTGGGACAAAAATAAATTATGTGCCAGTGCAAGTATCGAATCCTTATTTTATATAGTATGTGAGAAAACAATTATTTTAGTACCTAGACTTCATTTGCGGACGACAACATGATTCTTCGGACCTGAAGAAGTATCATCACAGGCCCCAGGTTGAGAATCACTGTTGTCCCGCATTAAAAAACTCTCAAATGTCCAAACACCGCCCATTAAGAGATGGACAGGTTTACATCCATCTTACGACTCCTGCCTCCATTACGCATTTCGGAAATATCACTCTCTCAATCTTTTATCCCCACTGTTTGGGGAAAAAAAAAGAATCCTTCAGCATTATCTTGAATTGTTGAAGGATATATATTTATGGACGATCGATAGGCTTTTGGGAAGAATGACAGATGGAATAAGGACTGGTGAGGTGGAGTGACGGAAGAAAGGATGGTTTGTGACATATTTATTATATTAAAGAACACATAAATGAGTGACGTTAGTGCCCGCAAACTCCCTCGTACATTTGATCAGACTTGTACTGATGTTATAGATAAAACCGGAAATAATGTTTAACACATATTCGCACACATTAATCAACTCACATGATGGCAAACCGCGTCCCTTTTATAGCCGTATTCCGAGATGAAGACATTGTTGTTTCTTTGCCAAGTATCAGAACAACACTTTAGCTTAATTAAACCAAATACACCGATTCTGAAACCAGTAATTTCTTATTTCCTGTGTCACGGAACATGCGCAGTAAATATAGTATTGTTGGAGGAGTACTTCAAATAATAACAGCTAGGCAGCACGTGATTAACGTCGTGTAGAAGTTGACTGTACGTGATTGTCACTATACTCCAGTCGCTGGACAACGCAATTTAATTATTAGTAACGGATCTACTTTTCTTTTTCCGCCTATGATTCCCAGAGAACACGATTGTTTCTTTTATTTCATATATCAATAATATGTGCTCTGGTGTCTTGGGCTTGCTTTGCTTGTAAACCAAGGAAGATGCCCAAAGGTCACGGACTTCGTTAATGGTATATTGTCGTTGTTTTGTAACTTTACAAATGCCTGGTTTAGATGGCACAAATTGTTCTTTATTTCTGTTCTACGTCTCCTGTCTGCTGTTATACGATTTTTAACTGTGGCTCTAGAGCAGGGATGAGCAACGTACGCACGGTAGCGAGCTCGATCCTAATCGCATCCGGCCGGCGATGAATTTTCGAAATTTTCATTGAATCTTACCTGTCTGCCACCTATAAACTGCTAAGGTTTTCTGTAATCAAAACGAAAAATAAAACGATTGAATTAATACAAATCTGGAAAATCATTTAAAACAAATTTGAATTCTAATATGAGGGGACTATTAGCATGTCCCAATCCTGTCCTTAAAGTAATGTTTATAAAACAAATAACTTTTTCTCATTGGACTGTGATGAGACTTGTCTACAGATTGCCAGATGACACATAATTAAGCCTCAATGAACTCGCATCATAATTTCAAACGTTTTCAAGTGTTCTAATCTTAAAAACTGATACCGGCCATTTGGCTAAGTTTGGGCCCGAAATCGTTGCTAATTTCAATTGTGCGGAAAAAAGAACTGCTTGCTTTTCTGCCAATGAAAGATACTAACACGGGAGAAGACAATTGCCAATACGCAAAATATGTTGTTTTTAATTAATTCCACTTTAAGTGAGAGAAGATAAACCGAATCTCAACCTATACTGCTCCAGCAATGATTGGATCAAAATTACGCGTTGATGTTAAAATTAGGTCAGAGTTAACTTAAAAGAACATCAATACAGAAATGGTGTGTCCTTCGCGGCATTTGACATGAACAAAACGTGTGTGCCAAGTGATCAAACAAAACGTGTGTGCCAAGTGATCAAACAAAACGTGTGTGCCAAGTGATCAAATGTTGCAATATCATGACCACGTTAGTATTTTCGAAAAATTTCATTTTTGGTCGAGAGCACTAAACCAGTGCCACTTTCATGAATGCCTGGATAAAAGACGTTCAATCTGAGCATGCAGACCGCACTTTGGTCACATCAAGAGACAGAACGGTCTTGAGAGAACGGTGATGGAAGGCATGGTGCCAGGCAAAAGAGGAAAGGGTAGACCAAGGAGACGATGGCACCAAGATATACAGGAATGCCTGAGTATGACTGTGGAGGTGGCTGGAGTTTTGGCAAGAGTACGAGTTTCTTTCAGACAGACTGTGATGGGAGCGACGTTCTACAAAGGACATGCTACATGATGTTGAGATCGCATATTTGACTGTGAAGTAGGTAGACTAAGTAAGTGGAAGATGCTATATCCCACCTATAATTTTATAGATGAGATATATGTTTGCATGGTCAAGAAAGGGATTAGAAAACAAAATTAGGTTGTATGATCTAGCATTAATTATATACACTAAAACGTATCTTAATTAGCTCAATGACAAGTTCGAAACTCCCGGACTCGGGAACTGAATGAACACATTAAGTCATGCAGAATAAACGTCCTCTAGAGAAATCAACTAAGGATAGGCAATATTATCATTTCCCCCACACCTGCGAACCACAACAATGATTTTGATTATAATTCATTATCGTCAATTCATAATTCAATTGACGTCTTTGAAAGAAGAATTCACCACCAGAATCCGTGATTTTCCAGCAGAAGGAACACAATCTTCTCCCTCCATTTGAATTTGACGTGGAACTAGCTCACCTTCTTTGCAAATGGAACTAAATGAACTGCAAGAAAACTCAGATCTGAAGACAAAAATCAATGAAGTTTCACTAACTGACTTTAATAAGAAATATTTCCCAGAGGACAAGTATCCGAAACACACAGCTTGTGCTGGGAGGAAAATAACGCTGTTTGGAAGCACGTACAACTGCCAGCAATTATTTTCTAGAAAGAAATTCGTTAAATATAACAGAAGGACGAGAATAACTGATTCAAATCTAGAAAACACTTTGCGTGTTGTAGCTTGAATTATTTTCCAGAACAGTTCCCGGTTTGTGAGAGACATGCGGTTATAAACCTCAAATAGATTACATCTTAACTGTACTAAGTGTAATCTAATTTCATTCGTAAAGCGAACTTTCAAAAATTATTTTTATTAAATAACTATGAAATATGAAATAATAAATAAGTTAATAAATCTATCACAAAATGTATGTTCTACTCTATTAATCTAGTTGCACATTTGTAAAACATACTACTAATAATAATTCACGAGACAAGTTCATTTTTCTGTCGAGTTGGGACAACAATTATTACTGCAAATATTCAAACGGTTTGTAACAACTGATTTCCATGTTTAGACAAATTAATCAACCACGTGATGGTGATATTTTCTTCAGAGATACCACGTTAAATCCTGCTGTCATAGGCACTATAAACCTCCACACAATTAGGATAATGTGTCAATGATTTGCAACGTTTCCTCTAGGAAAGATACGTTTCTTGCAATGGTTTCTTGGACATCAATAGTATTTATGGTCGAGTCGATGGGACTGTTTAACAATGCTTGAGAGACGACGACTTGTTGCTTTTGATAGATGGCGTGCCATGGTAGGGTTTCAGGAAAGGGTGCCAATACAAGAGGCTGGCGGACGACTTGCGGACACCCACTTGGTCATTCAAGACTGCGATATCGTTCTATCAACACTTGAATTAGGTTAGTGCGTCAGAGAATAACAAACATAATAACAATATCAATACGTTGTCAGAGTGTGACTGATAGACATAACAGCCACCGACAAGGCACTGAGAACGCAGCTAAGAGCAACAAGCAGCATCACTGTCAGCGGCCAAACGATTCGCAAACCGGGATCATGAGGCAAGTCTTCCCACACGACGTCCTGCAGTACACCCCATTACATAAATCCGTCGCGTCGGTCTCGACTGGCATGGACCCGTCAGCAGTGATGCAAATGAGTCATGGTTCACAATTTAACGATGGCAGAATGTATGCGTGAAGCGCTTCCAGGAAGGCACAGTTAGGGGGAATGGTCGCTGTGGACGTGGTCCAATCATGGTATTGGGTGGCGTTGGTGTGAAACACAGACCACATCTGCATCATGTCGAATGTAACCTGGCAGGTATTACCTATAGAGATCATATGTTTCATCCGCTTGCACTCTCAGGCAATGGAGCAAGGTAATGTACTTCAAGATGACAACGCCCATCCCCACTGAGCTCGTGTTGTTGACAGGCCCCAGCAACAATATGGACTAGCCAGCACTCTCATCTTATTTCATTACTATTGAACATCTCTAAGACGTCTTGGGACGATCAGCAAATGCAACCATCCATCAGCTGGTGACCTCAACCAACTGTTTCAAAACCTGCAAGAAGTGCCAGGCGATTCGCCAGAAAACTATCAGCAAGGTTGATTTTATCCATGAGACAACGTTATCTGGTTTGCAACAATGCCCTTGGTTGTCACATACATTACAACCCATCTTTATTACGGCAGCCAGCGTCTCTAAATTTTAGAAAGATGGATGTGTCCAATTATCCAGCAATTGCTCCATTATAAGTTTGTTGTTTACATGGAACTGTCATATAAATGATTTCCAAATGACTGAATAACAATGTCATTACATATTATTGATTTCTCATTATTTTTTTTTTTTAAATATCGTTGAATTTGTGAAGTGTTCCTTGAATTATATTGCGTAGTATAATAAATTTGTGAAGGGGTCCTTGAATTACATTTATGTCATCATCATCATGTAGCATGTCCTTTGTAGAACGTCGCTCTCCTCATAGCCAGCCGATATGAATCTCGTTCTACAGTCAATCTTCCCAGCTGCTCCATGTTCATGTTCAGAATCTCCTTGATTTCTTGTATTCACCTTCGCCTTGGTTGACACCTACGTCGCTTTCCAGGTACCATGCCTCCATGACCGTTCTTTCATGACGTTTGACATGGCTGAAAAAAATTCAATTTCCGAAACATAACATTGTTTATGAGCCAGTTTTCTTCAACATTCAGGTCTTCAATTATGGTTTTGATTGACACTTTCTTTATCCAAGGAATTTGTAGGATTCTTCTGTTACATTTTGTTTTGAACGTACCAATTTTCTTCCTTGCTGCTTGTATCATAGTCCATGTCTCGCGTATATAGCCACAAAAAATATGCATGTTCTCAAGATCTTCAGTTTTAGTTGCTTGGTAGTATTATACCATAAATTGTGCATATTGTTTAGCTGCTGCATCGCCATGACGAAACGTCTTCTTATTTCTTTTGAACAGCCTCCGTTGTTGGATAACGTAGAGCCAAGGTATTCAAAATGTGGGACATTTTCTATTTGTTCTTTATTAATAGCAATCTTCTGGTCCAGTGCTAGGTTGTCAGGGGACATTATCTTAGTTTTCTCAATGTTCAGGAAAAGGTTCTGAGCTTCACTGTGCTTCTGAACTGACATGAGCAGTCTTTCCAGGCCCTTGGCGCTGTTTGACAGCATGACTGTGGCATCTACATATCTTAGTTCTGGAATCTCCTTCCCTCATATTGTAAATGGATCAAAATTCCCGTAGCTGTCATCTGTTTTTACCTTTCGCATGACGTTTTCTGAGTAGATGATAAATAAATAAGGGGAACGTATGCACTTTTGTCTGACTCCCTTGTGAATCTCAAACCAATCTGTTGTACCTTTATTGGTTCTAACGGCGGCTTGTTGTCTACTGTAAAGTGTTTCTATTAAATTTATCAGATGTGTTGTAAAACCCATGTCTTACATAATTTGCCACAGTTGCGGATGTTGTACACAGTCGAAAGCTTTGGTGCAATCTATGAAGCATGTATAGAGGTTTACATTGTACTCTCTGCATTTCTCAAAGAAGTGTCTCATATTGAAGATGTTATCTCGTGTGCCTCTGCCTTGTCTGAAACCTGTCTGCATTTCGTGTATTTCATACGCTAACTTTTTTTCCCAGTCTCTTCATGATTATACGAAATAAGGTCTTGCTGGCATGGCTTATCAGGGCAATAGTGCGGTAGTTGATGCATAATTTGATATTTCCTTTTTTTGCTATGGGGATATATACTGATCTTCTCCATGCTATTGACCATTCTGAACTGCACCAGATCTTCGTACATAGTGTGTGGTACATGCGGATGCATACATCCCCACATGTCTGTATTAGTTCAGTTGGTTTATCGTCATATCCTGGTGACTTCCCTTTTCTCAGTGCCTTTATTGCCGCACGAACCTCGTCCAATGTGGGTTCTGGCTCTCTCCCTTCATCACTTGTAATCATGTCTTTATTCTTTGTGTTGTCTTCATACATCTCGCTACAGTACTTCTTCCATCTTTTAAGTATGTCTTTGCTTTTTGTCATTACATTGCTATTTGTGTCGTTGATTGCTTGTAGTGAAGGCTTTAATTCTCCTGTCAGTGTTCTGGTTGATTGCTTGTAGTGAAGGCTTGAATTCTCCTGTCAGTGTTCTGGTTGATTGATTGTAGTGAAGGCTTGAATTCTTCCGTCAGTGTTCTGGTTGATTGCGTGTAGTGAAGACTTGAATTCTCCCGTCAGTGTTCTGGTTGATTGCTTGTAGGGAAGGCTTGAATTCTCCCGTCAGTGTTCTGGTTGATTGCTTGTAGTGAAGGCTTGAATTCTCCTGTCAGTGTTCTGGTTGATTGATTGTAGTGAAGGCTTGAATTCTTCCGTCAGTGTTCTGGTTGATTGCTTGTAGTGAAGGCTTGAATTCTCCCGTCAGTGTTCTGGTTGATTGCTTGCAGTGAAGGCTTGAATTCTCCCGTCAGTGTTCTGGTTGATTGCTTGTAGTGAAGGCTTGAATTCTCCCACAGTGTTCTTGTTGATTACTTCTTGTGAAGGCTTGAATTATTGTGCTGTTGTGAATAAAACGTCTCTGACGTGTGTTGCCAGCTCATTGGTTGACATGTCCTCGTGCATTGCCATCGATACTTCAAATTTGTTTCGAATTTCAATGTTGTATTCGTTTGATATTTCGTCTACATTGAAGCGTATCTGTCTTTCCTCTTTGATGATTTTCTTCAGTCATGTTCTGCATTCTGCTACCAGCAATGAGTGATCCATATAGTGTCTTTGTTGCCGCTATGCTTGACTTCCATCTATATTTAACCGCCACCTATTTGGCTGTTATAAGTTTCTTGTTAAGTGTGCAGTACGGTAGGTTGCCATTACTTTCCGTACGTGGAGGAGCATTAGCCCGAGAAAAAAAACAGTGTCTGCCAAACTGGACACAAGTGAGAATCGAACCTGTAACGTTGAGATTGTGAAAACTGAGCAAGTTTCACCCCTAGGCCACGCAGTCTCCTACTGTATATGTATGTGGTATAAACAATTTGCGAAGTGGTCCTTGAATTATATTTCATAGTATACTACATTTGTGAAGTAGTCCTTGAATTATAATGCGTGGGATACTAAATTTGTGAAGTGGTCCTTGAATTATATTGCGTAGTATACTACTGATATAATTATTTTTTTCTTCATAACAAAGCTAAACAAAAGTGGATAAAATAAATGCTTATATCTAAACTTTTTAAAAATAACATCATTCTGTATGGTCCGTGGGCGTATTTTAAATTCACAAGCCGAACCGTGCTGTAAATGATATCTAGTTGATATCGGTGTAGATAAAAACTACTTATCTGTAGAAAGACTTCTACATTACAGTACATTTACCGTGTGACTAGATTACATCAGCTTGTTGTTGTTGCTGCTGCTGCTGCTGCTGTTGCTGTTGTTGTTGTTGGAAGCTACCTATATGAGTTAATTTAACTCTTGACGACGCCCCTTTAATGGCAGGTTACAAGGGCCCTTCTGAAATTCCGAAGCATAGTTGAGATGATGGGCCTGCGCTATTCTGACTGATCTCGGTAAGCCCGACAATATAGGAATCCAAGTTCGGATCCCAGTACCGATCCCAGTGCCGATCCCAGTTCCGATCCCAGTTCCAATCCCAGTACCGATCCTAGTTCCGATCCCAGTACCGATCCCAGTCCCGATCCCAGTACCGATCCCAGTACCGATCCCAGTTCCAATCCCAGTTCCGATCCCAGTTCCGATCCCAGTACCGATCCTAGTTCCGATCCCAGTCCTTATCCCAGTACCGATCTCAGTTCCAATCCCAGTACCGATCCCAGTACCGATTCCAGTACCGATCCCAGTTCCGATCCCAGTTCCGATCGCAGTACCGATCCTAGTACCAATCCCAGTACCGATCCAGATCTAAGCAGGAAATCCTCTTCCCGGCTACATCCAGCTCATACCAGAGCTGGGACCTGCACATGGGCATTCGTCCCTGTAGAAGTACAGGTCTACTAAGAACTAAGAAGTCAACCAAGTTGATGGAAAACAATGTTAATATCAGCGGAACAAGATAAACAATATTATGTATAATGACTGACAGAAAAATATATAGACATTCAAAAAAGCATTCATGCTTATAAACTGCGAAAAGGTTTTTGACAGAGTCCAGGATGAGAAACAAATTATATGTCTAGAAAACATACGTGTGTGTGAAATAGACATAAGAATACTCTGTAACCTATACTGGAAATGTACTACCACTGGCAGGACCTCCTCACTATATGTAGACGTCAAAGGAAAAGTGCAACAAGGATACGTACTATTACTTTGTTTATCATACACACGGAGCACAGTTCTATGAACATAAAGGAAACCTCAATACGCATTACTGCTGGAATGTCAATAAATAAGCTCAAAAATATGGATTAAATAGTTCTGCTGGTTGAAAGCGAACAAGTATTACAGGAATGTATAATTCAAATAAAGAGCAAAAGGCAGGTATAAGTATTGGACATTAACACTGCGAAAATGAAAATGATAATAATTAGCAAAGTAGACCAGAAATGTGTTCTACGTATACGAATAAATTATTAAATATTGGAACAGGTAAAGAGCTTCTTCTATCTTTGAAATATGACGTCGGAGGATGGAAGATGCAAAATATATGCGAAAATATGCGTCAAATATGTATTTCTTCCCAAATTCCCTGGATTTTTCCATGTGTATTTTCTTCTATTCAGTTCCGCTCTTCCATTACCACGACATTATTTATGAAACAATGGGCAACATTTGAAGTGCTAAACAAAATGGAGTAGAGACACCAATGAAAAAAAAGTAATACATAGCATTGCATTGTATAAGAGTATCAAAAATGAATTAGATCGAGAATGTAAGATGGCACGAGAAAAATAGCGGATAGACTATGCGAGGAAATTGAAGATCTTCAGAGAACAGGGAAATCCGATCAAGTCCATAAGAAAGTTAAACAATCCTTTCGTAAAAACGAGGGCATACAATCACGGATGATTAGCGATAAAAATGGGAAACCAATAACAGACCCAGAGAACAAAAAAGTCAGATGAAGAGAACATGTTAAGGAACTGAATAAGGATGGGGGCCTGTGTCAGGAGTACACGATTAATTGACATGCCTATGATAAAAGAGAAATTACCTGTAACGAGAGAAGAATTGTATAAGGTATGTTCCCCAATTCCGAACAACAAAATACCATTGATAGATGAGTTACCTATTGAGCTACTCAAAACAACGGGAGAGACATCATAAAGTAATTTATTACAATGGAATATACACACAAAAATCACACAATTTAATCATTCCTTTACCAAAAAAATCAAATGCAAAGGCATGCGGTCAATTTCGAACGAATACGCTTTATAAGTTTCACACATGCATAAAAAAATTATTTTGAAGATAATTAAGAAGAGAATTGATAGAGACGTGCTGAAATAAAATCAGTTTGTATTTCGCAAGGCCAGAGGTACATGTGATGACATTGGATATTTGCGAATTCTCGCAGAAAGAATGATCGATCAAGGTCGACTACTATTTATACGCTTTATTGATTACGATCACATCTTTGATCGAGTGCCCTGGAGCAAATTTTTTCAGATGTTGCAACAAATAGATATAGAGAAACCACTCAATAGGTTAATACAGAACCTGAATGAAAATCAAGAGGCGATTATTTCAATCACATATGACTCATATATTGATATCCAAACACGTAACTTAATAGGAATCAAATATCCATGCAACTAAGGCACTCACAAATATGGGTCATATATTGATATCCAAACAAATCACTCCCAAATATGAATCATATATTGATATCCTTCTTCTTCTTCGTTCGTTCTCCATCTCCCGCTACCAAGCCCTGAAAGGGCTTAAGTAGCAGAATCTATTCCAGAGAACGGAATGCGTTGTGTCGTAGTTTACAGCTTGACTGCGATATTTGCACCTTTCGGTCCAACACATTCGACTTCAGCAAGCATTTTTTGAGTACCGGGTTAGCATTCCCTTTTCGGTCCCTTCTCCTTAGCCAGTCTACCCTGCTGCAGCCTATTATCCAGATTCATCGCGTGGAGGTGTAGAAGGGTCTTGGCAGCTCTGGTTCGCTGGCCCTGACGCTAGCAGTCAGCTATGGTTCGCTGACCGCCGCAGCTCATGCGCTGCTCAGCATCTTGATCCCTATTGATATCCAAATACGTAACTCACATCCACGAGTCACACAATGATTCTGGGTTCACTACTCGGTTTGCCTGACCCGGTCATGAACAATCTGTCACAGAACTCGCTCCGTTTTGGAATTTCCTACTTCACTCTTACACTTGCTGGAGTAAAAGCGATCCATCACCGTACTGGACCTTCATTCGCCGACGAATGTCTATGTTTTACCCCTTAGTTGCTATATAAAATGATAATAGAAAGCTGTTCCTCTTTAGTGCAAGCCAATCATGGGACGTCAATCTTATCGACATGTCCCGATCTATCTGTTGAATCACCAGATCCTCCTCCAGATACAGAAAGCAACACCGACCCCCCCCCACCCCACCCCCAACCCCACCCTACTATAGCTGAAGTCCTTGCCACCATCCGGAATCTAAGAGATACACGCCATCGACCTGATTAGCTCTGCCCTCCATCACTTATTTCTGCAAGTATGGAGGGCGGGACAGGTCCCGGCCGACTGGAACAATGGAATCGCCGTCTCCCTGTACAAAGGCAAGGGGAGTCGCAAAGACTGCAGTAATTGCAGGCCTATAACACTACTCTTCGTACCGAGGAAGGTGTTTGCCAACGTGCTACTGGCCAGACTCAAGCCTCTTTTGAGCACAGAACGTTGCCAAGAACAGTATGGCTTCACCCTGGGTCGTTCTACAACCGACGCTATCCTTGCTCTGCTCCACCTCACCGAACTGCACCGCGCCTTAAATCGGTCCTTGTGCACTGCATACGTGGACTTGAGGTCCGCCTTCGACTCGGTTGATCAGCTGACTCTATGGTTAGCCCTCCAGGGAATAGACACACCCACCCCCCTGATAAGCCTGATAAAGGAGCTACACAAGGACACCGGCGCCAGAATTCTGCTGGGTGGCACACTCTCTGACAGATTCCCCACGACTTCTGGTGTCAGACATGGATGTGTTCTTGCCCCGACCTATTCTGCATGGCCGTTGACTAGCTTCTTGACCGCCTCTGCGCCCACCAAGAGGGTATTACTATTGATCAGTCAACCTTCACTGATCTCGCCTACGCGGACGACATTGTCCTGTTCGGCACAGACAGCTCTGCGCTGCAGCGTTCTCTGAAAATGCTAGACAGTGAAACGCCCTTTCTAGGCCTGTCTATATCCTGGGCCAAGAACAAAGCTCAGAACCTCGTTTCCGATACAGCACCACAGTGAATCAAAACCCAAGGTCACACTGCGGAGAGCATCAACGAATTCGGTATATCGGTAACATGATATCTTCTAATGGACGCAGAGGTCCCAATATGTCAAGGCGGATCGGACTAGCTGCGTCTGCTATGTACGACCTCCGACGTGTGGAGCAATGGCAAGATATTCCTTGAGACAAAAATCCGGATCTACCAGTCCTGTGTTGTTCCAGTCCTGCTCTTTGGTTCCAAAACCTGGTCATTGCGGAAACACGACATGTCGAGACTGGAGGCCTTCCACATGCGCAACCAGCAGCGTATCCTAGGTGGCCGATGGCATGACTACATCCACAACGTAGAGGTCTCCACCAAAACAGGCCTTCTCAAATCCCAGACACTTGACATGCGCCGAGTTTCTTTGTTAGGTCATGTTGTACGGCTGGACCAGGAAGTCGCGGCACACAAGTCGTTTCTAGGCGCCAGAAGTCTTCCCCCGACCGGATGGAAGCGCAGAAGAGCCACCCCCGTACGGTATGGCTCCAGCAGATATCAACCTCTCCCTCCGCCCTGGACGATGTCTGGAACCACGCCGTAGCAGTGGGTCATGGATGTGGTCGACCTCCTCCCTGGACGAGGCCTGGAACCACGTCACGGCTGTGGGTCATGGATGTAGTCGACCTCCTCCCTGGACGAGGCCTGGAACCATGCCACGGCTGTGGGTCATGGATGTGATCGACCCTAGACGAGGCCTGGAACCACGCCACGGTTGTGGGTCATGGATGTGGCCGACCTTCTCCCTGGACGAGGCCTGGAACCACGCCACGGCTGTGGATCATGGATGTGGCGACCTCCTCCCTGGACGAGGCCTGGACCCACGCCGTAGCAGTGGGTCATGGATGTGGTCGACCTCCTCCCTGGACGAGGCCTGGAACCACGCCGTAGCAGTGGGTCATGGATGTGGCCGACCGACGCAATAGGCTTCAGACGCCTAAGCGAACATTATTATATCTTTTAACTGCAATTGTGACCTCATGTTGTCCGTCTGTACCGTAATGGCACGTGCAGGACACTCTTGACATCCTTAACAACCATATTAACACGTTATAATATTAAGTCATGGTTTTTCTCATTGTTATCACACTTTTAAGGTTTTCATTTGAACCACCCTAGTAACAATGGTAACAATCCATCGCAACCGATGTGAAGATAACATTTGAACTGAACTGAATTTATCTCAAAATGTCTCATCTATTGTCCCCTTGTATCTCCCTCTTCTGTAGCCGTGAGTATCTCCCTCTTCTGTAGCCGTGAGTATCTCCCTCTTCTCTAGCCGTGAGTATCTCCCTCTTCTGTAGCCGTGAGTATCTCCCTCTTCTCTAGCCGTGAGTATCTCCCTCTTCTCTAGCCGTGAGTATCTCCCTCTTCTCTAGCCGTGAGTATCTCCCTCTTCTCTAGCCGTGAGTATCTCCCTCTTGTCTAGCCGCGAGTATCTCCCTCTTCTCTAGCCGTGAGTATCTCCCTCTTCTCTAGCCGTGAGTATCTCTCTCTTCTCTAGCCGTGAGTATCTCCCTCTTCTCTAGCCGTGAGTATATCCCTCTTCTCTAGCCCGGAGTATCTCCCTCTTCTCTAGCCGCGAGTAACTCCCTCTTCTCTAGCCGTGTCTCCCTCTTCTCTAGCCGTATATCCCTCTTCTCTAGCCGTGACTATCGCCCTCTTCTCTAGCCGTGAATATATCCCTCTTCTCTAGCCGTGAATATCTCCCTCTTCTCAAGCCGTATCTCCCTCTTCTCTAGCCGTATCTCCCTCTTCTCTAGCCGTGAATATCTCCCTCTTCTCTAGCCGTGAATATCTACCTCTTCTCAAGCCGTATCTCCTTCTTCTCTAGCCGTATCTCCCTCTTCTCAAGCCGTATCTCCCTCTTCTCAAGCCGTATCGTCCTCTTCTCTAGCCGTATCTCCCTCTTCTCTAGCCGTATCTCTTATCCCACCTCACAATAGCACCCATGTTACTGGTGCTGCTGGTCACATAAAGACTACTTTGGTGGCCCCCAAAAACAGGAAAGTAAAACGTGCCTGCCTGATTGATCACATCGTTTAGTAAAAACATGATTGTTTTACTAAACTGATCAACAACTGATTTATTTACCATTCACAATTTTAATGTTCCACTTCGTATAAATATTTGTTTCCCTGCATTAATTGTGTATTTGATACGGTTTGTGTCTTTTATTATTGACACTGTTTATCGTTAGGGGAAAATTGAGATCCAGTCATTGATAATGTAATTACATTACTCTCTAACTTATATTATCATGTCTTGTAAGGTCACTAAGGATGCAGGCCATTTGATCAGATTTGGCAGACGTAACATAGACAATCAACTACCACAATGACCATGGGTGTTGAGCCACCGATACTAAGATAGCTGTTTCCATACCAGTCTTGTCATGATCTTCTAGATTTCCATTATCTTCCTTTTCTTTCCTTATAAATTTTACCAGTCACTCCTTTCTTCTTCTTCTTCTTCATCTCTTCTTCTTCTTCTTCTTCTTCTTCTTCTTCGTGCGCTGTCGGACGTCAACTTGAATTTGTTCGAAGAAAGTAGCAGTCATCCTGAGGCTGTCGACACTACCATAGAGCTTGTCTAGTGTTGCCACTGGTGATGGTCACATTTGCTTTCTCTGGTCCTCGTATGTCGGGCAATTTTGCAGCAGATGTTCAGCGGTCATTTTTCATGTATCACAGGTGCATTCGTCAGTGCCACCTATCTTCAGTTTATTGAATAGATGGTACCTCAGTCTGTTGTGGCCTGTGTGAAGTCTGAAGACCACGACCTGCTCTCTTCTGTTCAACTGGTAATAGGCATCATTTTTTGTGTAGCCAGTATGTTCTGTTTCCCATTTGGCTATGTATCTGGCCCTAATAAACCTTTCGGACTCCTCGTAGGTCACACTAGAATCTGGTTGTGGTAACCTTGCACCTTCTTTTGCCAGTCTGTCTGCCTCCTCTTTGCCTTGAATGTTACAGTAGGATGCAACCCATTGTACCACTAATCTTTTTGGTGCGGACTGCTAGCATAGTTGACAGAGTACTGCTTTTAAATCATTAAGTTCTGAATTTTTCTGGCTTTTTAGTGCTGTAACCACGGACAGGGCATCTGTAAACAGGACTATTTGGCTTTCGTTGCTTTCGCGTGTCAGCATTGCTTCTACTGCAGCCTTCAATGCCTCTGCTTCCGCTTTGAAATTGCTTGAGAATTTTCCAGTCGCCACTGACGGTGTTATTTTTCTACCGTTTCTTAGGCTCAGGAATAAACCCCCCCCCCCCCCCTTCTGTGTTGTGTTTGTTGCAGAACCGTCGGTGTATGCATGGGTCCAGTCCATGCGTCGGTAGTTTTTGGCTATGTACCTCAGGGTTATGTCTCTTCTTTCTTTTTCAGTCTGGCTGTTCTTGTTAGTCCCTCCTTTCAATGTAAGTAATTTATATTAACTGCTTTCACTTATTTCAGACTAGCATTGCCGGTGCATGTGATCTGCCTGTCAATCGAACTGCACCCAACCGAACTGCACTCAATCGATCTGTACACAATCGAACTGCACTCAATCGAACTGTACACAATCGAACTGTACAGTATAAAAGAAAAAACAGTGATATAAAAATGGAAAGAAATCCCCCTTTCCGTACCACTCGCCTGCCTTACATTCCCCGTCAGTGCAAACGTAGCATCGAAACTTCACGTTACTAAATTACGTCAGTGCTACGAAATGTTGACAATTCGTGAAAGGTGGTTGTTAGGTTAATTCACAATAATTTGTAACTTATTTTTTACTTATCGGTCAACAAAGATATACAGCATTTTCCCGTTGGAACAAACCTACAAAACTCTTATATTGAATAATATGTGTCTTCCAATCATTGTTCTATAGCTTTCCTAATTCTATTTATATAAATGCACGAAAAGCAGTAGGTGAAAAGTCATCGATGTCTTCAGGATAGATAGTATGAGAAATGATGACATAAATATTGTGATAGGTGCTCCTTGCGCTGAATACATGGCATGACAGAGACACAATGGACAATGCAATCTTATCAAATACTACTGAGTGCATTTGTTGTTGTTTCATATACCCACAATGAGTAGGTTTACTCTTTTATGTGCCCTGAAAAGGACGTTAGTGGCTGGTCGCAGTAGGTTTCCTCACATCCCGAGCATGCTGATGATGAAGGTGAACCGGAGTCCTCCAGGCGGCTGTGCTATGCCTCGCCTCATCTACGTGTTGCTCACTACTACGGGAATTACGCCGATTCCCCACCTCGTGAGCCAAAAAGAAGAGCCAGTTTCCAGGCAGGACTACAAGGAAGCCATGGTGAGGAGTTCCAAGAAGCATTAGCCACACCTACAACTGATCCTTTTGCATGTAACCTTTATCCCAGCACTTGCAGCTTCATGGTTGTGCATTTACTTGATATAATTACTAGCCTCATACACAACCCTCTTAAGTCGCATTTTGCAAAATGCTTGGAAATTGGCAGCGTGCTTATTCATTTCAATTCGGGTTGACATGAGGTGTCTTATTTTTATTCAGATTTTCGTTTTGGTTTCATTAGAGGTTTGCCTTTGTGTATTCTACTGGCGTAGGCACGCCGCTTTCCACTCCATACCGAAGTCCTTTTTGTGATATCATGACGTATTTGTCATTGTATGGATGCGTGTGTGTGTGTTTATAATGTGGACGTGTTGACCAGTGTATGAATGTATGTGTGTGTCTGTTTGTAAGGTGTCCCACTATGCCAGTTTTACTGAACATTAGTTATGGCAATCCTTGAGAGGGAGACAATACATTTATAGCTAGGGGAAAACAGTGTTTTCAAAATATCGATTATGTCCCCTTACTCGCTTTTTTTGAACGTAAGAAGCTCAGCAGTAGATGACGTACACGGCTGAAGAATAATTGTGAAAATAATGGTCCCTACTAAAGCTACAAACCTGTTGGTCGGTGACTATCCTGATGATCGAAAACTAGCCTAATGGTAAACGACTAACATATTGGTAGATGATTAACCTATTGGTAGATGATTAACCTGTTGGTAGATGACTAACCTATTGGTAGATGATTAACCTGTTGGTAGATGAATAACCTATTGGTAGATGATTAACCTGTTGGTAGATGACTAACCTATTGGTAGATGATTAACCTGTTGGTAGATTACTAACCTATTGGTAGATTACTAACCTGTTGGTAGATTACTAACCTATTGGTAGATGACTAACCTGTTGGTAGATGACTAACCTATTGGTAGATGACTAACCTATTGGTAGATGACTAACCTGTTGGTAGATAGCTAGCCTATTGGTAGATAACTAGACTATTGGTAGATGACTAATCTGTTGGTAGATGACTAACCTATTGGTAGATGACTAACCTGTTGGTAGATGACTAACCTATTGGTAAACGACTGATCTAACGCTAGATAACTAATATATTGGTAAACGACTGACCTAACGCTAGATAACTAATATATTGGTAAACGACTGACCTAACGCTAGATAACTAACATATTGGTAAACGACTGATCTAACGCTAGATAACTAACATATTGGTAAACGACTGATCTAACGCTAGATAACTAACATATTGGTAAACGACTGATCTAACGCTAGATAACTAACATATTGGTAAACGACTGACCTAACGCTAGATAACTAACATATTGGTAAACGACTGACCTAACGCTAGATAACTAACATATTGGTAAACGACTGACCTAACGCTAGATAACTAACATATTGGTAAACGACTGAACTAACGCTAGATAACTAACATAATGGTAAACGACTGACCTAACGCTAGATAATTAATATATTGGTAAACGACTGACCTAACGCTAGATAACTAACATATTAGTAAACAACTGACCTAACGCTAGATAACTAACATATTGGTAAACGACTGACCTATCTCTAGATAACTAACATATTTGTAAACGATTGACCTAACGCTAGATGACTAGAATATTGGTAAACGACTAATCTTTGTGCAGGACTAGATGACAAACTTTCCATTACTGCTGATTCCTGAAGAATGACTTATTTTCCTGTAATGTTTCTTGTATTTGTGGGAAGAGGGATGGGGGGGGGGGGGGCCGTGATAGAGAGAGATAAAGACTTGGTGGCCGGGTGAGCGGCTGTAACATAGGTCAAAGGCGACAGTGGTTCAAAACCTTAATACGACTTAGGCTTTATCCTGATGGAGGTAAAAAAATTAACCTAGCCTGGATACATTGTGGCTACCACAGGGACTAACGGCCTAGAACTCTGGACCATATCAATTCCTCCGGCGGATCTCAGCAATGGTAGTAAACGTTATAGACAGTCACATATGGGCTATTGTTTCTAGAACTTTCTGTCAATACGGAAGGTTAGTCTACACTCAGCAGGCGTGTGTTAATTGCGGAGAGTCCAAACGATTAACAGGGACAGTCTTCGACTCAAGAGCGGTTAAACTGAACTGTTAGTTTCCTCCAACGGCATTTTCTCAGTGTGGCAGTTGTTCTATTCTTACAATACTGATCCATGTCCTTGTCACAGACAGAGGCCTATGTCATTCCACTCTTAAAGATGGTACACTTCGGGGACATGAACAATGCAGTACTATAAATAAGGCACTCGCCTCTCAAAGCGATGAAAGGAAACGGTCTGGGTTCGAGCTCCGCAGGTTTCAAGCCACCCCTGGTCTTAAAGAGGTTAGATCAGAGTGACTGAATCCTGAATTACCACCAGTCGTCTTGACTTATGTGTTGCCACTGGTCCACGGTAATTCGGGACGAGAGAGTGAGGTTGATGACCAGCTCAGCTTCTTCCTCACTATAATCAAAATACAGCGCAAGTTACACCATCAAGACAAAAAGTGTATGATGATGTCGGCAACATCGTTTGCGATGGACAAATAACTTTTTGTTTGAAATAACGTCCTAAGTAGTTAGGACGGTATAACTACCGACAG
The DNA here is from genome assembly GCA_036924085.1 of Ariolimax columbianus. Taxonomy (NCBI): domain Eukaryota; kingdom Metazoa; phylum Mollusca; class Gastropoda; order Stylommatophora; family Arionidae; genus Ariolimax; species Ariolimax columbianus. The sequence goes on along the minus strand of JAVGWX010000001.1, from coordinate 137,527,776 downwards.
CAGTGCTTGAATGACAGAAGGAGACATTCTTCTTCGTCGTCTTTCTCAATCTCCCGCTACCAAGCCTGACAAATTTCTGGTAACTAGCTGATGTAATCCAGAGAACGGAATGCGCTGTGTCGTTGTTTACAGCTTGACTGTGATATTTGCACCTTTCGGTCCAATACATCCGACTTGAACAGGCATTTTTTAGTACCGGGATAGCCTTCCTTGTTCGATCCCTTCTCCTTAGCCAGTCTGCCCTGCTGCAGCCTGTTATCCAGGATCACCGCGTGGAGGTGAAGAAGAGTATTGGCAGCTTTGGTTCGCTGGCCCTGACGCTAGCAGTCAGCTATGGGTCGCTGATCACTGCAGCTCATGCGCTGCTCAGCTGTGGTTCGCTGGCCCTGACGCTAGCAGTCAGCTATGGGTCGCTGATCACTGCAGCTCATGCGCTGCTCAGCATCTTTATCCCAGAAGGAGAAAAAGAAAAAGATGGTAATACTAAAAACTGCCATTATTGTGTTTATTTTATTCATTTGCTTAGGACTACCAGGGGAATTTGTAGGTCTGAGGCATAAAGGCTGCTAGTCCTTGTAGTTGTCACGCACTGTACAGACAATGTTTTAATTTTACCTCCATCAGGAAAAAAACATTTGCATTACCGACGATTTGAACGCATGTCATCGTGGGCAGAGACTAATATCCACACAGCATGGCCAGATAAAACAACTGTGTTAAAGAGGAGACACTAAACAGACACACATGTGACACACGTAAGAAGGTTGCGTGTGGTGGGAGGGGGGGGGCGGAGGCGTGTGGTCAAGCGGACGTGAGCTAGGTTAACAAACTATTCAAAGCACCAGATTCAAATCACGACCCGCTGGGTTTGACATACACAAGGGATGTCGTTGATCTTTTCATGGTATGACTGCTTCTCCCGGTCCACCTAGCTGTAATTTGCCACCTGACATAGACAGGAGAAAATTTTGCAGTCGCCGCGGGAGCAAGAGAGTTCGTGCTCTATCGTCGACACTTTCAGAAAATGTCTTCTTCGTACGCTTTCAGACGTTAGCTTGAACACAGTGGAGACCTGCTATTCGTACACAATTCCATCCAAGACTTAGAATTGCGATTTGAACGAAAGTCTAATCAATGTTTCCACCAAGAAATCATGTAATTTGGATTACTTCGTTCCTGACTTCCAGATAATTGTTTATTTAATAATACATAATGCATGAAAGCATACATAAAAACTAGAAATCCTATAAATATACATGAAATAAATAATTTATTGATTTTTTTACTTAGAAACCTGTCCAACACGGGCTGATTTTGTCAATTTTTCTCCAAATTGTTATGATGGTCGACAACATTATAATGGAACACGTTAGTGCTCCTGTTGACTATTGCAATGTTTGGATGCCATTTTTCCACCAGGCTATGGGTTTTCTGACAATGGTGTCACAGTTCCTTAATTTATGTAATGGAAATGCTCCCTTTAACCATTTCCTCCATTCTGGGGTAAATTTCATCTCTATATTCTATAAAAGCTCTTTGGTTTGGACTGACCAACGGACTGACTGGTCATACGGTCGGAATTCCGGGCAAACGTACGAATGCCGAGATGAATTTTATTCGAAAAAAAACGAATGCCTAGTTGTACGATTAGAGAGAAAAAGGCGAATGACAATGTTTCACTGTATATCTAAGAAAGCAATGGTTAGCCTGATGCTTTTGGTATTTCCATAGAGTTTGTCCAGAAATAGTATCGCTGATGGCCAGACGTGCTTTATCTGTTCCCCGTATGTTGGACATCTATGTAGCAGATGCTCAGCAGTAATTTTATCAGTACCGCAGACACATTCATATGTATGTCATTTTCTTATTATGTTGAACAGATGTATATAAATCTATTGTGGCCTGTGCGGAGTTTAAAGATTACGCTCACATCCGTTAAGCTAGTAATAAGCGTCTTTCGGTCGATGACCTATATGCTCTACTTCCCACTTGTTCCTGTATCTATACAAGGTAAACCTCTTGGCCTCTTCATAAGTTATAACTATATCCGGTTGATGTGGATTTCCACGTTCTTTTGACAGTCTGTCAGTCTCTTCATTGCCAAAAATATTTAAACGAAATGGAATCCACTATATCACAACTCTCTTGAACCAGCGATGTAGTTTATAGCATTTCAATCTTAGTTCCGTTAGGTCTGTATTTGTGTGGCTCTCCAATGTTGCAACCTCTGACAGAGCATCAGTAAGGAGTACCACTTGTCTTGTTATCTATCTTTAGAGTTTCAGCTCCAGTTTTCAAGACTTCTGCCTCTACTCTGAAGTTACTTGAAAATAAATTTTAGTCACCTCTGATAGAAGCTCAGCGTACAAGCAATGCCGCGAATGTATTCTATCAGCTCATGGAAACGCTGTTTTATCCAAGTGTTAAACATATGATTAGGTTTTATTTGTGATGTGCCATTTATAGGATCTGGTCTCCCCTTTTCTTTCACTGATGTCACAAAGTTGCTCCGCTTGCATATTCCCGTCCCAAACCTATTTATTCTCTGATACTCTGGGTTAATTTCTCACCTTGTTGTTGGGTCCGGTTGTCTCTTCTGTCATTTCTAATTGCGGGTTAGTAATTTCTCCCAGTTTTCCAAAGGGCATGCCCCTGTTAGGATTCGCATTGCTTGAATTTAACTTAACTTAACGTTTTTATACTGGTTTAGAAGACTGCAGAGTCTGTAACAACCTGTTTCTTTTCTCTAAAAGTTATGTACATCCAGTCTATTCGTAAATGTATTAACTGTCCCTGCCTCCACTACTTCCTGTGGCAATGCATTCCAAGCATTCATCACTCTCTGACTATATAAAATATTTCCTAACATTTAATCTGGACGACTCTTTAGTTAATTTATAGCTATGGCCTCTTGTTCTTGTATTTTTTTTTTTAAACTTGTTATAGTCGAATTTATCCGTTCCGTTGATTATCTCATAAACCTGTATTAAGTCACCTCGAACTCTTCTCTGTTCTAGACACTGTAGACTGGTTTTTCGGAGTCTTTCCTCATAACTAATTATGGAATCCCACTATCAGCTTAGTCGCTCGTTTTTGTATCTTTCCAGCATGTTTATATCCTCTCTACGATAAGGACTCCACACATGTACACAGTACTCTAGGTTTAACTAATGCTTTATACAGTTTGACTATCACTTCCTTGCTCCTATGTTTAATATTTGTTTTTATCATACCTAACATTGCATTTGCTTTTTTCACTGCTACCCGGACTTGCTCACTCACCTTACCTGTATAATCTATTATAACACATAGGTCCCTTTCCTTTTCATTGAAGGCTATCTATTTGGCCAAAGTTTGATTTGACTGCAGCTGCCAATGCTGCTATGCCATATTCGAGGACTGTTTCAGTGTAGTTTCCTTAATGAACTTTCATCTGTCACCAACCCAAGATGTACGAGCAAGATGTTTTCTTGATTGTTATTCTCTGCCTTGAACGCATCCGGTTTCTCTCAGTTGTCCACGTCAGCTTTACAGGCACCATCTCTTCACTTATCGATGGAGATCCGGATGGGTGCTTAAAGTTGTCGGGCCACCAGAACGTCATATATCGTATGCATCTGTTGTCAGGCATACACAACACATGTCTCATCCATCTCCATTTTCCTAACAATGCAATATCTAGGACGTCATTGCACGTGGTTCGGCGCCTGATGCATGTGTTGTGAATTTGATTACATAGAAAGAATGTCAATGTTCTTCGTTCCATTGCCTCTTCAGCTACTCGGAGCTTCTCCGCCTCTGCTTTTGGTAGATACCATACCTCACAGTCTGGAGCATGACTGGAATAACGCTGAAGGTGTGAGCTCTTGCCATGTCATTTCTCATCTGTTGAAGTACATGTTTGACATGTTATGACATCTTACATGATGTACATTTTTCCGACATATCGCTGACTTGTTATGTAAAAAAGTAAAGTAAAGTATCCCATAGCATTACTGCCGTAGGGGTGTGAGGTGTTAGCGATCTCACATTTCAAAGGTTCCGCTATATGAGGGCGGTAGCCATCTCCTCTCCCTCGCCGCTTTTACTTCCCGGACTGAACCGGTACCCATTTAAGGCTGGGTCGACCCGGGAGCCATTGCGGTCTGAAAAAAACATTACCGCCTCAACTGGGGAATGAACCCAGAACCACTCAGATGCGAAGCCAGTGCGCTACTGTTATGTACGAATTTGTAATTCCTTGACCCAAGTAAATGGTTGAATCACGTTTCAGACAGGATATTCGGAGTTTCCCTTTTAGGCAAACCATGTTCAGTATTTATTGGATTTTATTTCTATTAATATGGCCTACTGTTCCACTTGCTTCGTTGAGCCATGGCCATGGTTGAGCTCATTCAGACATTGCTCCGCCTCTCTGACTGAGGATGATTCTGCCATGAGTGAACATTACGTGAGAGCATTGCGCCGTCTATGTTGGTGTTTATCTTCAGTTTAGTTTTCTAAGGACTTCCTCATAAGCTGCTGGTAAGAGTTTTAGTGAGATTGTAGTAGAAGTAGGCGAACAAACATGGCGACAGTTTCCGATTTGTGTGGGCAGACGTAACTGTATATGGGTCTGCAAGTGACTGTCTAGTCATATCCTGAATCTGCACACACTTCCGCATGATGGATTGCATTGGTAGCCGGGGACCATTCGGGTGGCTCACACCTCTATCGCTGCATTGAGATTCTCTGCTCAGCCCGGACCAGCGGTCCGACGTAAGCGACTCACAAGTGGCAACATCAATAAGGAGGACTTTAGCGAATCCCTGTATCTTTGCTTCTGCCCGCGCTATGAACGCTTGCCATGCCTGTCTTCAGTGAACAATAAAGAAGTTACTTGGGCAGGCGGTGATCAGTCATACGAACATGCTCAGCCCACTAAACCTGGCCACTCTGCGACAGAAATTAGGAGCCCTCCCCTTTGCAAAACTTGCAGCCAGACACCCTGAGCAGCCAGTCCATGTGGAAGTAATTGTGCCGTCTGCCCAGGTCGTGCAAGCTAATGCACCGTCGATGCCATACACATTTGAGCAGGTGACCAAATATATTGCTGGACTTGGCAATATCTTATTGCACACATTCCTGGTCAGTGCTGCCCAGGTATCCATCTGCCAGCCGTAGACATGCAATGTGGTGGTCAGTTTGCGGTAGGGTTTCCTTGGTGCAGGCTGGGACTTGATCTGTCTTATTTGTATTTATTGTGAGACAAAGACGAGAGCTTGCATATGAAAACGTGTCTATAGTGAACTGCATGTTCTGCTCGGAGCTACTGTTCGGGGCGATGTTGTTAACTAATAGGAGGTCCACGACGGTGTCTGACACCTTAGTGATGAATCGCAGGCGCCTCAGGATGAGGAGTCCCAAGCAAGAACCCGATTAGTTTGACGAAAACTGTGCACTTTGCCCCAAGCAATAACCCGATTAGTTTGACGAAAACTGTGCACTTTGCCCCAAGCAAGAACCCGATTAGTTTGACGAAAACTGTGCACTTTGCCCCAAGCAACAACCCGATTAGTTTGACGAAAACTGTGCACTTTGCCCCAAGCAACAACCCGATTAGTTTGACGAAAACTGTGCACTTTGCCCCAAGCAAGAACCCGATTAGTTTGACGAAAACTGTGCACTTTGCCCCAAGCAACAACCCGATTAGTTTGACGAAAACTGTGCACTTTGCCCCAAGCAACAACCCGATTAGTTTGACGAAAACTGTGCACTTTGCCCCAAGCAAGAACCCGATTAGTTTGACGAAAACTGTGCACTTTGCCCCAAGCAACAACCCGATTAGTTTGACGAAAACTGTGCACTTTGCCCCAAGCAACAACCCGTTTAGTTTGACGAAAACTGTGCACTTTGCCCCAAGCAAGAACCCGATTAGTTTGACGAAAACTGTGCACTTTGCCCCAAGCAACAACCCGATTAGTTTGACGAAAACTGTGCACTTTGCCCCAAGCAACAACCCGATTAGTTTGACGAAAACTGTGCACTTTGCCCCAAGCAACAACCCGATTAGTTTGACGAAAACTGTGCACTTTGCCCCAAGCAACAACCCGATTAGTTTGACGAAAACGATAACGGTATCTCAACTCTAGCTTGCAGAAAAAACATTTCCTGTACAGTTCCCTTCAACATGATCCCTTCCCACATCCCAACAAATGTTGGCACGAGTCCTACTCAACCACCTAAATAGTCACCTTGAGCACGGCCTACTCCCAGTCTTTTTCAGCCGATAATAGAAAAACATTGATGGAGGAGCACAAACTATGTCAAACATGAGCTGCTCTTATTTGATGTACTTGATTGATGCTCTGATGAGATCATGGAATAATTGCAGTGGAGAGGAGAGGTATAACTTGTTAGACGACCTGTCTGATGAAGATGAGTTACATTTTCTAATGCTGGCGACTACAAAACTAGATCAGTGAAATACCACTGAAAATAGGAAGAGTGTTATTTTGAGCCAGGCATTCCACAGCACCAACCTGTCTAGCTTGAATGGCAATCGCTTGACAAGACTGGCAACTTTTCTGGAGTATATAGATAGTGTGATTCTCCAGCTACATGCTGGAATATTTTACGGACACAAGCTATTGGTTCTCTGCCTTATCTCATCTCATGCTCATTGTGAAGAGGAATATCATCTGACACAGGAAATTCTAACAGGCTTCTTGCATGAGAACCATTACATGACAACTCTTGCAGATGTTGTGTCAGACTTCTAGAAACAAGCCAACTAGAACCATTTTTGTACAATGACATCAGTGAAATAACACCTCAAAAAAGACAAGGATGGAAAAGGAGGTAGCAAGAAATGAGTGGAGGAAAGTCTGAAAGAAATGACCTAGGAATAAAGGTGAGGTAAAAGGAACAACAGATAGTCACAATTAGATTCAAAGACTGCCCCATTGAATCGAAAAATACAAAATACAAAAGAACACTAAAGCAAATAACAAGAGACAGCTGGACAAACAAAACAGAAAGCCTCAATTTAGATAAAGAAGGGAACAAACTATGGAATTTAGTCAGAGCCATGAATGACGAAACACCATCAAATAAACAAATTACCATCAAGCAGGGCGACAACATGCTTACTGGAAAAAAAACATCAAATGCCTTTATAGAACATTATGCCAGTGCAAACCACATTGATGTCCCTACAGACAGGCATACAGACATTAGTGAAGAACAAAAGAGCCACGACAACATCAATATGGCACCAGAGGAGCACATGACGGCAAAACTAACAATGAATGAAATGGATGAGGCCATGAGAACTTTAAAGAAAAAGAAATCACCTGGAAAAGATGGGGTAACAAACGAAATGCTGATGGGGTTGGACCAAACAGCAAAGAGGAAGCTACTTTCAGTCCTGAACCAAAGCTGGAAAAGGGGAATTGTACTGCAGGCATAGAAAGATGCTGTACTTATACCAGTACCAAAGAAAGAAAAAGATAGAACAGATCCAAATGGATACAGGCCCATCAGTCTACTGAGCTGTGTAGGCAAACTGATGGAGCGTATGATAAACACCAGACTGATGTGGCATCTGGAAGAAAAACACATACTAATTCCACAGCAAGCAGGCTTTAGACAGCACAGATCCACTGAGGACCAGATCACTCTCATAGCACATGAAATAGAGGATGCTTACCAAAAGAAAAAGCATACAGTAGCGGTTTGGGTGGATCTAGAGAAGGCATTTGACAAGGTCTGGAAAGAGGGACTTAAAGTCAAGCTACGAAGAAGTGAAGTATGCGCGAAAATGTACAGATGGATCATCAACTACCTCGAAAACAGAACAGCCAGAGTTCAAGTACAAGGGCTGATGAGCAAAAAGGTGACACTGGAGGAAGAAGTACCCCAAGGGGGGGTACTGTCACCCACACTTTTCCTGGTGTATATAAACAACATCACAGAGAATATACCAAGACGAGTCCACAGCTCCATGTTTGCAGACGATCTGGCTATGTGGACCTCTGAAAAAAATCTCACCGTAGCAAGCAAATCAGATGCAGCAGGCCCTAACATCGTTGGAGGAGTTGGCGAACTCATGGCTGGTCAAAATAAACGAGGAATAAACAACATGTATAATATTCTCACTTTCAAATAAACCCCAGAACACCAAAATAAGTCTTAACGGCAAATACCTGCGGCCAAACGACAATCCAAACTACTTGGGAGTCACATTTGATCGGCGCATGACATGGAAAAGTCAGATCGAGAGAAACCGAATGAGAGCCAGAAAAAGAATGGCAATCATGAGGAAACTTGCTGGCACAAGCTGGGGAGCAGATGAAAGTATACTAATGAAACTGTACACTGGAAGAGTGAGACCAGTTCTCGAGTATGGCATTGCAGCATGGACAACAGCAGCAAAGGTGAACTTTCATAAAATTAGCAAACTTCAAAACCAAGCCATGAGAATTATAACAGGAGGCATGAAGTCAACGCCAATTGTAGAACTTGAAAAGATTACAAATCTGCAATCCATAACCGACAGAAGAGACTGCAGAGCCCAGCAGCAAGCAGAGAAACTCAGAAGACTGACAGACCATCCTATGCATCAGAGACTAAATAGATTTGGAAATGGGAAACTAAAGCGGAGAAACTTTGCAGAAATTGCCAAAGCAAAGATGAGCGAAGACCCTATGAACACCGTAACAATACCAAAGCCCATCCCTACTGTACGCAAACCTACCTGGAAGCAGCATATCATTCCGCAGGTGGTAGAAAATATACCAGGTATTGGAAACAAGAACAGCCAGACTGAAAAAGAAAGAAGAGACATAACCCTGAGGTACATAGCGGAAAACTACTCAAGCATGGAATGGACCCATGCATACACCGACGGTTCTGTAACAAACAAACACAACACAGAACGGAGGGGCAGGTGTATTCTTGAGCCTACCAAATGGTAGAAAAATAACACTGTCAGTGGCAACTGGAAAATTCTCAAGCAATTTCAGAGCGGAGGCAGAGGCACTGTTGGCTGCGGTAGAAGCAATGCTGACAGGCGAAAGCAATGAAAGCCAGATAGTCCTGTTTACAGATGCCCTGGCCATAGTCACAGCACTAAAAAGCCAGAAAAATTCAGAACTTAATGATTTAAGAGCAGTACTCTGTCAACTATGCCAGCAGTCCGCACCAAAAAGAGTAGTGGTACAGTGGGTTCCATCCCACTGTAACATCCAAGGCAAAGAGGAGGCAGACAGACTGGCAAAAGAAGGTGCAAGACTACCACAACCAGATTCTAGTATGACCTACGAAGAGTCCAAAAGGCTTATTAGGGCCAGATTCATGGCCAAATTGGAAACAGAACATACTGGCTACACAAAAAATAATGCCTATTACCAGTTAAACAGA